>JAVJGJ010000047.1:43868901-43886548 GCA_035590215.1 Microhierax caerulescens | reverse complement strand
GGGCCGGAGGGCGGTGATGAGCGGCAGCCGCCAGCCGGGCGCTGCCGCTGGGCCCTGGGTAGGGCTGCGGCGCGGACCCGCCCGCGCCAGCCAGAGCCATCTTCAGGCGGCGGAGGCGGGTGGGAGTACGCCTTGCCGCCGCGGCCCGGCGCCAGGAGGGGCGGCCCCTTGCCCGCCCGCCGCGCTGGTGGGGGCTAGCAGCGGCGGCCGCCCCCTGCCCGCCGGGCAGGGTAGGGTCCCCGCTGGGCTGGGGACACGGCGGCGGCGGCGTCCCCTCAGCTCAGCCGCGCCTCCCCGGGGGACTCCCGCGCGGTGGGGTCAGCCCGGCGCGGGGGTGCTGGTGCCGGCGCCTCCGCACCGCGCTCAGCTATGCGTCCCCGCTGGGGCCCTGCCCGGCGCGGGCTTTGCCGTGCCTGCGCTGTCAGACTTCCCTTCTGGTGACTGATGATGATTAGTAAAGCGCACAAACTCCTGGGTGAGGTGCCGGGCCTGTGGGGAGACAGGCGTAACTGCAGGACCCAGCCTTAAATACGTGCATGGAAACGAGAGCTGTTCCTCTTTCAGAGCAGCGAAGTCGAGACCTCTGGCCTTGATATCCCAAATGATGTAACTACAGCCTAGGTTCGCCTACCAGTTCAAAGAGCAGCTGCCCCTAGACCAGGGACTGTTCAGTGGTTCGGGGTTTTATTTGTGAAATACATGGATTTAAGGTGGCGCTTGGCTGGTCTGCTTTGTATGGAAAATAACAGGTGTGTTTGCGGCACTTGTAGGCACAGATCTGTAGCTCAGATGCACATAAATCGGTTAACACTTGTGAGAGTGGCATTCTTCAGAATGGAGAGAGCAAGATAAACAGCTGTGCTGCAGTGCTTTTCCTCTGTGCCAGCAAATACGTTTGCCTTTATTCCGTTTATAAGCTTTTTGTATTGCTTTCTAAGTATGCAGTGCAGCTTGGTGCAGTTGAGAGAGAATACTGACTTAATGGCTGCAGCAGGCAATATTGCTGTATTAAAAACTACAGGATTTACAATAAGGTGAATGATTTCTTTAATCGTGAAGTAAATATCACAAAATTATCTCTTCATGCTTATTTCACAAATAGCACTATGAAATCTCCTAACTTTTCTGTCAATATGTCTAAAAGGTTCAGGCTGACATAATCACCTTTTAAGAAAAGAGTACAGCCTTCACTGTGCTATGAGTACAGCAAGTTCCAAAGTTCTTGTTTATGTGAAGGTGATTACACTTCCTAACGATACATCTTTCCCTTTATGATGGAAAAATGAATTAATTGATTTTTTTGAAGTTTTCAGCCAAGGCACAGCTGGCATTTCATAAGATTATTAATGTTTGGCATTTTATCTAGTTCCTTCCTGCAATATTCCTTCCTGGGCAAATTATGATTTTGTGGTATAACTTGCATTTTAAACTTGACAGAATGCTGTCACCATTTATTAACTTAATAACACCAGTTATTAAGAAAATAAAAACACATGGAAGCTGAAAGTCCTTAGCACGTTATTGGAAGTGCCATACAACTTCCACAATTTGGCTGCATTTGGAGAAATGTAGAAAACTGAACTTAATGATACAGATGAGTTTTTGGGAGCAGTCATACAGTAACATGAAAGTCACCTTAATGTTTACCGTTTTTAATCTGTGGGATTCTGTTGAATGAGCTGTTATAAAAAAGCTTTAAAGATACACAGATATTCAGACAAATGTAGCGTTCATATGCGTAAAATGTCCAATAAATTGGAGCCCTTTCTCATTACCCTAGAAATCAAATCAGGTAATGACATTATGGATTAATATGATATTGGATAGGGAATATACTTAGTTGTGGTTTTGGTTTGTTTTTGTTTTTTTTTAAACCAGCGTTTAGGTTACTTTGTTAATTATTGGAAAAAAGAGGGGAATACCTTTTACTGTAGGCTGTTTCTTTTTTTAGGCCTTTTTGGCATTTCCATCTTGTAACCTCTTCCTCATAAGTGTTTTGGTTTGGTTTTTTTACCTGTTTAGTTCATAAGCTCTTTCACTGATTTGTATATAAACCATAACATGAGCTTCAGCATATGAGCATGCAAACCTTTAAGAGAGGAAACCCCCTATCTGTTAGAATTCATCTCTCAGAACAAAGGCAACATTGTGTGGCTGAGCAATGTATGGGACCTTTTAGGCCGGTAACCTATGAGTTCAAAGCCAAAACTGGAAAACCTCATCAATGTTGTATGAAATGGCATTTAATAAATGCCAGCCTTAAAGATAACTGGCATGTGTGTGTGTTTTAACTTTTCTAAATTTAGTATGCATTAGGTTTCCACTGACATAATCATGTGTCTGTATATGCATATATGTACACACATACTTTAAAATATTCTAATAAATCAACATTGATGATGGAACAGATATGTTTGAATTGTCATAGCAAAAAGCCAAAATGTGGCTGTGAACAGTTTCCTCTTCTTTTTCTATTTAAAGTTTCCTTCATATGGGAATCTATAGAAAACTGAAATATTTTTCTGTTATTAAGTGAGGTTTTAGTGCTTAGGTACAATTGGCACTTAAAGTGGCAAGTGTGAAGACATTCCAGCTCTAAGGAAATATGCAAGATAGACTTGAAGTAGTTAGGACTGGTCTTACATATTATAGTTGAGTTAAAAGGAGTGTGTGATGCACCTCTAGCACTATTATTCTTGCCAGAGGTAACTGGAAAGACAAATAATTAGTGTGTTAAGAGTTTGTGTAGTAATATGAAAGGTGCTAAACATGAGTGTGGAGCATATTGAAATTAGTTTACTCAAAGTACCTACTAAGGTACTTGAACATCACAAAACTGCAAAAACTGAGAAAGTGCAACTTTCTCAAGTTTTTCTTTCTTAAGGTTTTAATTTCTTCAGTGAATATGTAATTTTTAAAAGAATCCTTGTGACATTTTTGTGATTTTTGTTTTTCTTATCTTTACTTTCCAATTAACCAGAAATGTGCTGAAACAGATGCTATAGAAGGAGGCTAGAGAAACAAGGTAAGTGCTATATCTTAAAACAATTAAACCTTTTTAAATACAGATTTTTTTATAAAGCTGCTACTTCTTTAGGGAGCACTGCCTCACTTTAAATTGTGCTGGTTTTATAATCCTGTTAAAATCGAACGTTTTCCAAGAACTATGTTCTCATACAAACAGGAATCTGAGGATATGTAGTACCTGTGTTACATAAGCTATTACAGAAGTTACTGTGATACTTTTGCTTTGGCATTTGATATGAGTGGGTTTTAATCACCTCTTATAATTTTGACTTAAATATTCTTATGTTGATTAAATAATATTTTCTCTTTTTTTGAAGGACTGTCATGCTTGCAAGCTTCACAGATTATGTTAGGCTTTCTCTAAATGTAATAGTTTTTATATTGGTAGGTAAAACTTTGGCCTATATAGTATTTTGTTTATTTTTAACAACAACTGCAGTGACTCAGGCTAGTATCATCGTAGCTCCAGAACACTTAATGGCACAGCGCTTCCGAAGTACCACCGGATCCAATGCGTTGTGATTAAATACTTCAAGTTATAGATGAGGAGACAAACTTCTTTCTCGAAGGGAGTAACCAAGGGTGTTTAATGGCTGGTGATAGAATTGTTAGACTTAGTTACTAAGAGGGGACTGGAGCCGCTTAGTAAAATAAGGAACTTTGGTTATGTGAACTAAAACATTCTTGGTTTTGGAACTGCGTGCTCCTGATGTTCAGCTGGTACTGAAATGGTGAAAATTTTGATCCTGCTCCCTCCCTCCTCATTTTTTGTATGGGGAAAAAGGGCTTTGTCTGGGGTGGGTGGGTAGGAGAGGTTGCTTTATTTTCATAATAACCGAGTCTGAGCATCAAGCTTAAAGCCTCCTTGATAATTTCTGCTGTGGCCCCTCTAAGATGAAGCAGAGCATTGGCTCCACTTCTACAGAAAAAGACACTGCACACAACTTTCATGGGTAAGATCTGCTTCAGGGAATGGAAGAACAGCAAGATATACAGAACTTCCTGGATATACACATAAGGTGGTATGGATCTGGAGCATTGATGTATTCCAACAAACTCCAGAACTGTAGTGTTAGGCAAAAAAATTAGCAACTGGAAACACTGAAAGATAGGAGAGCTTCCTTTAAGATGAAGGTAAGGTGTGTTTTAGGATTGCATTCAGGCTACATGAAGAAAAGCAGGTTTGATTAGAGTTGGCAAACCAGTTCACTTAATGTACTGGTTTAGTAAATCTGTAACAATTGTTTCTTATTGGGAATATATCTGCTCCATTTTTAGCAGCATGTCTGAAAAAGAGATCAACAACTGAAATTAAGCACATTTGCACTTGACAGCCTGATGTGAATGTTTCATGTTTGCTGCTTTAAATGAAATTGTTTTGTGCTGCATTGAGCACAGTGAACCGGTACTGCTGGCATGGATTCTTAAGCATTTTTATCCTGAACCTGAAGTTCAAGAGCCTAAATTGCATAATATTAATTATGAAATAAAACTTTTTCAAACTTTTTTTCTGTGGTAAAGATTGACAGCTGCTGTAAAACTACTCTTTGGGGTCGTTGAGGCTCTGTTAAAGCCACAACCACAAAAATCTTCCATATCCTGAAACTCCAAAGCAAATGCACATTACAGAATTTATTAGAGTGTTCAGATTACTGTTATTAAATCCAGAAGTTAATAACAACAGTTTTGCATTTGTGCAATAAACTGAATCTCTGTGATGGTTGACTCAGTAGACAGTATTTTAAGATTTCATATTCAGGTCCTTGGCTAAAGCTTTTAATTAAATGTTTGAAAACTGGCTTAAACCTGGGCATGATGCCAAAAGCAACACAGCAAGAGAGAAGTCATAGTTAAGCTCATTTTTGATCTTTACACTGACTAGTGAAACACAAATGAACAAAACACTAAAAATAAAGACAAAAAGACAAAACCCAAGAGAAGTTTTCTACCCTTCTCAAACTGTGAAAATATGAGACATCATCCTAAGTTATATCCCTGAAAAGATGGACATTGGTATTTTTGTTTCAAATGTTAGAAGTATGCTGGTAGGCTAGGGAACAGTTGCTGAAAACTTGATTAAAAATTCTGTAGACATTAAAGTTAGTTTGCCAGTCATTCTTCACTCTAAATTTGAAGGTAGCTCATAAAGGTTCAGCAGAAAAACTCATTAAAATAGAGTTTAAGTTGTTAGTGTGTTCCAGTAAGTTCTAGTTAATACCCATAAATGGTTCTTCCATCTCATGAAGTGGGAAGTTTCTCAGTATTTCCTACACAAAAAAAAAAACCAACCCAACAACCAAAACAAACCAACCAAAACCAAAAAGCGACCCAGAATTCCAGCTACTGACATTCTGCTTGATTGTGTTGCTGGCACAACCTTTTAATTTTGTTTGCCTTTTTTAAAAATGAAAGTGCATATTTTGGTAAAGTTGTAATCCAGCAAAGTTTTAGACTTCTTTATGAGACTAGAAGGTTTGCACAAAGTTGAACACATGTTTAAAGCTTTTTGGGATTTAGAACCACGTGTTAGTAAAGCTTCAGGAGAGTAATAGTTGTGGTTTACACGGATTTCTTTGCTTATGTTATGAACATCAGTGTGGTGGACGTATTCCTTCATGTACCACAGTGTTACAGATGCTATTTTGTGTACAGGTAATCTCTTTTACATTGATAGGTATTCAGTGGAAATTGTGAATTATAGTCTTAGTGTTAAGATTAATTTAAATGTTAATCTGAGAGATCATGTGATGCTGCCATTAATGTAATTTTGTGTTTTAAAATGCTATGTGAATTGTATCAATATTATTGTATATTGTAGATTAGCCATCTTTCTCAGCACACTTCAATCTTGTACGTAAAGTGTGCAAGCGTGAAACCAAAGGAGTGTATTTGTGCTTTTGTATAGTCTTTCTTTGGTGGTAATCAGGCAGACGAGGGCGTTGGAATGTGTATTTTGAAGACGGAGCTTGCTGAATATACTGAAATTACTATACAGAAATTAATGGGATCTTTATGTTCACTATGGTTGGTCTGAATTTTAACATGTGTGGTATTTTAGGAGTTTTTGAATAGATTAATCTCTCAACTATTTTGGAGCATCTGTTTTTTCATTATGGCATCGTGTTATTTGGTAGGTTATTTTTTAGGATTTTCTCTTTAAAAATATAATCTTTGAAATACCTTTCCATGGAAGATACAACTCAAGATAGGCAACCGGAAGAAGTGCCTTAATGTTTTGCTCACGATTTTCAGTATCTAAGTTACACTCCTTATATTCTTAGTTCATTTATAAGCATTTTTTAAGGACTTGTGTAACCTATGCGAATTGGGAAATATTTTTTTAAATCTTTTTGAATCAGCTGTTGATGCCATTTAATAGTGATGCATAAGGTTTTCTATTGATTCAAATCAATAAATTTTTTTTTTAGGTGGCAGTATGCTTGTTCACACATTCTTGTCTCATAGTTATACTTGTGCTTGCTTTGCATCCAAGGAAATAAATTCATATGCACTCCTAGTAAGAAAATGCTGAAAATTTATACATTCAGATTCTCATTGGTGTAGTGTCATTGTGCAGAAGCATTTGCTATTAAATTGAATACAAAATTATCAACAAAGCTGTGTGTTTGCATGCCAGTTCTTCATTTTTAAGTTTTTCACTATTACAGAGTGGAGTTTTTTTTAGTAAAATTGCAGAATTTAACGCTTCTTCTCCAGAGGAGTAGATGGACTTGTACTGATTAATGTATTTTTGCAGACCTTGAAGTTTTTCAGTTAAGTCCAAAACATAAATACAATTTGCAAGTAGTCAATGTGCTAATAATGCTTGCTATTGCCGAATACTGAGGAATTGCTTCAAAAGCAAAGTTGATCAGTTAACAGGTCCTTTGTTTAGGACTTGCCATTATTTCTTAAAAAATATACAATGTTTTTGTAGTTTGGCTATACAGTTTAGGTAAATATTCAGAATAATCACAGCATCATCACACAACTGTGTATGAAGTTACAGGAATGACTAAAAACCTCGCTAATTTCTAGTTAATGTATTCAACACTGTAATTTCATTTGGAGTTTCTGTACAGCAGAAGGATTTCAATATCTGGGTTGTGAGGGTAGTGCTCACTTGCTGTGTTTCTAGTAAAAAAATTAAGAAGTTATTTCTTTATTATTTTTGTATTTGTGTTATTTATAGTAATGCCTCTTTACATTAAATGTCAAATAATACAGCAGCACTCAAATACTTTCACTTGGTGTAAGATAAAGAGTTTACTGAACAAATGCTATCAGTTCCTGCAAAATATGAACCATCTTTGTGGTTACAGGAGTTAAAAATCTTCCAATGTGAATCAAGCTTTAAATAAGTCACCTTACCTCTGTAGACAGTTTCAACCAACTTTCTTTGCTTCTGTAAATAACAGTGTAGTTGGTGATTTCTTCTGAAATCAGATCAGCGTGGTGAGGCAAACTGTTCTGGCTGGGGTAGATCCAAGTTGAGTGGTTAATGACTACCTCCTTTCTCTGCCAGATATTCCACCCATCCTCTCTTCTGCCAGCTTAACCATTTGATGCTTTTTTACCAGGTCCTGCAAAATATGCCTGCTTTTAAAAACTCATCACGCAGAATTGGGAAAACAGAAAGGTGGAATCTCTGGGAAGGGGTAAAATGCAGATGGTAGCAGCCTACTTCAGTCAATAGTTCATCTTTTCCTGCCCTGCAAAAGTTTTGAGCAGGAGCAAAGGTGGGCGGTATGGAGAGAAACTAGAAATCTGAAATGGAGGATGGATAAAACTCTAAAAGTTAGTTTCCTTTTCTGCAGACTGAACAAGATCAAGAGTTGATGGGAGGCTCTTGGCCATAGGCATGGTTCTAAGTCTACTGTTTCACAGATATTTGGGGCAGTAATAGTAATAGGGCCAGAAGGTACTCCGAAAAGTAGACTTCAGTAGCATCTCTTTGATCTGCCTATGGGTTCTTGGCATCTCTATGTAGGCTTTTGATAGCCTAAGCCAAGTATTATGCTGGCTAGTTGAGGAATATGGTCAAGAAAAGAAAAGATATAAGAAAGTTTGGTATATAGAGCATTTTTGACAGGTGAAGTGGGAGCTGATATGAGAAGTGATTTAATGATACATGGAGGAGAGAAAAAAATAGTGAATTCAGGAAGGAGAATCAAGAAGGAAAGCAGGTACTGAAATTATCTGGGAAAGAAATGAACTATGATCTAGAACAGGTTGCCCAGAGCAAGCTGTGGGTGCCCCATCCCTGGCAGTGTCCACGGCCAGGCTGGATGGGGCTTGGAGCAACCTGCTGTAGTGGGAGGTGTCCCTCTGCCCCTGGCAGGCAGGTTGGAACTGGATGATCTCTAAGGTCCCTTCCAACCCAAACCATTGTATGATCACATGAAAATAAGCCAAGGTGGAAAGACAAACTAGGGCTGTAGTAATTATAACTGACCAGGTAATATGTAATGAATGTCTTGTTTTCATCAGATTATCATAGCTTTTCAACAGTTTTGCAAAAATGCTGTTAATGCTGTTAAAAAAATGTACCTTTGAAGAAAGAGTGGTATTGCTTAGATTTTTCAGCCTTTTTTACTGATTTATTCATGATTAAATATATTGTATGTTTTATTGTTAATAAATGGATCTAACCAAAGTGTTTTGAAACATGCTTACCCTAATAAATTGCATTTGGTGGTTGTTAAATGATGGAGTGTCTTGTCTTACATATTAGAAAGAGTACTTAAGTACGTTTTCTGAACACCAAAAATGTCTAGTATACAAAGAAAATTAAAATTATTATATAGGGGAGAATTCATGGCTTGAAGTACCCTATGTTTAGTCACTATGCCATTGGACCAAATTAGTCAATAACTATAGTTCAATTTCTGTAAACATTTGAAGTAGATACTCTAGTGGTGACAGATGATCTCTGTTGCATTAAGGAATAACCTTTAGTGAGAATTCAAGTTTTGTTATAATAAGGCAGTGTTGCTTAGAAGCTTTCTGTATTGGAATAGCAGACTTCAGTAATGGTGTTTCATGTCTTTTAATTCAGAAATACCACATTCTTTAAATTGTGGGGCACGGGAAGAATAGGTACAGACACTCTTGGTTTTCGGTACACTCATCTATCAGAGTTAAATTGATTCTTTGTATTTTGTAAATTTCTACATGTTGTTTTCCTTAAAGACGATCTTTGTAAACTATTAGTCTTAACTGACTGAAGGAAATAATTTGTTGAAGTCAATCTTTTTATTTTTTAAGTCTATGCATGTGAAATACATATCTTTTAATATAGGAGGCTTTTTTTTCTGTTTATTAGCTTGCTGTTGAGTGGCTTTTGAGATTTTAAGTATTTCTGAAGGCTGTTATGTTTCTTGATCAGCTTATTCTTGGTTACTGCCATTTCTGCATAAACAGGACTGTTCTCTCTCCTTTATAACTAAGGGAGATGAGAATGATAATTGTTTTGTAAGGGGAAGGTTTAATGGCTTTTTTTCACTACAAGTATTTTGTCCTAGGCCTCTGTTTTCTTTCTAGTTAAAGGAAATCATAGAATCATATGATGGTTTGGGTTGGAAGGGACCTTAAAGATCAACAGAATAGAGGACATTAAATATTTCTAGTAACTTGCAAAGTCAAACCAGTCATTTGAGACAGTTAAATGTGTATCATAATGTTCTGCCATGATTTTTACAGGGAGGTTATGTTATGATGAATAAGAAAGGAGCAGAAAAGAGAATATTGTAGATGAACTCTAAGCACTTATGTGAATCGAATAAAGAACACGTGGTAAACAGCTGCTGCTTAATATGTATAGAAGGTTGATCTTCATCTTTTTATTTAATCTGTCACCTAATTTTTTTGGTTTGTCCATTACTGGGTTACATTTTACAAGTTTTAGTTCCAGAAGTTAAGAGCAACAAGTTGACTGGTTTCCATGGGAGCTAATTCAAGTCACTGTTTGCATTGTTTAATATATGAAAGTAGCTTTGCTGCTACAAGTCAATATGCAGCAAAAGGTTTGTGGAAGGGAGATGTTTTGAGTTGTCTGAAGATACTGAGTACAGACTGCTTAAGTGAGTGTCATCTGTACGTGTGCACTGAGTTCTTGTTCAGACATAATCATTTTGATATTTGCAAGACCCCCTAATTGAAGTTGCTAGTAATCCCTAATTATGCTACATTATTTTGAATTAATGTCTAGTGTTAATTTTATTGCTGAGTGTGAATTATAAGTTAAATGCTGTCCTATAGAAGTTGATTGTATTTTTTTTAAAGTCAAGTATCAGTCTTTGGTACACCAGATATTGTAGCAATAAATTTTTTGTAGTGTCTGTAACAGTATAGAAATAAAAAGAAGCAAAGTATATATTTTTCAAGAAATTTCAAGAAATCATTTCTAGAAATGGTTGTGTAACGTTTGGTCATGCTTATGAAGGAAAGTAGAAAGTAGCATGTTCAACTGGAAACAGTCCTGCATTTCCTTCCTCTTTGACTTGAATCCTAATGCTTTCCTTGCTTTGTTCAATTCAAGGGCTTGGTTTACAGGGACTAAAATAAACAGAATAGCACCTGCAGCTTAGTCATAAATGGGAATATCTTGAAGTAGCTACGCAAACAAATGAAATCATGGAGTAATTTAACCTTTTCTAAAATGCCTTAGATGCTCTACCAACATTCTTTTTTAAGATAGATCAGCGTTTTGGATATCAAAGGACTCTGAACACCTAAAGGAATTGTTAAAAGGTTATGATCCAATTTATTGATACAAGTAATTATTTTCTAAACTGTCAGAGCACCTCTTGTGAAAAGCTCTGTGTATTTTCTCTTTCTTTTTTGAAATAAATGCACACTTTAAGGGCACTAAAATGTTTAGCAAATGTATGATGTATTAGTATAAATTTGACCCTTACTCCAGACTTGAGCTATCAAATGCTTTATAATAGCAAAGTGAACACTTGTGTTTTGATTTAATTTTTGTTGTATTTTGTCAACTTCAATTACATAAATAGATTCTGCTGGCTACACTGTTTATATTTGCTTGCCACAGAAAATCATGGACCACATGTTAGCTTACCAATTCCTTCCACGAAGTTCTGTCATACAGCAGAACAACTGAACTTGCTTTTTGCCAGATAAGTCTGAGTTGATCTTGCAATTATTTGAACACTGCTGCTAAGCACTTCTTAATAAAACTGGTATTAAGAACTTTTGAATTTTTTTTAATTGGAATTATATTGCTTCTGAAATGATATGTCATTTATGTTTTATTGAAAAAAAGAGGTCTTATTTAAATGTGTAGATATCCACAAGAATGAGAAACTAGAAGCATAATTTGTTTGTAAACAATAATGCACATGGTTGTATTTTTCTATTTATTTTTAATTATTATTGGTTGGTGGGTTGTTTTTTTTGTTTTGTTACTTTGTCTTGCTAAATTTACATATTTCAAAACTGAGTTTGTGTTGTTTTCCAAGCCGAGTCTAAATTTATTTTTATTTGCTGCCAGTGTTAATACAGGCATTTTAAATTTTAGTATAGTACTAAATCAAATAGAAAATTTTGACAATCGACATCATCATAGATTGAAAAAATAGGAATGTCATGTTTAGATTTTTCTGAGGATTTGCAAATGGCATATTTCCATGCACAGCGTATGTGTGTAGCATCTAAACAAGGTACTACTTCATGTTTTACCTTTCTAGTTTAAAGTATTTTTATGAAGCTGTTTATTTTAATAGAAGTAGTGAGAATATGCACTGTAATAGATCAAATAATCAAGTTAATTCCACCGAATGACTTAGTGTTGCCTCAATATGAGCATTGTTGACTAAGAAAAGATGAGATGAAATCAAATTGTGTCTGCTCATAAGATGATCAAAAGTAAAAAATTGTTGAGGACTGTATCTGGAAGACCTTCATGTCTGACAAGTTGTAGGACAATGTTTATCTATTATGCTTTCAAGTATTGTTGCTGTAGTTCTTGTGCTACTGAGTGCTCAGGTAGCAGCTCTTAGGAAGGATGGACTTAGTAGTTATAGATGAAATAACGTATCTTCTTACTCTGATTCAGAATTTTCAACATGACTCAAGTCTTTATGAACTTTCCTGCTACAAACAGTACTGTACTGTAATTAAAGTGTAACATAGTTTCTATTTACAAAGTATAGTGTTGGTAAAAGGTATATTAAAAGATGTGTTCTCTGTTATCTGGAGGGATTAATTGATGCTAGCTTCAATGCTTGGTTATAAATACCTTGCACAGCTACCTAGGTGACCATGTCTCTCTTTCACATGATAGAATAGCAAAGCAGTTCACACTCTTCTTTAAACAAGGTTGTTGACAGTGTATTATCTTTAAGAGGCAGTTAATCCTAGACTGCTTTTACCTTTGCTCCATCAGATTGTTTGTGTACGCTGCAAAGTGATGAAAGTAGCTGTTTCGTAAAGGAAAAGAGTAGATGTGAGAAGTTTTATATAATCAGTAGACAATTTAAACATTAATTCCATCATAAAGGATTGATTTCATTTTAGTGACTTGAATAGTATGCATATTGAAACTTGGCTTGCTTAACTTTAAAATATTTGTAAGAAGTCTAGCATCTTGAATAAGTCTATTATTAATTAGCATTTTAAAGCCTACAAAGTGTGAACAGAAGATAATTGTAATGTATTTACTTAAAACATTTTTATGAGACCATGAAAGTATTTTAACACTAAGCTTTACAATATTCCCATGAGTTATATCCTTTCCACTGACGGGTAATACAAAGCCCAAAAGATTTTAGCAAATGTTATTTGAATATGTTAGTTTTGAGAAGGCAGTAACGTGAAAAAACAGTAGGTAAATCATCTCTATGGCCCTGCACAGCAACCAGGGTAAGCTTTAGCTTCCTGATGCTCTTAAGGGAGATGTGGGAGGCAACCTGTGTTCATCACACATTCAGACCCACACTTCTCTGCCTGATAATTAATTTGCATTTAGCAGGCCACATCTCCCGTTACAAATGAGGTGCCTTATTTGGTTGTTTTTTTAATTTTATTTATTTTTCCCCTGGAGATGGTACGGGAAGGAATGTATCGTTTAATTATTCTGTTGACTCATCCTCTGCCCCTGTGCAGATATAAGGTTTTTCTTTTGTTAGTTTATGTGTGCATTTGCTAGTGTAGCTTTCTTTTCAGACTTTAATCGGTCCAAAGACTTAAGATTAAGATCTCCTTTAAAGAATTAGTAAAGAGAATCTCGGTGTAGCATTGTCATCAAAATATGCAAAAGTGTTAAATGAGTTTCTGGAAGTCTTCTAGTGTCTGCTCAGTGGTATTAATTTAATTAGGAGTAGACAGTTACAAAAATTTAATCTCAGTAATTTTATTGAATAAAGAGGAAATTTATCTGAAATGTATGTCAGTTGCAGCCTTGACTCTATGTGCCCTTAAGAAGCGTGTCATTCCAATTGCTGATATGGTGAAAAGCATGACAGGACTGCAGTTCTGTTGTATACTTATGTACACTGTTTTTTAAAAGAAGCTAACAGTAAGGTTTTGGTAATGTATAATCTGAGGTGATTACTCATAGTTAGCTGTTGATGTTTCTCATCTTTTTCTGCTTTGTCTAATTACCTTTGTAAAAATAGCTCTATATGATTTAAATCATTGTTGCTGTGTTTTTTACCACAGAAATTATCTTTGTTAATTAATATATCAACACTGTATTGTAACTGTATGATTTCTCTTTCAGTATAATAATTTGATGTCAGTTTTACTTTCAAAGTTCACATACTGTATCCAAAATACTTTTAATGAGAGTTGCAAGCAACATGGAGTTGTCAGCGGTGTTGACACTGTGTCTCTTTGGGAAAAGGAACAGGATTATACTGTGTGATGTAGTAGAATACTAAAATAGTTGAATATTTTCAAGACTTTTTTTTCATGAAAATTGTCTTTTGGTTTTCTAATCCACTGTGGAATACATGAAACGAGGGGCCTGAATCTCAACAGAATAAGCATTGTTCTTGCAACAGAGGCAAACGTAATTTGAGACATTTTCTAAGCCAGTGAAATTATGAATGTCAAAAATGAATCGGATGAACATATTTGGGTAATTTACTGATAATCTGGATGTTTATTAATAGCAAGTACTTTACAAGTCTGTGTTCTTTTTGTACTCGGTCACATACTCATCTTTATGGGTTCTAGATACTATTTCAGTGAGTGGATTTGAAACCTACTAAGAAAATGAAAAAACAAACAAACAAACAACCCCAAAAGAACTTTTCTGGAACAGTTTATTGTTAAAATTGCAGTACCAAATGCAAAAGGTTATTTTTTGGTTTTCACATCTTTACTATTTTACAGACACCAATGTATGAGACCGTGTAAAAGCCAGATTAGCGATTTTGAGGAATAGCTTTAAGTGACTTTAAATATTTTTGTAAGCATTTCCAAAGCAGCTGCTGCTATTATCATTACTATTGTTATTATTTATCTCTCTTCCAGTTTTGTAATTGAATACAAGTTGGAGTACAAACTTTAGAGTTTGGGGGAAAATGGTGTATGGGCATGCAGAAAAAGGTATTCAGAACAATTATAAAGGGAACCCCAGTAGCTTTTCATGTAGGAGTTTAATAAGATCTCAGATGTTTAATAGGATGCAAGAAGAGCTGAAATGAAATTGTGCATATACAATATGTGCTACTGTCTACCAAACGTGCTGCATTTTCGAGGGCACAGAGAAACCGTTAGGTACTGGACTGCGGAGCATTACTGTCTTTGTAGCACACACCTGGATTTGGTATTGTTGCAGAAACTGACTTGAGATGGATTTCCTGCAGCCAACCTTACCATTTGTTTCTTAATTTTCTTTTTACCCCTTGCTGATCGGCAGCATGCCAAGAGGAGTCATCATTTAAAACCACTGCATCTTTTCCTGTCTTTGGAGCAGGTATTTCATCCCCAGTTCTTGTCTCTGGGAAGTGACTTAGCTTACAGTTACCGTATTGTTCAGTGAGCTAAATGTTCCTGTGTATTTTGAATCTTTATATCTGACTCCTACTTGTATTGATCCTGTGGAAAAGAAAGAGGTACCGAGCATTCCAAGGGTCTGACCACTGGGACTCAGACAATTTGAGGATTAGAAAGGAAGTTTGCTGTAGGTATATCTATGCACTTTATAGGGCCGGCCTGCATTCTGAAAGCGTGGTTCTTGCCCTTCTGTTATGAGATGGAGAGAGGGATTGCCAGGTTAGTCTGACATTGGGACTTAGCACGTTATCTCAGATACAAATCATCAATGCTCACTGTTCAGATTGAAGTAATATTTGAAACTGTAACAGTCTCCTAAATGCTTATTTATTAGATCTGTTATTAGAGATCATAGTCCTCACTGTACATATTTTTAAAGTCTTCCTAGGTGTTGACGAGGAGATCCAAGAGCTTTGTGCAAGTGACCTTCATTGGCAGCGGTTAAGTTAACATGCTGGATGTGGTGCTTAAGCTTTTCAAGTGTCTTTTTTAGTGTTTTCTGACACTGAAGAAAACAAAGTAAAAAAAAACCACCCAACAAAACCAAACCCAACATTTGCAATTCTAGTATTCTTCCCACTAAAGATTCTGGTGTATTACAAACTGCTAGCTATACATGTATCAATAAAAATCTTACTGAGTTTTATAGATGGAGAAACTTACGAGAAACTTAAACCTAGGTGATTTGACTTCTGATGTTCATACCATGATTCTGTAATAAATTCTCTACTGGAGCCTGGTATTGTTAATTTCTAATCTGGTGTGACTATTAATAATTTGATACTGTATGGTGTATAGTGACCTGTGTGTGTGTGTGTGTGAATGCGGTGTGAATGACTGAGTAATGTCAGGGTTAGCCATTTGACTTGGCCAGAGTTTGAATGCACTGTGATTCTTGAACTGGTTTTGCCAGCAGACTTCTAAAGTAACAGCACATTTACTACCCAAGTGGTGTCTGGATTTCACAGTTTGGGTCGAATAAAATAGCAGTTCTAGTGTCTCAAGTGGCAGGGAAGTATGTATTTCCCCCCCTTCTAAGATTTTTCTAAGGAAATATACTTTGGTTTTTGACGATAAAATGTTTAAAAATAAAAGAAGCGTTTGTCTTCAGCAGTTAAGGAAGATAGCAACCACCTACAATCTGCGAGAACACTTACATAAGGCTCATACATTGTACAGGAGTTCTCTTTTGCCAGTGCTGGAACACCGTTCCTATGCAGTTGTCAAGTAAAAGTGAGCCAAAGCCTTACTTGCAGTGCTGGTGCATATTCTATTTTGATCATCTATTCTGAAGGTTAAATAGGAAAATTTTGTTCTAGTTTTCACTTTACTACTCTTAAACATTTTGCTGACTTCAGTGTTTAAAAAACAAACAAACAAAAAACCAAACAAACAAAAGAACCAAACTGAAATCCTTTGGGAGTATTGGAAGAGTAGAGTAGTTTTGGTTTAGTTGCTACAAATAAGATGGTATTATACTTTCTAACACTTTATAAGTGGAAATGTTTTTTGTATCAAATGTAATGATGATTCATGCAACTTAAACCTTTAGATGTCTTAGTTTCAAGGAAGGGAGTGGAAACCCCTGAAATGACAAGTGATTTCTGTCTGTCAGATTAGCCTTGTATACAATGGAGTATAAACTGCTTAAAGTCAGGGGTTAATAAATAATGGTTACCATCTGTAAATGCAGATGAAGAATATGAAATAATTCTTCAAGATGGAGAATAAATAAGAATTAAACAAGAAAAGGGAGGCAAATGTATTGTCTTTAATATAAAATATGATAATATCATGGTACATTAAATTCTAAATCAGGTTAAGTTTCTCACTTTTGCGTGTAGTGACTGGGCAAAGTATTGTACAGGGTTTGACTTTAATCGGGGTCAGCTAATGTTTTCTCCTGCTGTTTTATGTGTTTGAATTGCTGATGTCCAAGCGATCAGTTAGATTAGAAATGTCAGAATTAAATATGGCTTTTGAAAACTGAAGATAGATGGGAGATGTTCTACATATCTTAAGTCTAGTTTCATGTGAAGTAAACGCTGCTGGCTGTAACCTCCAGCTGATGATAAAGCGATTGTATACACCTTCTCTAGCAGTTAAAATCAGCGTGCTAAAAAAAGAGTAGTGGCTTATTCTCATACATAAAACAGTGTAAAAAGATGTTGTTTACATAGTAATGTCTTTTCTTTTTCTTGTGTCTTGTTTGTTTTGAAAGGTATTCATCAAAATTATTTTTATTTAAGTTTCAGAATTACTTTATCAATTAATAAGGAAAACCTTATGCCTAAAACAAACTAGTAATTACATGGATGCAAAGTTTAGAAATTCTGTTTAGAAAGTTGAACAGCTGAATTCTCCTTTTAGATTGTAGTGGAACAAGAGAAGGAGAATCAAAGTAAATTTTTGTTTCCTTATTGTAAGTCTTCAATTTTTCATCTTTATAATATGGTTTAGATGTTCTGTTCATTGATTCATTAAGGAGCTGTCTTGATGATGTAGGTCGCAGACTTCCCCTTGGGGGGGGGGGGGGGGGGGGGGGGGGGGGGGGGGGGGGGGGGGGGGGGGGGGGGGGGGGGGGGGGGGGGGG
>JAVJGJ010000047.1:43799142-43868801 GCA_035590215.1 Microhierax caerulescens | reverse complement strand
CCAAAAAAAAAAAAACACAACAACCCCCCCCCCCAAAATAAACAACCCCCCCAAAAAAACCCACCACCACCAAAACCCAAACAACTTATAAATATTGGGTAGAGGTGTGTGTGTTTTCTTTTTTTTTCTTTTTTTCTTTTTTTTTTTCTTTTTTTTTCTTTTTTTTCTTTTTTCCCCCCAGGAACATCAAGAGAATTCATTGCTCTAAGCTCAAAAATATTTCCATAGTTTGATAGGGTAACAGTTCATAAGTACAAATGAAAAGACATGAGAGCAAAATGTGATTCGAGATATGACTGAGGAATTTAGAATTTCTGGGAATTCTAGAGTGCCTTTCCTTCAAAGGTGATATAGCAACAGCGTTGTTCTAGTGTTAAAGGATCATTTAAGTAAATACTGGATTTTTAACAGCCTATAGGTGAAGGGGCTTGCATCACCCTTGCAGCGAAAAATTGGAGGTCCTTCTGCATGTAACAGTGTGTAGTGACCTCATCCTGCTCTGTCAGTTGGTATAGACCACTGCTTGAGGAAACAAAAAAGGCATCAGCTGTGGTATTTCAATTTGGATGCCACAACATGTTTTGCTTTTGCTTCCTAGAGTCCTGTGCCTGTGAAATTCTGTAATGGTAAAGGTTGGTAAACTGATAAATAGTGGATGTTTAGGCTTGCTGAATTTTTTTTTTAATGAAATGCTTTTTTTTCAGTGGTTAAAATTGTTTATCCAAAAAGATTTAAGACTAGGAATTTGCAATACCTGAGACTTTACTGTGAATTGGAAACTTTCAAATTAGGGTTAGAGTTCTGCGTTGAAGAAAGTGGTTTTAGAAGCTTGCTGATGTTCAAGTTCATGTACTGTATGAAACCCTAGTAAAAACTGGGATCTGAGAGTCACTATCAGCAATGTCATCTGTGTTAGAGCAAAACAGCAAGAGGCAAGAGTCACAGCTTGCAGTGGAGGAAATTCTGTTTGAAGGGGGTGGGCAAGGCATTCGCAATGCGGTTACCCAGAGTTGCTGGAATCACCAGCTTTGGAGATTTTCAGAACCTGACAAAACAAATTCCTGAGCAGCTGGTAGACCTACTCAGGACTGGGGGATGGACTAGATGGCTTCCAGAAAATTTCCTTTGTAGGTTTCCTTTCTAGTCAGGTTCAAACCACAGATTCAGCATGTTTTGTGTGAAAAGTCAACTTGTTTTGAGTTCCAGTGCAATGCTGCAAGCAGTCTCATTTAATATCTTGCATATAATTCTTGTGTGCCTTGTTCTTATTGAATCTGGACAATAAAACCATGTTTATGTACAGTCCCAAAATGAAAAATAAGAAATGGACATGAAACTAATGTAGCAGTGTATTGTAGAAGTGAAAAAAGTGAAACTGGTTTAATTTAAAGCAAGATATCTAGTTGTCTGTCATGGGAAAAAGTGTTAATCAAAGATAGCATGCAACATAATAAATGTTAAACCTTTAGTACAACAAGGTGTTTATATTAATTTTGTACTAATATAATGGCCTGAATACAGCTAATGTGGTTAAATCTCTTTGAAAAGTGACTCCAAGACGTAACTCATAGCTAACAAATCGTACATAAAATGCTGTGAATATAAGCAGATAAGCAGCTAAATTTTCACTTAAATTCAGCTCTGAAGAGACTTGCTTGGTTAATAACATACTTAATTTGTATGGATGAGTGGGAGTTTGAGGAGAGTGTAATGTCAGGAAATCGAATGAGAGCTGGGTAAATTATGCTTCTAAAAGCTAAGAACAAAGAAAAAAACCCTTGCATAACACTAAGTTACTGTGTCTTCATTTAATATGAAAGCACCAGTTGGTAACTGGATAATAATGAAAAATGTGCACTTTACCATCATAATTGTTCTACTGAGGTTTATTATCAAGTAGTACTTGCTTATATTTCTTATTTTTATTGGCACTTTCAGTAACATGATTCTTTACCCCTTTTTGTAGTGTAAGCCATTCTTTGGTGGTCATGAGCATTTTTTGTTATCTTGATGCTTTTTAATTGAAGTATTTTGCATATGGTCACTGAAACACGTTGCATTTTAAAAACCTTTCAATACACACCCCAACATGTGTGGTATTTGTATTCAGCATCTCTGAAATTTGAATTTAAAGGCTGAGTATAGGCAAGCAGTAGTATTTCTTAAGAAAAATAACTACAAATAAACAAACAATGTAATAATAAGACATTTCTTCATTTTTAGGGATCTTAATGAATTGTTAATATTTCCTATTGTTCGATTTTCCAGGAATCCAGGGATGGACTTTTCAATTAAGCCCATAATGATTTATTGAAATTTTAATGACTTGATAGAGTTCTGTGAGCTATAAAAAGCCTGTACCAGTAATTTATGCTTCTGTCTCTCCTCACTGTAGTTTAAGTTCCACCTTAACGATGGAAAGGAAAGAAATAATAAATTGAGACTTCTGTTCCACTCTGTAGACTATTTTACAATAAATAGCTAGTATGCAATAAAATTAATTTGAAAAAATTCATGGCAAAAAGCATTCCTTGCTGGAGCGACCGAAGATTAACTAGTTCTAATAATACAATTCTGTGGTGGTATGAAGTCCTGTATTAATACCAGTTGGTTTTTGGTCCAAAGGGAAGTTGTGCAGTGCTTCAAAATATTAAAAGTAATTTATATGTTACCATACATTAATTCAGCATCCTCTAGTATCAGCTACTGAAAAAAAAAAAAAAATGTTTTGCTGATAAACAGGCCATGTCTGTTGCTAGAAGGGTAGGGCACAGGAGCCTCCGGGCATTCATAGGGGCATTTAAGACTGTGTAATTTTTCTGCCAAAGAGACTAGAGAAACTGTCCTGCCTCTCAAAACCAAACAACTGTTTAATTGCTTGTAAATACGTTGCTTAACTATATTTTTGCAAACCCTTAATATCTGTGGGAAATCAGTAGATAACATATACATAATTTTAAAGTTGAATTTTGTGTGCAAAGGAACTGACAGAACCAAAAACCAAACAAAAAAACAAGTAATGTGTCTCCATTATTATTTTTTTTTCTTTATTAGTGTTATCAGCTATAGCGGGATTAAGAGACTTCTTGCTTTCCCTGTCTCCAGACAGTTTACCACAATGGATCACTTGGGGACAGCAGATGCTGAGGATGACTCCGGATCACTAACACGGCTTGCTCCTAGTCCTCATAGCGAAGCAGTTGCACATGAGTTTAAGGAGCTCTCATTGCAGCCCAATCAGTACTTGCCTCCTCTCAATGAACGGAAGAATGGTGAGTGCAGAAGTGATTATTCTTTTCTCTGCATTGCTTAGTTTTTTTCTGTGGGAATAATGTTTGATTTCTTCAAATTACATTAATTGACTCTATTCACCTGCTCTTTCCAAACCACATTATGTAGTGCTACAGTATGTGTTGTGAAATCTGTCCTGATCAGCTTTACCTGTCATGGTAACTTGTAAGTCTGACTTCAAAATACCAACTGGAATGCTCTTTTGAGGCATATAGAATGGAGTTGTTTATATTTTTAAATAGTTTTAAACCCAAAGCTAGTGCATAATGGAAGTATTACTTAAATATCTTTGAGGGTTGTATTATTGTCAGACAAAAAGGGATCATTATCAAGAACAGTTTGGTTTTTTTTTTTCTGCAAAAATAGTACAGAATTGAAGTTTTCACTTTGTATCCCTGAAAGTTTAATTCACCACATAGTTCAAGGTTGAAAAACGAAAGAAAAATAAGATTTGGGAAAAAAAAACATTTTGGGAATCTTTCCAGTATCTTTTCTCATTATTGATGTTGGCGTGGCAACTTAGGAAAAAAGTGTTTCCACTGTTACAGTAAGCATCAGGAGGAATTAGGTCTGAATCCATATGTAGGCTCATTTTTATTGAGCAGAAGGCAGGACCTTTTTATGTTTTTTTCTCACACTGGTATCTTCTAATAATGAAGATTTGTTTTCCAGTATTTGTAGTAAATAGTAGGAACACTGAAATTAGTATGTTAATTATTTGATTCTTGAAGCATTTAAAAAAATCATTTTAACTACAGTTATCGATTAATTCAGCTGTAATAGTATAAGCAATATTAAATAAGACAAGAACTATCTGAAAATTCTGGCTTTAAAGCAAACAACAACTATCTGAATACCCTGGCTTTAAAGCAGAAAAAAACAGGGATATATGTTAATAGGCTATATGTATATCAAATACCTGGCGACAGGTCCAAGTCATGGTATCCTGTGTTCCAGAAAGACATGGAATATTGTCTATAACCAAGATGCTTCTGTTTACACAAAGAGGGACTATGTGGTGCCTTGTGTACACATCCTCAGTATTATATAGTACTCCAAGAATGAAAAACATAATAAAGTGAAAATACGGTAGGGGAGAGACTTAGGCTTAGTATTATGTAAATGTGGAATAACCACCTCTTCAAATACTTGAGCTTGTCTTGTACAATTACTTCCTTGTTTGTTTTCTGTGTATGCTGATCTTGAAACACAGAATAGTATGTTAATTGATACAATATATTAAAAGTGTTTTAAACTAAGGGACCTGCAGCTATTTTATTAATATTTTGGCTCTGCATCCATGAGAATTCTTTTTTGTATGGCAGAAGAAACACCTGTAACTTGGGAGGCATTGGGTTTTTTTTGCTATCATTTGATGTTAAATTGATAATAGGTATGTCTATACCAGAAGTTAGTTGTAAGATAGCTTATATCATTTTACCATTTTATCCAGAAAGCAACAGAAACATGTATTTATAGAAAGCTATTTCATAACAGACCTAAAAATGCCAACACTTTACTAACTCGTAAACCTCATCAAAAAGAGAATGTAGTGGGTTTTTTATGTATCCTGTGTGTAACTATACCTCTGGGAAATTTGCCTCTTTTTTTTTTTTAATTGCCTGTAAAAACAAAATGGATGATACAAGTATCTATGTTGAGTCTGAATAAGTCAAACTTCTCATTTCTGAAAGCTACTGCCACAAGAATGCACTGAATGAAACAGGAAAGTTCTCTAATGAGATGGATGGCAAGCTCGTTAGTTTCTCTTTTGCTAAGCCTTGCTATGACTGTGTTAAGTACATATTTATTCCCTTCATTTAATTTCATTGTTTTGTTATCTTCCTGCTTTTAATAATAAATAGTCAAACAAGCAGTAAAATTAGGTACGTAGTTATACTTATTCATGTTTGCTCTTTAGTCTTTCATTTTTAATTTTTCTGTATTGGACAGTTGTTTCTTTTCTTAGGCACTCTTCCCATAACTTGAAAATATTTTTGTGCTTTCATGAATTAGTGAACTAATTTATAGGTAGGTTTTGTATTGTCTTCATATATAAACTGCTTCTTGTTTATTTTCCAAAGAAGAGGCAGCAGGGAGAGATTTTAATGCTTAAGGGCTCTGGCTTGTTGAAGTAACAGGAGATTTTCATAAATAAAGTGGTGGTGGGGAAATGAATAGTTTGAGAAGCTGCCTCTCACTCCTCTGTTCCAGTTAACTTAAGAACTGTTACCCTGTTACTCTTAGTTATTTATTATAATTCCTTTTATGACTTAGGATACTTTTGAGCATCTTGCCATAGTATTAGGCCTCCCACAAAGATTTTAATGTCATCCTTGAGGAAGAGATTTTATGAAGTTCACATAATGAACTATGGCCTCATGTCATCTGTGTCTTTTGTGACAAGACCAAGTCATGTGGCTGGGCTTGGCCGAAAAGTTAGGTATTATTTTCAAGGCCATTAGCACAACTCTGTTGCTTTTGAAAAGGCTCAACAATCTGCAAGGCAAACTGAGAAACCATGTAGTTGAGGAATTTTTGGAGGAGCACGGTCTGACAGACATGATGAAGTGTTTCATGGACACGGATGTGATTTCATATCCTTTTCAGTTTTATAGATCTTTCTAATGTTTAAGCATCCTGCCACTGAGAGAATGATGCTTTAGTAGTATTTAAATAATTCCTAAATTAACTTAAGGGGAGCCTCTTAGTTTTTCTCCTGTCTTTATGGGAAATACCTGACGGTATTTGACTTTATTCTGGCTGGCAGCTTTTTTTCCTGGAAGAAATGGACATGTGTTCAAATTGCTTTCTTAAAACAACAGAAAGAGGTTTGTCATCCTGTCATCCTCCAGAGCACCCAAACTATTGTTCAGCTGTAATTTCAGATGTAGTGATTTTGAATAATTTGGTTTAAAATAATTTTTGATAGAAATTACGAAACGGGAAAATTTATAAAAGTAAAATTTGAACTTGATGGATTCATGTTAGATATAGCTTTACTAGTCTTTGGTTTTACTTTTTACCAAAACTGGATTTCTTTAGGAGTATTTTAACCTGTCACTATTTTATAGAGTCTGGATGCATAAGCGATGTCAGTATACAGAAATACAGTGGCACTTCATAAAAAAATTTAAAATGTTTAAAGGGTTTTTGTTAAATCTTTTTATGCAGGAAGCATTGTGCTAACTGTATGCGCTGGTAGTGATCCTTCAAACCTTTTGTTTACTTGAATGAGTATTTTGGCAGTAGTCCAGTAGAAGGCTGAATTATTCTTCTGTTGTTCTGCATACCGTTGTTAAGCTGGCTTGCACAAGTTAGTACAGAAATTGCATTTCAGGCTTTTCCAATGACAGTTGAAGTGTGGGAGGCTTATTGCTTTGCTTTGGTTTTGTTTACCATGGAGGTAATCACAGCAGCTAAGAGAAACCTACAATGACATTGCAGGCTCGTGCCTGGTAAGCCAACAGTCATTTGAGATGTTACCACTTTGTCTTTTTTTTACACTTTTCCTCCTCTTCTCCTGCCTTGTCTGCCCCCAGAGATCATAGTCATACAGTAAAGCTGGCATAAGAGTTCAAGTGAGCATAGCTCAGTACTTCTTGCTGCAAAATCTCATGGTTTAGACGTAAGCTCCAGTGGAACTGTTGTCCCTTGAGTTGGCAAAGGAACATCTAAATGCTTTGCCAATGCTGTTGAAGAGGCTGTACCTTCCAGTAGAGGGATCAATAGCAAACAGTTGGAGGCAACAGCATCTTCACCTTCTCCAGCCATTTACTACACGCAGATGTTTACTCCGTGAATAAAGACAAACTAATAATTCGGTGGGAGTGGGGGTAGGGTAGCAACATATTCTTGTCTTTTCAAATGTCATTTTTCAGACAGATATCTTCCAACATAAAAAGTCAGTGAAACACAAATACTAACCAATTTATGTTTCATACTTCAATAGGAGGGCAAGTAATGGGAGTTTTCAAGCTGATTTGCTAGATAAAGGTTTTATTGCAGGGCTGAAATACTTCAACTGAACCGTCTGTATAGCAAACACTGTAATTGTTTGGGGTTAGAACAACAAACTGTTTGTAGAAGGTAACATGGTGTATGTATTTGGGTGTAAAAACAAAGAATCATCTTTCCAGGCTGTTGTATGTTGGTCTTCTGGACTTTCACAGTTTTAAGATTCCCCTTTTTCTTTTGATCTCTTTTCAAATTAATGGCCATGGGCAATACTGGATTACTAATGAAATTAATTTCAGTTTCTCATTAGTCTGCATCTTTCTGGATAATTAGGCAATACGTACAATGCATTGAGCATGTAAAATTGTGCCACTTATTGCAGCATATTGCTGTGCCTGTTCTCTGGAGGCCAACTCTTGTTCTACTTGCTAAAAACAGCAAGTTACCTCTTCATTGATTCTATTTTTCACACTTGCCACCTACTGAGTGGACACTGAAGACACACCTTCCGCAGTCTAATGGCAACCACTGGTATATAGTCGATGTCTGCTGTGTGAGCACTTTGGCTCCTCACGTAAATGGAGTTCTGTTTCTCAAACGTTTTGGCATTAAGAGGCTCTTAAGTTTGCATCTCTGCCTGAAGGATGCCAGGTTGTGTACACTGCATTTGCTTTCTTAGTGTCCTTAGGAAGGGCAGTGGTTGGTGGCAGAGAAAAGTGACAGAGATGAGCCTTCTTTGGGAGCAGGAGGGAGAAAATTGATGACTAGGTGTTGTTTAGCTGGACTGCAGTAGAGGAAGAATGACACAGTAGCAGGCATCATGGCACAGCTGAAGTACTAGTCAGAACAATATGCTACCCATGCACTGTACCACAGTTTCACAAGCTTCTGACTGAGAGCCAGGAGATGGCTAGGGAGGGAAGGATAGGCTGTCTGCGGCTGACAGCAGGAGGGTGGATGGGCAATGATGCTGCTTGCAGCCTTCCAACCTGCTGTTTCAGAGGGAAAGGGTGGGAAGGGATTGCACATGCAGATACCATCAAAAAAAGGAAGCACTGCATAAAGCAGAGCTTTTTGCATGCTGAGTTTGTACTTGCCCAGAATTGGTGAGTGTGCCACTTTGGCTGGTGGAGGTAGGTGTGAAGGTATGGTTATCAGCAGCTGTGCAACCACAGTTGTTTCAAGGGACACGTAAAATGAAAAGGTCCTAGCTTCTATGCTTTACAGCAGCCTCTTGGCTTTGCAGTGGCTTCCTTGATTATCCCACTGTGCAGACGTTCCTTGTGACTGCGGCTACTAGTTTTTGAAAAGGAGGCACATGTATTAATTACTCTTGTGCAGTTGTTACTCACAAATGAGAGCCTGGTTATATTCTTGTAAAATGGGTGAGAACTGGTTGGCTCCTATCTGGGCTGTTGACTGTCCTTCAGCACTCCGTAGGCCTGCTTCAGCACTTTTGTCTTAGCAATAAATCATTTCAGATTGTGCGTGTGCCTGCTCTGTCCTCTGCATTGTGTGGAGAAGCCGTTTTGTTTCAGCTAATGGGTGTCTAGTGCTTCTCTAAACTCAGAAGCAGAGTAGATACAGGATTGCATCCTGGTTATGTTTGGGGTTGTACTGGAGGGGTTAGAAAAGGTTGTGATGTGCCTACCATGGCTTTGCTAGGTCTTGCTTTTTGATGGCTAGCAGCTAATATTCTACAGCAGAATTGAGCTAATTGAGAAGAAAGCTAAGAGTCTTGAATGTTTTGTCAGGAAAAAAAAAACCAACCAAACAACTTGGGATGCAAACACGTTAAAGTAAGACTAGTAAAATCCCTATAAGAATAAATTGCCCAAGGAAATGAGGGCCTCTGGTTGTGTAAAACAGTGACACTCAGGAGCAAAGATCTTGAGACACTGAAGGTCAGATGGGAATGACAGCTTGCTATGGGGCCACTAGAGCTTGTGGGGGCGGAACTGTAGCGAATTAAGATGAAGATGCAACACACACAAACACACACACATACCCAAACCAGAACAAAAATACTCCAAACTATGTATATTGAGTCCTCCTAAGGGACCAGCTGAGCTGGCTGGGAGACAGACGGTTCTCAAAATAACTGAATGAAATCTACATCACACTTAACCTAATGATATTGCTTAAATAAATTTGATGAACCAAGAGAACTTTTCTGGCATCCAAAAGAGTTGTGGGTATATTAGTTTGCCTGTTATCACTTATCTTCCACTCCCTCATTATGTAGCACTGATAGCATGCATTCTTGGCATAGCTTTATGACTTCTGAACAAATTCTTAATTCTCTGTGCAGTTAATAGATTTGAAGCTGCAAAACTGATACTAGGGAATCAGGTGAAATTTGGGACGTTCTCCTTGAATCTGTGTACAACAGGTTATTTCCACTTGTAAGATCTGCATTTAGACATACATTTTCTTGTCTTAATGGTATATGGGTATGTTACTGTGCTTAGAAGTTTTTTCAAGAGAGCTGGGAGAGATTAAGTGGAGAAAAGACAGCTAGTGGGAAGACTAGAGAACAACAAATGGAAAACTTAGTTCTCATTAAAGTAATAGATTAGCACATCTTAAATTCAACAGTTTCATGGTCACTAAGCTGAAAGCAATGAGACCTGGAAAACAACATCCAGATATTCTAATTAACACCCCCACCCCCAGAACAACAACCAAGCAAACAAAACAACCCCTCCCAAAACAAACCACCCCAAAACCTCAAAATATATTCTAAAAGACACATCTAGGTATAGAAGTAGTATACAATTTATATAAGTTTACAGCAGAAGGGGTGGGGGTTGTATTTATATATAATACACTGTATATATAATGTACATGTGTAGAATGGTTGGCCAGAGAGGTTGTGGACTTCATCCATGGAGATATTAAAAATCTGACTGGGCACAGTCCTGGGCAGCCTGTTCCAACTGACCCTGCTTGAGCAGGCACTTGGGTGAGGTGATCTCAAGAGGTTGCTTCCAACTTCAGCAGTTCTGTGATTTGTCTTTCCTTTAATGTTTTAATAGCCCATGGAACATCCAGTGCAAATATTCTACTAAATAATCCTTTGTAAGAACACACAGCATGTTGTAATTAATATATATTTGTCTTTGTGTTGTGGGGTTTTTTGGAGAGTTTGCTTTTGGTTGGGTTTTTGTTTTTATTTTTAACAAACAGTGTTGGTAGAAAAAACAGATATCTTTTAATGTGTGGATTCTTTTGGTCTCCCTGTATATATCTGAAGTTGTCTTATCTGTTAAGAGATGAGAGAGTAAACTGAGTAGGTACTGGTTTCCCAGTAAGTCTGTCTTTGTCATTGGTGCTGCCAGTTCCCACAATCCTAGCATTCCCAGGGCATCAGTCAGTGTCGACAAGGAACAATTTTCAAATATTAAAGCATGTGAAAAGACATAGAGGCCAAAACTCACAGCTCTCAAGGGACTGTGACCTCTTAAATGAAATATATTCTGACATTTTCACAGGCTACATGAAAGAATTCCAGCAGGGCCATTCCGTTTGGTAAACTTCTAAACAAACATTCCATCATTTTAGTTTGATTTATACATTTATTTTCTTTTTTAATTATCTTCTTATTGTGAAGAGATTAACGTGGGAGACATGACCTGTGACTGACTCGATTTATGGCATCTGGTATATATGAAAAGATCCTGTTGGAGGGCTTAGCATTTGAGTGATTACAGGAGATATGGAAAATATGTTTTCCTTAAAAGAGATCTCTTGATCAAACTGTCTTATTGTGACTTTTTTCCCCCCTGAAATTCCTTGTAGATAACTAAATGCATAGCTAGAAAAGAATGTTAATTTTATATTCCACTGTACACTAGTTTTAAATTGTTAGAACTAAATTTTAGCTGCGTACAGTATCATTGAAATGTTAGCTTGTGCTACAGCTACTACAAGAAGGTAGTGTAGTGCAGACAGAACTGGTAATTGATACGCAGTATTTAGCAGATGTGCCTTATGCAAATCATAGGTAGTGTGGTGGATGACCAAATGTTGTCCTTTAAAAACTGTATATATGTACAGTTAAACATATAAAAATATGTATTTTATATATACACCAATGAAATGTTTATTTATTTATTTATATGTATATATGGGCAAGGCTGAATGGTAGGGAATTTTTATTTAAACAGTGAACACTACCAACATATGTCCTCCCTTAAAAGGAATTTGTGTGGGTTTTAGTGGGAGAAGAGAAGTAGAACATGCAGACTTATAAATTTGGTATCACGGTACGTGTTTGGGATTTTTCTGGGAAGAGTAACTGGGGTAGTTTGTGACCATAATTTGTGTTGTTTGGGTCTTTGTTACCACAGTGGTGGAGAGTACAGGCACAAGTTTCCAGTCCTTCTGAGGTAATTCCTTAGTCACTCCATAGTACACAATGTGATTTCAAAAATTCAAAAATTACTTTTTGAAAAAGAAATAGAAAGATATACTTGCTGTTTTACTACCAAAACAATATGAAGATGAGAGACTTTCATGTTTGGGGGTTTGTACATTTGTCTTAAATACAGGCATAAGACTGTATAAGATTTACTGCTGAGCTGTTTGACAGATGTCTTAAGTGTTTGAAGCAAAGAACTTCTGTAATGGTACAGAGAGAAAAAAATAGTTGTGGGGTTTTTAAACAAAACAAGAAAGCAGAATAGAAATTTATTGTAAGTAGCAGTTGGGGGCGGGGGGAGAGGGGGAGCAAACAAAACCCCTTAAGTTAACAGTTTGAGGTACCATTCCTGCTGTTTAAAGAAGTAATAGATTAAATTATAACAGGGTTTATTTAAATGAATGTTTTAGTTTGTGTAGTCAGAGCACTATTTTCCTATGTGAAGAAATTATTATATCATGATCAAGAACTGGATAATCTTAACACAATATAAAAGACCACCAAATTCATCAAGACGTGCCTAAAGCCAAGGTGAATGAAATATTTGAGTAATGAAGCTTTTCTTCCCCCCCTACTTCAAAACCTTGTGGTAGTGAAACATATTAAATATCTAAGGCTGTTCTTTCTAATTTTTTGTCTAGAGTTCAAATTCGTCTGTTGGGGGGGGAGGGGTTTCTTGTTGTTTTTTTTTTTTTTTTCTAATGGGGTTGCAAAGGATTGAGCTCCATATGATGTGAAGAGTTGGAATGTACTGTTAAAGCAATTGTTGCTTAATTACCTCACCTTTAATGTGGTTGTGAAGTTGATCACAGTTAGTGATCTCACCAGATCGCTGATATTTAAAAAGATAAGCGGCCTATTCTGAGTGGCAGACAAGCAGGTGCTGTGGAGGGTACAGTGTTGCGGTGTTGTTTCCTCCTCCTGTACATGGTGATTTTGGCAAGTAATCTATTAGGCACTTTTCTCTTTTTAAATAATGCTTTTTCTGTGGGCTGCAGGTTGGCAGAACATTTGGAAGTCTGTGTTGCAGGAAGATGGAAAGAAAAAACATTGGTTACCTTAGATTAAAAGCAAACATGTTCATAAAGAACTTGGCCAATACATTGCTATTTAATGAGATGTTACTGGATTTTGGTTTATGCGACTAACAGGGATGTTCCATTCTGAAGCCTCTGTTTTTCATTTCACCCATTTGTATAGTATACAACTTAAATAGATTGAAATTAAAATGAAGAGGTGCTTCTGCCCTCGGAAGATGGTTTGAATTCCACCAGATTTAATTTTTATTGAACAAAAAACCTTGTTGTGTATCTTTTACTTCAGCTTCTGGTTTTGGTACGCTGATGCTGTATGTAATTTGGTTTAAACCTGTAATTGAAGAATACAACATGGACTGCTTGCGATTTTTCATTTAGCTGTACTTATGGTTTGTTGTTTGACAGAAACTAGTTTTTCAGCCACAGTTTTTGTTTTTAGCTCATGATAAGTTCCTGTGCAACCCTCAGTGTCATTTAGCTATTTGTACTGTTAAAAATAGCTCTTTGGAAACAGGTACTTGTTCACATCAGAGGTGTTATACATTGGAAATGAGTAGTTCTGCTTCCTTTATTATGAAATCTTCTGTATTTAAGCACACAGCCAGCAGCAGAAAAACAGGATGAAAATACAGCAATTTGAAAAAAACTTTTGGCCGTTTTTTTAACGATGCCATCAATTTCAAATGACAATCCAAATTCCAGCTGCCTTGTGGAAACCAAACACAAAAGCATTTCAAACCAAGTGGAGTTGAAAAACCCCAAGATTTTTTTTGTATATATTTTATGTCATGGATTGTGTTCTATTTACTGTTCTAACTGTTAAAATAAATAAAAAGTTTTAGAGAGTAATCAAAGAAGAAACAGGTTGCTGTTGTTTCACTAATACTTATCCTAAAGGATTTTTTTTGTACAGGACAAAATGGGTAATTTGAATGGGAAAGTATTAAATTCCCACCCTTGAAGTCTTTCACCAGTTCTTTTAAGATAAATGTGGAATTAGCATCCTTTAAAACCAACAGTGAAAGCAACTGCTGTACAAAGCAGGTTTTATCTGTCAAAACAACCACCTTCAAGACAGATACTATCTAAACATAGAAACTGTGTTTAAAGTATGGACACGGTGTTGGTAGCTGATGACAGGGCTTCTGCTCTCTTGCAAGAGCTTAAAAAAATTACTATCACATTTGAAAGTGGGTAAGTCAATCTGAGAAGTATGTATGGTGCTTTAGGTGAAATGTTTTAGGAGAGTTATGAATTTATTTCATTTAGCAGGGAAAAGGGAGCTCTTAAATGGCAGGTGGATTGGCTCCCTGGGGACCATGTGGAGGCACTTTGCCTTGATTCACATGGGACCTGCTTGTGTTTGGAAGACACCTTTTGAATAACTGAGCATTGTTAGTTAGCAGGCGAATTTAGTACTTGAACGTGCTAACCAGCTACCAGTGTTTCTGCTCCTTCTAGTACAGTTTGTAGGAATGTGAGAAAGTGACTCATAAAAACATGCACTTTTCCCATGTTACAGTGCTGCAACTACAGCTACTGAGCTGGCGGTTGGGAGGTGGCCCCAGATGCCTATGAAATTATCTAGAGAATTTTAGACTTTTCTATTAGACGTGTTGAGACATGGTGATGACTTTTTTTCTTTTTTTGAAACCTTATCACAAAAAAAAAGCAAAACTATATTGTTGATCGCTCAAGGAACCAGCCTATCCAAATGATCAGTTGAGCTTGGATTCATGTGTATTCAGGAATGCAGGGAAGACAAGATGATGTTGGAATATGAGTCTTTCTTTTTTTTTTTTTTTTTTTTTTTTGTGACATGGGAGATAAATACCACTCTTCATGCAGGGATTGAAGAAAAACTTCCCTGGGCAGAATGACCAGGCATTCTCAATATTCACAGTCTAACTGGATCTGAACAAAACCTGTTTTCTTCTTCCAAAGTATCTTTTCTTCCTCTTCAGTTATTCTGTCTGCCCCCACTCCAGCTATTCAGTATTGCATAGCATGTATTGGCCACTACGGTAGTTGGTTACATGGAAACTATGCAGCATCCTTTTGACCGTTCATCTCTCCTATTCCGCACAAGAATTTCATCACGCTTATTGTCCATAATTCTGTGATTCCTGCTTTGCATGATAAAGTTAGTTGCAAATTATTTTTAAGATTTCCATCAGACTTCTTAAAGGTGTTTTAAAATATTTATCTGTATGTTAGGTTGTATTGAACTGGGAGGTGAATTTGAAGCAAATTATTAGGCTTAACTCCAAGGGGCTGAAGCCTAAGCCTGTTCGTTTCTGTAAATTCTGCTGTGGAGTGGGTACCCTTGAAAAAGAGGAGGGGATTGCAGGAACTCCATGCTCCTGAAGCAGCTCATCTTTCTGAGCAGGTGGGAAATGTTCATGAAGGCTTGAACTGCTGTTACCCAGGTACTACTACTGTGATCCAGCATTCACTGTAAGCACTGGACATTCTAATATAAAGCACTGTAAACAGACAGGAAAGCATAGGATTACCTTCAGAGTGATGAAATTTGAAAGAAAATGTATTACTCCTTGTGTCTTTTAATTGCACAGTTCCTTATTAGTATGCTGACTTTTTTTAAATTTCAAAATACTCTGTTCTCTGAATTATTTTGAAATTGCTTCAGACTGAAGTACCTATTTTTCAGGAAACGTGTGCAGTGCACTGTGCGCTTCCCATAAAACAATTTCTGCTGTTACATATTGTTATACTGTTAGAATATTATTAATCCATTTAAACCGTTAATCTCTCTGTGGGTACAAGAATAACGTGGAGTTAAAATCTGGTATATTCATAACTGTGTGAAATGCTATTTATTGGCTGTGTCAGATTTTTTTATAGGTTTCTTAAGCAGTATGTGTTTGTATTCTGTATACCTGGATTATTTTGTGTTTTCTGAATCTGGGGTTTCTCAACCGTAATTTTGTTTCTTACGCACAGTAAGTGTTGCAGTTGGAGGCAGTGAGGAAGTTAATTTGATTAATGAAGGGGTTCTTCCACAGTAATTTTTTTTTCTTGTGTCAGTAAAAATCACTGCAAAAGCAGATGTATTGGAATAGTCTGTAATTCATATTTAAGCAAAATGTAATTAAGCTGATAATTTTTTAATACAAATTATATGCAAACAAATCTTGAGGGTGGGAGAGCTGCCTCAAATAATTGGTTCTGCAAGAGTTTTTCTTCTGCCTGTATTTTCAGCTTCTTAGATATCAAGTAGTTGATGCAGCCCTGCGAGCTTACGTCTCCTTTGAATCTTTCTTGGTAGACCCAGGTCTCCTGTCTCCCAGCAGCAGGGAGACGGGGAGAGGCTTTCAGGTCCTGCTGCTGACTGTGTCACCCAGCCCCATGCACCATGCTATCGATTGCTCGCCCAGGAGTGCACCTTTAAGGTGAAAAGTTGGTATTGAATCAGCACCTTGTAGAAAGATACGAAGAGGCAAAATGATTATTTTTTTTCCTTGTTTCCATTTTTAAAATTCTGCATCAGATATTTGTCATTGTATATAGATATTTTCAGATCTGCTGCCATAGAAATGAACAGTTTTTCTGAGTAGAAATCTCCTTTGTAATTTCAGGCTGATACTGGGGTGCAGAAAGTACGTGTAGTAGTATTTTAGGCCAAAGGGAAAATGTGCCTGCTAGAGTTACTTGTTGACAGGTAGTGACTACTTAAAACTATGTATAGTTTATTTTCTCAAAGTACATGAAATGTGAACTAGTGTGCTGTTCCCTCATGGCCCATGCCAGGTTGGAGGGGATTCATTTCCCCCAAATCTTCCAGGCCGACACTGAAGTTGATGACTCATGTAAGCTAAGTGGGATATGCTGGAGAGAATGGCAGATCAGAAGCTGTGGGAGGAAATGCTCTTAAAACTGCTGGGAATAATGAGTTGTGTAACTGTAATGCAAAAAGGAAAATAATAAAATACTTGGGGTTTAGGTATTTACAACAAGGAACAGAATCTGTCTTATACTGCAAGGAAACAACATGGAAATAATCACTGGCTTCCCTCTGCTACATAAACGCCTCTGAAACAAGACCTAGGGCTGGCACGGGTGGGAAGGTTCCTCAGCATAACTTTTTGAAATGCCAGTGTACAGCGTTGTTTACTGGTGAAACTAAATGAGTAATGAATGTGCCAGCCAGGCAAAGGTAAAGTATTTCTGCTGCCTGCAGCAGTGTTCAGAGTGGCAGGGGAAGGGAGGAGGAAGGGGGAAAAGGGAGAGAGTCCTCAGCAGTGGTTTGTCTTTGGTATCAGCGAATGCTGCTCCTTCAACAACTGCTGGATTTATTTTTAACTGCTTGACTCATTCTTTGTCAGATGATTGACCATCAAGCTGCATATTGAAACACGAATGTGCAGAGGAAGCAAGCGTAACTAAAGGAAAAGGGGGAGTGGTTGTCTGGGAAAAGAGGTGGGATTTGGGAGTTGCGCTTCACATGCTCTGTGCCTGCTGTCTGAGCGAGTTGCGGGCTCCAAAGCAGGCTGAGCATACTACATACAGTAGGTCAGCCTAGAAAGTGAAGGATGACGGCTGCTTTCGGCTGTATAGAGGCACAATTGCTCATTCCTTAGGAGAAGGAAGCTGGAGGCAGTGATCAGGATAGCAGCGTACTGCTTGGAGACAAATTAATATTTTTTTTTTCCTATGGTGGATGTTGCTATTCGAAAGGACTCTCATCATGATCGATAGCTCCAAGAAGCAGCAACAGGGCTTTACCGAGATTTTACCTGCAGGAGATGTTAAGCCACTGAAGGAGAAGGAATGCCTTGAGGTGAACAGCCAGAAAAGTCTCAAGGAAGGTCAGTCGCTGGCTGGGGGACAGCAAATGTGGAAGTACTGGGCCGTTCAGTTCACCAGGATTTGTGGTGTAATGCTGTATGTTAGGAAGAATTTTTGTACATTAAATGAGGTATTGTTTTCCCTCTTTAACAAATTTCTAGAAACTAAATTTAGAATTTACTTGAGACTATTAAAATAATGATGAAGATAGCTTGATAGAAATATTAGTGTGAAGTAAAATGAGGGATTAAGTACTTTTTTTTTTTTTTTTTTTTTAGAGTAGCACTTGGTGCTGAATTCATGAAGTACTCTGGAATTCCCCTGTAAATATTGCACAAAATGCTTCAAATGTCACTGCTGAAATAAATATAATGAAATAAATGTCATTAAATGTGACACTACTAAAAATAAGAACCCAGAAACCTTTAGTTTTAGACATTTATTACCGCCTAATTTTCAACAGTGCTTTTCTCAGCTACTGTCTTTCTCTAGAATTCCCTTCTCCTCTCATACTTTAAACGACTCTGCTTTCCAGATGTACACTTTTTAAATTACATTGCCTCCTTAAATGATTGGGTTTAGACTGTGCATTAAATTGATATTATGCACAAGCTTTTGTTTGTAAACTAGCAATAGTCTGAGGATATTTGGAGTGGTATTTAAAGCTGACAAATGGTACTGTACCAGATGCATTTAAAATAGTTTAGGCTGCGGCAATAATACTGAGACATGGAAGTTGCCTTACCCTGTCGAGCTGGAGGTATGCTTCTAGCTGGCCTGTGTGAAGGAGGAGAAGGCAGAGAGCTCTTGAGGTCAGCTGCCAGACCTGCAAGAACAGTTTGTTAGCAGGTGTGTGTTAACATGCCAGGCTCTGCAAATCAAGACTCAAACTCCAACTACTTTATCAGAAAAAAGCTGTATTTGCAGTAGGCAAAATTCCTTGGGTTTTACTCTGGATCGTCTGGTGATTCAGAGATTTCTTACATGGTGGTGTGGCAAGGCTGCTGTTTTTCCCCCTTCTACGTGAAATCATGCCTTTCTCAGGATTTAAAATGCTGGGTTTATTTTGAGGTTTTCTTTATTTGTTTTAAAATTTGGATCTCAATAAAGTTTAAAATAGAAAAAAAATAGCCCATATTCATTATGGAATTCAGTAACTGACAGTTTAAGAAAACCCTTTACTTAGCTCTAAATTAGGGCTAGAGAAAACAAGCTCTAAATTAGGGCTAGAAAAAACACTGATTTTTGTATAATGTACTGATACCAAAGCTTTCTTATTGATTGAAAAGATAGATAATAAGAATTTGAGTGTTGATGCCTGTAGCTGTGACTGACAGCGTAACAGTTATGCTTCCTTTACTGCAGGAAAGTACTGACTGAAAGGCAGTGACTGAAGAGAAAGGCTCAGCAGTGGCTGCTTTTTCTTGGTGTTTGCCTTGCAACTCTGAACAGGCCCAGCTAAACCTGCTGCTGCTGCCTCTGAACTCTGTGGGGCAACAGGAACAAAGAAAGAAGGCGAGGAAGTTGAGAGGGACAGAGGAGTAAGCACACTGTTGTGGGAAATACCGTAATAAAAAACCCAACCCCCAAACTAATCTAAGCTACCAAGATATAAAGGGGAGAAAGACATGAAAAAACTAGCACAGTGGATAGTGTAGGTGGGCTAATAAGTAACCATGGTGATCATTATCTTCAGTCTCGTTTGAATATGTCAGTTATGTAGAAAGTGGATGAAAGAATGTACATTACGATAATGATGGTCTGTTAGAGCAGAAAAAAAGTTGCAATTATGGGGCACTCTTGCAGTCTAAATTCATGAATATTTTAGAGTTTAAATTAATATTCAGTGCATAAAAGAAGATACAATAGTTTTCCACAATCACTATCTTTTGCATATTTTTCTCTATTTTAGTACCTCTTCTCCCTTTTCACTTTTCCCTGGTGAATATTGCTTATCCTTTTATCTCTCCTAAGTTTGGCAACTGAATAATTAAAATAATGAACCTCTTTTTGAGTGTTATGAATGACTACAGGATCTCCTCTTCCAGCTTTTCCTCTGTCTAAAGCCTAGGGAGGGCATTTTCTTTCTTGTAGTATACAGAATGTATTATTGAAAACATTGCAAATCTGCTTGATTTGCATCTAGAGAGACTAAGACAGAGCTTTACCTTTTCAGTTTGTAATTATGTAAATTGTAAAACCAAAAAAAAAAACCCAAAAAAAAAAAAAACCAACCCTGTAGTTCAGGTATTTTGTAGATTTATAAAAATTAAATTGCAGTTGTCATTTTCATCCTATTTAAATAACACTATAACATTAAAACACTTCTTATTTTACAGATGAGTATATTCTAAATTAGCTTGTGGCATTCTGTATCTTTGCTCCCCCCCCCCTTCTTTTCTTTGAATTAAAATGATGATGTGACTGGTTTTGACACCTGAATCATCAACCCTTTTTTATTAGGACACAAAAATACTTATGAATACTATCTGTGAATGGTTGAAACCACAAAAAATTAAAAATGTAATTATGTTGGCAAACCCAGATGAAGTATGTAGAGGTCAGGTAATTCAGAAGATTCTACAGCCTTTGCTTCATAATCTGTTTTGCACAGGTTTGATAGATCTAAATCTGTTTTGCACAGGTTTGATAGATCTAAAAATCTGGAAGACAGTACAGTGTGCTTATTTCAGCAGTGAGTACCTTATGAGAATTGTTAGGTGCAGTTCTTTTTATACTTAATATTTCTTGGTAAGAAAAGAGACTTTTGATGAAAACACAAATCCCAACGCTGTCCTTAGCAAATTAACACTAAGGGCACTGGAAAGTTAGATTACAAGGATGTTTTGGGTTTTTTTCTTTGCTCAGGCTAATTAACACTCTTGGAAGATACAGATTATAGCATCCTGTAACACAGGAGGAAATCCTCTTAATTACCCTACTTTCTAGTAAACAACTCGTATGTTATTGTTACGTATTGTCTGTTCTGTGAAAACAGTGCTTCATTTTGTCTGTTTTATTAAAATTACTTTTTGTATGAATAAGGAACAGAAATACTTTTTGTCTCTGAGGCTAACTAAATTAGCTTTTTCAGAAATTCCTGTACCATTGACTTAATTCAAGTGAAAAGCCTTAAATGAAATCAGGACATCACTGTATATACACTTAGTAAGAAAGAGTCACTATCATCAACAATGTGTATGTTAGGAATTAGGAAAGTATTTAGGCTGCAGATTAGAAACCTTCTAAACTGAGGAGTGGAGTGAATTTAGGGAATCTTGCCTTGTATCCTATATTATTTTAATACAAAGATCGATATGCTCCTGCAAGAGTATATGACCATGCAGAACTTTTGAAGACACAATATTAAACTGGTGAAACAAATCAGTATGGCGCTATCTCATGTGGGATTTAAAAGGAGATTGGATCCCGGTTTGTTTGCACTGTATTTTTTATATATTAATCTGAGCTGCAGTTACCGGTTGCCTGCAGGTTACTGTAAGGAAAACAACTAACCAGGAAGGAAATTTTCTTTTCACCTTGAAAGGTAATTTCTTCCTGGATTTGTATTGCTTTTTAATTGTACTCTTTTGTGAGGAGCTGGAGACTGGCAAGTGCTAGAAACAGGATACAGGGTGGAATGAGTGAAACACAGGGATTTCTCAGGTGCTTGCTGGAAGTGTCTTCATGCTGTCTGGTGAATAGATTGCTAGATTGAGTAAGGAAGCATTTCTTCCCGTCCTCCTTTGCAATTAATATTGTAAGAGAATTGGGCTTTTTAGCAGATTTCCTGCTATTGCTGGCATGTTGCGTGTTGGTGATACTTCTGACCTCTACCGCTCTCCTGCAGTGGCATGTTAGGCTTAAAGATATTGCTGTTGGTTTGCAGGGTTTGGCGTTTGGTGGTTTGTTGGTTTGTTGAGGTTTTTTTTGTTTGTTTGTTGGTTTTGGTTTTTAAAGCTTGAAGTTTTGTTATATGGTGTTTAGTGTCGGTGGCAGTCTACCAGGTATGTTTCTTGAGACACAGGTAATGAGAAAAATACTGGAAAAAAAGAGTATTGTTCCTGTTGTCAAAAGTGGGTGTAGGTCTCATCCAGCCGTACTGTGCTTACTGCCAGCCTCTTTCTTGTGTTGGCATTAGTGACTGTGCAGCCCTGAAGCGAGTAGGGTCAGTGAACAGGTATTACTGAAGAGTGTTTATGTCAACAGCATTAGTTTGCAGCCAGATCTGCTTTGCCAGTGTAGATGCAACTGAAGCAGCTGGGATTGCAGGAAGAGATCATTGTCTATGCACCAGTAATCCTGTCTCGGATCATACTAACTTATGAAACCACACTCTGAAACCACTGTCTTGTTAGGATGCTGGAGGTTTCTTCCTTTCACAAGGCATCCAACAAAACAGTTATGTACTTCAGCCTTCTTAATACAAAATCCTTCTTAATGCAGCAGCTCCGATGGCACTGTAAGCAATCTGACTAATCCACTGAGCGAGCATCTGCAGAGATCAGATGTTGTCTACATAGCAGAGTTGACACAATGCCATAGCTTACATCCCAATTTGCAGTCAGGCATCTTGTATAAATCCACCTTCCTCAGTGTTTTGAATTCATGTGTGAATCTCGTGAGTTGGAGGATCTGCTTGGGTATGCATGTTGTTTACTGGCTCTACTGTGCCTAGGAAAAGCATGGAAAATGGAGGTATACCTTCTGGAGGGGGCTTGGCTGGAAGTCATCTATCATCATCCAATGTAATGTGCTCCAAATTATCACAAAGCAAGTCTGTAGTAGATGTGGAATTTAAACACAAGTTTCATGAGTCCCTTGACAGAATGCTTCTTGGCTGATGGCAGCATTTGAGGAAATGCAAATTGTTTTTTAAAAAATCAGAAGTGTATACTAAGCAGAGGAATACTTGCAGATGTAGAAGGTGTAATTATTGATAATATACTTAAAGTATGCCATTTTACAGAATACTTGAAATGGAAGCTTTAGTTTATTCAGACTTTCCACTCGAGATGGTGTTGTTTTTTCTCATTTTAATGATATAAACAGAATTGTGAAGAGTGTAGATTTTGCTTCTTGCACATAGATGTGTGTATACATATATACATCCCAGTAGACATTCCCGCAATTTGTTTGGAGGCTCATATATGTTCTGGCTTGTATCCTATTGCTATGGAACATGTTGCTTAGAAACAATAGACATTGTCCTATATCCTAGTCATTTAAGATTTCCAGCTGATGATACTGTTATGCTTTATATTTTGTTTAAATGTTAAGTTTATATTCAGCTATCTTTCCCATCTAGCTTTTAAATTTCTGCTTTCAGTATGATGATGATACTTCTGGAAGCAGTTATATGTACATCATTACTGGCTTACAGAGAAAAGCTTTAAATCATAGTGGTATAATTTAAAAGATTTGGAGGTCCTACAGGGTTTCCCTCCAGAATCCTGAAGGGATTATATGAAACGGCCCTCCATAGTCTCCACTCATATGCTTTACATTTATCCAGAACATTTGTAAACCAGAATGAAAGTGTGACTGAATAATTGCTTAAAATGAGTATGCGTCAGAGGCTGTTTCGCTTTTCTTATTTAGGATACAGTCTTAGCAGAAAAATAACATGTACAGTAATGGAAAAAATAATATTAAAATATGTAAAAATAAGGTGAAGGGTTTTTTTTCAGAAATAAATAGTATTTTTTTTTTTTAAAAAAAGATAGCCTGGTATACATGAAAGTTTTGAAGACTGAACCCAGTATAACATGTTAACTCTTGTTTAGATGACATCTGATTTTCGTTAATGCTGAATTACTTGAGTTTTAAAATCGAGAGCATGTTACATGGGTTGATGGGAAGTGAAAATTTTAAATTCATTTAATCTTTAAAATGCTGTACAACTTACTTTGAGTCACTTCCAACAAATTACAGGTAGCTGAGTATTTTCATGGTTTTTACTTCTTCCTTCCTTCCTTCCTTCTTTGACATGCCATACGAATGAAAAGAACGCGATGTTACCAAATTTCTGACTTCGGACACGTGGCATAAATAATGCCAGGTGCAAACTAGTTTCCATGTTTCATAACCTTCCTGAAATGTGTGCCTTGCACATCACCTGCTCTTTCCTTATTATACGAAACACTCAGTCCGTTAAAATTTGAGGTTTATTCACAGAACACCTGTCAGTTGAAAAGATTAACTCTTTGTCTCAATAAAGCTTTTAATGAAGTACAAATAGAGTACAACACCCCATATAGAGTTGAGGGAGAAACAATCACAACTAGAGAGAAAGCAGAACATGTGTCTCTGGAAAATTAACTTAGTATAAATTATGCTGTTTAGAAAAAGCCGTATAAACTTTTAATTCCAAGCAGATGGGGTTTGGAGGTGCAAGGGTAACAGCTGAAAGGGGCACAGAGTTAAGTGCTTCCTATCAAATTTTTGCAATTCTCTAACTGTTGCCCTGTGTTGTGAGGTTGGTCCAGTATTCTGATACAAAGCCAATGCTTAGATCACTTGCACGGTCCACCTACCGCCTGATAAAGTGTTCTCCTCTACTTCACTGCCACCCTGCTGTTCCTATACTTGTATTAATGTTATACTCCCAATGCCAAGTAGTGATAAATTAATTCAGATCAAGGATAGAATAGTTCATCTCCTGCAGCAGTGCTTCATTGCAACTAGCGTGTTAGTTGTTAACCATGTTAGAGACCTTGGCTGCATAAAAGCTGTTTTAAGCTGGCAGAAAGAAATTGAGGCTTTCTGTGTAACAGCTTTTAATTTAAAGGAAACGGCCCTGTTTCCAGCACTGTCTGTTTCCATGGCAGCCAGCATAGCAGCTCCACTGGAGTTTCTACTGCTCTTGGAAATTTCCAAGGGAGTATGCGGGAATGTTGGACATTACATTTTCCCATTTTTACTTGCAGTTTTAAGGGTTTAAATAGCCAATATCCACTGGATTTTAACTTTGAAAGAAATTATGAGATAATTACATACAGCACGTAAAAAGAATCTTGATGCATTATTTTTCTTCTTGCTGTCATTTGAAAGAACTGTATGCTGTCCAGGGGACTCCTCCTCGAGGGTTTAGTGTCTTTTCATCTGTGTAATTTTTAAATGGCAACAATTATTTGCTGTTTCATAGTACCTTCTATAAAAAGATAAAATTTAACTCCTAATGGAATATGTAACTGTGTTATATTTGCAATTATTAGTGCTGGAACTGTGCACACAAAGTTCTGGGTTTTTTTCAAGACAAGAAGCCGTGGTGAAAGCTCGTCAATCAGTGTAGATAGCATTGTTCCTGCAGGACAACTATCAATTTATTTTTGGCCTCTTTACATTCCAGTGCTTGTGATTATATACTACTACTTTGAGACATCTTTTCCATAGGATACAAATTACAGATTTGTAACAGAAATCACTTGCTCTGCTTTGATAATAGCTGCTTGTCCAAAGTGATTTAATAATACACTTTATTTTCACTTATTCTACTTTTCACACTGAGTAAGACCTGACTGGACTGCTCTGCATTTCTTAGTTTTCTAAAGGTCTTACACAGAATGTGTTGTGTACTGGCTTAAGTGCCTATTTGTGCCAGCTTTCTTGCATTCAAATCAGCACAGCACTTCAGCAAACTATTGAGCATCTGCTTGGTTTGGCTATTGTTAATCTATATGCCCTTTGGGGGCATAGCGTATGTGAACCTGAACAGTACTTGCTGTTTGAAAACAGGCCATTAACTTTTTAAATAATTTGCTGCTGTATAGAAATAAGTTCAGAAATAATAAAGTGCATTGGTTAACAGATAAGCTCTCCTTTTTGTCCCGTTATCTCCATTCCCTTGCACATAGAAGCATTGGTTCCCTGGTATACTAACACTGGAAGGAAGTATTTAAGAGTGGAAACACCAGCCTCTGGCACTCAGTTTTTCAGGTGGTGAAAAATGTGTACCTCCAGTGAAGGTAGAAGACTTCTACTGACATTATGAGAGTCAGATAACCAGATGTTCTTACTGTGAGGAGGGATTATGCTTTTTGGTTTTGTCCATATTAAGTAAGCTATCTAAGACTTAACGATAGTTTTATTGTCTGAAGAAAACACATGGAAATTTTGGAATCTTTTCACCTGGTGTTAAAGTGTTAATCTTAAAATCATACGCTGTCTTGAAAATAAAAAAACCCCACCCTCTCACCCCCCTCATTCAAAACAGGAGTTTGACTGACCTCTCTGTGCATGGCTTTTATTCATAAGCAGCTAAAAGACAATTTCTTAAGAGTTGCAGTGGTGTGAAGAGGTGTTCCTGCCAGATAATGTGAAGTGCAAAATATTTGTGCAATCTTTTATCAAACAGATTTCCTTAGGGGTGTTAACATAGCACTTCTTTTGCACACACACTTTAAACGTGGGGAACAGTGTTGCTGGTGCTAATAGCGTATTAACATACCTAAATCTTTGTGAGTTCTGGCCCTATTGTTTTGGAGATCATCTTGTATGATTTTAGATTTTATGCAGGTAACTGCCTGAATTGAAAAGTGAAAAAGTGAGAGGTGTAAACTGTCAAGCAACAAGCTGAATGGATTTACCCTGAGAAGAATAATCTGTTAAATACAGTGTTTAAGTACCACCCCATGGGGAACTTTGTTTTGCTAGTACCACAGGTCTTGTTGAATTCTCCCTTCCCCAGATTCCACACTGGTTTGTCTGAAAACGGTTCTTTGGTGTAAAGGGGAAAAAAAAAAACCAACCTACCCAAAAAGTACAGTATAATAACTTTGCCTAATGCTTCAGTGTTTTTTATGTTTTTTTGGAAGCTGCATCCTCCGGTCTCATCCATCCTTATTAGATTTATGTCTTTGTGCATTACTGACTGTTCTATAAATTTCTTGCTATATGGATTTCTATATCTATGGTAAACAAAGTCTGTATTAGATTTAATGCCATTAGATTTAAACTAACCTGCATTCTTTTCTCAGGAGAGTTTCTCACTGAAATAAATCAGCAATTCTTGGGCAAAAGTGCATTCTCACATTGTTCATTCCTGTCTTTGAAGATAATTTCATCACATTTTCCTTATTGAAAACTTGTGATTTAGTTTCCATGACTCCTATCCTCCATATCTTTTTGGCTGTTCTTTGAGCTGCTTTTTGTAGGTCCCCATTTCTTTCTAAGCTTTTCACTAACCTCGCTCTTACTCCATTCCTTTATACTCACTTCAGGTTCATCTCTAGTATAAAGATACAAGCCTGCCTGTAACTTGTTTCTGCTCAGTTGTAGGACTTAGCCCACCTAACTACAGTGACAATATACAGGTCATTACTGACTAGTATGACCATGTGCTCTGACACGCAGACCTGTAAGCCAAATATCCTCTTTGACTAGATATAGCTATGCAACTCATGTACAGATTTAACCATTTCTTCTTTAGAAACGTCTCTGCTTTTTACTTTTTTCTCACTGTGGGGGCTTAAAAGTATTGTAGGTCCTTATGTCTTTTATTGAGATATAAATAGTAGCTTTTTCCTTGATCTGTTTACTTCGGAAAAGCAAAGGGTTTTTTTTCAGCTTTTCAGCCTTAAAAATAATACATTTAGAATTTTTATTCACAATTACTTTCTATTTAGTAACTTTCTTTTCCTTAATATTTATTTAAACAAAAAAATCAAGACACCAGAGTCCTTTTTTTAACCTTAATTTTGGAGTTGTTTGCAAAAGCAAACATCTGGTTTTCATCCAACTTTGTTTCTGTTTAACCTCCTTGCTCTCATCAAGTTAAAATCTTCAATGGTTATCTTCTTATAACATCTTTCTATGAGTCATCTCTTCTTTAGTGTTCTCCCTGCAGTGCTTCCTTCCCTATTAGTCATGCTACAGGCTGGCCTTTCTTTACGATGTAATATATAAGTTCCTGATAATTATTTAATAACTGAATAACTGCACATTCTGTATCTTCTGTATCTCTCAGGTTTTTCAGTTCTCTCACAGTTTTTATGACTTGTATTTGCTTTGTGATGCTGCCCAGTGTAGGTTAACGAATGATGGGTAGGCTGGTAGTGTTGTGAGAGACAATAATTGTTATATATTTGCCAAAAACTGCTAAAGCTTCACACCTCAGCACACATGGTTTATGTTCTTACTGTTCTTCTTATCCTTCTGCTATAGTCCACTGTGTATTCTCTTGTAAGACTATACATTGTGTAGGATATGGGTCAGGTTTTTTACTCTTTCTGCAAAGCTTAAGCCAAATATCTGATCATCACTGAAGCCACGCATCACAGATTTAAGTACATTCAAAATCATTTAGCAGGGCTTCCCATCACCTACATTTGGAATTAATGTTCACTAAAGAATTAGTTGAAAGCAGTTGGAAAATAAAGAGATAAGATGCCTGCATTCTTACCACCATTTTTTTGCTGAATAGATTTATTCTGGTCTCCCTGCCCCGTTTCCTGGGCGAATGCCACACATCATGGCCATGGCCAAGCAGCGTTAATTTTTAGGAACTGACAGAAATTGCATCAGCCATAAATATAAGTAACACATGCACTGGGGTATGTTTTTACAGGGGCAGGGTCATGTGCAAGAGTGATGCCAGAGGGAGGCACAGCCTTTCCCCTTTTTGATGCACATCACACTGGATGGCGCAAGCAGGGAGCTGCAGGAACTGCATCGCACTCAGCGACGTCTGTACCAGTGCGATCGCAGTGTCCAAAGTGTCTTCCTCTTCGGCCGCACACGTGGTGCGTTCGTGATGCTGCCATGTTAGTACGGCTGTTGAAAGAGGGCTCAGAACAGGACCTTGACACGGAAACTTTGTTACACTGGGGTTTTTGAGGTTTTTTCTTCATGGGGTGATTTGGTTTGTTTGTTTTGCTCCAAGAGAAATTTCAGTAGCTGAATATACCTCGGGCAGAATCTTTTTGAAGTATGTTTTAGGGGAGCACAGGGGAATACATATTTAGAAGTGTTGGAGTAGTTATTGAGTTTACTTGTATTGGCAAAGTGCGGGGTGAGACCTTTCCGATTGTTTCCTCCCACAAACTTGCCAATGAAAACTTAAAATGCAATAATTGCTAAATGCTGAACTGGTGGGATGTTTTCAGACCATCCAATGCAACTGTAGACCTAACAGTGAGCACTGTCTGTCTTGGTGTAGTGGAACACTGAATAGAAGTCTGATCATTTTCATGTAAAAGATTAAAAGCCTTGGTCTTAGAGTCATGTCAATATCTGGTTCTGTGAAAGCCAGATCTGTAAATAATAAATAACAAATTTCTCATAATTTCTGATTAGTTCAACTGTTCAGCTATCCTTTCCCTGCACAAAGACTTTGTATATCATGCCTGAGATTACAGTGATACTACTTTAGAATTTTAAATAGTGATAAGATGAAGAACAAGTATCTGTGGTCCATAGTAGGTTTCATGGAATAGATGGTGTATGCACTTTCTACAAAATAATTTTCCAATTTAGCTAGGTCTCCAAATTGGTGAATTAGTGAGGGGTTTGAAATTGTTGTTAGGTACTCTGCAAAACAGTCTGATCATTCTGTAGCATGAAGGTCAATTTCAAAGTTGCTTAACTTTCCCACTTCTGTTTACTAACATTTGAAAGCACCATGCTAGCAATGCTTAGGTAGCCATAACTGAGCCACTGCACCTACAAAATGGATGTTATGATAAAGCTCAGTAAAAAAGAAAGTCTAAGTAAAAAAAAATATTAGAAATCAGAAATACCATGTACCACACAGATGCATTTTTTTCTTCATAGATAACTTGCCTATCATATATTGGTAGATTACTCACATCAGTGCCTGCAGCTGTTGTAATAATACCAGGACTTCTTTGTGGATCCACTGTGTTCCAGGTAATGGAGTTGAAAAAAATATGAATTCAGATTTACTTACTGTGCCCGATGAAGTGTATCAGCTGTACCCTGGACATAACTGATGTTGGAGCAGGTCACTTTTCTTTAAGGCCTTGAGCCCTGAAATAGAGGGATATGTTTAAAACTGACTTGTAACTAGGTTAAAGATTTGGTAGACACATTTGTAGTGGGTTTAGTGTTCCAAGAGAGCCAAATTTAAGTATGGTGTAAATTTGGATCAGATAGAGCTGTACAGCATGGATAAGATTCCTGCCCAGAGCAGGACATGCTTTTGAATGCTTTGCACGGCTTCCTAATTGTGTGAAAGGAAGCATAGTTTGAGTGAAGAACACAAGACAGACAAGTTTAATCTATTGAAGACCAAAAATATTGGGTTTGAAATACAGTGGTCTTGCCATGCTGTTTATAAGTTGTCTCTTACATCATTTGGATGGGTAGAACTTATTAAAGATTTTTAAAGGGATCACGCATTTAGTTTTAAGACTAACTGTGCTTTCTTGATTTTACCATTGTAAGGAAGAGAATCCAAACCAAGAACACACCAGTTAGGGAATTTCTCAGTGTTTTGTGCTAGTGCAGTAGAAGATTCTTAGCAGTAGCCCCAGGGATAGAGGCTTAACATCATAACATTCTATCATGTGCTTAAAGTGCATTTCCATTGAAATGTGCATTTCTTGAAGGTTTCTGTTGGAATGGGCTAAGTCCTGACCCAATACACTCTTTTTCTTAATTCACACTTACTTGTATAATGCTTGTGGATTTTGGATGTACAGTTGCATAAACGTGTGTTTGCACACACTTACCTGCATTTTTTGGGGCAGACTAGACCAATTGGACTAAGAAACCCACATGGTTTTCTGCAGAAAGGTTTGAACTTTCTCTAGCCACACTCTCAGCTTACTGGGAGTACGTAGCTATGCTACACCGTACGCCAAACACAACCTGCTGCTGAAAGGAGTATGCCACAGCACCATTTGAGTTGGTTCAAGACTTCAGGTGGCGCAATTATGTATCTTCTAGTAAGAGGTATTTTAAGAAGAGATCACATCACAGCTTACCTGGAGCCATGTGAAATTGAGGAAGACCACAAATAAATTCAAGCTATTATAAAATAAGTCTTCAGTTAACTTTACAGTCATTTAATATTACTTGGAAAATTCAATTTGTTACTTAAAGCAGGTATTTTCACATTTCCAGTACATTTTGGATGATTTTCCATCAGTTTACGTTTTATTGCTACTTTTGCATTCTCCCATCTCTGTCCTTTGTAATTCTTGTGTAATAATACTGTAAACTCTGAACAGAACTTCCATGCCACAGCCATGAAAAGTTTGTATTGAAATTCTTGGTTTGTGTGACACATTAAAATAGTGTCCTTGTTTTCAGGACTTGCTATTCCCAGTCTTAATGCTTTAGCCAGAAGAGTATCCTTCCTGTACTGTAGAACAGGAAATAAGCTGGTTCCTTTTAAATTCTGAAAACAATGAACTTTGTCCTTAGCCTAATTTTTTAGAAATTGCATTCATTTTGATGTCTTGGACAATGCATTAGTTTGTTTTGCTTCCTTGTGAAATACAGTGGGAACAGCATGTCATAATCATACATCCTTAATAAGCTATCAAGGCTGAATTTAAGAATGTAAATATTACATCTTTAATGTTTTTTTTTCTTGACCAAGCATCTTGACCACCTCTTGTTCAACAGATGAATTTTCACATTAGGGTAATGGCTATATGTGTCTAAACAGTAATGACACACTATGACAATTACAGAAACAAGGGGAAGGGGACAATAGTAGAAACAAAGTTACTTTTTTCTCCTTTTTTTTGTCCTGGGAACATTTAGAAAAAAGCCTTAATCTTTGAAAGTACAAGGTCTTTATGCCTATGCCCTCCCCCAGGATTTGTGCAGTTCCTGGTATGGTATTTAATGTGTGTCACATTGGTTATTCTTACAGTAAGATGAGAACCTTTGTACGCTTTATTAAATGTAAGGAAACATAAGAAGTTACCTCTGAAACTGTAAACCATTTTTCCAGATATGGCAGTAGTGGATTTGTTTGGTCCTTGAAATAATTACAATAGCACATATCTCAATCGGGAAAACATTTTCTGATGTTCAGAGAGAGGTTAAGGTCTGTTCCTGATTATATCACTTTTTTGGTGTTTTTGAAGAAGCCAGGTAAAATCTGGCTTCTCTTCAGTTTCTTACGTTTCAGCAAGATTTATTTAAATGTACAACAAGCCTTTATATTTTTAAAAGAAAAATCCTTAAGGAAAAAGGATCAACCAAACACATGCAGCTTTTCTTTTAAAGTGCTCTGCAAACCTGATTTCTATTTCAGCATAGTGCAGTCATGTAAGATTGGTTTATGACATGTAAGAAGGCTATATATAATCATGTGTTGCAGTTTATGGTATAAAAGCATACCTCACTGTTTTCGTGAATCTGTTGTCTAAGGGTAGTTTTACAAGGGGAGTAAAAAAAAAATCCTAGATTTAGAGGTATACTTAATACCTCTTATGAGGCCTAGCTGATGGGAAAAGTGAGCGTGTGATGAAATACAGTCCCTTTATCAGGCGTGACCAAAATGCAGCAAACCAGTATAACCAGGGACTGGAAGTAACCACTCCAAACTACGTTAACAGCAGTTAATCCTTAACGATAGGTGCCTTAGAGGTTACTGTCAGGTCTGAATACATATAGGAAAAATATTTCTGAAGCTGAAATACTTTGTATCCTTTGGATATTTTTTTTTTGTACTTTCAGAGGGATAGTATGCTTACATATGAACCAAATTATTTGTTTTCTTTTGTCAGTACTTCAGCTGAGGCTACAACAAAGACGGACACGAGAACAGCTGGTGGACCAGGGCATCATGCCACGTAAGACTTGCATTATTTCTAGTAATTTGTTTCACTTTACTGTATTAATTATGAACTGAATATACAAAATAATAAAGATAAGCGTTTCTGTGAGAATCATTAAAAATAATTTTATCATTTGAAAAGACTTGTGAGATCTTCTTGGTAATCTAAATGAGCATGAAGTAAATTCATCATCCTTACCTAAAGTTCCAGTTAAAATAGCCATTGTGATGAAAACACAAGGATTTGCAGACAGTCTGATTCTCCTTTTATTTTTCTCTCTAAATTATCATTAATCTTAACTGAAATAAATTGGATTATATAAACGAGCGGGCATCAATAACAAAGCCAGCAGTTTTTGAAGAGTAGGTTGGCAAGGGTTGCCAAAGAGAAACAAAGGACACATCGAAGTTGTGACTTAGGCCCCAACAGATTTGTCTTCTGTGTCAAAACTTGCATGACTATAGCTGTGATGTTAGAGGACATGAGGCAGTGGATTAGGCTGGGCACTGTACACTGCGTCGTATGACCTAATGTAAGACCTAGCTTGTGTGCCTAGGCCTTTCCTTCTGAGTATGAATGCCTTTCCAACAATATGGGAAGAAGCTTTGGTTTTTTGGTTTCTTTAGAAAATTATTTTTGTTTTGGGACGTCTTTTCCAGTTGCTGGAAGTTCCTTGACACATCTGGCAAATGGTCCAAGTTGCCGTAAGAGTTTTGCATTCTTTTCCAAAACTAAGATTATGTAGCAGTAAAAGTTCAATGAGTGCCTTTCAATGCTGTCTTTGGAAGAGTTAAGATGCTGCTGATCACCTTAGCATCAAGTGTCTCGCAGGCAGCAATGTCACCAAGTTCATAAATACCGCTGGAGATGTATTCATGATTTCAGGATTCTGTAACACTGAGCTGCTGATTCTTTGGCCTGGCTACTGACCATCCTTGAGAGCTATGCAAGAAGTTACCAGTTCTTCAGTAAACCATTTTTATCTCTAACTCTGTTCTACCTGTGGAATTTAATTGCAGATCATACCCAAATTTTTGCTTGCCAAAGCAGTATTTGTTACACTTGTATGTCTGAACACACAGCACTTGTATTTTGAAAGTAATTGGTGTGCTTTATGCAATTGCACTTTATTGCCGGTGTCCATTTTCTCCATGATTGATTTCAATCTGCTAGAGATGATGGTTGTTTCAACAGCAGCACTTACAATACCTCATACCAATTCAGCAGTCACAAGAGTGTCCTCCTGAATATGGATATGTAGTGGCCTAGAATTCAAATGCAGTTAATTCTTTCGTTAGAGATGTATTGGTGTTCCTCCAATGACTATGCTAATTGTTTGTACAGCATCTTCTGGCTTGTTTTGGAGATCAGCCTGGTCTCAGAATGAGGGGTGCACAGAACACATCAAGATTCCCAAAGTGGACAGTATGGGGTGATACTGGACTCAGGGTATAGGTCCAAGTTGTCAAAAGATTCAACTGTGAAAAGTTGAAGGCAGCTTTTCTTAAACCAAACAAAAATCCCAGCCATTGAAAGCATATCGAAATTATGTCAAGTTACTGTAAATAGACCAGTGTGCACTGGCGCGTTCTAGCTTGAAAGCACAGTATCTTACAGCTCATCTCTTTTTGAAGGTGTCTGAGTATGCAGCAGACTTCACATTGCTTTGCTAAAGCATCTTCACCTTCCCAGCTCTGCAGTGTTGATTATCTTCAGGAACGGAATGATCCATTTCTTTTTTGAGTAAACCTAGAAAAAACCCTTGTAAACTATCAAAAAGCGTTAAAGATTTTGTTTAGCAGTACCTCATCTCTGCCAAAAGTGTGGCAAATAAGATGGATTATGCCTGCAGCCATTTCACTTCCTTTCAACAATCCAATTGAGATGAAGTTCATATTATATATATATATACAGTTCATATTATTTCTAGCTGAATGGTGTGTTTTACTCTTCTTGGCTATTTAGCAGCTAACTACCATTCTGCTTTCAAATCTGAACATTTGAGGGTTCCACAATTTTTTTAAAAAAAAATCAGCACAGATAGTTCTTAAGGGATGGTTTGGTTCTCTCTAGCAAAAGCAAGTATGAGGTGTAGACAGGTAGTAAATACAATGGAATAAATGAAACAGAATTTTCAGGGTTCTGAACCTTACCTCGTAAAATTTCCACTGCGGAACAGTTTTGGTAAATAGACCCCAGTGTACATAGTGAAAAAGTTAATTGTTACATGGTTGTATCTGTTAAAATAAAATATTCCAGTATTCTGCATAGGACTGTTGCTCATCTCTGTTAAATAAAAGTGAATACAACTAGCTTGAGTCAAATGTAAGCCTGGTCAGATGCAAGCACAACTTTGAGATGGTGTTAAACACCCATACACACATTCTGATTAGGGTATTTATTTCGGAAATCACTTCCTGTCAATTTAACTCTTTACTCTCCCTTCACAGCTTTAAAAAGTCCAGCTGCATTCCATGAGCAGATAAAGAGTCTGGAGCGAGCCAGGGTAAACCACTTTGTGTCAACTTCTTATGAACATCTGAAAATGGATAGTTGGTTGTATGTGATACTAAACATTAAAAAATCATCACCATTACAGTAGTAACATGTGCTTTTATCTTGGAAGAATCCATTAAAATAAAATGTTGGTGTCAAATCTGTGAGGACTTTTATTTATTCTTCACAGATGGAGGTGGGGGTATAAGCTTCCAGATGTAATGTAATACACAGCTACCTCTAGTTAAAGATTGGATACTTGGGTAAATTATGCTTGTGCAGTATTCTATATTTCTGTAGCAAATCTGTACTGTTGTGGTCTTGTGTGGTGGTATGGGATCTAATCCAGAAACATTGCCAACTTGTTTGGGTGAGATAGAAATTCATTAGCACTGCTTAACTGATGGAAAACCAAACCCCCTGGTGCCCATGTTCTAACATCAGTGTCCACCCATCTGAATGCAACTGCAAATACTTGTTGCTTGGACATCAATGATTTATCAAACTACTTTGATTTTTCTAGTAGACAGTAGTTAATGCTATTTCCTTATTTCTTTAAAGACTGAAAATTTTTTGAAGCACAAGATTCGCAGCAGGCCGGACCGGTCTGAGCTGGTCAGGATGCACATCCTCGAAGGTATGTACCCAGCTGTATGTACCTTTTGAGCTACTGTTAGAAGGAACTTCTGTTATGCGCTCAGTTATCTAACTCAGTTGGCTTTGATATGAATTATTTCTAAAGGTTTACATGCTCTATTTCTCTACGTCTGCAGTGTCTGTTGTAGTCTGTATTCTGAATCTGTGTAATAATAGATACACCTATGGCAGTGATGGTATTCCCAACTGTGTATTTATTTGCATACCTGACAGCATTGTACTTCCCCTGCCACACAGCATCACAATCAATCCTTAATAAACTTGACTTTAACCCTGCCTTGTTGTTTGAAACACTATAGTCATTGTGAATGGGGCTGCATTACTGCATTTCACCATAATCTAACCAAATAGACATTGCCAAATAACCATAATCCAAGTCAATTTAACAGCCATTGGTTTTCAAAACATGCATTTGGATACTAAACCCAGATAGGAGCTTAAATGTTGATAGATCACATCCATAATGACAGACTGTCTTCAGCTTTTCATTGAAATACAATTTTGAAGATTCAAATTTGTGCTAGAAGCTATTTGTAAAGGCACATTTTTTAAGATGTTTGCCAAGAGAGACTCAAAAATCATTGGATTAATTAAACCTTTACCGTAGCTCACACTTAGAGCAGCAAATGCTGTCTTCAGATTATAATTAGCATTTGCTAGTTTATATTCCCTGCTTTATGTTGGACATTATACAAATGTTTACCAAAAGTATTACTGCTGTTAAAAAAGTGGTTCTATTTATAGAAAAACATGGAGATAAACAACATCTACTCATTTTTGCTTATTAATTTGAGAATTTTCAGAAAACACTTGCCTGCTTTTGGTAGAAGTGGGATGGTTATTGCAAAAATAAGACAATGTTGTTTGTCATAACATTAGAGAAAAGATGGAACAGAATATTTAAATAAATTTATCTTTTTAGAGACCTTTGCAGAGCCTTCACTACAAGCCACTCAGATGAAACTGAAGAGAGCTCGTTTGGCAGATGACCTGAATGAGAAGATTGCTCAGAGGCCTGGCCCTATGGAACTGGTAGAAAAAAATATTCTTCCTGTAGACTCCAGTGTTAAAGAAGCTATTATAGGCAAGTAGAAGTCCCACACCTTCTATCTGTAATCTATATGACACTTTGGAAAACAATAATTTAACTCTTGAGGGTAGAGTTCTCTAAAATAAAACATATTCAAACTTTATTGCTACTTATTCTTTCAACTTCTGAGTCCTAAACTCTGTTATCATTTAATTGAAGTTATCCTGTTGTTATTCAAACCTAAGTTTGAATTACATACTTTGATACTCTCTTTGAAAAGACTTGTTTCTTAGGAATAATTATTACAAAGTAAACATGTGGCTATTCCTCAGTCTGTCGTATGTATTTGTGTGCACATTGACAGTACCTCTTAATCTTTTATTAAAATAACTTATGCTATGCACCTAGTTTTATCAGTTCCTTGAATATGATTTAATATAACTGTCATTATATTAAAACCACAGTAAATACTTATCTACCATACATTTAGGCTGCGGAAACCTATCATTTTCCAGTAATTAGCTAATTCTGCCACCAATATCTAAAATTGTGTCACTAAAAAAAAAATTGTTTTGCTTGTTTCTTTGTAAACATTCTAGCAGTTGGACAAGAGAATTATCCCCAAGCTTTGGATGATTATTCATTTGATGAAGACAGCAGTGATGCTTTATCACCAGATCAGCCAGCCAGCCAAGAATCCCAGGGTTCAGCAGCTTCGCCTGGTGAGCCAAAACCAAGTGACTCACCATCACCAGTAACACCAAATGCTGCTACATCAGCACAGGTACAGTTTTTAAATGTTGAAACAAAATCTTCACAGTGTTTCTTAGGTCTGGCGCTGTAGAAATGGGGCATAGTTTCACATGGAATGAATACATTTGATGTTGCAAAGGAGCATCTGAAACTCTATTTTCTGTTTGGGAGTGTACAGGCTAGAACCCTGGCTTAGCTGTTGGCAGTAATAAAATTCCCATAGACTGTAGTTGCAATAAAGCCATAAATTCACTGAAATTCATTATGGCCCATAGGGGATCTACAGCTTTCCCAAAGCTGTTGAGAAAAGGTCATATCCATGGTTTACTCCAGCTGTTATTGATTACTTAATGTCCGTCTTCATTCTGGGCAAGGTCTTGAACTTAGCTGAAACAACAGTTGACGTCAGTCCATTATCCCCAGAAAAGTCCATAAAAACATAATGTTTCCCACGTAATTTAAATGTTCTCTCCTGTAGTTTTAAATACTGCCTAAGAAATTTGCTGTTTAAGAATATAAAATAACCTTAATGCTGATTTATAGGGTTTAGTATTTTCTCGAGTTCCTTACAAAGAAAGTCACTAAGTCTGCAGTGGCAGACAAAATGCTGTCTTTATAATAGAGCATTTGAATGTGTAAGAATTTAAAGAACAGTGGATTTGAATGAGAACACTTGACTGAAATGAGTTTTGCAAGAGAGCTCTTCTTGCAGTAGTTTCATTTTGTGATTTAAAATGGGCAGTAACATTGCCTACCCTATCTTTAAACAGATTATAAAAGTGCTGACGTAAAAAATTTGCAAAAACAGTAATGAAACAAACATAATTTACTAGAAATTAATTTATCTTTTATTAGCTACTGAAAACACAGGATTATATGCATAATCATACAGTTATCTGGATGCTTCCAGGTATCTTGTGCGGCACTTGCTTCACAGGTCTGTATCTTCAGCTTTGAGTTACTCAGCGAGTTTATTCATTAATGATATATATGCATTTATTTAAAGGTTACTATGTTTAGCTTAAATAGGTTGTTTATTATGTTTTCTGTCATGTGTCAGCTGTTAATTTTAAACTTACTAACTTAAGCTCAGTTAAGAAGAGAAGGTTTTGCTTTTAACTAGATTTCTGCAACTTTCATGGAAGTTCTCTGCACAGAGAAAGAGCCCCACATTAAGGCTCCAGTGGCAGGAAAGCCAAGCAAAGTCATCATATGTTGTCTGATGGCAACTAGCTTGAACAGCCAGCAAATTCCAAACTAGCCAGATTTAACAGTACTCATCCCCACTCATTAACAGCTTGTTCATTTGAGACTGACAGAGCTAAGTAAATGACAGATTGTGCTTATATTCTGAGTTATACTTGCCTAGAGGAACCATTAGTTTGTGTTCACGTGTTGAAATGAAGAGTAACAAAAATTTTGCCTTCTGTCAATGCTGAATTTGTTGCTGAATCCAATTTACACGTCTGCTGAGCAATTGTGTGTGCTAGAAAAAAACTCTTTGAGCCTGAACTACTGTTTCTGCCAGTAAGTCCACTTCCTGTTGTGCATAAATGAAAGCAGCTGTATTGTCACGGAAAAGTAATTTATGTTTCAGATTGTAAACATGGATAGTATGGTAAAATGCATCACTTCAGTAAATTATTTACTGGAAAGACTTGGGGTTTCATCACAGTATTATATATACAAAATGCCTTACCAATAATCTGTTTAATAATAGTGCACTCAGCTTTGCGTACTTGGTATTGACATACCACGTGTTTGTATGCAGACACAGAAATGTGAGTAATGGTGGTGGTTTTGTTTGATTAGCTGAAACGTTTTGTATTAATTTGAGCAGAAAGTCTGAATTTGATGGAAATTCAAAAGCTTTAGAACTTCATCTTATTTCATTTCATGCAAGTCTGTACCTGGTGAGAACAAGATGTTCTGGCCTGTATAATGCAAATGTTAAAACTCTTTATCTTAAAAGAATTTAAAGAGTGTATCAAAATGTGGCCAATGTGTGAATGGTACTACTACGAATGTGTAATATTCTTCAGGTTAGTGTTGATCAACTGTAATCTATAACAGATCTTTTTCAGGAAGACTTCCTAAGAGTTTTCCTTCATCACTTTCTCTGCTACACAAAGGAGGAAACGATGCTTAACTTTGCAGTTCAAATTATTTTCATGCTTGTCTTTTTATTAAGCTTTCTTTTAGAAAATGCGTTTATTTATATATTCAAACTCTCACAGGATTCGTAGCAAATCCAAAACAATGCTGGACACAATGCACAGCACATCTGGATTTTTTCACTGTTCCCTAACATTCAGATTGAGATGTGAATTAGGCTTCATGTCAAGAGAATGTAATTTTTGTTCCATAAATTGAAAGCAAACCACATGAAATCAGATACCTAAGTAAAGAGTTAAGTTCCTAATAGAAAGGTGAATAAAAATACTCAAAGCAATACATGCCAAAAGCTTTTCAAGTAGGAAGCGTAAGATAGATGGGTGATTGCAGCAACACAGTAACAGAGCACTTGACTGAAAAAGCACTTCAGATAGAACTTCAGTCCATTGCTTATGGATTTCATAATGTATTATAGCCACTTCTGTGCACAGATCTAAAATGTGAAGTTGCCCTTCTGCAGAATAAACCAGATGTTTACCTTGTTGTTCCTTTAGAAATAAGGAATAACAGCACAGCATGTCTCTACAGGAGATGTGTCTGAGAAATTGCTCCTTTGTTCTTTTAATTTCCTTTGACAAATTTTATGTTTTATTACAACATAAAATACAAAGAATGTTTTGAAAATAGCAGGGTGCAGCCAGAGTTCTTTTCGAGGGTTCCTCCTCCACACGTTTCCAGGCTTCAGAGGGTGTAATGTAACTTTGAGAACTTCCAGCTTGCAGTTACTGATGACGTAAAACTTGCTTTAACCTGATCTATTTGCATCTGTTAAGGATTAGGCATTTTAAGCACACTACTCTGAACAGATCAAATTGTGGTGTTCACAATTCTGAAGACAATAAACATCTATCTTCAAAACAGTTGAAGTATTTTGCTTGATGAGACAGAATATAATGTTTTCCTAACACATTCACTGCAGCTTGTTGACCTGCTAGATGCTTGTTTGCAGTTAGAAGAAAAGGTGCAGAAATCATATTATTGGTAAATTGAAATAGAGTATCTATTCAAAGGAAATAATGTTTATGTTATTTTACAAAGTAGTCAAGTTAAGGAGTTGTAACCTGTTAATTTCTTTTTTTGAATTTAAAAAATTATCGAGTAAATGATAGCACAGTTCATTGCTTCAGCTCATACTTGTGGGTAAAATTCGGAAGTCTGTAAAAAGTTTTGTATTTAATGTAGCTATTAATCCTTTGTAGTTTAGGGTAACAACTAATGGAAGGAAAAAGTAGTTTACTCTGTGGCAAGAGGAGAATATTTAACACCATGATTTTCAAGCAATAGGAATTACAGAGGTGGGGTTGGGGGGGGGTTGTTTGAGTCTGGACTTTTTGTTTGTGTTTGGTTTTTTCGGGTTTTTGTTGTTGTTTGTGGTTTGTTTGTTTAAGTTACTAACTCCTTTCCATTTTGAAGAGTTTTGTTTTGTCCTATCATTATGGAGGTGCTTTCATAGCCTGTAAATGGTTGCTAAATAGTATGTCTGAAGTCAAGTTATCTGTTTGGGTTCAAGAAGGATTAGAATGGTGAAAGAATAAGTAATGAGTAAGCTGAAGTATCAAACATTTAAAATGCTTTTTAGGTGAGACTTCAGGAAAAGAAAATTTAAAAACCAGCAAAAATCAAGAGATCATTAGAGTTTGCCTGTGCTTTATGGTAATACTGTACATGACACACTGATTCAGAGGCAAACTAAGTGCTTTTTAAAATGTTACTGGTATAATCAGAATAAGCTTTTAAAACTTGATAGCAACAGGAGTGCAGCACGCTTGGAATACAGCATCCAGAACCCTTTTTTAAAGAGTAAGTCCCTCTGAAGTCCTCTGCCAATTCTTATGCAAGTCCGGCAAGTAACAGATACTGTGTAGATAGCGGATGCTTTCCAGAGCAAACACTTTGAAAGTTGGATATAAAAATAGAGGCATTTATATCTTTAGCCTGCCATCATAAACTGACACAACCCCAAGACAGGCATGTGCACAATGTTTCAGTGACTAGGCACGGCATACTAAATCGTGCAATTTACGAAAGCAGCATCAGGAGCTTTGCCTCTGGGTGGCTGCACTGCAGAAGGATCCAAACCACTATACAGTTTAGGTAGGTTACGGTGAGCTAGCTATAGCTGCTTGTTGGCAACTGACAGCTGAGGACACAGCAAAATGTATAAAAGAAATGCAGAGATAGAAGGGGAAATAATTATAATTTAATTGTAAGCATAAGTCAGGGAGCTTGGTGTGTGCAGACTGGCAGCTTGATAATTGCCACCCCAGCAATACAAAAGAGCCAGGACATAAAGTTGCAAATTGTGTAGCAAGTGTTTTTAGCAAACTGATGTAAGTCCTTTGTGATCCAATCTCATGGAATAGTAGAGCACAGGAAGAAATGAATTTGGGAGAAATACCCACCTGACTTAAGTGGAATGCAGGAGTTCATAATGTATTCTGAATATCAGTATTACTGATAGGAATAGAAGGGAAATGGATGGGCTTTTTGTAAAGGAATGTTGTACTAGGTGATCCAATTGCTTTCTTAACTAATGGAAGTGATCTCATCTGTCTGGATTTAATACTGTATGATATTAAACACTAGCAAAAGTGGCAAAGATGGAGATTAGCAGAGATAAGACAGAAAGAGAAATACCGGGTTGAAAGGAAGTTGGTACCAGTGCTCTGCAGGAGTCGACCTGGGGATGTCTTCTTTTCATAAGATTGGGTCACATAACAAAAGTGGGAAGGCTGTACAGTTGGATTGTTGTTATGCAGAAAGAACTGGTTGATTTGGCTTTTAGGAGAGAAATTAAATTCCAATAGAATGGAATTGTTAGAAAAAAAACACCTCTCCTTCCTGTGAAGAAGAGGTGTGGAAACCTGGGGACGGACTCAAGAGAGAGCTGAGGAGGAGGACGGTTGGGGTACAGTGGTCAGCAGCAGCAGTGAAGTGGCTGAGCTACTGTGTGCTTCCTCTGTTAAACTGCAAGTATGTCAGAAGAGATGATGCCAGCAGAAATGTTAATGCCACTGTAAGGATCAGTGAGACCTCATATGGAATATTCTATACATTTCCAGTTACTTAGAACCAAAGAAAGACTAATGAAAACTGTAACACAAACAGGAAAGGATGATCAGAGAATGAAAAATCTCTTTTATGAGAAAAGAATAAAAATTCATTTATGTGGCTAGAAAAATGAGGGCTGAGATTTGTTGCTGTGCAGAGTCTATATCCCATCAGAGGGATATTTAGTACAGAAGGAAATAGGTTGTAAATCAGAAAACAATTTTGGCACAGAAAAAATTGCTATGGCAAAGTTAAGCCCAGTGAAGTTTGGTTATTATGTACAAAAACTTTTGGGAATCTCCTGGTAGGCACAGTGGTGCCAGGATAAGAATAATAACAAAAGAAGTCCTGAGCCTATATGGAATTTAATAAGTTTATAGAAGAAATTACACACATGATGTTTGTAACAGCAGGGGAACAAACTCAGTAAAGTTCAGACTACTGGATTGTACCTACGTGGTAATAATTGTGCTGGTGGTCAAATACAGAAGAAACATACTTGCTGGCACAGTCAGAGGTGTGGTTGCCACAAAAATACTGTAGGAAGCTGCTTCTCCAAAGGCATCTGCTCTGCCGTTCTACGATCATTCTGAAACCCAGAGTTCATTTTCCTAGGTTGATGTTTCACCTTTGTGAGAGAGGCTTTTCTGGCAGTAGTAGTTTGTGTGATAAGATTCTCCTTGTGTACACAAGATTCTGACGTCACAGGCAGAAAATACTGAAGGCCTCAATTCTATAGTAATAAAGCAGCATTTTCTGTTCCTTCAGTAGGCTGCCTCAGTATTTGTGTAGTGTCTAGTGTCAGACCTTAATGCTGCTCCAAGCAGAGTAATAACAAATGGTATTATCTCTGCTAATGATGCATTCCTTTCTGCCTTTAATTTTCTAACCCTTATGTCTCCTTTTACTTAAAATTAATACAATTTTGTTTGAACATTTTTTCTTTAATTAGACGTAGTATAAATTCAAATCCGTGATTCTTTGGTTCTAGAAGCCTTCATACATGAGACTTGTTAACACTAACAAGAAAATAAATGTATTTGACGCAGCCTTTTCCTGTAATTCTGACTGACTACCTTGAAGAGAATACTTCTTTTGTATTCTTATGCCAGGAGCAAAAGTACTTTAATGACAGCTGTTAGTTCTACAAATATTTTGCATTTACAAAGTTATGAACTGGCATCAATCAATCAGTTAACCTGATTCCAGGCTACCAACCAGAGACAAATACATGGTAAAGTAAAATGTTCCTGACTTGAGTTGGTGAGGTTACTTCTGAAGGTCCTTCCAGCTCTTTTTTTATGATTTTGTAAGAAAGACAGGAAAAAAAAATGTTTTCATGACATTTCTTTATTTGCTTTTATGTATGTTAAAAGGAGGAAAGAATTCTGCAAATTAAAGCAACAGTGTAAGAGTTAGGAAAACAAAGCCCTTTCAGAGGGCTTTTTTTTTAGGTCGTTACAAATACTTTTTGGTTATCATTTCTTTTACCTGCAGAAAAAAGAACAATAATAAGAAATAAGTTAGTGTTGGAAAAATCTTTATTATGATATGCTACAAAAATTGATATTAAAATCAATTACTGTTTCACTTTGGTGAAACTAGAAGTAAATCGTTTATTAGTAAAACCAGCTTTTGGATACATTTACATGCAGTAGTTAAACTGTTTTTTTATCTTGACTCCTTAGTTTGCATTTTATCTTATTCGCTATATTTGAAGTGTGCCAAAATGTGCCTTGATAGAAAACTTGTACATTTTTTGAATTTGACGTGATAGTGAATTGACTTAACCTTTTCACATTTTTTCAGTTATTCGGATGGTGGATGATTTTAATGTTTCTCTTTTTCCTTTTTTTTTTTTTTAATACTAGTATCCACCTTTAACCTCTCCAGTTCCTGAATTTCTCAAAACTCCCTCTACAGTCGAACAGCATGTTACCCGTTCTACTGCTACAACCACCCTGACCACAAATACTGTATCTGCAGCAAAGCCTGGGCCAACGTTAGTAAAGGTAGGTATCTGTAATAATGGTGTCTGAGGACTATGTTCTTAATCTGTGTCCTTTTCCAATGTTATATTTAATGAAAAAATACGCAAGTAACATTATAGCGCCTAAAACTAACAACAACTTTTATTAGTCTTCAGGAGAATGTACTAGGTTGTTGACTGAAAGCTTCTGTATGTTAAAATCAGTAATTACCACTTGTAGGGACTGGGTCATTATTTCAAGAGGTCCTTACAGTACAGTTGACAGAAGTTTTCAAGCAGAATTATGCATTGCATTGCTATGGAAATTTTTAAGAAATAAGGATAACAGATTTTTTCAATACTAAGTTTTTACTTTCTATTGGTGAAATTATCTTTTCTAATCTAGTTTTGTATGGAGAATAATTTAATAGGAACAGAGGCAATTGCATTCATAGTCTTACCTATAACCAGACTGGTAAACAGCATTGCTCCTTTTCTGCAACTGTTTTCTTGGTTCCTTTGTGTATAAGTAGAATACAAGGTGTGAGAGATGCTACTGTATCCTTGTAGTGGAATAAATACCAGAATAACAGTTCTCTCATCTGCACTGACCTAGCCAGCAGTATGAAGAAGTTTTTCACATACAATTAGAGAGAGGGATGTGTTGGAAGATGTCTGTATTTAAACAACACCGCCTAAGGTCTTCAGCTGTGTAATGATTATATGTATGTAGACTTCTGCCCAACTACAGGAAATTAGTTTTTGGTTAAATTTACAAGGAGGACCTCTAATTGTCAATTTCTGGTAGAAATTTGGCTGTATCCAGTGAAATCACTGGACTCACACCAGCTTACTTAATGCAGGACCTTAATGACAAATTCCAATGTCCCCCATTACACAGGCTTTCTATGTAATAAATGTGCATGGATCAACACAGGACTTCTGCTTTGGTACCTTCTGTATGACTAGGTAACTGCCTTTGACTTTTCATTGAAAATAATTTCAAAGAGCTTGTAAAGGAAGAGTTCTGCCACATGTGCAGGTATCACTAATAAGGATACTGCTAAAAGTTTCAGAAGAGTAATCCTGTAATTTATAGGACTGCCTGTCCCTGATTTTATCTAGACCTGTAAGCACTTGTGACCTGCAGGTGTTTACAGACAGACTTTTAAGTACGATCTTTTACTTGCACAAATTTCTAATTGGCTTTGAACTTACTTGTTTAAGGAGAATGCATCTTTGCAGTGACAGTTCATACCCAGCAGAATCCCTTAACTTCGTTTGCGCCATCCATTAAAAAAAAATAATTCACAAACTGTGAATGGATGACCCTTTCTTGTACAAAGTAGAAGCCAGCTGGAGTACATTAACTTTTCAAGGATGGTAAGCAATTCCTTTGGGCAGGTATAAAGGGGATAATTGTGTTCAGCAACTCTCTGCAGTCAATACACTCCTGTATGCTTTGTCTTTGTACCTTGCACAACTGCTTGTAAATGAGATGTCGGTTATAGTTGTTTCAGTGTTCTCCATCCATAAACAGCAAAGCCACCCAAAGAACCCAAATGATAAGCATCGGACCAAGAAATGTAAAGAACCTAAGCCAAGGGTGAAAAAATTGAAGTATCATCAATATATTCCACCTGATCAGAAAGGTGAGAAAAATGAGCCACAGATGGACTCCAACTATGCTCGGCTACTGCAACAGCAGCAACTGTTTTTGCAGCTGCAGATCCTGAGCCAACAGCAACAACACTACAACTACCAGACAATTCTGCCAGCACCGCTGAAGTATGTGAAGCATTGTTTGTGTCCTTTAAAGAAAAGATACATACATCAGTTATAGACTTAGTGCTTTAGAAGTAAACATATTTTGCAAATGTTAAGAGACAATTGGAACCCAAGGAAACTTAAATGGCCACGTGCATCACTGTGGGTATTATTTGCCTCATCTAACAAGGTGATGAGGTGGTTCTCTTGTTAAAATACTCCTGAAGTCTGATAAGCCTTTAAGTGGTCCTAGTTATTTTTACTATTGATGTGGAAACAGAACTTCCTACCTGTCACACACACTTTTTCCAACCTACATGTATATTTGAAACTCAAAAGCATTTATGCAAAAGCAAGGAAATTTTGACTCCATTTTCACTCTAATAGGACATAGGTAGGCAGAGCAGAAGAGAAGCTTACAGGTGATGGCTTTTACAAAGGCAGGTACTACTGTTGTGTTTTTATTGTCTTTTTACGTCAGTTTCCATCAGAAGCTTTTTACATCAGACCACATTTTTGCAGTTTACAAATAAGAAGAAACAGGTTTTTTAAATTAGGTAGCATTTGTATAATGTTTATAGCCTCATCTCTAATGCTTATATGAGTTCTTGATCACTGTTGATCTTTAGCACTTTTAACAGAGAGAAGTATACTTTCTGATTATAGGTAGAAGCAGCCAGAAGAATAAAACTTTGAAGAATTGCCAGCACTCTATAGCAGCATGAGAAGCTGACCATCTACAGAGTTTCATTCTTACTGTCTTAAGACCAATCTTTTCCTAGAAGTGCTTATAGTGTAACATGCCACAGTCACACAACCCTAAATTCACATAACTTTCAACTGTTTGGTTTTGTTGGTTTTTTTTTTAAATTAGTTTTCACTGAGTTATTTTTCCTCAGCAAGTGAGGCTAGAAAAATTAAAGATACCATCTGTGGTTATATTTATAATTACCATGTATCCTAACATTTGGATAGCGACGTTTCTGCCTGCTTACCCACGCTTCTTATGTTCCATTTACTGACATTTCAGAAACATTTCTTCATAAATCAGTTGAACAAATTAAAAGAGCTGACTTATGGTCCCTAGTGTAAATGATGGCATTTTAAAGTTTTTTACAATTATTTTGAGATCCTTTTATGAGAGTCATCTTATGAGTACAGCTGATAACAATGCATCATCTTCACAGTAAACTGCCTTCATATTGGTCCCTGTTATATATGAACATTGGATATGTCTGTAGGGTTGAAACATAAGAGTTCAATATCATGGGGTTTTTTATTGATGACAAACAAAAAACTAACTAGTTGCCCTAGCTGATGATTAATTTGTATAAACTGATTCGGCAGTCCATGGTGTTCTTCAGGGATACCATGACAGTAATGAAAATTATGAAGCATACGCTTAACTGAAGAGAAAATAAAATGTCAACATACTAATCTGTTATGTTTTCCTCTGTTCTGTTTTACTAAAAATACTTAATGGTAAATGTCTTGTGTTAAATATGTTTTTGTAAAATAAGTTAGTTTGTTCAATAACTTGATAGACACTAGATTCAGAATCACAGCTTCTTGACTGAAAACATAATGTATTTAGCACTGACATTTTTGTCCCCCTTTTTCTTATCATTTGAAGGCCACTGAATGACAAGCAGAGTAACAATGGGAATACACCACTGAATACTTTGAACAACAGTACACCGACATCAGCTGCCAGCTCACCAAGACAGAATAGTAATATTCCTAACCGGAAACCAGGACCTCTACCTTCAAGCTTGGATGACTTGAAGGTAGAAAAATAAGAGGGATTTGTCCATTCCTGTGCATCACTATAGATCATAACTTGCAAATTTTTACTGTCAAGAATAAGCGCAGATATTATTTACCAATGAAAACTGTACTTTCCTCTTACCTGCTTGGAATAATGTTGGCAAAGTTTTCATACACGAGTCTTCTGGGCTTAAATACTTGTTTTGATTTAGCCTCCTCACATGCCTGTGTTCTAGAAATGACATTTCTTTCCCAAAGAATTCGAAGAGTAAGAATAATTTCAGACAGATTGTTATAGGTACATGATTTGATACTTCGGGTAAACTGTTGAGGTGCACTTCATGTGAAGTTTTAGCCCAGGCTGGCTTAAACACTGCAACAGTAAGTTCCTCGTGACAAGTTTAGTCTATCAGTGAAGAGGTTTAGTTAGGCAGTATAAACTAAAAGATGCCCTAATAATAACATATTCAGAGAGCTCACTGCTATAAATACAACACAGACATAACACTAATAAAAGAAAACAGAAAATAAGGGATCTTTCCAGAATTCAACGCATCATCTGAAAATGAACACTGAATTTTATAAAAGCTGCTTATCAATAACCGCGTAAACTCTGTTTAAACTGTACCATGAAGGTATTACATAGGATTTTTCTTCCTTCAGAAATACCGTAACAGGAATTAATACTGTGAGGGACCTAAAGAGCATGCCTCTGAGCAGCCCCGGGGGTGTTCAGGGGGCAGTACAGGACTGTGCAGCCACCCTCTCGTGGGCAGTTGGATCCCCTCGCCCTTCCTTTACCCAGCACCGGGTTTCAGAAGGATGGCACTGACTTTTTTTTTTAGACTTGAAGGGATAAAAAAAGAGATTTCAGAAGATCAGATTCTCAAAACAGGAATGTGATGTTGCCAGTTAAAGCCAATCTTTTAATATGAAACAAGTCTATAAAATTCAACTCAAACAACAGCACCTGAAGTAAGCTTTTCAAACATTTAAGTTACTAACTATTAACTTTTTAATATATTTAAGTTAATATCTGAATTTGTGCTTTGCAGTGATTAAAGCTGTTCACTTATCCATTTTTGTGTAACGTATGGGTATTCCTGCTGATGTGGTAACAATAACATAAGCTAGACTTGCAGACCTGCTGCTGGTGGTTTTAACACTGAATCACCTAAATCAGTTCTGATTAAGAATTCAGAAATGCATTGTCAAAAAACAGAAAGACTGGAGTGTGCTCTCAAGCAAGTGCAGAGGATACCAGACTGGAGGAAACAGCTGATAATTGTTGTTAGGTAGGCAGCTACTTAGCATAAAATTGCTGTAGTTCTTAGAAATGTTAAATGGATTGCTGTGACTTCTCATCACTTCCAAATCATGAAGACCTATAATTTAAAATTCTAGACTGGCAATGTACTGAAACATTACTGAGGTCACTATTCTATTTGTTTAGAGGTAGTTCTAACATATGTATGGTCCAAACACTCTACAGTTAGATGTGGTGTATGTATATCATAAAAAGAAGCCATTCATTGTGACTGTTCTTTTTTAATTGATACTTTAAAGCACAGAATTAATTTACACCTAACACTTTTGCACTCCACTTTGTAATCTTACTGGAAAATTGAGACGTTTTTCTATAAGAAATGTGGTTAATTTTGACTGCTTACGCTTTTTATGTTTGTTAAAGAAACCCAGATGGCACCTAGCTGTAACCGTTCAGTTGCTAATTAGAGAGTGAGCCTTTTGTGTTTGACAGGTCTATTGAATCACCCAAATTATCTGAAAAAAATTCTCAGAAATACATCTGTCTGTCTTGCTGGTGTAACAAAGGGGTTCAGTGTGCTAGCATTCAGTGCTTTTATCTGCACGGCTGCCATTGTCTACATGTTTGCTTCAGAAGTTTTTAGCCCAGAACTGGAGCTATATGTTCATTTTCCCATTTTGCATATTTTTGAAAAATCATCATAACTTTGTTGCTGTTCATTGTACAACAACCGAACACTACTAAGATTTTGGCCACTTAAAATAGTGAAAGTAAGTAGCAGGTCATCGAAATGTGGTCACGGATCGTGCATGCTGTCAGAACTCAGAGGCCTAATAACTGGTGAATATGCTAGAAATACTTATTATTAAGATTTAGTAAGGTAGAATAAGTTTTTCAGTATTTTATTTTTTTACTATTGTGCTTTATTTTATTGTAGGTTGCAGAGCTTAAAATGGAGTTGAAATTGAGGGGATTACCAGTGTCTGGAACAAAAACAGATCTTATTGAGCGTCTGAAAACCTATCAAGATCTTAATAACAATGGGGTTGCTTCTAGTAGCTCAGTTACAGTAACCACTTCTGCTGGGGTCACAGGTAACACTGGGGAAGTGACTGTGGCATTTCCTGTTGCAACACTAAATAAACCAGTGGCTAATGCAGTATCCAGCTTTCCTCCAGAAAAAACGTCTGCTGGACCTGGTTGCAAAGTAGTAAATATTGAAAACATTAGCTCTCCTTTGCCTATATCTCCCTCTCCTTCAGAACAATCCAGTCTAAGCACAGATGATACTAGTATGGCAGATACTTTCACAGAAATGATGACAATGATGTCACCATCCCAGTTCTTAACTACTTCACCACTAAGAGCAAGTATAAGTGATGATAATCAGAATCGCAGTAGTGGAAACATCTCAACCATGGAGTTTGATGTAGCAGAGAAGGACCGCAAGCTTCAAGAAAAAGAAAAGCAGATTGAAGAGCTCAAAAGGAAACTGGAACAAGAGCAAAAACTTGTGGAAGTACTGAAAATGCAACTTGAGGTTGAAAAACGGGGGCAACAGCAACAGTCTCAGACTTCTAGTAATTCAGCTGCTTTGGAACAGACGCAATTCAGTGCTGCTGTCAAAGATGAAAAAGCTCTTACTGACTGCTCTAGTGCAAGTCAATCTGTACCTGTAGCTAGTCATTCCTTAGGACAATCGGTATATACTAGTGGCCAGAATCCAGTTGCCAAGAAGGCAGTTGTTATCAAGCAGGAGATACCTGTGGCCAAAGCTGAACCTCAAAATGCCATTTCTCAATTTTATGTTAATCCACAGAGGCAGCCACAAACTGCAGTTGTTGCCCAGCCTCAAGCTTTATTAACTACCCAAGGAACTGCACAGCTGCTCCTTCCATTATCTATCCAGGGACCAAATTCTACCACTGCAGTGCAGCTACCAGTTGGAAATATTAAGTTGCAGGTAAGGGTGCTTTTATTTTTCATCATGGAAACTGCATGGCACTACCTGCATGTTTTAATATAAATAGGTAAATATGCTGCTTGTAAGATTAACTTAAAAATCAGGCTTACACTGTTCCTGCTTTAGGGAAAAGAGTAGAAAAACGTAAGAACCAATCTCTTTGTAACAACTTCTAGTACTTGCTTTCTTTGTGACTTTCATTCCTAGGTATTCCTTCCTGGAGAGTAATTGCCTTACCATGTACTGCCTCCTACATAGTTGGGTTTGATTTATATCAGCATATACCACTGTTTTGTTAATTCCAAATTGTAAAAGAGAGCTACAAACCCAGTACTTTATTTTGAGGTACAACTGTTTGCAGAATGTGTGTTTGAACTTGTGCGGTGATGGCTCATTATATTTACAAATGTGAATGCAAGTTGTAGAACTCCAGTGGAGTTATAAAAGAAACCATGGTTACACAAACATTATTCCTAGGCTGCTTATAGGTTGTATCGCAGTTAATAAATACAGCATAAACCAAGACAGGTTATAAACGCAGAGGTGTAAGAGTAATCTGATCGATAACCTGTTGGTCTAAGGTAGGATTAAGCATACACTTCCCAGTGGCGTTACTGGGACATAACTATATGAAATCCCCTGCCACCCACATGGCTATTGTGCTAGCAAAAAAAAAATTCTTTCAGCTCCAGCATGTACTTGGCTGTTACAGCATGGTGCGAGCTTAGGCTTTGGTGCTAGCATGTGTGCCATCACATTTAGCAATACTTAGGAGGGCTGTAAAATTCTGATGGGGATGGGCCCCACAGTCTGCAGTGCAAGAGCTATTCCTGGTAGCTATGTACCAGACAGATCTTTGTCTAAATTGTTCTAATCCTCCTAGAATTCTGAAACCACCTTAAGCAGCTTGTTCTGGTAATTCACTTCACTGATATTGCAGAAGGTTTTTCTAACTACCAGCTAAAATTGTCTTTCCTGAGGTTAGACACGCTTTTTGCCTTTCAATTGCCATTAAAAAAAAAAAAAAGCTGTGATCTCAAACCTCACCTTTTTCTTGCATCATCAGTTCTGTCTTTCTTGTAACTCAAACTCAGTTCTAACAGTCCTTTCTCACTGGTTTTGCTCTCTCTCTTACTATTGCCATTGCTCTCCACTGGACCCTCTCCAGTTTGTCTTCATCTTTCTTAAACTCTGTTAGCAAAATAAACACCACCTTTAAGCTAGGAACTCACCAGTATCAAACAGAGTGAAAATTTTGTCTCCTCTACGTGGTTCACTCTCGTCTTTCCCAGAATACATGCTATTGCTGTTCTGCACAACCTGTGCAATAGATTTTTACATGATGTAATTTGCTATGAGATAATGAATAATGCAAATGTTTTATCTTCATCCTTTAGGCTCAATCACAAGCTGGAATACAGACTCTGTCACAAATACCTGCTTCTATTTCCTCCTCTGGCCTGGTCCAGACAGCACCTCAGATGCATACTTCACAATCAAAACAAAATACCATTACGCAGCACACACTTGGTCAGACCCAACAAGTCAGAAAGGTTTGTGGATAGCAGTAAGCATTAAGATAAATAGTTGTGTAATCTAATTCTAGGCAGTGCTTATAGAATCTTGTGTGTCATCTGTGTCTTATATAAATGATGTTAGTGATACAATGGGCTTGTAACTCCTCCTCTTTCCAAAATTTTAGTCTGCAGGACTTTATTTTCCAGTTGCAAATAAACATGTAAGACTAAAGATTTTTTATCTTAGTGGTACTCTTACAGCACCACTTACAGTGTGTTTTTCCTCATGCTTGGCACAAGTGGTATATTCTAGTTAGTTTCTCTTATCTGCCACTGGCTCAAAATAGAAGATACCCTTGTAGAAGGTTCTTAAAGAAATCTTTTACCTATGACTTCAGAGACTTACTCTTCTATAGGAGTTCCTTGTAGTTTTCCTACTTTTCTCGTTGATTTTATCCTTGCTTGCAAAGCAAGGTATGGATTCAGATACTGAGGATAGCAATTTCAGTGAGACAAAACGCCACCATACCTACAATAAAACTCTTCCTGAGGAATCCAGGCAATGCTACAGAGAGATCCTTTTCTTCCTCTCCACCCAAAATAATCAGTTCTTGAATTTCCCGTTCCAAAACAGATGTTTATCAGCAGTGGGTGCATGACTGAGTGCCAGTTCAGCACCAGTCATCCCAAAACAAAAAGGCTTTCTCCACCTTTGAGCCTCTTCCAGGCTGACCTCTACTATTAAGAATGCAGAGATTGGTTTTGGACATTTATTGTTTCTTTATCAGTGTTACCAATCCTAAGGCTCCTATCACTTTGGACAAGGTTTTTCAGCTAGCCCCTAGGAAAGGATAATTCAGAAACAACTGAAATTTCAAGATGAAGAGGGTAACTTTTGTGGTATGTTACATAACTGTTACAAAATGTCTCAGCCTTCTTCAAAGCTCCTACTTCATTTTACATAAGTGCATCATAAAACCCATGTTCTGATGTGATCTGGGGCTTCTACCTGTGCAGCGTCCTCTAAACTGCTTTTACTAAGGCTCTTGTTCCAGATAAGAATTTATCTTAGAAGATGTATGATTATGCCCTGCCATTCTCTAGCTCACTGAGAAAGGGGAACACAACTAAATGAGTATAATCACTATTCAAAGTACTTGTTCAATCTGTTTAATTTCATGGACATTGAGGTTACACTACAGAATTCAAAACTGACATATATACAAAAAGCAGATTTCACCAGGGTTTGGTGAGGGGCTAATCTTACGCTGTTAATTTGACAGATCTCATATAGAAATTTTCCATTCATCCTGAGGCATGTACTTGTGCCCACGACTAGCAGTTTGCATCCCTTGCTGTCTAAAAGTTCCTTGAAACGACTGCAGGAGAAAACCAAAATCTGTACCCTCTGGTCTTTCCCCCTGTTCAGATAAGTTGTCATGGAGACCGCATAGTTCCCAGCAGACTGTAGTCTGTATCTGGCTATCCTGGAGCTCAGCAGCCTGCCTGTCCTAGCTGCTTGTCTTACCCATCTACTGCCATCTTTTAAGCAGGAAACCAGGCAGCATAATTGCACTGTTTTTTTTTACTTCAGAATGTAAAATACTGATGTGATACAACAGATCAAGACAGTCTTCATGCATTTGGCATTAGATCTACATCTGCTGTTTGCATTTCATGAGATTTGGATATTTCGGCAGGCAGACTGAGCTAACGAACTGAGAGAATAATGCTACTAATTAGTTTAATGCTTTTTAGTGAAGGTGGTTTTCCTAATAGTGATCACCTCCATAAATAGTTGTTTTCTAGAACTGGTGTCCCTTGAATCCATCTAGACTTTCTCAAGTAGCTCAGATTTTTATGCAAACCAGCTTATTATTCCATTTATTTTCTCCTGCACACTTGAGGTGTCTTCACATTCCAGCTACCACATGTCCCTTGTTCTTCATTCAGTAACAAGGAGACATCTCCACAACTATTCATCTCAGTGGTAGATAGCTGGGAAGTACAACAAATTTCACACAGGTGATTCAGGTGGCTAACAAAAACTGTATTAAACCCTCTCACAGCAAACTTGATTTGGTATATGGACTGTACTCCACAAAGATTATCCTAGTATTATCTCCATCCCCAATCTAAGGTTTGTTGCACCTTTGCCATAAAGGTATCTGGGAGTGATACTGAATTTAAAAGAACAGTCTTATAGTTCCTCCTCTCCCTTTAACTTAAAAGTATGTTAAGTAGAATGCTGCTTGGAATCATTTACAATGAGTATATGGACTATCAGTTGAAGAAATAAAAAGTTTATATACCAGTAACCAAATTTACAAGTTGATACCCAGTTACATCTTTTGCCTCTCCCTCACTACTCAGATACATGTAGTTAAAGTAAATTAGAATTATGTGACACAAACCAAACCATTCTGTCATAAAACTGGCAACACAGGACAAGTGTGGGTACATAGACTGGTTTGTATCAGGCCAGAAAAAAAGTTCATTTTATTGACTGTCCACTAGATGGGGAAATCGTGCATACTGTATTAAACTATTTGTAATTTGCCTTACACTTCCTGGAAAAATCACAGAAAAATACTTTTAGTTATCAGGGGCGAATTGATTGCATGTCACAGCACAAAGTTTCTTTCAAAGAGTAGTTGTTCTAGATTTACAAATAATTACATGGGAGGGAAAAATTGGTACAAATAACATTCCCTTAATGGGGAATTTAAGCAAGCATTTTTTAAAAAGCCTTAAATTTTATTAGTGTCATTACTGAATGTTATTAATTAAAAAAAACAAACAAAAAAAAAAACAATGCAGAACCACAACCTAAGGCTGATATATTACTCCTTTACAGGTTTTTCCATCTACCACATCAAATACAGTATTTTCGTATCAGACTGCACCAGTTACAACACCTTCACAATCTTTTATTAATAAAACATCAAACTGTAACATTCACACTGGTGGTAATCAGGTCCCCTCTGTGCAGAATGGACCTGCTACTCCTAATAAGGTAAGGTTAGCCCAACAGTGTTCCATGAAGTTCAGTTTTATATTACTATTAAGTAACATGTGACTACGTACAAACGGAGTTCACTCAAGGACGAAGAAAGATTTGTAGATTTTAATCATTTATGTATGTCTGTATGTGTGAGAAAAAGAGTATTTTATCCCTCTTTATTACCTCTGCTTTTGTTATTGGTAAATATGTAGATAGGTATGATAAAATAGGATAATCTATAGAACTCGATACATCTTGAATTCACTAAAACATATTGTTTAGTTATTATTTTGTTATTTCATGCAGCCTGGCTCTCCATCTCAAGCTCAGCCTTATATTGTTCAACAATCCCTCTTCAACAACACAGTATCCAAGACAAAAGATCCTCCTCGTTATGAAGAGGCCATAAAACAGACCCGCAATATTCAGACATCACACCTTGAGGTAGGGTGGGTTTTTTCTCCTGTTCAGTCTATTAAAAACACTTTTTTTCTTTAGAATTATCAAAGCCATTGCTTATTTCAGTTTTTTGTTTGGTCTCAAGATATACCCTGTTAATGCTTTCCTAACTGTTCAACTGCAGGACTCCTATTTCATGATTCTTTTTATTAAAGCAACAGGCGTGTAAAAGTCTTCCACTATCCAGTTGGCGATTATCTATAACTGGGGTAATGCTGCTATTGCTACTTAGCAATAACTGATTTGTTTCAAGGATGTACGATACGCAAACTTCAGACTTAAAAGAGAGAAAATATATGCATATTTTCCAAAGTGAGTAAAAAACAAAAGGAGAATTTGTCTGTGTGTTTATACACACTTGGACAAGCATACATGTACATAAGCCTAGTGCTTGCTTGGAAAGAGCCTGTATTTAGTGAGCTAGGTGAATAGTCCTACAAAGTGCTTTGTGAGTTTACTGCGATACCCTTCATGTTGGAGGAAAGTTGCAACAAAACTACTGAGTATCCCTAACCTCATGCATTTCAGAACTATCCCAGAAGATAAAACCTTGTAGTTACATAGTATTGGTTGCTGGTTTTGTGGTGGCATACACTCAGGTAGAAGTATGGGTATGTAATGCCATTTCAGATGTTCTTAGCATGTGTGAGACACCCTCACAGTGAAGGCACGCAGGCCATCTTATGTGACTTCCTCACCACTAGTTAGCAAAGTGCCTTCCCACTGGAATCTTTTTCAGGAGCTAGATATCCTGATGACAAATTACTTCCCATCTCTGGAGTATTACCAGTGTTTTAAAACACTGTTTAGTTTTGAAACTGTCATAAGAGTCTCCACTTTTCCTAGAGTGCTTATGAAAGAATAGGTTTGTGGGGTTTAGTTACCTTTTGCTTAAGATGCAGATATTCAGGAGATGGCTGTTCAAAACAAACAGATAAACAGCAGATGAAAGCTTCCCCCTGTTAGAAAAAAAAATAAAAAAATTACATGATAGCTATTTGCAGGGTACCTCCAAGAGAAAGCATTTTGGGGTACACCCCCCAAAGTCCTGCAGTTAAGATAATTTACTCCAGTATAAAACAGGGTTAGTACTTCTCTTCCTTATCCCTAGTTTTCTGCACCTCTCCTGTAGGTTGCCTTCATGAAATCTTGGTCTTGCTTTTCAGAGTTTTTTCCTACTTCTTTGTACTGAAACTGACCACAGGGATTGCAAGTGTCTCTCCAAACTATTTCTGTTTTCTAGATTGACAGGTTCATATGAAGAATTTTAGTCTTGATCATAGGTTAGTACTTATGTACTATTCAGAGAAGCTAGGACCAGTCAGCTTAGGAAAAACATACTACATGAGAGAGAGTAACACTTTTCTTATGCACCACAGATTTCCAGTGCACACAGTCAGCAGATGGATGATCTTTTTGATATTCTCATCAAGAGTGGAGGTAAGCTAATTAACATCTGTGTGATGTAGAGATTTAAAATCTGATAATAAAACCTCAGTGCTCTGTAATCAAAGGAATGAAAGAAAAGAATTCTTCCAGGAAGAGGAGGTAGAAGCTATCCAGCCTGGATGAAGCTAGTATTTCTGAAAGTTTGCAATAATTATCTGTTAAAACATTTACCAAAACACATACAATCAACCTGCTGTGGAACTCCTCTGTTTGTAAATTAGCCCAGGCAGACCTTTGCAATAATGCACACAGCATTCAAACAATTAAAGTAACGCCTTAGGATAGCACAGATGTTATTTATCAAAACTGGAAAAGTTGAGCAAGTCCATATAATGTATATTAAAATTATATAAAAAATAGAATAAGGTGAAGAATCAAAGCACGTTGATACTGAAATTTGTCAACTTTAAACATCAGAGCTACTTCACTGGAAAAAGTGTGTATCAACTACATAGAGACGTCAATGAGTAACAACTTTCTATGTCAGTTAAAATAAGGGAGCTCTCAAAGGAACTGAAATACTGAAGTAATACAAAAAGTAGCTTTGCAGTAAAAGGAGGCAGCTTGCAGGCATAATTAGGCTTTGTAGACTAAGAAGCCATTACAACACTGGTAAGTGTTCTGGTGCCAAGCAATTCAATTAACTTTATGTTTTGTACTACTGTCATACAAGGATCTTGACAGCAGTGATTACTAGGACAGAAGTGACTGATTGTAGGCTAGTAGAAGATTTTTTGTCATATTCTAAACATCAAAGTATTTTGTCTTTTTCAAAGCAAATTGCAAAGTCAGCTGAAGAAAATAGAGTAGACAGTGACAGACTGAGATAAGTGACCTGTGCATTGAACAACTCCAGATAAATTTAAAAATACTTTCACTGCTTTTATTAAAATATTGTATGGGTAGTTCAAAGAAGTTCTGCCACTAGAAGGGAGGATGTAGGAAACACTGGTGTGCTTACTTAAATATTTGCTTTGAGTGCTATGTTACTAAACCTATGTGATCTTAAAGGTAACAAATGCTCCATATTTGCAAAGTTGCAATAAAAAAATCAAAATGTTTCCTGATTATTTCTATCTAAAGTGAAACATTTGGGGCTCTTACACTTACGTAAGCAAGTTCCACACTGAAAAATCTTTAGGTTAATAACATACTTTGAGAGAGTAAGAGGCTCTGTTTAGTAATGCTTTGCTTCTACTAAGCAATCAATGTAATAGATGCTCTTAGAGGTTTTAAGGATGTGGGTTTTGCTTGGAAAACTGGTGCAAAATACATTGTCCAGTATATTTTTGCTGGCAGAAATATCACCTGGGCTAGAGGATTTATTTGCATTTTCTGGTCTGTCTAATCTTAATTTTGGACTCTCTTCACCTATTAGAATTAATCGGAATTTACCTTGCTTTATTTCCTTTATTAATTTTTTTTTTCTAACTACCACTATCTTACATGGAACTTTTTAACAGAAGACTAGTTTTAGATTCTAGAATCAGGAATAAAGGCATCCTAATCACATCAGTTGATCTCTTAAGACTCTCAAATTCTTTGAGGTGGATGCAGTACTGAACAGGGATGAAACTGAAGATCTGTTCAGGTACTCTTCTCTAAATGAGAAATGTGTTGGTTCCATAATTATTCTAATTAATCAGGAGAACTATGAACATGAAGGAGGTAAAGCTAACCTCTAGAAAATTATTCCTTTTTTCATCAGTATAAATACTATAATTGGCCGAAGTATTACTGAAGGCAGAACTCTGGAACTTGTTTGAAAATACTTTGTTGTTCATAGAGTACCTGACCTAGTTGGATATATGTAATGTTAGCATTACCAGAACAAGCAAAATTACTCTTACTGCATTTTCACTGTGGATGCATCTCAAAGTGAGCAAAAAGGAGTGGAAGCTGTAAGCCTGAGGATATACATCGTTACCAGTTCTGAATTCAATAGTGGGTTGTGGTTGGTTTTTTTTTTTTATTACAGAGATTTCCCTTCCAATAAAGGAGGAACCATCTCCCATTTCTAAAATGAGACCAGTCACAGCCAACATCACTACAATGCCAGTGAATACAGTGATATCCCGCCCACCACCACAAATCCAAATGGCCCCTCCTCCTGTGTCCTTAGAACCAACAACCAGTTTGTCTGTAAGTTTGGAAAACCAACTTGAAGCCCTCTTGGATGAAACTTTACCATCAGGTAATGAAATTCCTCAACTGACAAGTAGTAATGAGGACAGAGAGTCATTTTCTTTAATTGAAGACCTCCAGAATGATCTACTTAATCACTCCAGCATTTTAGATCACTCTCATTCACCCATGGAAACATCTGACCCACAGTTTACCACTAATAATTCTTGTCTGTCTCTTGACCTTCCTGATACAAATTTGGACAATATGGAATGGCTAGACATTACAATGCCCAGTTCCTCATCTGGACTCACTCCTCTCAGTTCTACTGCCCCCAGCGTGTTTTCCACTGACTTTCTAGATCCACAGGATTTACAGTTGCACTGGGATTAAGCTATAGCCAATGAGAACACAACCTGCAAGTCTCTTTACAGCAGAGGTCCATTATTATACCACTCTGATTGCAGTTAAGAGAAATCAAGACAGTAGTGTTTGGAAGAACAAATGCTTGAAGCTAATTCCTTGGTGATGTTCAAGTTTACAACAGTGAATTGTTTTATGCTTCGATCAGTAATGCAGATCAGGATGCTCTGAAAGCTGCCTTTCACAGATCAAGAAAGGATGATTGTACTTACTGATTAAAAGTACCCCAAGATAAATGCATCACAAATATTTAAGAAAGAAGTTATGCCTCTGACTTTGTAACGCTAAAATGAGCAACACAGCATTGCTAAACTTGAGAGGAGAAAAAGTCAGATTTCAACTGTCTGTACTGACACAGTGAGCAAATGTTTGGGGGAGGGTGAGGTATCACTGCACTTCATTGTTCCTGTGGATAGCCTGAGCCAGTTCAAAATTAATTGTGAGGGCAAAGGCAAGTAGAAGCACTGGCTGGTTCAGTGAAATTTCGTATATCTAGTCTCTTAATTTGTTGGGTTTATATTTTGGTTTTGTGGTTTTTAAAACTCTTCCCCCATTCTTTAATCATGAGGGAAGAATTTAACTGCATCCAAAGGGATATTAAATGTAACTGCAAGAAATCCACTGTAGCTATGCCAGGTAATATTGAGAACACTGAATTTTCTATAGCAATGCTCTGGATTTAATTGCTAGGTTTTAATGTGTATATCAGACAGTTACTTGTATACTCTTTTAACTTTGTATAGCTTATTTTTGTGAACAGAGGGGAACAGTGGTCTTCAAACAAGAGATTACTATAATGGAAATAGTAAATACCCTACTTTACTTGTGTTTGAGGATATTTGTTAGATCATAGAATCCAGTATCTCAGCATATTAGAACAGTTTGAGGAAGTAGAAAAATTTAATTAATGCTATTGTGCACTATGATCCTGCAAGCATCTATGCAAGAATAGTCCCAGTGCCCTCAATAAAAGATGTTTGTAGGATCAGACTGAGTTGCAGGGGACAGTATTGACAGGACAACCATCACTTCTTAATAATACTTTTATCTATTGAACAGCTTTGTCTACCACTACATAACATCAGGGAAGATAAACAGAGAAGGTGCTCAGTAAGAATCCTAAGTAGCAGTATTGGGATGTACCATTTTGTGATAAGAAGGCATATTTCATACCTGAAACAGATAATAGCAAAAATTAAGCGCTTACCTCATAGCATAGCACATGAAAATAATTTTTTTAAGCCCTTAGTTGTTTTTTTTTCACAGTCTATTATGAAAGCAGTTGAAAGAACAAACAAAAAAATACAAATAGAAGTAAAATACTCTGAAATTCTGCGGTTGTCTCTCAGATAATAGCTGTTAAATGTTGCCATAGGTGTCACAGGCTGATAATCAGACATAAAATTGGAATTATTTTCTATTAGGGAATTCCTACATTAAGATAGGGAACTGCTTCCCTTTATTTCCTGAACAATGGAAACACAGTATGTTTCTAGTCTGAAAACTGATCTCATTGCAGAATTTCCTCATTACCACCAATCTTCAAAAATAAAGTTTTGTAGGAGCTAATGAAAAAATTCCTTGAAGCTTTTGTGTATTCCCTAGAGTACTGATATGTATCAAAGAAATAATGAAAACGGAAAGTAGCTGTTAAGTATTTAGCAACCTGAATCACACTTAAAAAATAATTTAAAAAAAAAACACAAAAAACCCCACATAACACAGTCGTGTTAACATCAAACAAAATATTTTTGTCAAAAGCCATTGTAGAATTAACTAAAAATTTATGTCTGCAGATACACAGTGCAGTCTGGTTTACTAATATTACAGAATTCCACTGGCTTCAGAGAAAATAGTGGATTATATCATTGATTCAGGGTTTAAACTGCCATCATATGTTTGCATCATATCAGTTACCAGCACTTTAAATCATTATGTATCTTCAGTAGTTTTACAGGCCAGGATTTACTTTAATCTGAAACTAACTAAAGAAAAACAATCTATGAAGATTTTCACAAGAGAAGATGAAGTTCAAAGACATATTTCCTTATTCCTTCTTGCTGTGCCTACACTAGTTGAGTACAACAGTAACATGTGGACTGTCTGCCTTAAAATTTGATGGTATAGGCCTCTTCAATAACACTGAACAAATACATTCAACTTTTTGCATTCCTTTTCATTATATTATCTTGGGAGCTAATACTCTGAGATACTAAGTGCCCTCAGCTGTTACGAGAATAAGAATTAAGGACTCTTGGTCTGATAGGAACAACTTCAAATGAAATTAGTGTTCTGCAGTACTGTCAATTTATGTGTGATACAGCAGACATCGTACCACACGTGTGGTTAGAGTTAGCCTTTTTTGACCCTGCCTTCTGCAAATAAGAGGCAAGTAAATTAATTTTTAGATGACAAATTAACCTAGAGCAACTGTACTGTCATTTTTTATGTGCATGTAAATAGAGCTTAAACTGGCAAAGTCATTTTGCTACAAAACTATCCTTACTGGCAATGTAGAATGTTAACTAATCCATAGGAATCTATGTGCAGAAATAAACCCAGACTGTTGAGATGTGTTGTTATCAGTACAGTATAGCTTTCTACTCTAAAAGTCTATTTTGGGGGGTGGGGGGTGGGGAAGTAAAAAAATTAAGGGATCATTTTAGGTTTTGAAGTACAAATATTCTCATGTAAGGAAAGTGTGATTACTTTTTTGTACATTTCAGAATTGTGTATTAAACCTTATATATAATGGTTTGCTTTAGACTTTGTTCTGAAATGTGATATATTTGCCATAGTTATATATGCCTGTTACGGCAGAAATAGGTTTTGCTTAGACTTTTGTGTGTGCATGTTTTACATGACAGTTTTTGTAGCACAAATACAATACATCTTCAAAATTTAATCATGACTGTGCAGTTTGACTGTACAGAATGAATATTTCTCATTAAGAGAACAGTTGCAAAGAAATGCACTGGCACTAAATTTGCCATTTAATGGCTGCAGTATACTAACAGAACATTCTATCACATGCGTTGTTAGATCCTTCAAAGTAATTAAGAATACCATTTTATCAGTGTGAAAATCAGAAGTTGGTGTCCACACTTCTAGACATGGAGAGAGGTCAGACATGTTTTACAAGGCTAATACTAATCAAGAGGAGTCACATCCATAATTTAATACAGAAATGGTATTTGTTGTGCACTTTTAGTGCCATTCAGCATTTGTTAAGGCAAGGAAGTTTAGAGGAAAAATTTTAACATTATAAACAGTTAAGAAATCATTGTCATAAATTTAGCATTTCTCTCTGAGAATAAAATAAATTTATGGCAGTTGTTCTCTACAGAAATTTAGAGTCTAATACAGCAATGTGGGCTTGCAGAATCAGATCTTTAAAAAGCTGAGGCCATAGCTTTTGGAAATAATCAGTACTTAATACTGAAATTTCTTTCCAAGGTATTTCAAGGAAGCAGGTGGCCAAAATAGAAGTTTCAGTATTAAACTTACATTACATAATATCCAACATTCAGATGCCTGAAAAATGTAGGCACCGTAATTGGAAAACAAGCACACACTGCTGAACTGTTTTCAAGGCAGAGAAAATGCAATCACAGAATACATTTAACTGGAAGGGCATTATGTAATCAAAACACCGTAAAACTCACCAATGTAAACAATTATTATTTGGATGGCATCCTCAGTGTATTATAAACTCAAAGCAAATTCTATTAAAACTGGAAAAAAATTTCTCCCACTTATCTCTAGTACATATTCTGTTGAAACTCTTTCTATAGTGGTCTATTAAATCGTCTTTTGATGAATCCTAGACTATACTACAGATGGGGTTTAGACAATATATGTGGAATGGAGTTGAGGCAATATATGTGGAATGGAGTTGCATATAGTATATACATGGCCAATAAAAAGCATCCATTAAAACCTGAAGTTATCTGAAATATTCCTTTTATACCAGTTTGCTAGGAATGAAGTGTACAAGACACCTACATCATTCTGCGGTGTCCAATACCGAATATGAAGACTTTTTAAGTTAGAAGTGCATAAATGTATTTGTAGAAATCTAGCCAAAAAGCCATTCTTGCTATGAGAGCAAATTCTTAATAAAAAGCAGGGAATGGTTCATAACTATATAATCATACTATTTTTATATTTAAAAAAAAATACAGCTCAGATATTCAAGACAGCCTAAAATAAATAATAATAATAGAAAAATTTAAATAGGAACCAAAGCATTCCCATTTATATTGCCAAAGGAGGCACTTTGTATTTTGAAGCATAGGAAATTAAATCCCCAAAAGTATTATTGATACTTTTTTAAAAATAAGGATGTAGATATTTTCAAAGCTGTTTTTGATGTTTAACAGTACAGTTTTGTTTTTGTTGCTCGAGAAATTTGTATTAAGTAAAAGCACAGTCTCTTTTCCAGATAGGATTTTTCTTCACAGTACTGCTTGCAGTAGAAATAACGCTAACCCTGGTAGGTGTTTCTCTTCTTATTTTCATAGTCGTAATTATGTCTTAGCATCTCATTTTGTGAAAAGAAGAAGATAGACACCTGTCTCTAGGGCCCTCTTCATTTAAGCACTTACTAAATGCAAATTATGGCAATCAGGGCCTTTATATAAGAAACCATGATGCCTTTGTATTTGCTGTTTGCACCCCTAAAATCAATTCCATATGTTTGAATGCCATATGTTTTGCACATTGTACTGTATATATGTAATGCATACTGTATTTTTATATGTGTACTACATTTATCAAATATTTTGTACATAGTGGCAATATTGTAGCTACTGAGGAAATGTTTGATATTTTAGCATTTTTGCTAAGTGTCTCAAATAAAAAAGGAAAACTGTGTTCATTTGTCTGTGCTTACTAATTAAAAGTGGAAAATAACATTAATAGTAATCAATAAAAATTCTGACTCTTAGGAGTCAGAAATATCTGGCCTATGTTCTAAGTAAGGAGTAAGAACGAAATCTGCACTGAGACTCACTCCAAAAGAATGGTGGTTTGTCTTCAAAATCAGAGCCAAAATCTCCAAGAATAGGGATGTTCTGAACTCTCAGGTGTTCAGGTGTCAACTTTTTGTATAGCTCATAAGCCATATAGTCCTTGTATTGTAATTAGTCACCGTATTTTCAGGATGCACAGCTGCTGAGGTTTACCTGCCCTACACTTCTACAATCTACTATTTGAATGAAAATTTACTGTTTCTTTGGCTCAGTCCAATCTTAAAAACCCAAGTGTCCAAGAAGACCTCTCCTGCCACAGTGTGTTTTAGAAGATATGAACAGTTTGGGAGGGAGTACTTTTCCTAGGCTACCCAGAGAGTAACCCTGTATTAACAGCACAAACTTAAGAAGCTCTGACTCCATACTAACAGCTTCACAGACATATTAAGTAATTTTGGACATTACCTGTTTGTTTTAAAATAAGCAAAACACCGTATTTTAAAAGTCTTCTGAAGCCTAGCACAGAAAAGGGCTTTGAAGTTACACAATACATGTACTGACCATGTAGGGGTACTAAAGAAATCAACGAAGAAGCACTAGTTCAAACCCATCCCCATCAAACAGAAAAACTGATCAAAACTTGAGATGCTATGATAAGACTTGGAAAAATATAGTATGATTTTAGTATGTATTTTTTGGCAGCCAGAAAGAGTCAGGTCTCTAGCACAATTCTCTATGGATAATCTCTTGGATTAGTCCACACCGTTTGCTGGTGGAGAAGGGAACAAGCTGCAACACTGAAGTCACGCATAAAACCAACAGCAAGGGAGACGGCAGCTCTAATAAGTGTTCGGACTCTCAGTGCCATGGTGAAAAAGGAGGAAGGAAAACCTAAGTTTCTTTTTAAAGAGATTTTTTTTCAGGGAGATAAAAAGGGCACCTCAAAATACAGAATAAGCAAGGCAGTCCAGAGAGGTGCACATTCCTATCGTGAACCTCTTGTCTCACTGCTGGAAAGGACCGGTGGAGTGGTTCTACTGAGCTGCTCAGATCTGGCCACATAGATACATCTCTTAGAAAGCCATGCCTGTGTGATCAAGCAAGCTTCTGAATATTCCCCAACTAGTTTAACCTAATTTGCAAGTCAAATGCAACATTTTGTTCATTTAGGCAAATGAACCTTTAAGGCCTCTCAAAGTAAAATCAAAAGCTATTAAAATATTGCAGATTACTGGGTGTATTTCACCTTGCAATACAGACTTCTACTCCTAATTCAGTTACATTGTCACAGATACAGAAATAATCCCCAAGTAAGTTTACATGGGCATTCTTACCAGCTACAAAATACTGTAATTATTTTTTATCATTTACAGTAATAGTCTTGAATTTAACAGGAAAGGAAATAGTGTTTGTTTCATATTTTTCTGAATAGGAGCTACCTGTAATTATCATAACAATAAAACATATTTTTTTTTAAAGTACAAAGAATAAGGCTATTCTGTGAGAAAATAAGGAAAATTTCAGAACTATAAGGCAAGGAAAGGATTAGAAAATTACTTCTGACACAGAAAAGATCACACCCACTTTCATTCACAACTTTCCCAAATTCTTCCATGGTTTTCAAGATGTGCTAGATTGTGGGATTTTGTACTTGCTTTTTGTATTCTGCTCAGCTTATGTTCTAGAACACCTCTATGCATTTCTTCAGGAGAAAAAGCTATGAGCTGTTCAACATGCACAAGTTTCTTTTTGTGACAAAGCTGCTTCGTTTAAATATTTACTATTGTATTTCCTCTTGTTGGAGACAATCCCCATACTAGATCACCTACCCTTTCCTTATTAAAGTTTGTTCTTACACTAATAACATCAAAACTCAGCCAAATACTACAAAACCCATACAGTAGTAAGTAGTACCCATAAAATGAACAATTTAAACATACTAATATGCCCTGTAAATTTCATAAAATATATCTTTATGAACTTCAACCATCCTACAAGTTTGTAGGCTATGTATGCCACAAACTTACCTTCGGATATCACACCCCAAACATTAATATTGCAAAACAAGTGCAGCACTCTTTGATTCTGCATTTGTGCATTACTGAATTTATAGTTAGAATATAGAGATAAAGCACTTGTTTTGGTGCCAGCTGACAATCTGGGATTTTGATTGTTTTACAAAGACCAAAGAAATATAAACAACATAACCCTCCCTCCCAAACTGTGTTCATACTAGATTATGATGTAAACTCCAAGACAAGATGGACTGATGAAGCTTGAGATACTGCTGAATTAACTTCTTCCACAAGCTAAACCCTGGTTTTCCATAAAACCAGAATGTATTAAACCATGTTCTACACATTGCTATTAACCACATTCTACTTCTGCCTATTAGCTTGTTCTGTACTATATAAATGTTACTAGAGTGACATATTTCTTAAGAGTATTTGTACTCTCAAGTCAAGAGATGCTTCTTTGATAGCAAAAAAGTCAACACAGATTTCCCCACAACCCACACTATAGCCTACAACCCCACTGAGAACTTCCTAAAAGAGAATCAAAGTAACAGAGGAGCATCTGAGATGCAACAGCTAAGGTTTAGGTATTTTTTCTCCTTCAAGTGCTTATCCATAAATTTATAGAATTAAATAAAGTTAAAATAACAAACAGAAACATTCTTTCATAGACCTAGGACAAAATCTGAGCTCAAGTAATAGGTAACTGAGGAGCATTTCAGCTACCTCTTAGCAAGTCTTTATAAATTCAGTTATACAGTTGCACAAATTCTGCATAAATGTGACTGTTCTCCTGTATCATCCTCAAAAGCATCATGGAGATCTGTAGGAAGGCCTAGTTTTGTACATTGAAACAGACATAAAAGCTATCTCCTAAAGCAATACCTCCATCTCATAAGAGTGAAGCTCAAGGAAGGAATTAAAAAAATCTGGTGATAATTTTCTTCTTCCAACAAAAATCTCTGAAATTATGTCTTCAGCACTGGAGTCTAAAGACCTTCCTTTAGGAAATGCATGTTGTGTTTTAAAGAAGATTTTGTCTGGAGAGACCACTACATAAGGAAGATTCAGCATAAAGAATAAGGACTTTCACACACAGCTTGAACAAGGGTAATGACCAGCATAAGTCACTTCTGAAAAAAAGTATTCAGACATCAAAAGACAACACAGGCAATTACATGTTTAAAAATCAAATTTACATTTTTAGTTAAAACAAACCATTGTTTTGATAAATCGGATCACCATTCAACAGCGCTTTGTTTAGACAGAAACACTTTTTCCAGACACATTGAGGAAGTTAGGCTCAGAGAGCAGGCAACTTCTTTTAAACCAAGCAATTCCCACTTAATCTACTCAGATCTTAATGGTTCCAAATTGAACTTTCAGTCTCCCAATACAGTTAAGGAAGAACTTTAGCATTAAATAATATTTGTGATGCCAACAGAATGTATTTATTTAAAAAATGCAGTGTATTTGAAGAGATACAACTTGTATGAATTCCACATATAATTCAATTAGTCCTCTCTGCTTCCTCCCACCACAGAACTAATTCTCTAGGTCCCAAAGATACAAGAACACAAATCAAAAACCTGGCTGAGAGTTGCACAGGTACTGTGATGACAAGTTACAGCTGGCTAGTATGCCATTTAAAAGAGCATATTTTGTAACAAGCTAATGGCTAGAAATGCAGAGGCATCAGTCAAACATGATTTATTAAAATCTAAGACCTTCCTGCTGCCAGCCTGGTAATACTAAGAGTAATTCTTCTTGAGCCAGCTGAGATACCTGGTCCTCCAAGGTCATTCCTTATCATAAAAGTTACAGGTGTGAGAGCTGAGACAATTTCCACTCTTACACTTTTGAAGTGGTGCAGTAACACAATGATCAAGACAAAAGCGGAGTACAACAGTACCATTCTGGCTTTCCAACTTTCCATAGTCCAGATGAGGGTATGCCCTTTGAAGCTAGTGATGAACACTAGCAGATAAACTCCAGCAAGCGTTGGGGCTGGCCAGGCCATCAGTTATGCCAGTAAGGACTGGAAAAACTGAACAAATCACCGCTGGGACAGCTATCCCGGGGTACTTCGCAAACATGCTTAACATGGGCTGACTATCCAGTGAAGTAATTTGACTGATTTGCTGCAGGTGAAGCTAATTCACATTGCTCTGCTTGCTGAAACACAGGCAGGCATAGTTACCACAGAGAGGCTCACAGATGGCAACCTTTACAGAACCAAAATTTGTTCATACAGTCAAGCCATCAGGCATGAGCTTTCCCGATGACAGTTTGAAGAATATTCCCAAAAGATACAGATTAATCTTCTAACACACCTGCATTACACCACCACCAAACTGGCAACTCTGATCTCAACCTCCACAAAGGTACCTCTGTTAACATATTTACACGCTTCTGTTGCAAAAGAAAGAAAGAAAAAAAAAAACAAAACAAACCAACACAAAAAAAAAAAAAGACTGATCATAACTATAGTCAGCAATGCCACAGGTCAATGCACAAAATTCCT
>JAVJGJ010000047.1:43725944-43792779 GCA_035590215.1 Microhierax caerulescens | reverse complement strand
GAGGTGTCCGCTCCCGCGGGGGCCCGGCCGCGGCCGCTGGGCTCGGGTTTCGCCGGACGCGGGTAGCTGCGGCCGGGCGGGCTGGTGGCGTCGGTACGCGGCCGTTGGTAAGCTCGTGTTTAGCGGCAGCGGGGAACATCTTCTAAATCGTCGCAGTCGTAAAGAAGTCAGTTAATTCCTCTTCCTGCAGGCCGTGCCTTTTATTGTAACGTCTCCGCTCTGCCAGAAGGCTCATCAACTTCTCTGCGCTTCCCTTTCAAGGTGCGCGTGCTGGCTGCACGGCAGCTCGGCCAGCACAGCGTTCTCTGGGTCTGGGTCTGTCTTCTGGTTGTTGAAAGCAGCAGCCTAACAGTGGCTTCTCGAGCACACTGATCGGTTTCTTTTGAAGTAGCTGACAGCATTTACCTACTTCACTCATCCAAGTGTAACCCGCAATGCTTTTACACTAGGACTTCATTTAGAAGTTATGTTGGAATGACACACCGAGGATTTAGAGAGTATGTTCCTTTTGTCTCCACGCTTCTACTTTTCCTCTCCCCTTTCAAAGAAGTTCTTGAGAAACGTAATGCTGAGGGTAGTAAGATTTAGACACATGGCTGAATACTTGAAACCACCACTGGCAGTGGGAGGAGACCTAACTACAGGGACAGTATTTTCTAGTTTATCGTACAAATAACAAATTTAGAGTAAGGACAGGCTCTCTCCATCATGTGCCAACTTTAGTTTGAAACATAGTGGAACAGATAAACGAGCAAGGTGCTGCTTACTTACTTAATAAATTAATCACAAAATGTGAATAAAATCAAATAGTATCTGTTAGCAATTCTTGCTGTCCAGAAAGTGAAGGACTGTAAATTGTGACTTGGCTACAACATTCTCTCTTATTAAGCTGAAATTTACTCACTTTATAAGCAACGATTCTCTCAGTCGATTGGGCATATCTTACAAAGATACTTAACTTACAAATTGAATCTCAGAAGGTTGTGGTTCCAGAGTCGGGGTTTTGGGGGCGAGATGAGCTTATGTTTTATCCAACTGGCCCACAAAGTCCCGCTTTTGGTGGTCACTTTGTTCTGCAAAAGAAACCAGTACATTATGGCTCTTATAGTGGACATTAAACTTAGTAAGCAAAGTACTGCTGCACTTAGTAAAAGGCTACTATACACTTTAAATAAATAATAACATTTCAACTTTGATGTTGTCTTCAATGATAAAAAGCAGACAGAGAATTTATCATTCTGAAAGTTAAACACACCAAAAAAAACCCAAACCCAAGTTTTCTAACTATTGGTTTCTAACTGTTTTTCTCTTAAAAAGCCAGCAAAGGTTCAATATAGGTGAATTGCGATAAAAGGAAGTAAGTCTCTAAGAAAAGAGAGGCAGTTTAAACCGTGAAAACAACGTATGAACATCAGTAACATTTGTATTGTCAATCCCCTCCTTAGTTTTTCTGCTCACAAAGTGTTCAGTTTTAATGTGTCTCTTCAACTAGCTGGGTTTTTTTGTGTGCCTGTGTGTGTGTCTACACGTGTACAGTCTGTATCTACGAATCAATTTAAAGATTATTAATTTTTCTACTGCTGAAAGTTGTAGAACATATTTTTATGAGTAAGGCATTGTAAACCTGAGCTTGGTAGAGCTATTTAAGTTCCTGTTACTATTTACATTTTGTTATTGATATCCTAAAGAATCTAAGCATAATTTTAACTTAAAAATCATGTAGTTGTACTTTCCTCATGGATGTTGAAAATCTGTTAGTAGATAAGCTGAACTTTCTTGTGGTTCTAAATATACTGTACAGTTAAGACTGAATGAAACACATTACACTCACACAATATCATTTATACAATGGCTCATATATACAGCAAATGCACACAAAATACATACAGGAGCATCTTCTTAGTTGGTGTAAACGTGTCTGTCATAGTTTTGACATTTTATGCCAGCTAATCACTTGATTAAGTTACACATGAATATCTAGACAATCACACTGTGGTCACATTATCATTGCAGTCAGATTAATTTTAAGTGCTGACCTACTCAGCTTGGCTCAATTTGAGTATCTCAAAAAGGCCTGGAAATTCAGCTGAAGTTACACAGTGATACAGTGTTAAAGCAAAGCTGTTGGTATGTGATATATAGCATGACTTTATATATTTTTATAGCATGACTTTCTAGTGTGCAGGATCTCTATATTCATACAAATGGATATCATGCTGCATTATCCAGATTTTTCTATGGAATTCTAGTATTTTACATTTTATAGCAATAATAATCACTACACGTGAAATAGGACATATCCAGATTCCTCGCTTGTTTAATGCTGAAATCTGATGTGGAAGAGCTTAGGTCAGAATTGTGCTGCTAATATGCTTTCTAGATACTATTTTGCATGAAATAATGCTGTTCAAAAGCAGCACTTGTGAGAAGGTTACATTTTCATGAACCAATTAAGCTACAAATTTAACTGTAGAAATTTTTTATTTTTTAATTATAGTACTCCATTTAGTGAATACATTCTAGACCTGCCCAATATTACAAGTTGTCAGATTTGGATTGGTTTAACTCCTATGGTCTTTTCACTAGTATTCTGAAAACATAAGAGCAGAGAATCCGAGATTAGAAAGTGGATCAATGTGAGGACTTTGCTTTAAGGGAGAAGAGAAACAGACTTACATATCTAAACAGCAGCAAAGATCAGCTCTGCTCTGCTGAAATAGAGCTGTTGCTTCTCACCAACTATTACTTTTAAAGCTCTTAAATTAAAACGTGTAGTTTTGTATAGCTACTTTCAGTAAGATATGCTTTATGTAGCGCATATCTTTTTTATGATATGCTTTATGTAGCGCATATATTTTGTTAACCAGCTATTTTTAGATATTTTTTCAAATAGCTTCTATTTGAGTCTCTACTGAAGATACATAAATTTTACATCCATTCCTTCTAGCACCAATAACCTAGCTTTAGAATTAATAGACTATGTAAATGATTAATGAGCAGTGTTCAAGAACACAGTTACACTTCTGTAGGAAGGCCTTCCTTATACAAAATTTTTACTCACATTTTCCCCCATTAGTAAGCTTACAGAAGGAGCTCCTTTTTGTCTCTAGTGTGCAATAAACCAGACAATTTTCTACTGCTGTGGATGTCATGCCTAATATTAAACTCTAAATATGTGTTCATTTTATATGTGTCACCCAAATTAATGATGATTAGACAAAACAGTGATGTACTCCTTAAATATCTGTGCTATAAAAATTCAATCTCTTTTCCTCACACTGGTTTTCCCACAAGGTTTGCGTGCAGCATGGGGTGGTGGGCCTCAGAGCTGAGACTCCTGAAGTGCATTGCGTATCCAAAGCATTAATAATTAAATACTTGGGATCGGTCTGTCTTTCTATTTGAAATGAAAAAAAATATTTATAGGTAATAAAAAGTAGATAGCATGTTTTGAATCAGAATTAATTTTCCTTGAGATAAAAATGTAATTAATTATTTTAAAAATATTTAGAAATATCAACTCCAATTATTTACTGCATTTCTAATTTATAAAAGTGAAAGCCCTGCTAGCTATGTTTCTATTTAAAGTAATTTTTAAACGACATTTTTAGAATTACTTTTCTGCATTTTTAAGCAACCCTTTAAAAAAACCCTGCTTACAAACACTGAATCAGCAGAGGATTAGCAAATGGCCTAATCTGTTTACTTTTGAAATTTTATTGAAAGCAGTGAAAAGATCAGGATCTCGACCAGAATTCAGTGCCATGGTTTGGGAATTGGTCTGTGGCCTGCATTTTCTGAAGCAGGGCCTCAACCTTTGACATCTCCTGACCTCATGTTGCAACAGAAAAGTTTTGTGACTCCCCTCTGATCTAGCCATAGGAAAAAAAAAATTAAAAAAGAAAAAAAAAAAAAAAGAGGGAGGTAATGACCCTGAGTTTGGAAACTCATGACCTGGAACAACTAAAAATTTTGCCTTAGTGAAGGCTGCAAAGTCAGTCATCCCTTCCTATGAAGCTATCCAGGGTTTTTCCAGGGCAAGAACACAGACACCCAAGGTATGATTTTTAAATTGTGCCTTGTTCTTCACCCTCTGTTACAACGTTACACATCAGCACTGCTTGCCTGAGAAAAAACGGGACTTCATGCCACAAGGAAAACCTATGTGAACATACACCAGTATGTTCAGAACATATTTTTCAAAGGTATCACTCGAAAATCCTTTTCTGTTTGCCTTAAAAGTCATATTTAGCAGGTTATGAAGCAAAACAAATTTGCAAGGTTTGTCATGGCTTTAAATTATTAGGGAAAAACCACTGCTATCACCTGGAAGCCACACCTGTAGTGGAAGAAGTGGTAGAAAAGTGGTTATACCGCATGAACTGCCAAATCCACTTCAGGCAATGCAGCTTGAGACTATGAAGCTTCTGGTGAAATTAATGAATTTAAGGTATCATTTGCTTTGTTCACAGTGCACATCAGTTAATAAATACGCAAATCTCTTCTTGGAATGTCATACACCGTTCCCAATCAAACAGTGCAAAGGTGTAGGGAATTTGGTAAAGGTACAAACATGGAAAAAAGAAACAAAGAATCAGCCTTTTTTGCCTGGTGTCAAAATGCCTAAGTAATTTCTGTTTACAAGGTTTCGGTGCAAGGGCAATATTTATGTAGGTGACATGAATGGACAGATGTTATTCAGCTTGTGGATTTTTTTCAGAACATTTCTACACGTGCAGAATAAATAAAGATAATAGGAATAGAAATAAACCCCCATCTATTACTGAGGTAACTTGCTTTGTGAGGTAGCATAACGACCACGTGTTAACAGTTGGTTTCAGGAGGTTACGACCAATTTCTGACTCCCTGCTGGATATAAGGCTCTTCAATTATCAACATTTTATTTTTCACATAGGAAACATAATTCTCTACAGACAGGCTCCAGAGTTGTAAATTTTTTTTTCTTTTCTGTTTAGAGCATACCTGCTCCTAGCTGAGCTCAAAAGTCTTAAAAATGATGCATCAGTCCTATCTGATTTCCTAATGTTCTGTCATCATTGACACACATTAATAACTTTAAACAAAACTATTTTTATCTTTTCAGTTAATACTGCTGTAATATTTTAGCTTAGCTGTTAATGGGGAAGACTACAATTCACCAATGTAATGTAGCATTGATACATTTTTGCTATTTGAAGTATCTCGGCTTCAGTCAGACAGTCCAAATCCTTTTACTGGAATCACAAGCTTTCTATATGAACTGATATAAAATTGTAGATAGACACAAGTTCTTTAAAGCAATATCTTTTCTTTTGCTTTGTAGGTCAGAATAAGAATTAAAACAAAAAGACAAAAAGACAAAATGCATTCTGTTATCTACAACAAGGCACATATAAACGGTTTTAGGAAAGGGTGAGAAAAATAATTTCAGGATGTTTTAGGATTGGCCCACAAGGGTCAGTAAAAATAACTGAATGCAGTAATTTTACTGAAGAGGTATTTCTTTTTGTTATATTTTGCTATTGTTAAAAATGTCTATTGGAGTCAGCATAATCTAGATTTTTGCTTTGATGTTGCTGCTGTTTGTGTAAAAGCTTTGTTTTGTAATAAAAGGCCAATTTCAAATCACACAAACATCACACACCTCTGTCAGTAGGTGTCTGCCTGGATGCTGGTATAAGTCCACGGTATTTCTCTCCACTGAAATTACTGGACCTACATCAACAAAAAATACAGATGAAATCACAATAAAATTTCTAGAACCTGAGGAGAGAACCGCGTTTGTGTTTTTGTATTACAAGACAGAGAAACACAGATCAAACGTGTTACAGAGAACATCATACTAAATAATATATGAGGAACTAAGCTTTGCTTTTTTCACCAATATCATTACATTTTATAAATTGCCACAAGAATCTGTTGAAGAATATTCCTCTTAGGTGCTATTTACTGTGGATTATTTTAAAAAGAGTAACTTTTCATTAGGCACATCAGTTGAACAGGGATAACTAAAGTTCCAATGTCCTACCTGTTTTACTAAGGAGATTTCTAAACATGGAATATTCAGTCTTTACTAAATTGGGATACTTCTTTGCCTTTTTACTATGAGTGAGTGGTGGGTTTGTATGTATGGAAAACTGCCCACATGGCTGGTTGGAAAAATACTCTGAAATTCTTTACAATGAAAGATGTTATAGGATTTTATTTTGTTTCATTGTCTGCTGTAAACTAATGTTTGCTCTGTCACTGAAGTAAGTCCTTAAAAATAAGAGATGCAGGTCAGCTGTTAATGATGAGTATTCTGTTTTGCTTTGGTTTTTTGTTTGGTTTTTTTTTTTGCTTTTTGGGAGCTGAAAGAACAGAAACTGTCCTGGATTGTCTGTGCTTTATGCATTTTTAGCTTCCCAATAGTTTTTAGCTTCCCAATACTAACAGTATTTCTAAGACAGCTGCTTCAGAATTCACTTTGGTGAATGGACAGAACAATTTTATACCTCCAAAGTGAATGAGTTAGATGGTATTTGAAAAACTACAATTTTTGTATGCAGTGGACTAACAGGAAATTATGAAATCCTGAAGTATTGTTGGAAAATTGTTCTAACTTTAAAAATTTTTCTTTATAGTTTCATTCTTGATGTTCCACAGCACTCATGACTTCCTGCATGGCTCTTACCGCAGGGAAAATGAGGGACTTTTGGGGGCAGATGTGTTTCCATTACACTATCATAATGCCCCTAAAAATCCTTATTGCTCTTGCAGTATTCTTCTGTGTTACTGGGCCTGGTGTGAACTACTTGAAGACCTAGCTTATAAATACAGCTTTTCTGTAAAAACATTTTTAAAAAAAACACCGAGTTTTATTTTGTTTATCTTATATTATTTTTAGTTGTGTTTACTGTTGCTTAAAATATAAATGGCAACATAGGCAACCACCTGTTGGTAAACAAATGTCATAAGTCATAAATCCAAGGGACATGCTGATAACTGCATAGTATTATGAAAAGGAATATATTTTGGCTTAAGAGTGAGAGCTTCACCTTTTTGGTATGATTAACTTGTTTTTAACATAAGAATTCAGTATGTATGTCTCTGAAAACATGAAACAGATATTGCAAGCTAATTTGAACTACAGCTATAGTGGACCTCACTTAGAATATTAACCACTTTTAAAAACACACGAGGCTATTTATCAAATGCATAGATCTGCCCAGTACTTCTAAATTAAATTAAATTAAATTAAATTAAATGCACAAAAATATTCAAATAAAATTCTCATGCAGTCCCAAAATACAATTACAATTAAACCTAGAAAAGATGTTGTGGATTCTCAGCTATTCTATGCTTACTCAACTTGCCAGGTCTTTGTGTGGGCATCTCTCTTGCTGGGGCTTTTGAGGATGGACGGCATAGTCTACTGTAATGCAGTTGTCCTGCGTCTCTTTTCTCTCTACCCCTCTGGGTGAGCGTAAGAGATCCCCAGGACGGGAGGGCCCACACTTAGTCTCTCAGGCGGTTTATTCCTGCTAGGTGACAAGTTCCCCTGAAGCCTGCAGATCTCCACGGTTCTTGAAGGAAAAAGCAGAATGTATAAATGCAAACGTCTCTTGGTTCTGTTTGGGTATTGCAGCACAACATATCATCAGTTTGACATGTGCAGTGTTAGTAACATTTATTTCAGTAGCTGTGTGTAGGACAGTACTATAACTGGTTTGTGTTAAATGTACTTGACTGACTAGCTTAAAAGAAATAACAGATAGAAGGTATCACATCGTCCCTCTGACAGTATCTAATATCTATAAATGACGTTCAAAATATTTGGTGACATAGGGAAGAAACTAGTAGGATAGATTCTCTCCACCCCTTTTATATTAAAATTTAATCCCCAAGGAAATGCTCTTCTTCATTCTGCTAAAAGAGCGTTTCTCATTTTTCAGGCAGGAAAATCTCACAGGTTAAGTCATGTTCTATAGGTCACAAAGCAAGCTTGCTGTTATGACTGGAACCCAGAACTTTTGATGCTTAGATAAATACCACAATAAAATTACTTTCTAGAAGGACAGAATGAGCCCTGTTGCACAATATATTCACAGGTCAAAACATGCTGGTATATGCATTTCAACATAACATTTCAACGTGCAACAGCATTTCAAATGTATGTATAGGCAGAAAGCAGTGGAATAACTAGTGATTACATTAATTCTCATTTTTCTTATCAGTACTTCAGTGTTTCTATTTGGACTACGGATTGCAAGATGAATCCTAGCACCTTCTGACATAAATGAAAGGTGTTGTAACACAGACCGACTCAAGGCTTGTGCAGACTTTAAAATTATAGAAGTTACTTAGAAGGTATTAGATTAATTGAATGATTAATGCTATTACTAAAGGTTTTTGCCATTTGTGTGCATGTTTAGCTAACCTTTTCTTTCTAAGTAACACTCCTAGCTAAAGGCTATGCATCTAATTGAAAAATGTTTAAAAAAAAAAAGTGTGAGACTGCACATATTCTGTGGAGTCCTGTAATATTTAAGGATCAGTGCTCTCAGAGCTATAAATTGTATTGCCTTTATAAAGAAGATACTGCTAATATGAAAAGACTGGAATTTTAATTACTTTTTAAAAGTCTTTTGGGGGCTACACTAGTCACAATACTACGTAAAGAATACTGTGGTAGATCTGAGCATTAAAACTGATCTGATTTTGTATTTGTCCTATGTTACAATCTCATCTCACATGTAATCTTTCAAGGATATCAGAATTATTTTTTTTCCTTCAATGTAAGCAATCTTTCATAAAATTTCTTGCACATAGAATTTGTAGATCTTAACAGCTGATTCTTACCTACCTACCTACAGGACACAGCAAAAGTCAGATTCCCTCTTAATGTGTGCTCTGTAAATATGTAAAGACATATTTATCATATGACACTGATATCAAGAAAAATATTTGCTTAGGCCTAGCAATCCTAAGATTAAATCCAAGGAAGGGAATCAAAATCAGTAACACTATACTCCAGTCCCTTTTGTATCTAATAGGAATCACCTGACATGCTGTTGTCATTTTTTACACAATTTTATCACTGAATAATAAGCATTAGAAAATGAGAGCCAAGCACATGGTTTGAGATTTGTACTTAAATTTTTGAATTCAAATACTTGCTTCAAATTTTTTATTTTTTAAAATTATTTTGATTTGAAATATTATGTCAAAAAACTCTCTGAATCTGATACAGCCCCAGAGGAAGGACTGCAGAACTCTTCTGTAAAACTGTCCACTGAGGCTAACAGCACCTCGTCTGTGAATACAGTGTGAGTAGGTTTCAATATTAAATAATTTGTAGAAGGTAATTTTGCTGTCTGGTTGATTTTTAAATATAGGTAAAGCAAATATTAGCCCCTTCTTAGGAATTTTGATTTCTTTTAATTATAGGACCAGGAGTCATTAACATGAATGAAAAAATTCTAAAAGTTAGAACAGTAGCAAGTAGGTAATATTTTTCAAATAGGATTTCCACAGTGGAAAAGATATTAAATGTTTGTTATGTGCCAAGAAATGAGTAATACCAGCTTACTTTCATTCTTTTACAAAATGGAAGATAATTAACAACATTTTAGGTTTTTATTATACATAAAGTTTTTGTGAGTGCCAATGATCTCATAATAGTTAAACAAAAATAGCAAAGACGTGCAGTTATTAAATAGGCTGAATAAGTTAACCAATCACACTTATGTATTGAATAAGCCCATTATTATGTCAAGTTTTGAACATTACCTCAACTGTATGTACTCTGACTATTTAAAATGTTATTCAGAATTCAGAAATTGCCTCATACATTTTAATAATATTTATTTTTTTATTTACTATGTTATTTGACTTCCAATATGTTAGATCAGTTTTCTTGCTGAATTAAGATAGCATCAATTCTGCTTCAGTCACTACTCAGGGGATACCACTGCAGCTCCCTGTATGATTACCTGGTACATACGTACATAACATACATAAATAACAGGATCAGACTTTGAATGCAGGAAGCAGTACTGCACCTGTATCACAATGAAGCTGTTCAGAAAAGCTAGGATAAGCCGTCTAGTTTTGCACTGTTAAAGAAAGATGTGGGAAAGGGAAGAGCTGTAGCAGAGTAGCAAGCCAACTGCAAGAGATAAATCACTACTCAGATGCTGTAAATAAGTTTATAGAATAAAGACCTAACTAGTTTTCTGAACAGGGGACCAGACTGTGGCCAGAAGTAAGGGTAAAGGAAGAAGACTAGTATTCATGATGAGTCTGCAATGTATCTTTTCTTTAAATGGTTAGTTTTGGGAGCGGGAATCCATAAAAAAATAAACTCTTCATTAATAAAAGGTCATTAATAAATGGTCACTATTGCACTTCTCAATTATACTTTGATAATTGTATAATTAATACTCAAGTATATTGAGTATACTCAAGTATACTCAATTATACTCAATTATGCTTCAGAATTTGTTACTTTGTTGCCATTGATGTCTGACTAAGTACGTGTAAATAGTTTTGTTTTCATTTTCCTTAGATTTTAAATGTGCAGAAACATTTTTATTCCAAAATTTAAACCACCAGTGCCAAGATTCTGACTCAAGTGGATCTTTACAGTTGTATTAAAAACAAGTGCAAATGTAAGTTATGAGATACAGTGCTGACATAATCTTAACTATAGCTGGAAGAAGATTTGCCAGTGAGTATACAGTGTAGCAATACAAGGAATCATCGTAAACTAATAAAGATCATTAAAATAAATCACACATTTCATAATCATGCTTTCATCAAGATAATATGACCTATTTTACACTTTAGTAGTTAAATTAGAGGCTGAAATATTTGGAGATGATTAACTTATCCAGTAGTCAGACTTGACAGGTGATATTATGTGATAATCTACTGAGTGACTGGAATTCTTAACCAAAATGATTTTTTGTTGAATTCTGGGTTGTCATCTTTTTTTTAAGAAAAAAAACACTTAAAACTTTCTTTACTTTTCCAATAACAACTATATTTTGTGTATTCCTTTAAAAGAGAAATCTACGGCCTTGCTATGACTGCTGTCTGAGGCTTTCTGAGATCTCAGTGGTGAGAATAGCATAAATATCTAACTAGATTGCAGCACATTAATTTTATATCAGAGGAAGCACTAAGATACTCATATGTAAAGCCAGAGAATCTGTCCTAGTAATTTTCAGAGTTCTGAACTAATCCATAACAAAATTATCCCATGACTGGAGTTGGCAGTAAGAACTGAGTGTGTCCAGAAGATCTTCAGATTATAGTTTGAATCAAACATAGGCTGTGTAACGTAATCTGGACTCATATTCAAATCATCTAGGTTCAGTATCTTGATAATTATATAAAATCATCTTACCTTATAAATCTATTCTGACTTGTACCAGAATTTCACAATAATATTATTTTAAAACTCTGGGTATATCTAAAACCAAAAAGGAAAATATCCCCCTTGCTAGAATGTATCTGAAATGAAAATTACAGAGTTTTGGTTCCAGTCTGAGCATTAGGAGATGAATGTTTCAGATTCAAGATCTTCTGGATTCAAGGTCTGGGCCCTGTTTTGCCCTCTAGGGACTTACAGGGAAGTGCAAAATGCCTTCAATAGAACCGAAGCAAGGTAAGGTATGCATGCACTTCATCTATCAGAGGAGCAGTTCAGCTACCAGAAAATTTCAGAGTGCATTTTCATCTGGAATACTAGGCCAGGGCACATCAGCTCTTGCCTTAAACATAGTATCTTTCTGCAGCAGCTCTATTCCTATCTCCTCCTTTGCAGATTATCCAGTTAATAAACAGAAAGTTCCAAGAAGTCAAAAAAACCTCCAAGACCAGAGGCAACTCCTTTTCCAGATACTCCTGCCAGAAAGTAAAGACAGCCACAGCTGCAATTTCCTGATAATGTACTTCTTGCTAACATCCCAGTATGGCATATATGAGTGGAAAAATTACACTAATTAGTCAATTCAAGCCTCTTGATTTTCTTGTAAAGCAGGTCACTCCACGCATCATGTCCTGCAAGAGAGACATGCATCCAGTGTGGCACGCTGTATAGTAAAGCCATGGCTTTGCCGGGGGCAGCATGTGATAGAAGGAGATTGTAGTGCAAAGCTGGATCTGAGGATAAATTACCCTCTGGCAGGTCCCAGCAAGCGTGGTGGGAGGCTGGAAGACACCAGTTTATTGCCTGCAGGGCAATACTATGGCTCTGTCATTTGTGCTGCACATACTAGTTGGGACTGGTCAGCAAGTCTGGTCACACTTGATTATTTTTATTTTTGCTATTTTATTATTGCTATTTTATGTGTCTGGTTTTGTGGACTTTTTCTCAGACTTATCCACAAGATAGCAAGGAATGGTGAATTGCTGCATTATGAGTTTCAGCTCACCTAAATCCCGAAGAAAATTTCCTTTATCATTGTTAATAACGGGATTGAAAAAAACCCTACAACTCTGATCCTGCATAACAAACTGTTTAGCTACACAGTTTTAACTGATTTCACTAGGAATTAATATGAGCAGAGTAGTTCTGCAGAGTATATGACAATACCTGTAATAGCAAGTTTATCGCACAAAAACATTAACATTCCTAATGAAATATAATAATGGGAAGCGTTAACATTATGTGTATTATATATTCAAGGACACAGTCTCACCTTTTACATATATCACACAGAACAGAAAAATGTATTTCCCACTCTACCTACAGATCACTTAAAGAACACTTCAGTATTTCAATGCTAATGAAGCACAGTATGGCAGTGTTACAGCAGTAACATGGAGTTTTAAACATATTTGGGAGTTAAGGACATAATTTCTGTTCTGTGACTCTACATCTCCCAATCCTGATCCATGTGTCTCACACTTGGGTGTTAAAAGATTGGAAAGAACAAATAATAATTTTAAGGGGCTGTACCTTATTTTGGAACATGTGTCGTACTTCAGGCTATAGATAATTATTACCAATCTTTAGCATTAGAAATATAGAAAATTATGTGCTGAGAAAAGGCATGTGATTTTATTATAAAAATATATAAATTATATTATTAAAATATATTATTAAAATTAAGAAATTATATTTATTATTTTTATTTATTAAAAAGGCATTTTATTTTCAAATAAAAACCAACCCAAAAATGCAGAGTAAACCAAAGCCTCTTTAGACTGTAGGCCACTTGCCAGCTTCTTAAAGGAACTTCCAGTTCTGCTGCTTGCTTTGAGTGTAGCAAAAAGATAAACATTTTCTTGTTGCAATTTAGCAAACACTACCATGTGTCACAAGTTGATAAGCAGTATCAAGAGTTGTATCAGGAGTGTATTAGTTCATTTGAACAAGATAGAAATGTGCCGGAAAGTTTTGATGTGCTGCTGAAAAATGAAAAAAAATTGGTCAATACCCAAACTGTTCTGCTGAAAAAAGTTTTTCTATTCTTAATAACAGGGACTTTCATTGCTATAGACAACTTTTCTTTCTGTTTGTGGTAAATTCCTCAATGTATCTATCTCCTTTGTACATTTTACACTGTGGCTCTGTATTGTGGGGTGGTACAAATACAGTCTAACTCCTACACTGATAAACAACTATGCTAAAGGCCATGGCACAACAGACAGAATTTGGCTTAGTGACTTTGTTAGATGAAAAATAAGCATTTTCTGCCCTGTATCTTTTCACTCTGTGAAATAACTGTGGATGTGGGGGTCTTATTTCATGTTTTTACCTTTTGTAACTATGAAAAATTAAATACCGTTCATTTAGGTGTGGTACAAAATGGGTGCTGCAACAGATTCTGCCCTACACCTCTGTTTAGCACTACTCCTTAAATTCTTCCCTGATTATTTTTCTGATGTAGGTCTGTATGCCTTAGAAAATAATTATAGTGTTTGACTCGATACTGTCACCAAATTTGTATTTGAACTAAGGTCTGCCAAGGTAAATATGAAAAATCCTGCCATATATAACCCAAATGTCACTTTTAGTTACCTTTTTATAGTGGTATGCAGCATAATATGAACAAGGAGAAACGAGGTAATGCACAGTGAAGTAGTATCAGGGTTTACTGGCAAAAACTGGAGTTGAGTGTATTAATCACAGATGATAAAAACATAAGAAAAAAGGTTTTCTTCCCAGGTTGCAGGAAGAGACTTATCCTACACTCTAATGAGGTTTTTTTCTTCTTCTTCTTTTTTTTTTTTTTTGGTACCATTTATTTTATTGAACAACTATTTTAGAAAAGTTTTAATATTTTTTCTTACGAAACTACCCATGCTACTTTTGTAGTCCCTTTCCCCACTAAGACAGGCTTTTAAGCACCACTGACATTTGTGGTATGCCAATTTTTATGGCCCTAGAGAAATAACAGTAATACACTGTGGAGAAAATTGTGACACATTTTTCCTGAAAAATGTTGTTACACTCTGTCAAAGAAATATGAAGAATTTATTTTAATATTCTGTCTCACAATATAGGGTAAAAGGGACAAGAAAATTAGGATGGGCAGATTAAATGTATACTTTAGCAAGATGTGATCAGTAACCAGAGGGCTAATATTTTCAGTTACTTGCAAGACTTCAATAATTCCCAGATGCCTGAAGTAGGGCAAGCATGAAGACTAGGAATTTCTTCTGGATTTGATGGTTGCTTGGCACTGTGGAATGTAGATACCTTTGCCCATTTGTATGAGAATTATGCCCTTTGCCTTGGTTTCCCACTGGGAGCTCACAACTGAATACATAGAGTCTTTCAGGACTTCCTTCCTCCTTTATTTAGTGCACACACACAGGAGATGCATGTGCAGGATGTTTATTGAAAGGAATAAAAAAGTTTTTACTTTTCCAGCAACTGAATGCTCACGAGAGAGTGTCTCACACTCTCTCACACACATCATGGATATTTGCTGAAAATAAACATGCTCCTGTCTGTCTTGAAGGAGAAAGAGCAAAGACTTTTTTCCTCTGTATTCTCAGATACTGAATAACATTCTGCTGCGAGACAGAAATTGTGTGCAGATGCTTGACTCCTTAAAAATATAAACAGTTTTCTTGGTGGCACATTTATTCACCATATTAATATTAGTCAACTAGGGGTTATTATTTTTAAATTGAACTACTCTTAGACTAATAGCACAGAAGTCTTAGTGTTGGCATGCTAAATATTTCCAATTAAGTAAATAAGTTCAATAATTGAATAAATAAATATTTTTCAATTAGTTATTTATTAAGTTAATTTATTTCATTGGCTGTCCTGTTTTCTTCTTATTCCTAAATCTAGAATATTTGAACTTAAGCAAAACAGACCAGACACTGACATGTACACATAAATTCAGGTACAGGGTATGGCTTTCATAAAACAGCACACTGAAATTAGAGGTCTCTTGATACAGGAGAGATAGTTCCACTATTAAGCCAATGGGGCTAAGAGTAGCTCTTAAAAGATTCAGAATGTGAGTAGTCTAGTAAGACAGCCTGTAAGGTGCAATGAGATTACTCCAAAGTGTCTAATATTTCATAGCAGCAGACTTCTATATTGTGATAATCTTCAGTTAATCTGTTTTGTGATAACCTATATTGTGATAATCAGAATATAACCCATGTTACAAAACTACTGTACCTCAACTGTGGCATGAAGAAAGCAGGTTCCTAAGGGATCATCATTCTGCAGGCTTTTTAGCTCTGGATCAAGGAACTCATGTAGGCCTGTAGCATAAATAATAACCTGTGAGAATGCAGAAGGAAAGAAGTGTGCCAGTTTAGTTGACTGGCTACCTACAGGAGCAACACACTACTTAAAGAATAAATTGTCTTTCAGCCTCGCACCAACAACTTTGCTGCAGGTATTTCATAGGACAAAGAGATCACATATGGCAAGCACAGACACACCAGACAGATAGCATTTCTCTTCTGAGATCTTAGAATGTTTTTCCTTAGCTTGGGCAAAAACCCAAATGGCAATAATGAGCTAATAAATCTAAGTTAAAATGGAAGAGAATATTGTTTGATAACATTTGTCTTCTGTTGGGTCTGTTGGATTTAATCTTTAGGGTAGAATAAAGCTCATATATCATAAAAGGCCACTGATCTAGCACTTTAGACTCATTATCCTGCCTAAAGGAGATTTCAAGTTTGGTTTTTGTCATCAGGTTCTATTAGGTTAGGTTAGAGTCTCCCAAACAAGTATCATCTTTCAAGAAGGAAGACTGAGTTGACACAAAATTCGACCTGAATTATCTTAGACGTCTTGTTCAATTTTAGAGTAATGAAATGAGACCTTAACAGGGAACTTGTTACTTGTTCTGTTACCCTGATTTATTAAGTCTATAGAGAAAAAACCAGAATCACATGGTAGCTGGTATACATCAGCATTGAATCAAGTAGTATTATGCCAGTTCATATTAACTGAAGTTTTGGCTTAGACTATCTTGGAACAGAAAACTCCTTAGCATAATTTAGAGGCAAATTTCTCTTCCAAAGAAACGTATCAACAAGTCAATTCTGAAATATCTGATCTAGATAAATCTAAATCTGTTAGGACCTTTTCCAGAAATAGTAAAAAGGGAATGGACACACAAAATTGTATCTGCACATTAGCTTTACATTGAAATATATGGCAGTGGAAATGCAGTTAGAAAATATTTTACTAACAAAAAGATATTGGAATTTACCCAGATATGTAATGTTTGAAAGCAGGATTTATTTAAGCTGACTTTTTCTGAAAATAATATAGTTAGCGAATTTTTGTTAAAATCTTTTCCTTACTTAAGAATTTATATACGCTGTTCCCAATGCTAGCATGGTTTGTAGTTATTATTGTTTATTTTAAAACAAATGTTAGTCTTTTAAAATATTTGAGGCATATTATAGGCATGTTCACTGGTCATAAAATCTAAATTGTGCACTTACATCCAAGTCTTTTTACACAGGAATGTAAATTCCCTACTAATACAGAACAAATAGCAAAATATTCAGAAATAGGTCTTTAAAAAAAAAAAGGTAAAGTGGTCTTGTGTTTTTCTCCCTTTAATATTCAACATTGGTACCAGCTCTTGTCCCTGTTTATTGCAGGGCGCATTGAACTAGATGACCTTTAACGGTCCCTTCCAGCCCAAACTATTCTATGATATAATTAGATACATATAATGAAAGGTTATGGAATTATTTTAATACACTTAAGTCAACATGCCGTTGTCTTATGTTCATTTTGTTACTGGACCTGGTATTTTTATAATACCTACCAGTTCAAGTAGTAATAATGAGCATGTGATTTCCATTGGTGAAGGTGACCACAGAAACTTGGGAAGGGGGAGAAGAATGACGAATTGGCTGAAATTATTCTATGTTTTTCAGGAAAACACTCACATAAGAAATGGAAATTATGTAACTGTTCCTACTCCATCTTTTTAAATTATTAAACACATGAATGAAGAAAAATCAAAATGATTGTATCTGTAAATGTATAAATCCATGTAAAAAATTGTTTTCCATGTTATTTTATTTCTATGTGCAGTTAAATGCATAACTCTTCCTCTATAGTCTGGTCTTCCTTTTTTTTTTGTTTTGGATTCTTTTCAAAAACAGAAAAGACATACAACAATAGCAAAATACCAGTAGGGCTTTGCATAATGCCAAGTTATATCACATCTCAATGTACAATAGAATTTGTAACATTTTATATTTACAGGGCATTGTATTGAATCTTGCAAGATGTGTTTAGCGTCCAAAAGATTCCTAATTACCCATATATGTGCATGCAAAAATAACCATTAAAATGATTTTTTCTACAATGGACAAACATTTCAAATCCTGATTTCACATTCTTGCCACTTTTCACACACCTGCCATCCCAGTACTTTACATGTATTTTTGAAAACTTTATTTTTGAGAAACAAAGCTCTAGCAAATTGTCAGGGAGGAAAGCGAAAGAAAGTATATGCATATAGAAGCAAACAATGGTGTACATTCATAAATCACCACAAACCCATGGAGAATTAAAGTGCATGGAGAGTAACAACAATTAAGAAGTGCATTTCTTCTTTTATAAGTTCTCTGAGAATATCCAACATTCTTCAGGCATGAAGAACGTTCATGTTCTAACAGTTCATTTAATTCGCAATGTGTGTATCTCCCAAAGCAATCAGCCATACTTGTATTTCGTAAATACAATTATAACTTGAAACGTATTAGAAACTGCAACATCATAGGCCTGACTGCACAATTAAGTTAGTAAGAGCTTTGCTTCAGAATTAAGAATAGCTCAAAATTAAGATCTGAGTGTGTGTGACGTATCACTGTAGATATCACCTTCAAGAAATCATGTCTCTTCTACTCACACATTACTGCAGAACTAATCTACAAAAGCACTTATGGACCCCTTCATTTAAAACAACAGGCCAACACTATTTCTCTGGGAGGAGCCATCTTGGGAACATGCCCCGATTCTGAAACACCTAATTTCAGAACATTTTGTAGGGAATTCTGTCTATTTGGATTTCTGTTGCCAAGTGTTAGAGGTGGAGAAACTGAAGTAATTGCTCAGAGGTATACACCAGGAATTCATCTTAATGAGCTCTAGTGCTTATCTTTGCTTAAATAGATAATGCACCTAGTCTTTAATGTGTTCCAGTACTAATAGTAATTACAGAGAATACCCTTACATACTTACACAAAAAAAAACCCAGTATGAATTAAGAATCCTCCCAAATTTTCATGAAATTGAGACACATAAATCTTGCAAGGCAATAAACCTTTGTTGGAAAGGTGGTATTTAGTTGTGCTTGTAGCCTTATTCATTTTGTACAAACCCGAATATGATTTGATCATCTAGATTTAAAACTGAACTTTTCCATATTGGGATTGTTTTAATAGTAGGACAGATCTGTGTTAGTTACATCATGCATTGATAGCCACATAGTATATCCTGGAATTAGAATGCTATATTTATTACTGTAGTAATAAAGCTCGAAGACACAACAATGTGGTAGCAAAGAAAGGGATCTTCCCAAATCAGTGCAACAAAAGTACTATCAGAATCATTCTCTAAATATGTGCTGCTTCAGTATGCAGTTTTTAGTCATTAAAAAGTGCACTTTTGTAACTTGAAGATAAAGACTTTAATGAGAATTTTTGTGAATGTATTACTTTCCTGTTAAAATACTTGGAATGCTTTGTTAATCCTAGTAAAGCAGCAAATGGAATTTAAAGATGAATGGAATTGAAATAATATAGTCCTCCATGCAAAAAAAAAGTACTACAGTGCTGAATGATACGTTCTTTACAGAAAAGTATAAACTGAGTATTAGAAACAATTCCTACAGTGCATGACTAATTTAGTCCTTATTGAAGTAACAAATTTTATAAATTTAACAAAGCCTTATTAAACAATTTTTGATTATGTGGGGAGTACCTCATCTCTACTCCTATAGATGCAATATCTATTTCTACTTGACTTTCAGATTTACAGCCATATTGATTGTTCTTAGCCAAAGTCTGAATTAAAAAGTGATTAAACCAATGAACAAACATTTCATAATACAGGTGATGTATTGTACCTGGTTCTGCCGTACTGCATTAAACAATCATTTCAGGAGCAAGACCTAACTATTAGGTCTTGTATATGTATGTATATGTATGTATAACATACACATATACTACTATATGTGTATGTAGAGATACACAACTATGTGTGTGTATATATACACATACACAAGCGCACATACAGTTTGTAGACACAAAGGAAATATTTTCTATAAACCTTTTCATGTCTGTTGTGTGACTTAAAGGATAACTCCCCTAAAGATGGCAGTCCGGTTTTGTAGAATAAATTCATATTCAGGGTAGAGCCTTTCAAAACTCAGCAAATTCTTTGAGTCCTACCGATCTTAAAAGCTTATCATATGACAGGATGCATAACTCTGGCAGTAGCCATTTCTCTTGCCTGATAATGGGGTATTCCTCAGTGATCTTGTTCTTGATGGTGCCTAAGTTTTTGACACCCAACATAATGAGGTATTAATTCTCCTTAAAGTTACTTAGAGTATTAAGAAATGAAAAGCCAGCACATTATTGTTCTTACTTACAAGATCAGAAGAAATAATGAAAAAGGGGCTATTTAATAGTCTCTTTGTGGCTGTTCTATTTATGACACCATTTCATAAACCACCTAAATCTATATATCCAACCTGTAGATAGTGCTAAGTGACAAAATAAAATAAAATTAAGCATGAATATTATAGAAACCCCCCATGCATTTGTCAAGCGTAAATCATTTCAGCCTATAAACACATTCTAAATTGTACTAGACAAGGCTAATATAACATGAAAAATAAAGCAACTAGATGTTTGTCTCACAAAGAACTAACATGATTAAAGTCTAAATGATAAACCACATCTTCGTAATTGTCTACTTCAAGAAAATTACCATCAGTGATATTTTTATGCCATATTGATAAAACTTTCTAGAGTAAAAGAGTGTGCAACGTGTTGTAAGAACCCTTGTAGTATAAGGTTATGATGAAACTATTGAATGTCCTTATTTAGAGAAGCCCTATTAAAAATCAAAGAATGCAGAAATAGGTATCACTGTCACTTAACATCTCTACTAGGCATAGATCTGCTTTGAAATGTGCAACTGATGTGCACAAACTGATGTGATATGTTTAGCATATCTTCAAACAACAACATTTGTAAGAGACCATTTTGTTTATAGTGGAACACAGCAAAATGTTCTTTTGATGGAACATTTTGTTCTGAGTCCCTATTTCTGTATTTTACCCTAAAAATTACTTATGTAAATTATAAGTGTCACATAGATCAGTGTGAAATACTCAAAAAGAAATCTCTCCATGGAAAAGAGTCTTGCTTTCAATAAGTTTTGCTTTTAAATCAGCTGGAAACCCAGACCAAATTCCCTTTAGCACATTTAGTATGTCTGAGCTGATTTACGGTTTCATTTCAACACAGCAAAAAGTTAGTAATAATGACAGGAAATAACATGAAACTCAAGAGATTTTTGGCCAAGATTCATATGGAATCTGGAATATTACTAACTCTAAAGTGTAAAGAAACTATTATGGAAACGAAGGAAATATCCATGCTAACCTTTTCATGCCAATTTGTTTACCAAAATGAAAAGGCTTTGCTGTATTCATAAAAAAAATTCCCAAATTATACAACTGTGCTGAATAAGCACAGTTCCCTCTCCTACTAAATGCACAGTGATTAAACACTGGAGATTGTAAATGCTATTTGAGAAAAATGGCTGATGCCTGTCCCAGAGGAGGTTCTCTCTGGAACATAGTTATGCTCTGATAGCTGAATTAACACATTGAATAAATAATGATGATGACTTCCTAGATATTACTACTGGCAATTTCTTTATACTCATTCTTCTGGAATGCTCCTGTTGGTTTAGAGGGAGAGGGCACAACAAATTAACCATAAGTCATGTGTTTAATTCAGCATCTTAAATAGGTTCCTTTGCTGCATCAGGAGTTGCCACTCCAATCAGAATGTGTTTTGCATGAGGGCAAAGTGTAGTATAGCTGTATATCCTTCCATATTGATCATTGTCTGGGGCGGGGGTTGGAACATTATGCAAAAATGAGACTGTTAATGGATTATTAGGAACTTTCTTCATTATAAAATAGCACATTGCCTGACAATTAGAAAATTATTTTTACATTATTCCAGTAGCTGGATCAAATAAAGAGATATTGTGATGTGTTATCCTAGAGACATTTCAGGTACTTTCTTTGAGCTGCAACACGTTATGAAATGACTAGCATAATCCAGAAATCATCTAGCACAACTATACTTTATCCTTAAAACTTACATTCGGGAGTATTATTTGTTAGGATTATTTCATACTGTGTACAAAAAATTCTGGATTCCATATTTCAATTATACAAATACATATTTTCACTGAATATTTACATTCTTCATATATGTCCATTAAAAATACAACCCTTAACCACAACCCACATGTGGACTTTTCTCTATAGCATAAGGTTTATCCTTTAAAGTGACTGCTTGACTGTAGTGAATAATGTAAAAAGCACACTTTCAGTCCAACCACCTTAAACAATGACCTAAATGAATCACTAATGGCTAGTAACAGAAAACTACTTGGTTATAGTTTGCTACTGTTTGCCATTAAAAAGGTCTTTTAATACCTGGATTGAAGTTATCTGGCAACAACTTCACTGGCTTGAGTAAATTGTGATAACCACTTATTTACCCAAACAAATACCACATACACAAGTCTATCAGAATCCCTCAAGTCATTACCAACATGGACAAACTACAATATGAAATATTTGAAGGATTTACTGAAGACGTCTTTCTTTTATTTTTCTATTATTTTTTGTGTGTGTGTGTGTCAGAGGTCTAAGTGGCATGTAGCATGCTTAGTGAAGTACAGTCTTTTCTATCCCCACCACCATCATCAACAACAGACAAAATATGGCCAAGTAGCTACCACCTACATTTACAGAGGCTTTTGCTGAAGAAAATGCAGATGAATGCCAAGTGAGATTTTTACTCCAATTGATGCTAGACTTCAAACCTGCTTAGTCACTTTGTATGTGTTAATCTGAGCAAACGCTGTAGATAGGCTAAGAGTTTGTCCTAAAATGCAATGCTCTGGTTAAAATACATAAAGAAAGCCTGCATATTGCCTCTCTAAACTGGATTTGACGGCAGCCAGTACAATTAATCCTCTAATGTCATAAATACCATAGGAAAGACATGTTAATAAAAAGACAGCACTGACACTATTAATCATGTATAGGAGTACATAAATACTGCAGAAATCTCTCTCACTTTTTAAAGAAAATCAACATTATAACAATTTCCTGGAAAGACTTTGAATTTATTTCCCTGCAACAAGTATTTTTACTCTAAAAATAGTAGTCTTTTAAATAACCATATGATTTGAAGTATCACTGTTATATCTGTGTCAGCTTTTAGTGAAATAGTTATGGATATGTTATTAGTGTTGCTGCTATCTGTTCTGTTTGTGGGAAGGTTTGGTTTAGTTAGCAATGAAGTTTGCTCCAAGATGAAAAATTCATTTCAGCCTTATCTCAGAGCTATGTAAACCTGGATTAGATCAATATCTAAATAAATGACTTATAGTTGGGGGAAAAAAGGTGTCTGCTATTTAGACATATTACTATGTGATTTTTCAAATAAACTACTTCTATGGTGACATAAATGTCCAAGTTACAATTACAGGAGATTTAGCAAATTATTCTCTGATGCAAGCTAGCTGCTAGATATCTGCAGATCACTCTGGAATCCCACTCTGTTTGTAGAATTTAAGGGCACTTGTGGAATTTACAGAGTCCATATGCCATATCCATATCCTAAAATGTTGATTAAGACTGAGTTCCAGTTACTTACATGAAAATTTTAAAGGCCATCAAAATAAACTGTAAGTTAAAAAACCAGAAAAATGCAGCATTGTTTTCAAAATAATCTCTGTATTCCAGGTATTTATAAAACTGAATTGTTTGGCACATTTCCTGTTATGAAGAATTCCTTTATAATTTTGAGTTACAGATAGTGGCATTATTCGTAAAGGAGCAGGGAATCAAGTGACTTAAGAGAACTATTCCAATATGTAACTTTCAGGTTATTATACCAATGGATTTCATATTCCAATTGCAAACTATTTTTAAATAGATTACGTTCTTATAGGAACATTTGGCCGAAATCCAGTTGCAGCTTACAACAGTAGGGAACTGACAATATTTGAAAATACATGAGGCATGAAAAATCAGAAGTAAAAAAGATATTATTTCAAAATATGATTTGTGCTGACAGTATGCAGAACATTGAAAACATGCATGGCTATATTACAATAATGTATGTTGAACCTCACACCTTAGGATATTGAAACTTGAGTATTGGATCTGAATGCTAAAAAAATGAATGAGGTGTTGCATTTATGAATTTGTGGGTTATATATATAATATATAAAATACAATAATATATATTATATATTATATATATATTATAGATTAATATATATAATATATATTATATATTATACTATAATATATATTATATATTATACTATAATAAATATTATATTATGCCTTCATCTTACTTTCTTTTTTGAAAGAAAACCAGTTTTCCTTATTTGAGGAACTTCACCATTGATAAACTGAATTTCTCTTTATATGTTATGAAGTTATATGAAAAAGTTATAAACTTGGCTATTATTGCATTTTTATAGAGCTCTTTCTTGTCAATCTTCCAGTTTGTCTTTCAGTCAGTCTTTTACTGTGAGAAATCTTGCATGCAGACAATACGCACCACAGAAAAAATGTAAATTATAATTACTATAAATAAAGCCAACTAAGTTGTTTTCCTGTTTCACGTGATAGAATTTTGTGAATAGTTTTATAACTCTGTTCTTAACAACTAATGTTTAAAATAGTTTAATCTTCTCTGGTATTATTCCTCATTTGTAAGCTTATGTTCATTGATTTCCATATCCATGGGTGGTATTCACTACACAGAGTCAAAATCTTGCCGTAAGTATAAAGTATGGCTCGCTCTCCAAAATCTAAATCCTAAAGTTGTGTAACATTGTAGAATTACATTTATGGTATATAAATGTAATATACCTTGTGAAAACTGTGCTTCTGCAGGTAGATCTGTAATCTGCAGTGAATGTAATTAAATCAATGGGACTCCATACAGGAATCAGACTGCCTGGATACAATGCTGTGTAAACTGAGGATTTTTTAATTCTTTTTATTCCACAAAAATTAAATGTGAATATATTTTGCTAATGTTTTATAATATTTAGGGGAATTAAAATATTTAAATTTTGTCATAGTTTTGCTTATTGCTTTTCTTATGGGCAAAATATTCTAGTCTGTTATTCAAACCTATGTTGAAAACTGAGATAATTTATGTCTAAACAAATCTCAGGATTATGCTTGTAAGGTTTAGATATTCACACTGGGTGTAACTTTGATATGAGAATCACACATTTTTCCAATACAATCTTCATAGATTTTTGAAAAACTATATAATCTTCACAGATGTTATAAGACACACTTTTCTCTGGGACAGATGTCCATTTTTACATTGATTACAGGAATAAAGCATCTTTAGCTAATAACAGCAAAGATATAATTTATAATACTAAGAAAATTGCATTTTTCCTAAAAGAAGCCCTCTACTTTGCTCACATTTAGTGTAATGGCAGTCCTTCTAGCATGAAGAAATCAGAGAGGGACCAAAATATAAATACATTGCAAATATAAGAATATTTGCATCAATTATACCTATACATTTGAAACAAAAAATGCTTTTTGTTTCCTTACAATTGCTGCTTTAACATATATTTATACATTCTCTTTGTTCACCAAGTGAAATTCCCTTCAACAGTATTTCTAATTGGTAGCTAAAATACTAATTTCCTCCAGAAAACAGTAAGAGAGTGTTAGGGACTGGCAGAGATGCATTTGCTTTATGTCTTTCCCACCACAATTTAACTGTGTTAGCGTGTCATAGGCATTTCAAAAAATAATAGTAAGAATAGACTTTTTCAAGGGGTAGGTGAGTAGATAGATGCTCTATAGCATACAGGAAATAAAAAAAAGTTACTCATTGGAACACACTGGTTCCCACTTGTAAATATTGCATGGTTTATACCACTTCAGCAGTCCTTTTTCTTCCGTACTTAAATGAATCCCATGACTGGTTCTGCAAGTCAGAGCCAACAAACCCTGGTAGGGCTGGGCAAGGGAGTTACCCATCACCTGCTTGCACTTGGTTAAGCTCTTCCTGTTCTCAAACATGTTGGAGTGTCAGTTCGCATTTCCATATGTTAGAAAACTACATCTATGCCATGCTCAACAGCACGTTGTATCAAGAACAAAGGAAAAGTAATCAGAAATGAAATTTCAAATACAGGAGTCTTTTTAGTATAACACTTGAAATGCATTTTCCTATATAGTATCACAACAACAAATAAAATATAGACTGAAAGCTAACAACTTAAGCACTATTCTAGATTGGAAGCTGTAAATGTTAATTCAGAATGAGAATCACAGATGTCAGAATTACAAGTTCAGCTGGAAAATACTTTTAAAACATACATTAAAAAACAAGATCTAAAACCCTACCATTTTTCATTTTATACATGAAATAATCACTGCATAGAAAGAAGGACAAGTTTAACATCAGGAACTATCACTTTAAACTTATCATGTAAATTGTTGATAGTTTCTTAATAGCATTTACCCAAAAATACGTTACAGCTTTGGGTCCTCATTTTTACCGTAATAGAAGGCTGCCTTGCCCTGGCAACTGAAAGAGGTTGTAGAATACTAAGTCTTTCATGTTTATAATAAAAAATATTTTTTTGCCTTTTGTCAAATGTAGTAAATAATATTTAGCAAACTTATTAACAAAAATTTGGTTATGTCCCAGATAAAAACGGAGCTAGGCAGACTAGTCATTATGATTTCTGTGTAGTTTGGGATTTAATTGTCTGGTTTGCTTTTAAAAGTCTTCCCTTTGAAAGTACAATAACAATGCAGTATATATAAAAGCATTCATTATAAACATAAAAGAGAAAGAAATCTGTTGCTACCCTAAATCTCACTTTTCAGTTTTGGGGATTATAATGAGAAGAAACGAGGACAGACTTAGATTAGATATTAGGTAGAAAGGAGTGTCCAGGACATGTCTCTAAAGGTCTACTTCTACTTCTCGCCAAGGGCTAGTGCACTACTGAAATTTAAGAAGAAAACCGATTTTTTTAAATTGACTGCAGTTTATGAAACTAAAGTATTATTGTATAAAAATTGTATTGTCTAAAGTATTATTATATAGAAATTTACTTTCTTAATGCAATTTTTCTACTTCTTCTCCAAACATCACAAAAGCAAATTAAAATTTAAATGCACCAAGATGTTCTACAAAAGATATTGTACTCTGGTATTTGAGCAAAGATCCTGGCAGCACTGATGGAATCTGCTTTACATACTGCTATAGTTTATACATTTTCATGTATATTTGTACATGAAATTTGTACAAATTTGTACAATTTGTTTTACTTCAACTGCAAGTCAACAGGATCATGAAGGAAGGTATGAATAAACGTGAATTTGAGATGTTGCAAGTGAGCACAGTAGTTAATGGTGGTAATTTTTTCCCTACAAATCAGCTCCTTGCAAGAAGTTTTAAATGTATGATTTCCTCCACAGAACTCAAACCAAACCACTGCTGTTACTAAAATGCATAGCATGCCTGCAAATGTCCTGTACAGCATCATTCCCTTATAGTTGATTTGTACAATACAAAAGCCGGTACAAAAGATTGCACAGAAGGGAGTTTGCTGTTACCCTACCTATGCAGTTCCCACAAAACGTGAAACTTCTCTCAAAGTATGCCAGAGATTTCTAAGGAATTTGACTGCATGGTTTTTAAAGAAACCAACAGGATCATCAGTTTTATACAGTGATTACATTTTTGCCTGCTGATACTCGTCCATTCTTGAAAGGAAAAGAACGCAATATAAAGAGGCAGGATTTGCACCAAACCAGTAGCATTTTACTTTTCTCATACTTGTGAATGCAGATTCCAATTAAAAAGCGATGATGCTTAGAGCTTTTGTATCTTATTTTCATTTTCACTTACAATTTGTGAAATATAGTAACATAGAGGACTAAAATAAGGATGAAGAGACAAGGATAGAGGTGGCAAGGCTTCTAAATGTATATCTAAATATTACCAAGATTGTTTATATCAATGATCCCTGCAAAAGGATAAGCATGGATTTATGTGACTTTCTCTGTCAGGGAGTTGGTTTGCAAAGCTCCTTTACACATTGAATCCTTTATTGTTCATATTTCAAAAGCCTTTTTGTCAAGATTCTAAACAAATAAACCAAAAGTTATTATCCCAGTTGTAGAAATAGACAAATTGAAGTATTGAAGCTGACAGCTGACTCTGTCAAGTCAATATTTACTATTAGAAATACGATTAGATTTCATGTCATCACTCCAAATCTTGCATCCAGTCTTCTAGCACTGAATACTTAACCATAATGTGACACATGTTCATGTATTTGGTTTTAAGTGATTAATACCCAAAGAGCAATTGCCTGAATATCAGGCAAATGACTAAAAATTTCTTACGGATAACTCAGACACTGAAAATAAAAGACTTAACATTTCATGTTACAATTTTCCTCTTTACTGTTTTTCAGGCAGCTCTGATTCATCACTATGGAATACTTCATATACTGTAGTTTAACTGTATATTTCTATCATGATACCAACAATTTGCCAAAACAGCAATTTCCCTGAATATTGCTGGCCCCTAAATCAAATGTATACTGTTTGCTTACATCCCTGCTTTCTGTCTCAATTATTATTTTTCTGAAGATAAGAAAATCTCATTTTTACCACTGGAGAGCCAGGCTGCTTAGGTCACAAGATTCTCTTGGCTTAATCCTTGAGTATGAATCATGAACTTTCCCTAATAAGTACTGGCATTCTTCAGATGACCAAGCTAGCTTACTAAGGCTTCCAGAGCTTTCCACATTAATTATCACCATGTTTGAAGTATCAAAAGCAGTAGCTGATTAAGAATTATTACAACTATAAGTTGTTTGTTCTTACTTTTCCTTTCTGTCATCTATTTCTCGCTCTTACATGGGTTGATACTGTAAACGGCAATAACACAACTCAATTAAAAGAACACAAAATATGAAAAAGATTATTAAAAAGATAGACTGAAAAATATCTATGTGAAAAACTGGAAAGAAATTCAGCTGCTTTCAGCACTACATGGTGTAAAACTAGTCTATGAATGCCCACGATTTCAGAAAAATCTTTTTTCTCACTTCTAATATCAAGAGAAGTGTGAGATAACCAGACTAATTAGTAAGCCTCAACTCTGCAAATGACTTCTCTGCAAAAGAATCATACACTCTACTGAGAAGTCATAGTAAATACCATGTGATTAAATAAGTCTTCTGCTAAGAACTAAATAAAAAGATGACCCTAAAAAGAAAATAAAAATTCTTAAGATTTGAAATTGGAAACAGAATATTCACTCTAGATTCAGAGTACAAAAAATTGCTGAGATAAGACTGGACTTTGCTAGGTACTTTAAATCTGGAAACACGAATATCCTGGGCACTTCAAGAAAGATCTTATATCTAAATCTAGTAAAAGTAGAACAAACGCAGACCTATTCATTTTAGATACCAAAAATAGTTTTTATATCTTTTACTAGGATTAGCACATCTTCATAAAGACCAAGTAAATTCCTTAAACAGTATTTTAAGTGTGGCACAGTATGACAGGATAGAAGTATATTTAATATTTGAAAAAATAAGGTTTGTACTTACCTGGCAGTTAAACAATGTGTATATATGGGTCCATTATGTATGTATGAATAACAAGACACACCCAAGTCATAGCTGAAATCACTTGGGAACTTTTATGAAGACAGCAAATATTTTTACAATAGCAGTGATTAAGCCAGAAAATAAAAGCAGAAAGCCCTAAAAGGAAATCAGAAGTGAGTTAAAATCAATAGTGGTTGCTCTCATATTTATCATCAGAAGTAAGTCCAAATCACCAGGCATTACTCTCATATTCATCATTATATGAGCTGTAGTACAAGAATGCAGTCAAGAGGAAAAGAAGCAAGAAGAAAAGAGCAAATCAAAGACACATCTTTAATATCATTTCCAAAGGTGACAAATTCAAAAAGAATACTATTAGAAGTAGTATTAAATAGAGAATGCTTCTTTGAGAGCTTCTTTGAGCACTCAAAAGAATGAAGTAACATTCTAGTTTGTATTTCTCAGAAATATAAAACCCCTTTGAAATCAAATTTAGATGCTGTATTTAGATACTTACGAATTTAGAAAACACACAAAAATATCTTTAAGGTTTGGTACAACCCTTTTTTGAGTCATGATTTAGTGACAAACTTGAGCAAGTGAGTAGTTGAACCTGAGTCTTGCTTCCAAGGACTTGCATAAATTAGCACCCAAGTTCAGTAAATGACTTTAAGTACACCAACCTGATTCAGTAAACTATTTGAAGACACAGGGTACTGAGCATCTAATATTTGCTATGTACTTTATCAGAATCTTTCTCCAGAATGAAGGTATGTCTGCAGGAGGAGTAAAACTTTACTTAGTTCTATTAACTATTTTTCTGAGTACAGAATAAGGAAGTTGTGCAGAGGATCTCTAGCACAGAGAAGTAGAGATCTATGTTATCCCTGTCTTAAAAAAAAAGGTTTCGTACAGGAGTAGGCTTACATGAATACTATTTATTAGAGATAAGCTCAAGCTGCTTAAGTGAGAGCTAGACATACATAAGCCACACTTCTGGAAAAAAAGCTTTACTGTATTATTTGCAGAGTTGGTGAAAAACACTGCAAAGTCTTATGAACACTTCATAACATTATGCAAAATTGAAACAAAAATTTTAGGCTACTGATGTGATGAGCATTTAGAGGAGAAGTTTAAAGTCTTCCAGAAGCTGTACTGTTCAATTGCTAACTCTTTTTGTCCTGTTCCTCATTACCTTTGAAAATATTTTAATTTGTTTTGGTTTTATGGAAGTGTACAGATGTGCAAAAAGTCTGCTTAGCAAAAAATAAACTTGAACTCTATAAAGCTCTGCATTCACAAAACTGAGCATAACATCTTAACCTAATAAAGCGTTACCCTACTTTCTGATTTGCAGACCTCAAAATAGGAATTTAAATATTTTACTTCAGCACTGGGATGAAATTACATCCTGAGATAAAAAACTTTGAAAAAGTTATCTTATCTGGGTACTCCTTCCAATCCTACACTAGAAACTGTAGAATAATAAACTGTTACCAGATGTGATAATGTATGTGATGTGAATTAGTAATGGGAGTCATAGTCAATTACTGTTGTACAATGGCATAAATAAGTGGAAAAGACACAGAAAAGAAACCATTTACAATAGGGTTTTTTCTTTGGATGAAATGAGCTTGCATAGAACACAGAGTTATAAAAATGAACTAAAACTATAAGGCCAGAGTGCTGGCATGGCATGTTCTTAAGAATCTGTCTGTTTATGGCTTCCATATGCTTTGCAAACATAAAAATAACAATGTATCTGAGCAAAAAATACAACTTTTTATTTATGAAAAGTGAATTGTAGATAAAACTATTTTCAGATAGCATTAAAAGCAAAGACGACAAAAATAATGGTAAAAATATAGCAGAAGTGAGACAATTTTGAATGTACTATATAGACGTGTATACTAAATTATTTCCTAAAAGTTCTATCAATTACTCTTAAGCATGTCATTCTTTATGACTCATCTTTGCTCAGACAGCTCCATCATGAATCCAGTGCAGATTGTCAATTAATTCTTCATATTTTCTATGTACTATATTATAGTATAGAAAATTAGCATTGTGAATTGTAAAATTTGGGAAATTAGGCTCTTTGTCAAGTGTAGATATATATGCAGGTCTCACAACATCTTTCTCTTCAGGCAGCAGTTACTTCTGTTGTTTGTTTTGTTTAATCTCTCAAAAGGACAAGGGAAGGATAACAGTAACTTTTCGCTGAAAAATACTGCTCTTAATATATCATATCTACTTCCAAGTATTAAATCCAACTTAGTATATGCTGTGATCAATAGAAATTAACTTGATGGGACAGGCAGTAAGTCAGTAAGGCAACAGCAATTAAACACTAACATAAGTCACAATTACTGTTGACGGGTGTTCTCTGTCTTTCTACCCTAAGGATTTTCTCTTGCCTGAGGTACATTTTTACATTGTATATTTAACTGAGGTGGTTTTTTTTATTCTCATGTATGTAATACATTTTAATATGTAAATTCACCAATGGCAATTAGGTAAGTTTAACAATCAACACTATCCCTTTAAACTGTTTCCTTCTCAGCTGTTCATGATCATCATTTAGCTACCTTATTATTGGTTAATACATATGTATATGCAGAATTCTTACCACATCCCACCACTGTTTACAAATTCAAAAAGTAACTGAGTTAATTCTTTCTTCATAACAAAGAAGGCATCATGTTATTTTTATGTACCACTAGGAAAAAAAACTGATAAAGAGGAAATGAAGCAGGGGAATAGAAAAACAAAATAAGAAATGAAATCCAGGTTTCTAATGCAGCAGTGTAATGCCAAGAAACTACTCCAGAGAAACTGATTAACTGCCAGCTTTTCTACCTGTTGCCAAGAAAACATTGCTGTGTTCACTGATCCTGTAATTAAACTGAGTCTGTTCTGAAATAACTTCTGAATTGTGCCATCTTCTGTAAAGGGGAGGGAGCTTCATTCCTATAATACACCAATAGAAAGATGGTTCTTCTCTAAAAAGTAGGTAGAAGGGCAAGCTTGGTTTAATCATGTACACACATTCTTTAAAGAGAAAAAATAACATTTGGAAAGAAAAATCTTGTTGGCTACAGACCTTTAGTGGGAAGCACAGGACTATAATTTGCATCATTCAAAATACTAATGTGCAGGACAAAAAGACTTAATTGCTATACTTTAATGCCCTGTAGTGCCAGGAGTCTTTCTGACTCCTGTTTTTTTTTCTTTATCAAAATCTAAAAAGTGAGTTCTTAATTCTAGTGTTTTGTAGTATTTGCTTGCTAGGACCTTTAGTATATAAGTTATTACAATTACCCGTGCAAGTCAAGACATTTGTATACAACAAAACAGATCACACCAGTATACTTCTCCCATATTTTATCTTGTTCAACCCCATCTCGTTTAACCAACATATTTAAAGGCTGACTATATTCTTTTCACCTCCACTACAGTCTTCTGGTATCTTCCTGTAAAGGTTTATTTTACTTTGGACTTCTTTTCTCCATTCCTCATGCTTTCACATTCGATTGGTCAATAAAATGTTGGCTTGTGGCTGGCTGTGCTACACAGGACAGTGGCCTTCTTGGACATTAGTCTTTACAGTCTTTATTTTATCAAGAAAGTCTGGATCACCTAATAAAAGGCGTGAGAAAGCCCTTGCTTCCAAGACAGTTCCCAGTATTCAGCAAAGGAAATTTGGAATCCCAATGGAGGACACCTGAGTTTCCCCTTAACTCTACAGCTCCCTTACTCTTGCTGGTTGTATCCTAAGTACATTCCTACCAAACCATTCAAACTAAAAACATCACTGTAAAGTCTTACTACTTCTATGAACTCCACTCTGCCCATCCTTAGATTTAGAGCTCACTAAATCCATACAGACCAATGTCCTTTACAAGGTCATTCACATCACTGGATATTTTGCCATGCTTGACTTGAACTATGATGTTTAAACCATCTTGACACAGACTTTAAGCCACTTCAGTGACCTTTATTTTTAAAGACACAATGTTTATGGAACTAGAACTATTGTAAGTAACAGCAGGTTTAGTGCAATTTTTGTAGTATTGAGAATAATTTAATTTGTTTCTGTGTCTAAATCATAAAATACAAAACATTTTTTGGTTTAGTCATTAGTTTCTTCAATCTTTAACTTATTACCTATCATTAAGAAACCAAACATTTTATTTGGTATAAAGTCCAGAAAATAGCAGTAAAAGTGCCTGCTTGCGGATCAAACTCATTCTCTAATAGTTTTGCTGTAATTTAATAAAATTATCTCCTGTACACCACCACTTAGACTATTTCTACAAAGAAGACAGGAAAAAATAAATATTCCAAAGTATAATATCAATGACTATCAAGCTCCACTATCTCCAGTTTTACTCCTCAGAAAAATGGAAATTATTTAACTATTAAAAAAATACAATGTGGTTCAGAGTGCAATACGAAACTAATTTTAAGACAGGGATACATAATGTAAGAAAGAGAGCTCTAGAAAATAAACATAACATCACAGGCAAGAATAATATTAATTGTTGTTGATTATCTCAACAATGACTGAAGACTAACCTTGCTGATGCAAGGAAGTCCTAAGAAAGTTGGTTAAGAAGAGTGTGTGTATGCTTGATGGCCAAAATGGAACAACAACAACAACAACAACAACAACAAAGAAAGAAAAAAAGGAAAAAAATCACAGCTAGTCCCCAAAGATGTCAAGTCAGCGTCTCTCAAATGTGCTAGCTGGTATAAATACTGAGCTAGTCTAATTGTTGCTTATCAATAATCCTCCCTTCATTTTGATGAAGCAAAACTTACTCTGTTAAGCACCACACTTCCAATCATACCTGTAACTGATCGTACGGACTAAGGGTCTCTCTCTCTGCTGGAGACCAAACCAAACATAATTTTTCATTCTTCTGCTGGCCAGAGGTTTATCTGATGGCACAGAATAGCCAGAGCTGAGAATATTCAGCTCATGATGCATTTTAGTTATGAAGTTTTCACTCCTCTTCGTTGCTATACTTCTGGGACAGAGAGGGACTTCAGGGGAAAGAGAACTGTTGCGTTTGTCTGAAGCTAAACTGAGAAAACTTTTGTGCCACAGGTGTTCTACACCTGCCAAAAGCATCTATAACTGAGATAGCATCAGCTCCAGCCACTAAGTGGCTCCAAGCCACAAAGTCCAGAGGCCACTCAGACTTTAGAAAGGCTGCACTCTGAAAAGTTATTTTGAAAGTAACTTTCTAATGATGACACAAGACCTTAAGATGACTACATTCAGAATTTACATAGCAGTACCTAAAGTTATGTAGGATGATATATGGTCTGTTAATCACTGAATTAAGCTGTGTTAACAGCATACTTCCTCAGTAGCATTTTTTCAACTTTTCATAAAGTATGAAAAGTATTTTTCAACTTTTCATAAAGATTTTTTTATTCTTCTCACATAAGTGTCTGGAGATGAGGACTCCAGAAGACTTCATCTGTGTTGTTCTTAATATCTTTTCCTTTGATCCTCTTCCCCATGTATAGCATTAGCAGCTGTGAGAATGCGCAGGTTTAGGGTTGACAGATTGACTCTGGAGTGAACAGCTGAGCATACCTGGCACCCACACTCCACTTCATTTGGAGGTGGTGAGTTGCTTTGTTTTTCTTCTGGTTTGGCTTGTTTAGTTGACAAGTAATACAGAGTCATTCACCAGAGAGAGAACTCTGTTTACTACTCTACCTCCCAAACAAACTCAAAAGCTGAGCCAGGTCACACACACTTTCCTGGCTCCAATTTGTCCTACTATCTATTGCTGATATTATCAGCAATATCCACTGATACCAGTGGATATGAATATGTGCAGGTGTCACATCATTGCATCTATTCCTGACACCAATTAATTCTTGTACTTCTAAGCCAAGTTTTGCTTTTCTGACAGTTTGCTTAGAAGAGAATGAACAGTTAGCTCATGGTTCTTGTTCATTCTTCATCACCTGCTTTTTCTGAAGCTGTCAGCAGTGACTCCAAATGCAACTCTTTAGATTTTCACTGCTGAGCAGTTCCACTTGCTATGGACCAAGTAGAAAAAAAATATCCATAGTGTTATGTCTCATTACCTAATCAAGCACTGTTTTGTAACCCATTCTGACCTTTGTTAGTACAAAATATTAATGGGACAGCTTCCAGGATGAATGCCTCAGTAAGTAAATGCATTGAAGCTGCCCTTTGTGGACATCCCTGAGATTATGATTCTATAAATCTCTTTGGTGGTAGCGTGCCTTAGGTGTTCACTCAGATCTCCACAGAGTCTTTGCTGCCTTCTGTTTATGGGCTTTATCTTTTGTTTGGCTGTGGGGTTTTTACAGTATTAATTTTGGGGTGGATGAGTTCTCTGATTCAGCTCCATACTAGCCTACGGATAGTTTTGCCAGCACAACACCGCAAAAGGGGTGGTCTGAGAGTCAGGATGAACAGCAGGAGTGGAAAACAGGGACTTTCTTCTAAGTGTGTTTGACCAGCACACAGTTGCTGTGTTTGTCATCATGACCTGAATTCAATGAAGTACTCAAATACTCCATAGGAAAAGATGGAAACCACATTCTATAAGATCATTTAAGTTTTAAAAAATGTGCTTCACAGGAGACTTCATTTGCAGATATAAAGAAACCAAGCCACAGAACTTTTTAAAAGTTGAGTGATGTGGAGGTGCCTAATTCAAAAGATATTAGCAGTTCTGAAAGGCTAACAGGAACAGGCAAACAGTTGTAAAGCTACTTTAAAGGCGATGGCAAACCTTCCACTTCTCCTTTTTCATAAGTGTGATATGGTCTGTTTCCAGTGTCTTGTAACATTCAGATCATTTTCTGTATAACCCTTGTGGTTGTATTATTTATGCTTAAATGTTTGTGGTTTTCCTTACTAAACTTCATCTCATATTTTTCAGACTATTTATTGAATTTGTGAAGACTGATCTAATTTCTAATCCTGCTTTTCAGCATACTTCTCTCAATCTTGTGAAACTTCAGTAATTTTATTCTAACATCCAATTCTAGCATCCAAGACAGCAAAAAAGAAAAAAAAATAGTACAATCTTTTAGACCCCTCTATGTAAAGCCCCACCAAGTTGATAATAATTTTTGGAGTACTTTTCAAGCACCATTAAATCTACAGCAAGAGTAACATAAAAATCTATGCATAAATTCTGAGTTGCTGCAAGAAAGACCAGAAGATAGGTGCAGGGTTATACTTGTACCTGTTCAAAGGAGACCATATTCTGTAAACATTATGTTTTCAGTATCCCTTGCAGTTGTCAGCAGGGGAGCTAATAAAACTGGCTAGCAGGCAGAACTCAGCCTTTTTGAGTTATTTGTTACATCCTTCTCATCCTATATTTCTGCCTCTCTTCCTGTGCCTGCCCTGACAACAGGAAACACACAAATAGGTGGGATATATATAAGGCGGCACTATCTTTCAACAGAGGCAACATGTTGCCAATAAGAAGCATCTTGTCCGAGATCTTGCACCAGGTTCTTAATTACATAATTTGGAGGGGGAAATTCAATCTGGCATACAGCCCTTAATGTTGCCAATGTATGACCTAGATTGTATTTCCTTAGAGAGTTTATGAGACTGCCATTTGAAACATTTTCAAAAACCTTATTAAAATTAAAATATACAACTCCTACTGCCTCTCCCTCATTCACAAGAGCTGCTACCCTGTCACAGATGGAAATCAGATTTGCTTAACATTGCTTGTTCACAAATCCATCCCATTACTCACATCCTACTTATCTTCTGGATGACTGCAAATTATTTTTATTAGTTTATTCTACAATCTTTTTTTTTTTTATACTTGGTGAAAAAGCAATGAGTTGGATTCCTGAATAAAAGTAATGTTTGTAATTAGAAGACATTTAATTTCACCAAGTGCTTTTAAAATGGACTTGTCTCTTCATTTTTTTCTTATTCTTATATTATCTTTAACATGTAAGTGTACCTTTTACAGATCCATCTATATTATATATATATCCTATAGCAGCTTTGTTTCATGTGTCTCCTTCCTTTTTGACCATCATCAACAGCATTAAATTTCCTATTATCCTATTACTAACGATTTTTAAATCTTTCATTTTATTGAGTATGTTATTTGCATTATTATTATTAAAAATGTGCTGTTTTGTATCGCTAATCTTCAAAATTGTTAAGAAAAAAAGAATACACAATCAGTGCATGTCTAAAATCTATTGTGATAATACTGTCATGTGGTTTATGAAAACTATTCTATTCCAATGAATAGAAGCAAAGCCTTTACAGCTACACATGGTTGTTTTTTTTTTAAAAAAACCAAACCAAATAAACCCTTCAGCTTTTGATGCTAAGGCATGCTTTGGTAATACAAAAATATGTGGACTTCAGACAAGCTTTGCAACAGGTGGAATTGTCTTTGAGACTGAAACGTTCTTAGAGTGCTAGAGACATAAATCGTCTTTCTGTGAGCCAGGTTGTCTTACAGGTTAAAATTCATTGCTTCTCACAGAGAGGTTTTTATTTCTTTTTAACTTCAATCCACAAGCTATTGAAATTAAAAGTGGGTTTGGTTTTTTTTTTCTATAAATATTTAATGTATTACCACATACGCTGTTTGGAAGATAACAGTAAAAAATGCTTTTATATACTCAACTTGAAAGCGTTTGTTTATAAGAAAAGATTTGACATGTAGTGTATAGGTTAGTTCAATTGCTTACTTAACCACACTGATTGTGAAATGCTGAACTCAAACCGGCATACACAGGATTTGTTTTAATTTATCTCTGTTGGAAAAAATAAAACATAAGTTTAAGCCAAATTCCAATGCTTTGCTCTAAGTTTTACTAGTGCTTGCCATCTAAAATGTATTAATAATGCCAAAAAACCCCAAAATGAATAGTCTTCTATTTATCCTCCATGTATTGTTTTCTCATTTTGGCAATCAGGCACTAAAGTGATGGTAATTGAAGTAATCCAAAACGTAAGTTTTTGAATGCTGTCCCTTAGTACAGACCTTGACTACCTTTGTAGTGGGCGGGGTTTTTTTTGTGTCTACCTGAAAAAAAAAGTTTTGCTGTAACTTTTTTTTGGTTTTGTTATGCCCCACCTACAACTCTCTTATTCTTACTAAAGATTCAGGTAGAAAATGGTGTTCTCCCTAGACCTCCTGTTAAATATGACAAATGCATTTCATCTGTTTAGAAATATTAGTGTGCTTCATTTATGAGAAAGTTATATTGGCACACATTTTTTGAGCCTGAAATATAAGGCATTAACTATCACATTTATAAAGACCTCTGGACTGTTTAACACTTTGTTCAATGGATTTAGATGACAATTTACTAAGTAAATCTGCAGGGTCATTCAATTACATTTTTAGAGTGAATTACAGAAACAAGTATGTGGAATTCTTTCTGGACAGCGTAAAAGAAAAGGTCTTTCTTTTTTTAGTTGCTACCACATATGCATATTTCACGTGGGCTTTCTGAAGAGGGCTATGCCTTCATGAAACATTAATTGACAGATTTTCTCAATGCTTTCTATCAGTGTATGAAAACAAGGCAAAAGAAGCAGGACCATTTCTGTCATGATTCAGGTGGGATTTATTTTCTGTAGATATTAAAAAAAAAGGTGTTTGTTTAAATCTATACTCTCTCTGCAACTTGAGAAAAGAGACAGAAGGCAGAAAAACTGCCTTCTGGAAGCGTCTACTTCTTGAGGGGAAAAAAAGTGCCTATTTTCTGGGAACTGACTCTTGACAAACTCTAGAGTTACTAACTGATACTAAAAAGCCAATTTTTAAAAAGGTAGAGTGAGAACTTTCTCTGAGTTGAGCAAGGATCAGAAGAACATGCTCCGGTCACACAGATTACCAGGGAAATGGTCCATCAGGGATGGATGTTTGAATACACAGTTCATAGCTCCAAAATTAATATGTTGGTTTTTTTTTTTAATTGGCATTTCCCTAAAACCAGTCCTGCAGAACTACAGACAGCTGCATACAATAGGCCAATTTATACTATGTAGCATAATCATGCAGTGTTGAAGATTATCATGGCAACATTGTTACTACAAAAATTTTCTGTAAGCATAATGGCAGCAAAAAAAATATTTTAGACTAAGACTTACTCTTCAGGTTTGCAGCTAAATGCAACTTTCACCTGAACATGTGTGGTAATCTCACTGCGCCTCCCCCCAACAGTCAAATCAAGGATGCATCGTTTTACCAAAAATTTGCTGAAAAGGTTAGAGTCACATTCTTCACAAGTAAGAAATGTTCCTTAGCTTTAATATTAAAACTTTTTCATTATGAGTATACATATGAAGTACCCAAGACACATGCATACCATTGTATAATTGTGATTTTAAATGCACATGTATATAAATAAATGGAACCGAATTTATTGGCAACAGGAATACCGTATTTCCACAGTACTAGACTTGTGCACCCAAGTTTAGAGATCTTACATTACTTCTCATAGTAGTACTGTAAAATATTCAAATGGCACTGCTCATCAATGCAGCTGCATTTTTAATTTGGTTTGGTTTGCTGCCTTAAAACTCCATGGTCTCAGAGAGCAATTTTCATAGTCTAATAAGTTGCTTTAAGAATGGCAATTCCTTTCTAGTATTTTAGAACTTACAGGACTACTCTTGTTTTTAAATCACAGTTACAAGTGTCTCAAATATGCCAGAAAGCCAGCAAAGCTGCTTTTAAGCACCAATATCCTCTGAAGCCTTGTGTTATTCCTAAAAATTACATTTGTGTGTGAGAATAATACTATTTCAAGATGTACCACCTTCTGAAGGTAGCCCCAGACTGATTCAAGACAATAATTGTGATTACTTGTATGTGTGTGCTAAAAGGTACCCAACTATCCTAATCTTGTCCAACTGTACCCATTTAAACTAATTTCTTTTCACCTTTCATATAACACAGCTAGTTCCCTATTGACATTACCTTGCTGCTTTTGTAAACACTTGACACGGGTTTTTTTTGTGTTCTATTTTTTTCTTGACAAAAGTAGCTTCTTCATTCTGTTTGATAAAAGGAGAATGTTATAACATAATACATGAGTTTAACTACATTCCCAGAAATATCAATTTCAAGGATTTTTATATGTTAATTTGATAATATACTCATTTCTATGCATATTGCACATGTTCAAGGACAAGATTTCTAATAAAGAAAGTGGATTGAACTACATGATGTGACAATTGCTAACAGCTGGAGGGAAGGTGCAGTAATGGCAACTGGCCATCATAAGACAATGTAGAAACAATGAAGAGACAGCAGGTGTCTGTCCAGAGACAGATGCCCTTCAAGTATAGGAAGCCATAAAAATAACAGAAAAGTAAACAAAAAAAAAAGTTAAGTAAAAAAAAAAGTAAAGAAACATAAATGGATTTTTAAGACAAAGTTCCAAGCATTATTGTTACAGGATAAGCACAAGGTGGAATAACCATCAATAAATCAACTAGACAAAAATAATTAGAAAAATATTAATAAAGCTATGTATATTGCATTATGACATCTATCTGTTGTATCTGCGTTCCATAAGGAGGGAAAACACATCCCCAAAAAATCAACCAAAAATATTATCGTGTTGAACATTGAGTAGAGTTTTTTTTCGGTATAGTCAAATTTAAGGTGCTGATTCTGGTTCGTGGAGCAATCAAGGTGTGTGTCTGTTGCAGATTATAATTTCCCTACCAATGCCAGCCAAATAGGAAAAATGCCTATAGCTCAGCAGATACAGTTGTGATAAAGTAAATGGATGTTAGTCAAAAGTAACCAGAATTCTTTGAGAAATATCATCCACCTCTGTACTCCATAAGAATACTCCATCCTGTACAGGAGCACTGCATTCTTTTTATATAGATACAGTAAGAAACAGTAGATGCAATTGTGAAGAATGTGTATCCTGGTACCCAGCTTTGCACACAGAGTGTAACTGTCCTATGAAGGCTGGGGCTGAAAAGTGGTTTTTGAAGAGCCTATACAACCAACATTTTAGGTTTTGTGCTTACAATGCGGATTGTGATGGCTGAGAAGAAAATACAGAGAACCAGAACAGTGAAAAGCTTGTCGTTCCAGACAACATGAAGGGTAACAGAAATGGGGAACAGCCATGCTGAATGTTAACTGCCTGTAAGTTGAACATAAGGCATGCTAATAAGCATGCCTGCTATAGATGTAATAGTCTTCAGCCTGTGTAACACAGCACACATACCTGTTACCAAACATTGAAGACAGAAGCCCATTTTACTGGTTTATGCTACCATGTCAGACAACTAAAACAGGTGAGGCAGGTGCTTGTTCTGTTCTGCTACGTGCTAACAGCCCAGGGCAGGTAAATAGGCCTGAAGCAGAAAGTAGGGATGGTAATCTCAAACAGCATAGCATGATTTACCCTATTGTATTTAGCATAACATTTATTTCAAAGTAGCCTGAATATGGCAAGGGACATAAAAATTGACATTACATAGTATTTCAGTCCTGGAAGTCTTCTGAACCCAAATGCTTCATTTCCTCCTGAACTATGTGGGTTAGTTTAGACAACACAATTATGTGTCTAAAACCAGGATAAACTACAGTGCACAGATCAGCTTGTGTAGCAGCTCACATTCCTGAAATCTGCTAGTACCAAGCAAGTGCCTGGGAATCATCTTGATAAATTCATAAAGGTGTAAAACTCTTCCTGCTGCTCTGAGATATCAAGATAGAAGAAAGTGACAAAAATCATCCTTTTACATGCAAACACTAGTTAGCTGAAAATGTAAGATAACAACAGTACACAGAGAATCACAATGGCACCACAACTTCTTTGGATTACTGGGAGTAACTTTCAGCTCTGATTTTTTGAGCAGTAAGTCAGTATTTCTCAGTATGCATTCCTGATTAGAGCCATGGGTTTATTTTATTTTTTTACTTTTTCGACCTTTTCTATCTGGGACAACATATTTATATTTTGTGAGCTTCCAAGGATGAAGGTTTTATTTCTTTCTCTCTCCCAGTTCTTGTGTGAGTAGGGCAAATTCTTTGGGAATGAATAGAAGCTATTTGGCCTTTAAAACTTGCCCTTTTTTGGTTCCATCTTTCTCACATGAAGTCATGCAGTTATTTTTCTGAATGACTTCAATGTGTTTGCCTCGACAAGTCTGCTATTTTATTATTATTATACTTTTCATCTTTTTAAGAAGAAACTTCCACCCTTTCATTTTACCAAAAAAACCAAACCAAACCAAACCAAACCAAAACCCACACACAAAACCCACAACACTTTTCTCTTTTTCTCTTTTGTTTTTTCATAATATCTGGGTCTTACAAGGAATAAATAGACAAGCACTACATGTGCTCTGTAATTATCAATATTATGTCTCCTGCTAAAATTTCTGTATTGAGAATCTCTGATATGAAGCTGATTGCAAATAATTACAGTTTTTTCAGTCTGTTATTGTCACTATCTCTCTACTCCATTACATTATTTCATTGTTATCATTAAAGTATGATTATATTTGATACAATTTTATTAGTAGGAATTAAAGTAAGATTCCCTAAAAAAACCCAACACTTTTTAAAAGAAGTATTAAATTTCCAAGAAGAAGGGTTCAAAAGAAAGTGAGTTCTAAAAGAATTCTAAAGATTTCTCTAAAACAAAGACTTCTGTGGTAACTGGAAATATACAAACACAACAGACAATTCCCTCTCATCTGGCTTCACAAGTGAAGGGGACAAATTCCATATCGCTAAAGTGGAATTTTGGATTGCTAAAATGGAGTTTAGCAATCTGGAGTTTGGAACAGTAATGTGGGACAGCAAGCCTGAATGTGATAAGGAAATAATTCATGACATTGACTACCTTTAAAATGAATTTGTATCATCTGATTGTTGGCTTCTTGGTGCTAAAATAACTGCAAAGTATTTCCTGAGAACCCTGAGGAAAAGCACTATGCTCCTATCATAGCACTTTTTTCTACAAGTGAGAATTTATAATGGTATTTTGTCACTTGAGAATATAGTGAATTTAAAGGGCTATTGCATACACATTTTGCTACTTTAGGGTAGATACAGTCAGAAAAAAAAGCCAGCAAGGTGTCACAGAATCTATACTAGTAAGAGTTCTGAACTACTGAAGAGATGTGTCCTTTCCAAAGCAAGCACTCCATTTATAAGGGATGGCTATTTTTCAAGAGGAGAAAACATCTATATAGATGACTCAGGACAGCTCACATGGCTATAGACTACAATACTGTGGAAAAGAGCTCAATGAGAAAGAATACCCAAGACAACTCTAGAAATCTGTCAATATCTCTGACTTTGTAACATTGCTTTAAAGATGGCATGTGTTATTTATATAATACTTAAAATCCTTACAAATAATCAGTTGCTATGGCTTATTTTTCCTTTATACGCTCAAGTCACTGACATATCACAGCTGTTCAAAGATTTATTTTTAATCTTGAAATTATTTTCATATTTTAAAAATAAATTCAAATCCATACATATTCGCCTGATTTTTTTAATGTTTCTCACTTTCTGAAAACCCCACGCAACTAAAATATATCCAGTATGAATTCTAATCCATTTTGACACTGAAGATATATGCTTCTATACATTTGATACTGATGGAATTACATACTTTTGCAAGTTCTCTTAACTAGCTTTTAAATTTGAATAATTTAAAATAAAAGCATGTGTATTAAATGAATTAAATACTTCATGAAATCCTGACTAAGCTTCAGAAGTTTTAAACAAGACTTTTAATTCTTTTTCCTAAGTCACGTGTCCAAAGTAATGCTTCTCTGTTGGGACCTCTGCTTTCTGAAACTCTTTGTTTACCTCTGTTATTTGCCATTGCTTTATTTGTAATATCTAATAGTGCATGCATTTATAATACAGCAGGTAAAGACAATGAGGAGCACTGGCAACTAAACATGGGAAACAAAATCTTTGCATTTCTTTCATGATCTTCAGTACCTGTCTAGGAAAAGCCCAGAAGAAATCCACATTGTAAAAGCATAGACAAAAGGTATCAAAGATTCTGACTAGGCAAAGAAAGGACACAGAAAACCTAGCTGCACAAATATTTGCACTATGGGAATGTGGTAAGTGATTCTATCTCTCTGGTTATCAAGATAAATGATGATGTAACTGTCATTTCTCTCATTCTCTTAAGTTCTTAATGGAATTCAGCCAGCTGGTTAAAATCTAACTTTTTCCATCAGCAAGAATCAGAACCTGCTCTATGAAATAACTGCAATTTTTTGTTTGTGGTGGGTTTTTTGGTGTTTTGGTTTGTGTTGTGTTTTTTTTTAATTAATGCACTTTCATCCCCATTCACGCAGAAAACACCCCATTCTGCAAGGGAAAACACAAGTAATGGAATTCAACATTTACACTCTTTTTATTCATTTTTAACTCAATGCTTTATGGCAGCAATGCATGGGATTTGTCTATGTATTTCTTTTTCCACTAAACTGAAAAATTCTGCTTTATAGTTTATGCATATTTAAAATACAGCTCTCTTCCCTGCTACTATGCTTTACTGCTATGCTACACTTTACTATGGAAAACTGCTTTACTTCTTGCTGGATTTTATGTCGAGCTTATTGGAACATGTATGATATATATCTCTGTGTTGTGGAGTAAGGGGTCCATGGAATAATTGCTCACTAAATGGAATGTTTTGAAAAAAATTAAAAAGCACAGAACCCCCTACTCCCTTTCATTTCCCCATCTTTAGTTATATTTTTCTAATATGCTGACTATACAAATCAACTGATAAAAGTGACAAACTGTTAATTTCTTTTAAAATAATATGTTATGTATTAGAAACTTCATATTTTTACCTTATTAATCATTTTGCTATTTTCAGGAAATATACTGTTACTGAGGAGATGTTTTAACCAAAATATTAATGCAAGACAATTAAAATAAACATTGCAAATTGGAGCTGATACCTTTCCTTAGTCTTTTGTAATTTTCAGAATCATTGGCTTTGATGACTATCCATCTTTCTTAAGTCTAAGACATTCAAAATGTTAAGCATTCTCAACTACAATCTTTCATGGGAATTAAAGTTGCTTTATATACCTCAGTGGAACAGTAGCCATTTTGCAGAAACTCACATTTTTATGTATAGTAAAATGGAAAAAAAAAATTGAAACAATAATAAGAAACCTATCTCACATAACTAAATCACTTAAATTTCACAGCAGAGAAGAAAACAAGGCATTGCTATCCTTATTATACTTCATGATACAAGTAGGCATCAAGAGAATTTGAAGCATGAAAGCCTGTAATAGTTCCTGTGATTTCAAAGAATACTATGAGGACTGTAAAATACAAAGACTTATTGATTTAACAGGTTTCAAGCACAGACAACAAATACAAAAAAAGACAATGCTTGCAAAAATAAATGCAGTGAAATACAGCTATTTGAGAAGCACGAGGTACAGCAGGACAACAGAATACAGCTCAACGGCTCCCCTGGAAGGCCTTCCAGAAGAGCAGGATGTACGATCCTAAGGTAATGGGTAGCTCTGTAACACTTTCAACGTATCTGCATCTACAAGGAAATGGGGAAGACAGTGTTTCCAAAGCTACCCCACGTTGCAGTGAATCAATCTCTCCACCACAGTTTCTATATGCCTCTTTCTGGGGTTAGTATTCCTTCTGAGTCCTATTCCTCCCAAGTGAAGAGGGTGCACCAGCCTAAGCTGAGCTTTGGTATAGCATATTAACTGTACTGGTTTTTACTTGCTGCATATGAACACGGTTCAGCAATGGAATCTGTATTCTTTGGAGGATTCACAAGTACATACCTCAAATATGTGTTGCAAATCTGTCCACAGATGTTTGAAGTGAAGATAGCATCTTCTCTCAAAATGTTAGCTTCTAATTGCAATACCACTGCCACAAAACTCAGATGGTTAACAGTAATGTTTGTCCCAAGTTATTTCATTTTGTCACTCATACTTAATAATGGACTCATCAAGAAAATAAAGAAGAGGGTGGATATGCCCAGCAGTCTAAAGTGAAATACAAGAAAACAGGAAATAGAGAAGAAAACAAAAAACAAAGACAGACTGAATATTTCATAAATTTTAAAAATTGGGTGGTGGTGGTAATATCAATAAATCCTCAATCTGTTCAAAAAGAATGGCATACAAAAGACCTTTGCACTATAAACTGCAAGGCCACCTATTAGTTGTCAGCACTTAAATACTACTAATATATTCCCAAAAGTGCGAAGATCTGGAAAAATCAAAGGTATCATCCTAAGGAGTGTGTATGAAACTATTAAACGTGAGAATAGAAGTCAGATTATGCATCTTTAAAATGAATGTTCTGGTTATTCCACAGCTTATTTGTAAGAACAACCCTAAAAACTACTGCTTACATTTTCAGATATATATTATAAATTGAAAAGAGATGCAGCAAGATCTCCACAATTCAATGTTTAAAATGAAAAGTTTAATGAAATTTGCTTTCATTTCCCTATTGACAAAGACAACTTATCTCCAGGGTTCTGGACCATGTGGATTTCATATCAAATAACAAACTGGATTCAAGATAAATCCAACAGGAGCTAAGTAGGCTTATTTTAAAATAATGTATTTTAGGAGCAAAGTGAAACAGTTTATCTCATTCAGGTAAGAAATACAAAAAGCTAGACAGTAATTATCGCATGCCAAGAAACAAATAAAGAGCCGCTAGCTTTGAAGAAGCATAACCAACTTACTGCTTTTCAGAAGAGCCAGCCTGGAATCCCATTCACTGAAATAAACAGCAAAGTTGTACTAATTTTGGTTAGAGCAGAATATCAAAGCCAGATCCTGTTCCAAGCCAGAAAGGTACTAACACAAAGTTGTGGTTTTATTGATGCGAACAGAACATAAGAGAAAAAGGTCATATTTAGATTCAGGCTTAAGGTAAGGAAAAATTTTACGACAAAAATTTGGAGCTACTATGAGAACTGGAAAGAAGTAAACTCACATAACTGTCCCAAGACAGAAAGAAGATACAAGAAAAAAGCAAAAGTGTAATCAAGCACTTCACATACATTAATTTTAGATTATGTAGAAATTCAATTAAACTCTTGCAAAAACCTCATGACATCCTGGATAATGCTAAATATACAAGTTTAAGCAGTAAATAGAAGTAAATGTACTTGTCTTTTCTCTAGAGCTACATTGCTACAAGTAAATTAATTACTTCAACAAGTTCAGTGGCTGTTGTACTGCTGGCTGTTTTGTACACAACAATTTGGTAAGACACCTGCTGCAGAGACAGATGGTGAAGTTACGGTTTTGCTTTCAAGTATTTCCACTACCACCCGTCAATGTTCTATCTTTTATGTACTGGAATCCAGGGCTCTTTCAGAGACCTGATGGGAGGAAACTAGGTAAAGCAACACACACATTTCAGCAGTGCACAAATATATGCAAATATGATATATTGAACATGTTTAAAATATGTGGCTGTAAAGTTTGCAGAAAAAGGAGATCTTGAGCAGAATTGAAACCCGTTCTCAGATCCACCATTCTATAACCAATGGCACTTCTACTGGTTTTAAAAAAAAAAGATGGATCCAATAGGGCTTGGAACTGCAAGATGCAAAGAATGCAGCAAACTCGCTGGAGTTTAATTGTGTCACTGGAGTAATTTATCGGAAAGTCAGCCATCCAAAACATTTTGAGTTACTAGAAAAATAGTATTTTTCAGAGACTGATGAAAACAGGAAAAACTTTTTAGCACAACTGAAGAGAATTTTTAGCAGACAAGCAAAGTATTGAGGAGCATGCTAGAATCCCAGAGGTACCTTTGCCAGTTTGTCATACTCATTTTAAATTAGCAGTAAGAAAAATAATAGTTGACTCATAGAGGATATTTTTCTATGGCATAAGCTATGCAAAGATTCAATATGCTCAGGAGATAAATACAATCAATATAAAATAATTGTTTAAATGTAGATTATTTAATTCTAAATATTTTATTTATATGTCAATAAAAATGAAAGCATAAAATAAAAAGGTTTTGGAGTTAAAAGGTAGTGATTTTCTGGGTCCTTTCTCTCCTTTACAGCACTTCATATACATATTCATTTCTGAGCAAGCCATAAGTAAAAGCAAGATTGCTTTCTCAGTATTTCTAACAGTCATTTACACTAATTTTATCTAACAGACACCAGAAATATCACAAGGTGAGAGGTGACTTTCACTTGTTGATTCCCCTTTGCAAGTTACTCAAGTAACTTTATAGGTGCATTTAGTGTGTTTATGAGATGACTAGAATTTTGCTGCTTGCGATTTAATCCACTGCATAGTTCTGTCTGAATGATGAACTCTTTCTGCTCCCAGTTTCAGCACCCAGACTTCTTAGCCATAGTGCAGTGACGAACCCAATACTTAAACAGAGTAATTGTAAATAATTAGTCACCAAAAATTTTAACTATTAAATATTATTAAGGCCAGAGAAAGGTCAACATTAAACTGTTATTCCCAGTGAATTATTTCTTTTTTTAAAATATTTTTGTTCAAACAACTGGATTCTTACAGAAATCCTAAATCACAAAATCATTACGCTAAGTACTTATTAAATAACATACTACTACAAGGATTGACAGGAATTACAGAGAGGAGAATTAATGTTAAAGCCTTGAAAATAATTCATTTATGCAGCTACCTTATTGTAACACATATAAGGTGGTCACATGTAAAGCTAGAACTGTAAAGAAAAATCTCTTACAAAGAAAGTTCAGAAGTTTTGCAATTTAGTACTTTTGCAGAATCCCTCAGGCAGATATAACTGTCATGTCTCATAACTCTTTTAATAGCAGGTGAAAGGGTAGAGTAACTGCAAACGCTTTATAACCATTAAATGTTGGTAACATCAAATAAACTCAACCTTTCATACGCTACTTTCTTCATGCTAGCCATATTTACAACTTAGGTCCATAACTTTTTACACCAATTCCACAGAACAAGATCTGAGGGGAAAACTACTACAGTTCACTGCTAAGCATGTGAAATTAAGCTATTTGTTAAATTTTAACATACAGAGCTGTGAACTGCAGCAACCACAAAGCCAACATTCCTTTGCTCCTGCAGCCATTACAGGACAGATGCAGTAAACTCCTTAACCAGCTTGCCAAGAAATTAATCTACTGGGCCTCCCCAGCTTTAGATATTTAGGTTGGGTTTTTTTTTGTTTTGTTTTGTTTCCTTTTTTTTTTTTTAAAAAAAAAATGCTTCAGAAACAGCTGTGATAGTTTTAAGATGTTAAGATTTTTATTTTTTTTTAATAATTTTTTACCATCCTCAAGTTCTAGTAAGTGAAATGGACTTCCTGAGCCAATTAGGTTCAGCTGAATCACCTTCAACAGCAGTTAAACATGACTGCATTCATTATGCCACTAGGTCTACACTGAAAGGTATCTGCAGTCTAGTCACATTAACAGCTCTGAGGGGATAGACTGTACCCCACAGCTCTGTGGAGCTATAATCCATATATAAATATATATACATGTATATATATAATATATATAAATATGTATAAATAAATAAATATAAAATCCATGCAGAAGTAGGTTATACGAATAATCAGGGAATAGAATTAAGGCAGGCCACTTTCCTGCCAACATTAAATCTCAATTCCAAGACTTTGGGTGATTCCAATGTTTCAAAGAAAAAAATTGCCAGACCTTTGTTTTTTAATGAGGATAATACAGAACATTGGCCCCTAGATTTTTTTGTTGTTATTTGGTTGTTGTTTTTTTTTTAAATGTTTACTATGTTTATACTGGAAATACAAAAGATTTCTGTTATAGGGTTTATCCTTTTTAATAGTTAATGTATTATTAATGTAAATAATTCTACAAACAAAGAATGGGACAAAGCTTATTTTCTAAGTTTTTTTCAATTTTTTTTTGGGGGGGTGGTGTGTGTGTGGTTTGTTTTGTTTTTTAAAGGATTGCTGTGATATTCAGAATTAGGCAAACTAAACCCCAGGCTGTCACATCTGGTTATTTGGTACAGCAATGTAACTTCTAGAAATATTTAGATGCTTGGATGTAGTGCCAAAACATTAATACTGCATAATCTGAAGTTTAAAATTTCTTTCATTCTCAGTTATATTTTTCATATACAAGAAATATATTTAATGTTATGAGATTACAAGCAGTTATGATAAAATTTACACTGATGTAAAATTAGAACACAAAATTGTCTCAGTAATTTTTTCATCTCAATATTCTATCGTACATTAATTAGCATTCTTCACTTTTTGAAAACCAGTCATTTGACATCCAAAAAGTTTTTAAGATTATGGGTTTTAGCTGATAAGTTCATATGTACCTCAGTCTGGAAAAATCTAAGCAAAGCCATTTAATTTGAAAATGGTCAACGTAACAGTGAAAGTGTGGATGATGGAGCTAAGTCAATACAATACCTTGGGTGCTGACATAAAGGGTTTCTCTTTGACTCTTGGCCACAAATTCTCATTCCCTACTCTTGAACAAGCATCTAACAAGATCCTTGTCAGAAGGACCCATCTGATCTTTTTCAGTAAGTTCAGGGAGTGAAGCAAGCGAAAAATTATCCTTACAGAAAAGGAAATAATTTTCTGCCACATTAGCTCCCTAAACTGGTACAACAGAGAAGCAGGAATTTGAAGCCAGGATCAAGCTGACTGTTCTCTTCAGGAGTACCTCTTAGACTGGCTCAGCCAGATATGCAAACTGCACACTAAGGGTAGGACAAAACCAAGCACAAGTGAAGTTGCTTCAATGCCTTTGCATAAAGTTTTTTGTGTGCAAGTCAAAAATAACAGATGATGCTATTACTCTCTTTGAAACTATAGCAGGAAAGAAAAAAAAAAAAAAAAAGGACTCTGGCTTCAGGGGAAAAAAAAGGCAAAATTATGCTTCCAAGCCTCCAGACTTCTATGTGGTTAGAAGGTATCACCATTTTCTCTATAAAGTATTATGAAGTAAGACTTGGTTGTTATTTTGAGTGATGATAAGTAGTAAAAAAACATATAAAAATGGATTATTTTTAATATATCAAGAAATAAGCTGTGATACATACAGCTTGATGCTGCTCAACATCTTTATGATGTGCTGGATGTAATCTTTAAAAAAAAAAAAAAAAAAAAAAGGAAACAAACAAAAAACCCCAAACAACCTAACCCCCCCAAACAACAGAAAGACAAAACAACAAAAAAGCCCCAAAACAAACTACCAGAAGAATACTTCAGAATTATAGAAAATGAGTTTGAAAATGGCTGCTGGAAATCTCTAATCCAATCTCCTGTTCAAAGCGTGACTAACATTGGAGTTGGTACCAGGTTTCTGTGGAACATGTCCAGTTAAGTTTAGATTCTACCCACCCCAGCCTTTTCTGGGGAGAAAACACTCTCACAGTGTCTCCTTGCATGCCTTGTTCCAGTCCCCAGGTCACCTAGGTGGTCCTCTTCTGGTCTTCCTCCAGTTGTCAGTGTCTCTGGGGAGCCCAAAACCAGAGAGAGTACTTAGATGCAGCTTCACAAGTGCTGGTGACAAGGGGAATAATCACTTGCATTACCTTCCACAGAGCCAGTCATTTCATCACAGAAGCCAACCAGGTTGGTCAGGCAATATTTCCATGAGCACCTTGCCTTCTTTGCCCTATGTATAGCCTCATCAAACTAAGCTATGAAAACGCTGATTATATTAAATGTTTGCAGTCCAACAAATAGCATCTATATTAATTTGAGATACATGTGATAGCTTTGTTATGGAAAGTTTTAAGAGACATTCACAAACTTCACAAATACTGAATTGTTTAAAACAAGCCTGGAAAGATATGGAATAGGCTTTTGTTGCATCAGTTTTTCTCATGTTTCTGATTCACAATCAATATGAGATTCTTCTGCTCAAAGATGTACTGGCTGTAACATTTTAAGATTTATATAAGGCAGCTGCTGGCTTTGTAACTAACCTTTCTCCTAAGAAGTTATATGGTGTGTCAATTCTCACTTTTCATATTTTATTCTACTCTTAACACTTGTTTACATACCCTGCACATAAGCAGCAGCCAGATGAATAAGTATTGTGTGAAATGAAGAATGCCACCAGTACACCTTGTAGGTAAAATACTCAAAACTGTAAAGAAACTGCGTTTGAAACAGCATGTGTCCCACAGCATGTGGGAAATCTATCCCTGTACAAAGTATGAATCCTGGATGCAGTTAAGAAATTGCTGTATCATTAAATACCTCAGAGGATGTGAAGCCAACCATATGCTGTCAGGGCTGAGTCATATGTGTCTCAGACATGGGACTGTGGAAAATGTCACACCCTAGCAGCTCCCAGTCAAGAGGGAAAATAAAAGGACAGTGGGCACCTGAGCCAGAGAGCAAGCAATTCACCCAAACTCTTCCAGCAAGCCAGGGTTTGGAGCTATGGAATTTCACAAAAAAACTGAAAGGAAGATCAAATGTTACAAATTAACCTTAGAAGCTAAAGCATTTGGAAATGAATCAGAGAGAGAGAGAACTTGTGCGTGGAGAAGGAACAATGAGGCATGCTTTGCTAACTATGAGCCAGCCAAGTGAGAGGGAAATTGGCTTCAGAATTCTGGCACAAATTTGCATGCAACGTAATTTAGAAAAGTTTTATATAAAAATGGATGACACTGAGTGCACAAACTATGAGTGCACAAAAACAACATTCAAAACTGAGGAAGGGAAGTGCATATATTATATTTAGTATTCTTTCAACTGTATGATATTTTGTGCCAGCTAATATAAAGAATCATTGAATTTATGGAATTTTCATATCTCTGCTTGTCTACTTCAACTATTGCATGCTTCTTAGAGGTGAACTGTAAATCCTGAGTGAGTAAAATGGGGGCTAAAGGAAAAGATGTACTTAATCTTTCAGAGAACCTAGGGACACAGCTGTTAGAACTCATCCTTGGGGCAGGAGAACCATGTGCAAGTAGCCAGTAAAGTCTCACATTTACCAAGGAATAGAAGGCAATCCTGACTGGAAACTGAACCAGAGAGAAACCTGCTTTCAACTCCGATCGAACAAAGCTTAAAGGTACATGGTCTTAGAGAGCTAGAATGGAAAGAAAGCAATCCAGACTCCAGTTTCCAGCTGATGGGACATTATGAAGCCTGTGACAAGCCTGTGTTTCTTCTTACTATTGCATGAGTTGAAAATTCCAGGTCAGTTGTCCAATTTTCACTTTCAACAAAAGTTAACATAGTTATGATTTTAGGAAACACTCCATGCAGTCATACTTAAAAACGGCTCTTCATTTCCTCAGTGCTCTTCATTAAATAACTTTAACAAAACTTGAGCTGCTATTTGTTTATTTTGCCATTCTTCCCATGTTCTTAGCCAAATCCCAGAGGAAGGTTTCCTGCCTGAAGTAAGTACTTGTTCCTAATGAAAATGCATATTCTTCAATATATTGTAAAATTTCACCCAAGCTACTAAACTGGAATTTAAAACCATTTGTACACATACCAAAAATAAGATAAGGTCAACATTCAGAGGTCTTTTCTTAACATTATAGGTAACTAATTCTGTCCTTGACTTCCTTACTCGTAAGAATAATTTGACTGCAACTTTTCAGGATAATCATTTGCATTTTTAGTATTTTCAACTCCTCTTCATTATTATGAACTCCTTATGCGTTCTTAGGACAAAAGTATGAGAGTGCATCGTCAATATCTTATTTTCTGGGTGGAGAACCACAAGCAGAAACTTTGGAAATTACACATTAGCACAATGTTCAAGTTAAATTGAGTCCAAATAGCTTTCACTGCCATGCACTTCAAAGCACTAACAAACCATCATGCAGTATTCTTCCCAGCTTTGCTTGATTGCCATAGTGGTGAATCATGACCACAAAAGAAGCTGTGTGAATGTTGGATTTGGTTCCCCCCACTTCCACAGAGGAAACAATACAACATTAATAAAGAATAAGATCAAGAGAGAACTATAGAACTGTTCTTTAGTGAGATCTAAGTGGCCAATTTTTTCCACCTGGGACACTCAGTCAGTGTATTTGTTATTAGAGACTTCACTGTGATTCACAGGCTAAAATTCCAGGTAGAGATTTAACTCACTGCAAACTCTTGGACAAATCCTAACAAAGAAGATAAACCTTTTATGTCACCAAATCTGACAAAGTTTGGTGTAACTCATTTCAGAGCAGTCTGTCTTCTCTTGCGCTTATTACTTAGAAAAAAAATCTAAGTATGGCTGTCATTCAGCTCATCGAAAAGTCAACAGTTTGTAAAATTAGACATCAAAGCTAATGAAGTATTAACATACATAATGAATTTACATTACTGCAAACTCTGACATAGAGATTATGAAATCTTTGTCTTTTCTTTTGAAAGGCATTTTAAGAACTATCATCAGATTCATACTAAATGAGAAGATCTGCATGTCCTCAAACCAAATAACTCATCAGTCCAAACTTTTAAAAGCAAACCATTCTTTAAACTAGCAATTGCTTGCTAAATCTTGTTTTGTATGAAACTTCTCCATAAATATTTCCTCTACAGCATTTCAATTTGCTTACAGATATAAAACTGCTTTTTATTCAAACTGTATAAAGGAATGTACTTATTTCATGTAGGACAGGATATGCTCTATCAAATCCCAACATCATACTTCTTTCGTAAGAGAAAAAAAACATCATGTAAAGCACATGTCCATTTAATTATAGTCAAATAGCCTAGTTCTGCTACTAGTGTTCAGAATAGTAAAGGATGCATTTTAATCTTTTTTTTTTTTCTTTATGAGTAACTATTTGAGAATACATTTGAAGTGGAAGCTTGAATTTCAAGGGGAAAGAATGAGGAAAACCAAAGCTGAGTGAAACATGAAATTCACATATGTTTTGGAACTCCATACTTACTAAGAAAAAAGCCCTCCACTTCAGGGTGGCAAAGTCAACATCTGAGATCTTTCACTGAATTACCAATTTTGTATACCAAAAGCACACAGCAGCAGTACTTGTGTGTATTAACTTTCAAAAAATCTGTCTTAAAGGACAGACAGCCAGTCAGGTATGAAAATATTAGGAAATCTAAGAATTCTGTGCAACAGGTAACACCTTCTTTGTCCAGTCTATTCAGTAATCCAACAAAAAGATGATTCATCTCTAGCCTGAACTGAAGCTTGTAACAGAAAACCGAAACCTTCCCTTTGGAATATTTCTATCTTTTGCTTAATATTTTAATTAGTAAGACTTTGTGAATTACATTAAAGCTTCCATATTCCAGTCACAAGTTCTATAATATTGTCTCACAATGCAATGGTAAAAATAACACCAGCAATTTAATGATATGCATGAAATCTTCTGGTATTTTGTCAGATAGTGTAACAGAATGCCTGTAATTCCATACTGTGAAAGACCTGAAACCAACCAAAAAACCCTATAAGGTGGGTTTTTTCAATTAGTTATGAAAATTATTTAATGCAAATACATACATCTCTATAGGATCAAACAGCAATTAATTGCATGAAGTTTCATTTCACAAGGAGATGGCATACTGTCTAAAATGTTTACTTCGCACAGATCTAGGTAGAGGTAAGCACTGATTTTAACTATTACAGACACAAATAATGTTAGTATATTGTGCTGATATTAAAAAAAATAATTGGTCCAATAATGATGTGGAATGTTATGAACATCTAATTACAAACTGATTAGAACAAAAGGCATTAAAACAAACAAACAAACAACTAAATAGCCCCAAAAATGAAAACAATTGTCGTTTTTACTCCAGTTATACTAACGATGAAAATGAATGCTAGGAGTCAATCTGCCACAGACAAGTCTTTTACATATTTGCATTAAGCACCCTAACATAAGGATGTAACTTGCAGAATTTCTGTTACCTATCATTTTCTTGTGAACATAACAAAACATGTTTGTGCTAGATGAAAAATTTCCAGTTCTGTCTCAATTGCTTAAAAAAACAGTTCTACATTACAAAACAAATCATGATTAATGTAAATGAATTAAATTAATTGGATATAACAGATTATTTCATAAGATTGCACACTGCCATATGTCCTGCACGTCACCTTTTAGCAATAAGAGCATGGCCTTATTAAATTTTAGACAATACATTACAAAAAGAGGGTAAGATTCAGTGTTGATCCTTCTTAGTAATAGAATCCAATCAAGATATAATTACATTAAGCAGCCTAGTAACTAAAGAAAATGCTGTATAACACACATTTGTTCTGGGTAAATGTTTCTGAAAAAGAAAGAAATTAATCTCTGTTCCAAAACAATTTACACAAAGTACAGAAACAAATGAGCTGTAAAAAAGTTGTATAACCTAAGGTTTATTTGCAGGAATTAAAGTTCTTAGATCAGTATCTTTCTAAACTGTTGACATAATTGTAAATCATCACTTACTTAAACTTAATGGTGAGACCTAAGAATTATAATTCTTTCAAAATACTATCTAAAGATCAGAAATAAGAATGCTAGGTAGATGAAAGCTGAACGCAGCTTACACGTTAAGTTTTCACACCTGGAGAAATGTCTTTTATGAAGTGGCCTGGCAAAAGTAACAGTAGTTATACAAACATGGGTAAATTTAGCTTTCTTTAGTGTCACTGCCCACACATTAATAATTCCTCCTGACAAACCTGTCTGCTTTCAGACAGCCTGTGCTGTGATCTGCAGTTGTAAGCCCACTGCTGGGCAGATCACCACATTTTCTATTCTTTCTGCACACTGATACAAGGCTTAACTCAGCCATCCTTCCTGGACAGGCTCATGCCATACCTGCAGCTAACCCAGGGTTTCAGAACCTCACATTTATTCTGAAGTAACTGGGCAGCAATCTAGACCGTTCAATTATTTCTTCCAGCCACTCATGACCCACTGATTTGGCATCTTGACTCGGGAGAGATTGCATTGACTTTTGTCAGAACAGAACTGAAGAGATTTGTCTGTTTTTTTAAGGATCAGTATCATTGCTGTAAAGCTCTAAAACCATTAGGGAAATTTAGCTAATGGAGACATAAAGGAATAAGTTGTGAAAACTAAGTGAAAAAATAAACAAGAAGCTTTTCTGTTTGGGAAAAAAATCCCTTAGGAAAAGAATTAAACAACAAAAAAAGTAATGAGAGAGCATGCATGTTGATTTGTTTCATAACTGCCTCATTCTCCTGTGTTGCAAATTAAGTGTTGTTGACTCACAATCATTTCAGAGGTTGGTTTTGTTTGTTTTGTTTTGAAGAGAAGGCAGTAATTACAGCATTGCTTTTGTTTCTGAAGCATGTCTATGCTGTTTCTTTAACCAACGGTGCTTTTCTATTCCAAGAGGCCCAGAATCAGTTATTTCATTTAAATTAGTTCATCCATTTTAATATACATTAGGACTCAGACATCCTGTGGATATCAGATTACACGCCCTCCTTATCTGAAATTAAATAATTTTAGTACCTGTATTACCTTACTTTCTTGTTATTCTTAATAGTGAACAATAAACTACTAGCATCACTCATTAGCTGGCAAGAAGTTTTGCCATGGAAAATTAGTTATAGGCCCAAGTAAGACCTGAGTTCTAGCAAAGATACATTATTATTCCCTCTCTGCTTGGGAAGGAATCTGAGGAGGTGACACAGTTCAAGAGACACCAGATTGTCGCCAAATATGTACCATGTGTAAAAAGAAAGATTAAAAAAAATTAAAGACATCCATAGTAAGGTATCAATTCCTGTTCTACCCAGCCAGTGCATACCATTGGACATACAAGTGCTGCTGTACACCATCTACCTTTAACTACAACTCAGCTTGGCTCCCTGGAGATAATCATTACCCGATTACTTTATTATTCTTTAGAAATAACAGGGTATACGTTTTCTGAAGTACCATTTACATACATGAAAATACTGTAATTTGGTTTTAAGTACAGTCTTACAGCTTGTGCAAAGAATAAGGCCTGGATGGAGAAAAAGATTTAGTGTAGTTGGATACTGAAGTCTAAAACTCTGCTAGATCCTTTAAATCATCTGACATCTGTGTAACCTAAAGTTATCACCAGGACAAAGTTCCTTATGTATCTAAACATTTTGCAAAAGAACTCAAGCTGAACATCTACGGATCAAAGGCAAATAAATAGATAAAAACCATCTCAAGCTTTATTAAGCATACTCTTCCCAGGAGGGTCAGAATGGTGTCTCCAAGACATAAGGTCAGCAACATGGATGAATTCTGGATTGATCTTTCCCTGCTCCCTGCCAACAAATGATGTTTAGGTAGAGTCTGAGGCATAGAGAGAGGAGAAAAACCATGCTGATCAGCTCTAACCAGTGGAGACAGGCAGCTGTCAGGGGTCTTGTTTAGGAAATGCTAAGCTTTTATTCTGAATTAGCTATAGCTAACAACAGCTTTCAAGATAGTTTTCATAGCGACTAACATAGTGACAGTATCTCTGTTGATCTGACAGAACCATGTGTGATTACCAAATGGTAATTTTTTTTGAGAAATACAGGTAGTAAGAAAAAAAAAAGAAAAGAAAAATGAAAACAGACAAAAAAATGGACCATATATATGATCTACCCCTTCAACTGTCACTCATGTTCAGAAGTCTGGTTTTATTTAATAATATTCAAAGTAAGCATTAACCTAATAAACAGCCTTCAGTAGACTGGAGATTTATAGCTTCATCTCTTGTCTAGGTTAAGGATACTGAAATTTAAAGATCATAAAAATGTAAAAGTAAAGCTGTAACATTTCAAATAAGATATTTCCTATTTCCAGTGGACATACATCTGTATGAAATGCATTTGCTGTCGACAGGAGCTGATAAGAACCAAACGGATTCAGCATTAATTTACAATTGTTTCAAACATACATAATATAGAGTATTATGCCAAAGTCAGATGAGAACAGAAAAGCTCCTTAGAAAATACAAGCTACGCTCAACAACTTCCACTAAGTTGGTGCAAAATAGTTCAAGCTAACACATGGTGAGTTAGTAAATTTCTTGCTGCAAATGTGACAATATTGGCAAGTGTAACAATGGCAAAGTCACATTTCAAAGAGAAGATTCCCCCAGGAGGTAAAACTGATGTCTTAAAATTCTGGGGAGAAACACACTGGTGACTCTCCCTTGTCTACAGCCTTTCAAAAAGCTTGCTCTCAGTCTCTTTCAGCCTCCTAGGAAATGTCAATAATCAAATCAATTCAAGCCACTTAAATTCCACCTATTTGCACAAGGCTTGAACTCTAACTTGTTATCTGAAGTTGATTTAGTTTCCAAATATCCTATTAAGTGCTGTTATTTAGTAACTTGATAATTTTGCAGATCTATTAGTTTACACAGGCCTGTGCAGAAATAAAATTAAGCTCAACCCTCAACACATTTGGTTTGGGTGTCTTGTACATTAATTTTGTCTTTTTATTAAAAAGCATTTAATAAAAAGCATTTATTTACTTAGTATATGCAAAGTTTATAATGAGGCGTTTTGGAATTTTTCAACTGAAGTCAAAGAAATTAAAGTATGCTTTTAGGAAAGAAATATGAAAAACAGAATGTGCTTGAAGTAATGTGCATGAAGGTCAAAACAATCAATCTTTGGAAACACTGGGCTTAATGTCCTAGTTAGGTCATCCTGAAATAAAAAGTACACTTTACATCATTTTGATGCTTTAATAATTGTTAAGAATCTGACTATCAAGGAAAATTTACTTTGTACTTAAAAATTATTTAAAATAGGGGGTTTAGATACAATTTTCCTGCCTGTTACCTTAATTCAGAAGGAAAGCCTAGTATTTAAAATCACTCTGATGTTTTAACTGCATTCATATTTTGATTTATTATAAGGGACTTCTTGTATAACATTCTGAATTCACAGTAATGAATCATCAATCACAAGGTCCAACTCTGTTGCGTATGTCCACCCATAAGATGAACATAACTCAGTGCTTGCATGGGTCAAAGGTTAGTCTGTTTTTATTTTAATGGGAATAGCTCACCAAAGGTTTACCTATTCCATTATAAAAAAAATGAACAATTCCTACAATACAGTTTGTAGCATCTTATTCCCTGATGTTGGTAAAAGTCTTGATCCCATTTATGTGATCTACACTAAAGAAACTACAAAAAGATTACTTTAAAAAACCCCAGTATTTCTAAGTGCTTTTACTTGAAATTAACAAATCTCTTTGTATATTTAAGGAGAAGTAACCTTGAACTTAAGCAACCATGTTACGTGGTGTTTCAATACTGCAATTCCATTTCTCTGGCTCACACACACTTGTCTCTTCTATCCCTCCTTTTCTTTACCTCCAAGGCTTCACAAGCTGTTTCAAATTGTTTCCCATCCATTCCACCAATGTCTTGTCCCATTACCATGCAACGGTCCAACAGCCCAGCACTAGGACAAGAAATATTTCTTTAAAAGTTCATGCAATAGTAAAGTTACATGCATGTCCACATACTACTTACTACTTCTGTTAGGCTTTAGTGAGTACAAAGAACAAAACCTGAAACTTGAAGCAACTGAGTCCCTCTGTTTTCAGCAACAGCACACATCATATTTCTATACATTCAAGAATAGTCTATGTCAATGCACAGCTTTCTTACATGAGTGTAAGCAGACACTGGAGTGGTTGAAGTCCCGCATGAGGACCAGGGCTCAGGAACTTGAGGCTGCTCTTACAGAGGGCCTGATCTGCTGGTTCTTCTAGGTCAGGTGGCTTATAGCAGACAACCACTGCAATGTCACCTTTACCTGTCCTCTCCTTAATCCTAAACTATAAGCTCTCAATTGGCTCCTCATCCATCCTCAGTCAGACCTCCATGCACTCCAGCTGCTCTCTCACATTAAGGGCAACTGCCCTGCCCCATCCTCCCACCCCGTTCTTCCTGAAGACCCCGTATCCCTCCACTGCAAACTCCAGTCATGGGAGCCAACCCACCATGTCTTCACATCCCAGACCCCCAACTCATCCTGTTTACTCCCCATAGTATGTGCACTAGTATAAAGGCATAGTATAGTGCCTGCCCTACCAGGAAACAAAAAATAATTATCTGTCTCATAAATAACACAGCAGCTCAGAAGTGTTTCTCCACTTTGCCAACATTGTGGATAAACGTTGGCAGTGTAAACGTGTAGAATTTGGCATAGAGCCTCTTTCCTTACAATGTGTCATTCACCCTCATTTTTAGCATTTTAGTGGCCGTTCCTTTTAGGTGGCTATTAAAGGGAAGAAAAACAGAACAAAACAAAAACAATAGAATACACCTATATTAGACTAATGAAACATAAAAGTTAAGCAGAGCATCCTCTTCTAGCTTTCTAGCAGTAAAACAGCTCTACAATATCAATGAGATTAAGTACTGGAGTCAATCCACCCCTGGGATCTATCAAAATCCTAAAATTTTTTTGTTTATTTTTTGGGTAAAACATGAAGCGCTCCATGCTATGGTTTTATGGTAAACTGAAAGAAGCACCAGTAAAACTGCCAGAGCAATTACTTTAGAGCTAGTAAAACCAGGAAATACCGTACTGTTTCAACTCATAATGATGTAAATCTTCACAGGTTCACTTAAGAACTATCCTCAACTAGAAACTCTAGCTAAATATATTCAATTCACATTTACAAAATGCTTCAAACTATGCAAGTTTGAGTGGCTGAGCTTCACTATGCACTGTGCAACCCTATATAAACCAATGTCCTGAGATATTCCCCAGAAGTTGTAGAATTATGAAGTTTAAATCAGAAGAATTCTGTGTGTCAGGAAGAGTGTCAGAACTCTGTCTGAAATTAAGAAAAGTTGTTTAAACTAATGAAAATATTAGCTTAACTTAAACGAGCTTTGCTACAGCAGCATGAGCATTAAAATGCAAACTTTTCAGGTGGGAGGTTCTATCCAGCTCATGGCTAAATATAGGTACCCCAGAAAAAAATCTTCATTCTCTGAGATTGGACTGATTTTTTTAAAATTACAGGATAAAACCACAACATTTTATCACCACTATGGAAAAAAATCTGTGTTTAAAGCTGCCATTATCTGTACTGATTACATAATTTAGGTCTCAATAAATATTATTTACAAGCTATATGCATTTTCAGAAGATACTTTAAAGTCTCCCAGCCATAGCTATTTACATATAGTTCCAGTAATCAAAGAAAATTTCTATCTTTCAAGAATGAGATTGTGTTGCAAGAATTAAAAGGACTGTGAAAGCAAGTAGGGAATCACTTAAAGTGTATCTTATCCCACGCTAAGTTTGAAAATATATTTGTGAACTGTTCAGGGTGAGTTGTATGCTGCTATGTAATCCTCAACAGAGCAGTAGAGATACAAGTGAACTAAAGGAGAAGAAAAAGTCATTATTCATATTTGTTGTAAAACCTGATGTAAGTGCATATAAAAATACAGATCAAAACGTTTGCAGATCCTCACTAACCATGCATTTTAGTGTTAAAATTCAGATAAATATCCCAGGGTGGAACACAGGCAAATCACTCCGTGAAGAATTACTATAGTTTCAGACAAATGATTTCTAGCAGCTTTCCAGCTTCCAAGTTTAGGATTCCATAGAATATAATACTCAGTAGCACATATTGCATGAGAATTGGGTATTGTAAAAGGGAAGTTATGCAGCTGCTTGAACTCTGAGGCTCTCATTTGTATCTCTCAGTCAATTCAGTGCTTAAAAAAAAAAAAAAAAAAAAAAAAGTCTTTCAGAGCATGAAAGGTGCAAGACAGTTGCAGACATGTGAGAGTGAGTTGGACCCCAGGAAAGTGCAGGAGCTGGCATGTCGGAATATGATTAAATGCCAAGCAGTTTTACAGTGATTTAAACAGGGCTCAAACTTCAGGAAATGAATGGGGAGTGGGAGACTGTGCTTTTGAATGTGGCATAATATCATTTAATCACTAAGCCATTACCTTCTCCTAATGAAATATAAGTAAAGCACTCAAGATTTTCAACTCAATTACATAAATTCTCCAGTTTTTCTTCTGTTTGAATATTTGGGATTTTATAAGGGTTGTTAAGTGCCTGCTTTGGTTTTATTTTAAGCAGATACTCTTTATCTATGATTATGGACACTAACTTATTTATATTACCCATTTTTTCCATTCCAGTTTCCAGTACTAATTTCAGTTACCTAAAAGCCATCCAGAGCATGCTAAAATAGATCCACCCATCCAGAGGGATCAGTGGCATAGTTCAGATTTTCTCTTAGGATCATTCACTCTGATTTCTGTTCCACTGAAGAGTCTGGAACATGTCAGCACTCTAACAGTTTGTTATCTACAATGATAACTCTGTGCTGTTTACACTACAAGCTTTGAAAATTCAGTGTGATTTTTTTTTTTTTTATCTTGAAAGTGGATAGATCTTAGTAAGGCTCTTCAAATCTATGCAGTAAACACCTATGTCTATTAGGTTCAGAATATAGAAAGCAAAAGCAGCAATTGAAAAAATTGTAAAAGCTAATGCAAGAGTCCTGAATTTTTTTCTTATTTACTAGAAGTCCCTGTATTTTAGTGAGCTTTAAAGCTCACTACAGTAAACATTTTTACTAACCTACTTAGGTTAGACAATATTAAACTTGGAAAGCAATTCACTTCTTAAATGAAACTTGAAAATCATCTGATCATTTTGCCAGACACAACTCTAAATCTATCTGAAATGCAAATACATATTAGCATGAAAAAGGAAGTCAAACCCCAAGCTTCCTGAACATGATTTAGCTAGCACTGAAATTACTCAGCATACTAGATGAGTGTCAGCATCCAGCTATTTTTTCCCAGAAGTTTCTACATTTGGAGTGCTAGCAAATATAACTTCAGTGAGATTTACAGGCCAAAAAGATCATTTACTCTGTTCTGTTTCCCACAGAATTGAAATGCCAGTGTTTGGCCTTATTCTTCCTGTCCATATTATACACCTATTTGATTGCAATCGTCAAATACTTACATTCAGAGCTAGGTAAGTTTTGTATTTTAATTTTAGAATGGACCTTGCGATAAAATCAAGCCCCCCCTGAAAACCCAAACCCAGAATGGAACAGAAGTTGAATATTCTGTTCAAAGATGATCACCAAGACAAACATGTCTTGTTATAGTTATGCCTCTCTCTCCAAACTCTAATTAACTTTAAACTGAATAATTGAGCAGAAAACTGAAAAACTTAAAGAGTATATAGAGTCTTCCAGCTGTCTCAAAGAAACATACAAATAATAAACCTAGCAGGAATGCTTGATAAGGAAATATTGCTCACTTTTACAAACTAAAAATAAATTATTAAATTAGGTGCCCAGGTTCTTATTAAGAATGTACAAAGAAAAGGAATTTGTATAACACAAACAATTTAGTTCTTTCATCTTCCATTATCTATTGGACTAAATGTTTGCATATTGTTTGTTAGCATAAAAAAATATGTAGGTACTTTCTAAAGATTTGTCATAGAAATACCACACTATCGGCATTTAACAGAAAAGCTATGGGAAATAAGCAGTAACCACAGAGCTTCTTAGCTTTTCTTTTACATGCATGCAAATTTACAGAACATGCAAATGACTATGTATTAACTGCTTCTAACAAAGACAAGACACCTAAACGGAAGGTATGATTCTGCTTCAGTGTTGAACATCTATATCCTGCAGTCCAGCTGAATACTCAACACTTACAAGCAGTATTAATATAGTTGCACGTTACACAACAAAACATGAAACCACTTTTATCCTTTACTCTCTCAATCTAGTGTCACATTTAAATCTCCACTAGTCATTTCCTTGTCAAAGGGCATCACTGAACACTGCCTACATGAGGTCTTATTTGCACAACCTTTTCAGTTCCATTTAAGAAATATTAAATGTGCAGACATACTCAAAATTCTAACAACTAATTAACGTCTCATTGTTACTGATACTCTTTGCCCATTTTCTTTTACCATGCTTTAGGATTTTTTTAGGCTTTGGGTTATCTCTTCAGCCTTCAAGGAAAAAGCTCTTCTAGTTTTCTCTAGCTTTTATAATGTTTGTCAATGTACTGTTCTTTATACTGTTATATGAGCAGTTTGCCAGTGCCTCCAGCCTTTGCTTGCAGGGATTCCTTTGCATTGGTGGTAGCATGGCTGAACAGCCACACATTGGTTCCACAATCCTTTCCAGTATGTTAAATAGTCACCATGCCAGATTATTAATCTTATGTTCCATTTCATGTAAATAGTCTGCATGTGGAAATGGGGTGCTCTATCCATGAATACACTGAGATTGCACAGATTGCCCAAGTCATAAAACAGCCTGTGAGAGGTAGAGACAGCAATTTCAAAACACAGTGATAATTCCAGTTCTTGCAGATAGAAACAAGCTGAAATCTATTTGTCAAAATGAGTAATGGAGATCCAAACACTGATTACAGTCTACAAATCTACCTTAGACTGGATGCCTATATTTGAAATTGTACTCTATGTTCAAATCACAGAAGTATTTTTATCCCAATGATTTATTCCTAAATATAAAAGAAATATACACACAAGTAAAACTGTATGTAGTGTAAACATTAAACATTTTTCAAAGAGTTCTGAATGCAATAGCACAGCTAAGTTTATGTATTATATACAGGAAAGTATTTAAGGAACAGTTGTTTGATTTATCTAACATGAGTGAGCATATCAGTACATTGAAATAGATGAGAATGCAGTAGTCATAGTTGAATTTGGTGTGCATTATCTTAAAGTGCTGAAGTATGCAAGGGAAGGAAAGCAGGGAACTACCTTTATTTAAGAAACCAGAACTCAGAACATATGACAACTGTCTCGTCTGAACTCCCATAGAAACAAAACACAGAATTTTCCAAATTCCTTATTTAAACTGAGAGAACATCTACACTAGATTGAAAAGAATCTACTGATAGGAAATACTCTGTCCCACAAAAATACATTGGCCTAAGTGCATGTTTTCACAAGACAAAGTAAGAAAGCCTGCTTTTTAGAATACTGGAATACACGTATAAAAGCTTCTAGCTCTCGCTCATAACACACATACCCTAAGAGTATGTATAACATACACAAAAAGAAGCCAGACAAGTTCTCTTCTAAAAACACAGCCCTGAACTTGTGCATTCATTAAGTATTTGAAAATTCTCAGACTATAACTGAGAATCCTCTCATAACACTGCACCCTTTTTGGCCATTAAAAATAGCGTACTTTCCTCAGAAAAGTGCTACTTTCTACTGTTACTTATTAGACTTATAATATATGTTGGAGTAGTAATTTTAGAAGCGCCTCTTTTACAGATTCCAAGGTGAACAAACAGCTCCACTTTGCTAACCATAGAGTGGTAATATTAAATGGAGCATCATGCTATTCATTAGTCTTTTTATAAACTCAAACAC
>JAVJGJ010000047.1:43657629-43725748 GCA_035590215.1 Microhierax caerulescens | reverse complement strand
TTTTTTTTTTTTTCATTTTGTTTTATTAAAAAAAAAAAAAAAAAAAAAAAAAAAAAAGCTAAGCATAAAAAGACTAAAGGTTACTAACAAGTGATTCTGCTGTTGTATCTTCATTTTACTTTAGGCCCACCCTTTAATGAGACTATTATACAACTAACAATCTGTGAATGCAGTGTTCCTTTCTGTACACTTGGCTTTCTTTTTGAACAACTGCACCATGTTTACCATATATAGTTTACATACTGATAGATTTCTAAGCTGAAGGCCTTTAAACAGGAGCATGATAATGACATTTGATGTTTTTCATCTGAATGTACCACACGTATGCCATATTAGTATACACTGGTTGGTTGGTTGGTTGGGGAGGGGGCAGGGGGGTGGTTTGTGCTATTGCCTGCAGACAAGGGTCAAAAACCTTCTGGACAGGACTGCTTTACTGACATGTGAGGAGTAGGTTATTCTGTTCAAACCTACTGAGAACTTAGCTCAAATTTTATGTCAGATGTGTGTTAGTTGATCAATTAGATGTTAAATCCCTGTTCTTAAACATAATTCAAAACAAAGGTGTGAGTCTCACACATTCCTCCATGTATAACTGCAAATACGAATTAGAAATTAAGATGTTATAAGCACTTTAAATCACCTTAAAGTTACACTGAGACTGAAAAATTTACTTCAATTACAAACTGATTAAAGTACTGAAAATACAAAGAAATAATTTTTGAAAATGGAATATTAAACATTTTGAGCAACACCTCATTTAGCTCCTAAAACTTACCAAGTGCAAACACTCCCCATTAACTTCACAGGCTAACCATTTATCCACCATAACCATTCCTCAATCTGTTTTAAGGAATAACACTTAAAAAATCCAGGCTAGTACACTACAATCTAGCAGAAAGGGTTATAAATCTACAGGCAAGGGACTCTGGTAACATTATTCTCTAGTAAATAATCTCTTTATAACATTGCATTATTAGTTGAAAACAATATGCTCATCATAGGACCAGACAACTGAACTATTGTTTCTACTTTCAGAAGTTCTATGCTATTATAGTAAAAAGTTTATATTGATAAATGGCAGCTTCTCAACAGCAATATGGTAAGTGAAATTAAATCCAGCATGAGAGAACTGAAAGAAAAGGCTGAAGCGTATAAACTTTTCGCAAACAAAAGAGAGGGCCAATTTTAAATTATTGTGGAATTTTTAGCAAATATGTATTGGTTATTTATTGCAAATGCAGCATACAACTTCCCCCATTGCAAAAATTTTAAATGACAGACTTACAGACATGCATAACTGTACGTGCTCAGAGCAGACTTATTTTTGAAGAATAAGATGCAGCCCACAACCAAGTTAACTAACTTGTAATTTATAAAAGAAAAAAAAGATGACTGAGTCTATACATGAACTAAACATGTTCAGTCTTCCTTGAACATTCTAAGTTTAAAATCACATTTGAAAGAGACAAAGATATTCAAGATAAAAGTTAGAACATATATACATATGTACACATGAAAACTTACACTCATTACTGAGAGAAACTGCTCACAAAGTTTTTAGAATCAAACAAAATGGCTGTCCTTACCACAGGAACAGTGCAAAGGTGTTTGTTTTTTGGGGTTTTTTTAAGGTTTATACAAGGAATTGGTAACCTCAAAGACTGATTTTGAAGTAACCTGCTTTAACACAAATACATTTTTGGTCATTTGGTGGGTTGTAATCAGATCATAGATTAGGATGCAAATGGCTTAGTACAGTCACACCTTCCAGATTTTCACATTCAACTGAATACTAGTAGCAAGTACATTGTATAGTGTCACTCTAGTAATAAAGTAGAAAAATATTTGCAAGAACTTACAGACACTCACGCACAAATACAACTATCAGTCATTTTTAAGAAATGAATATAAGGGCAGGGAAATTAACTTTTCACAGTTTGGCTGAATGTTTTCTCTATTGCATTTATTCATAGATGTGTTCCATGTGAGAGCTCCTCTTGGGCTGGGACTGACCTATGATCTGCTATAGTGCTCATGGAAGTAAATGGCAGCCAATAATTATTCTGCTGGAAAAAATGTTTTTTAAAGATACTTCATGCATAGCTATTAAAGCATAAAGAACATCTGAATTATAACAACCCTATAAATCCCAGCCTAACCCAACGCATAAAGTGCGGCAGTACTTTTGTAAAGCACACAGCGAATGTTAGTGTAAGTCTAAAGCTACAACAGTACAATACAGACAAGTGTTTATTCATTTACTGAATGTACTGTGGAGTAACTTGAGCAATCTTTTTCAGTGTACACATCTGCTCAGTTGGCAATAGTCTAAACTCTTCAGAAGCCAAGAACTTTTGATTATCAGGAGTCTTCTCATGTATGCTCTGAAGCTCTATTATAGAGGACATTGTCTACATTATGTTTACCATGATTTAAAGATACAGAACACATCCACAGTACCAGACATTTTCTGGGCACCACGACAGAACTCAAATATTAAAGAAAGAGTGAGTGAGCTATAACTTTTTTTTTTTTTTTCTCCTCTCAGATTCACTGGAAGTTTTAGCTTTCTCTTGGTTTCTCCACTGGATGGATAACTGAATTTAATCCTCCATCTAAATCATATCAAGCCTTCAGCTTTTTGCTCCAAACCATAAGCTCAAAACTGAGACCAACAGGCCATTGCAGTCCCAGCAATCTCAGTTTTACACGGGATCATTCTCCCTTGGTCTTCATTCTCTCTTACCTGTCCCCATTCAAATCCATACTGCATGGACACTCGTGGTTTTTCCTTTTACTCTACACTATGCAATTACCTTTTTCTCCCTATTTCTTGTCAACCAGCAACTTCCTATACCTTGTGCTCTCAGTCCTGTGCACTCTGATACAAGTTAATACCTCTCACCCATAAATTCTTGAGATAGATTAAAAAATTACTTCAAGTCCAGTTTTAACATGCTTTCTGATGCAAACAATGAAGCACTCAATCACTATTGATAAATGATCACTGTCAGGTTTCAGTTTCAGTCAAATAAAGACATTTTTATTCCTCTGAAGAGGCTGGATTTCAGCCCACCTACCTCCTCTGCCTGCTGCTGAGACTGACTTCCCCACATTTCACCACACCATTCTTTCAGAATGTCTCACGTTCAGGTCTACGCTCCCAAGTTCTCATCTTCTCTCCTCAACGTTACTCATAAAATTCACTCGTTTTCTGAAGAAAAATTCCCCATTTTCTTCAACCTCTACTTGCAGCACTCCCGTACGCTGTTTCATGTTGGTGCTAACATCTCCTCAGCACGCCCCCCGCAGCTCCCAGCTCCCCGCCAGCCTGAGGGACAGGCCACTTCCCACTCTCCATAAGCAAGAACAACCTTCCACCAGGACACCAACAGCTACAGGGGAAAAGTTTTTCACCTCAGCAGTACTAACAGCAAGGTAATGCTGGCTGTTCTGTACAATTGGAAGGCAGAAACAAGAACCCTCAAGGCGGCTGCACCCCCCAGCTCCCGGTGGGCCCCACCTCGGCCCCAACACTGTCGGTCCCGCCCAGCCCTGAGGAGAGTGGGGAGGCTGCGCCGCCCCCCCCCCGCCAGAGAGGCAGAGGAGCCTCCTGCCCACGGCTGCTTCGGCCCTGGCCAGCCTCGACTAGGCAGAACTCTGAGCTAGGTGTACCCATCGCTGCTCCTCCACAGAGAAAGCAAAACAATAGTTCTAACATTGAACAGAGCTGTGGGTTCCACCCCTGGGGAGAAAAAGGGAAGAAGGGGGGTGGGGGTGTCTCTGTGTGTGTGTGTGTCTCTCTCTGTGTGTGTGTCTCTGTGTGTGTGTATGTGTGTGTGTGTGTGTGTGTGTGTAAATCAAGAGAGTTACTTGATCAAAATATTACACAGATGCATCTGCCTTTTTATTGGACTAGAACGTAGCCTCTTAGGAACTTACCAGCCTTCCTCCATAAGGACAAAGCCAGCGGTTGCCTTGCGGTACCTCTGGAGTCAGGTAATGGCAGGTAAAGCCCCCAGGGACCACCTGGATGCAGGAAACTCCCAGCCCTGAAGACCAGTGATGACAGTTTTGCTTTTCAGAAACAAATGCTGTAAAGATCTCAATTCCATGTGCATATTTTAAACATACTAGAGGATGCAAATATGGACTTAATTTACGGAGCTACATTCTTTCCCTTCTTGCACCAATGATGTCATACAGATGGAAGGGAAGTGTACCAAAGCCCCCAGAACTGTGCGCTGAGATGGGTCTCAGTGGGGCTGGCTCCTCCTTAGGCACCACCTGCCACTGACCCTGGCAGTTCTCCACCCAAACTCAGTGCCAGAAATACAGACAGTCACACTTTTGTAGCTTACCCAGGTGTTAACCAGTAAAACCAAACATTTTAGTGTGAAAATGTGAGGATATGGCTGTTATTAAAAAAAAACAAGTTAATAATACTACACTTCTGGTAGTAATTCAAGGATAAAAATAAAGCATTTCACATTTAACATCTTTAAATTATGTTTTTCCTTTGCAATGCAAGTTCAAGATAGATCTCACAATCATTTGAAAACCAACAAATATTGGCATACCTTCAAACAGGTTATTGTATTGTTTAAATAACAATGGTTCCCACTCTAATGTAAATACAATATGATGAAGCTTTCTTCAATATTCCTCTCTTCCACAGCAATAGTTTTGAACTTGCTAATTTGTAGAGCTTTTTTTTTTTTTTTCCCCTCCACCAGCAATACAGAGCAATTTAAATCTAATAACAATAGGCTTGATTTTCTTGGTTATGTTTCACAAATACCTTGAAAATAGTTCAAAGACCAAAAGGGTCTGCTAATCACAGGCTGACAAATACGTTGTTCTATTGTGGAAAAAAAAAAAAAAAAGAAAGAAAAGAAAAAAAGATAAGAGTTCCTTAAAAACATTTCAGAAGCTAATAAATAAAACCCAAACCAGTTCCTAAGAAAATTTTTTTAATTTTAATTTTTATGGAAATACATCTTTTTTTTTTTATTTCCATGATACAAAAATGTTAAATATCAAACATTTTCTGAAATCTACCAATGCAGATAATTTTTTAAACAAATAAAGGGCTGGTGCAGTTAGCAGGTTTGTCACAGGTACCAAAAAACATTTTTACAAAACCCCCACAAGCCGGGGAAGAAGGAGGGAAGAAACAGACTAAGACCTAAGAGTGAATACAGCAATAAGATGTGAAAACAAAGAAAAACTACCTCTGTCCAGGAAATTAATTTTTGAGAAACTTGTACGTTACAGGTTCTTGAAAGGATAAGCTACATGTGAAGTTGGTATTTAGATAAATACTGGCTGCACAGGTGGTGGGGGATACAGAATGGAAAACTAAAGACGATTTCCAGATAAAGTAATTGGTAGAAAGCAATAGGTGAAGGTGCAGTTCTACCTGTTTTAAGAATGCTGACAGCATATTGATAATTGCCTGAAAAAACAGCTAAAGATTAGGAGATTTGTGGTAACTCCCCTCAAGCATAGCAAACAGCCTAGCACAAAGTCTTAAGAGTGCCAGTTCTTTTTGTACATTTCATAGCCAGCATGCCAAAGTAGGTGACCAAAATACATTTAGTCTTGTTTCTTAAATCTAACATCATTTACGACAGCAAGTATTTCACATGATCAACAACGAATCATATACTAGTTAATATACACACAAGTAAAATTGACAGTGATTGTTCAATAAACAGTTTAAAATAATTAAACTGATCTTCAGGACACATACTGCTTTGTTAACACCACTTTATTTAAATAAAGTATGGCTTCCAAGAGGTGTATTCTTGCAACTGCTTTCAGTCAGTTCCACTTGTTAGGCAGTTGTTTCCTACCATGTTTCAGGGACTTCAAAAATTCCAGTGGAACTAGTTGTGAGGCTTCCTAAAAGACAGTCATGGAACAGTATATTGAAGACTTCAATATACAAACACTGAAAGGAATAAAAATCAAATCAAGAATCTTTTTATTCTTTCAGAGCATACAAAGACATAGTTTCTCCTCTAGAGCAAGGCTCTAGATACATTACTGGCAAGCCAATAGTTACAAAGGGAAACCAAAAGACTGTTTGAGTAGGCACTTAATAAAAGAAAAAAGTAACATCAAGTTTCTTACCCTAATAGTAACTAATATATTTTGCAGTTAATGAATATTTTTAATCCATGTAATTTTGTTTTTACAGTAATTGTGACAATAAAGTTAAATAATACTGTTTTCCCAAGTGAACTTGCAGTTATTCTTGCTTAAGGCAGTTCAGACACTGAAGAATATTTCCAGCACAAATTAATTGGAGAAGAAAGATGAATTACACTCATACCAATAACGTACATTTCCATAATGCTAAACACAGAGGATGAATTTTATACTCGAAATTACAGTAGACAGTCTTGTCATTTTGCATATGCTTGCATGGTCCAATTGCCCTACTGAAGTACAAAACCAAAGCAATTTCCAAGCACAGCTTTTGAAAACAGCTAAGAAAGATTTTACTTCACCAAATCAGGAGAAAGGATGCTTGGTATATAATAACACTTTCTGGATAAAAGTGGTTAAAGCAGATACTGAAATGAAATTTTTCCTATAATATACAGGCAGTGCTCCAGATGACCAATAATTAAGATATTAATACTTTTAATATAGTCTAATAAATTTCTAAAATTAATTACTAATAAGTTGAAATGGAATCAAAACCAGATCAATAAAAATATTTTGAGATTTAAATTCATGTGGCCAAAGGTGCAATAACTCATATGATATAGCAAAAACACAAAGTGAAACGAAGTCATCTGACTGCCTCTTGCCTGTGTTTAGTCAGACATACAATTCAAAGTACTTTAGCTAAAAAAAATATGAAGGTATGAAAGTCCGGGGAAAAGAATACCCACCCTTTTATCAACCCTAGGTGAAAAGTCTTCAACCAAAAAAAGAACAATGAAGGCTAAAGTTACAAACACTGCACAGAACACTGCATATACTAACATATATATCAAAATAGTTTTAAGAAGAAAAATAATTGTTTATAATTTGTATTAGAAACACTATCAATTTTTCCAAGCATTACACTGTGTTCTAAACCAGATTTTTTTTTTTTTAAAAAAATTATAAAATACATAACAGGAGAAAGAAAACAACTTGGGCAAATTTTACAGTTTGACACTTTTACAACAAAAATCTACTATTTCTTTTACTTTCTGCATCTCCTGAAAGTGAGATGCTTCAAACTTCAACAAGCTGAATGATCTGCTCATGGTCCAATAAGCCTTTCAAATAAGCAAAGGCTTACTCAGAGCATGTGGTAGACTGCAAGAACTGTTAAGGGTGACTGTGACCCACCAGTCCAAAACTTTTGGAAGGGATTTTAAACAGTAAATTTTCATCACTGTCTTGCCAAGTGTTACCAGAAAAAAAAACCCACTAGTAAATGATTCATAAATGCAAAGTACCAGCTACAGGGCCTGCGTGAGGTGAAAAGCCCAGCAGATGAGCACCTGTATTGGCAGCTTATGCCTTCACTGAGTTGTCTGAGAAAGTCAACATATTATCAGGAAATGTTCTGAAGAGGAAAGGGTGGCCGCAGAGTTGCAGCCTAGGTTTTTTTATACCAGGGGATATAAAACAGCAGTCTGACTGGGTCAAACTGTGCTCAACCTAAAGCAGCATTGTGGCAAGCAGTGTGCCCGAGGAGTGGTGAGAAGCAGGCAGCTAGACTGTCAAAGTTTTAGCTTAATTGTAGAAGTAATTTTCTGACCAGATTGAGAAAGGTCATTGTTTTTTCAACTTACAGAAACATCTCACGAATAACTGCAAATATGGGACGTTAGTGCAATATTATCAGGATATACAGTCTTAAAGTGCTAATGAAGAGGGCACATATATTAGCTTTCAGGGTAGCAGGAAGGTTTATTACAACTGGGCTCATTTGCAAGTAACATAAATTGTCTAATGACACACATCTGGCAGGTCAAGGTATGTACATTCAAGTATACTATGACTCCATCCAATCAAGCTTAAGACAAAGTGTCCACATGAAGTTAACCTTACATTTTGTGCTAAAATATTGGCCTAACAGGGAAATCTACTCTAGAATCCTACTTTGAGAATTCCTTTATTTTTGCTTATGGTATTTAAAACATACAACAACTACATTCTGCTTCCTTCAGTTGGTCTCAGGTGGGTGAGTTTTTTTTGTTTGGGGTGGGAGGTTTTTTGCTTTTTTTCTTTTGTTTTGTGGTTTGGTTGGTTTGGAGTTTGGTTTTTTTTTTTTTGTGGTGTTTTTTTTTGGGGGGGGGTTTGTTTTTTTTGTTTTGGTTTTTACAATTTTTGTATGATGCAATCTTCAGTTTAAATAACTTTCCTGAACATCTATCTATGAATGTAATGGAGTAAGTCACTGTTATAAGTTATTTTGCAGTAAGTTAAGACGTTTGAGAAACAACTTCAATTCTGTTCAGGCTTAGGGTAGTTCCAAACAGAACAGAAAACCATACACATACACTGTGCTTACCTGCTGGAACTTGTTCTGTCTTGATCTTTTTGAACTTTTTGGCTCTCTTCTTACCGTCTGGCAGGGACTCTGCACAGGACTGAGTCTGATCATTTTCTGGACCTTGGCATTCTCCCTCTTCCATATCATCAGAACCAGTTTCTTCCTGAATAGGACTCATGCTTCTCTTTCCCACTGTACTGGTACCTGTAAAACTGAAATGTACAAGCAATAATAATTATGAAAAGTCAAGAATAATTATTAGATAGGTACTAGCTGTTGTGCATCTAATAAATGCTTATGAATGTAGTAGAATAAACTGTAGTAAGTGGTGTACCATGAAATTACATTATCTGGAAGATGACTTAACTATAAAATTCCATAAATCGTCTATTAACACAACCTTATGTACATGAAGGCATTCATTCTTTGTACTACAGATGTCTCAGGCTTAGCTGCTATTCTGATGAGATCACTCAACTCTAAAGCTGTTCTCTATCCCTGCTTAGTTTTAATTTTTATTCTCTTAGTTATGAAAGCTCTTGTAAAGCATTCTCAATTGACACCAAGTTATACACAACTGTAAAGCCTCAAAACCACATCCTGATGTTGAAAGGTTCTACACGCTAACTTCACCTTCTCTCCTGGAACTATAAGCAATACTAAAAGCATTTCTGTTACATAAAGGTAGAGAAAACCATAAAGCTCCATATGAAAAACTTTAAATCATGCCTTAAAGTGAAGAGTACTACCATCCAACAGGCTGGTAAAATAAAAAACACAAAAAATTGAACGCTCATTTCATAGGCAGTATTTGAATGAAGCCTGACTAATACAGTATGAAGATGAACTTAAGAGTTCCGTTTCATCTAGCATACATTGAAGTAACACTGCATAGATTTTCGTTCAACTGGAATGCTATTGTTAAGTTTCCTTGAAATACAAATGACAATATTTAAATTAGCTTGAATATAAGAAAGAATGGAGTAGCAAAGGGGCTAATTAAAAAAAATAGTTCCCATTACAAACTTCTAGATACGTGAATGTCTGCAGCCTAAATTTCCATTTTAATTCCTTATTAGAACAACCAATTAAAAAAAAGGAAGTTTTAGATTTACAAACCTTTAGTTTTTCATCAAGAACTATACAAAATGTCTGTATGCATCTAAGCCATGTTCTCTTTTTTGTTTACATAAAAATTAATACAGCTTTATAGAACACAGCTTTATAAGCTTTTATTTTTTTCCTTTCTAATCAACAATAGCTGGGATTTATGGTGGTTCAGTAAGGTTTCAGCTAAAGGACTGTTAAATTTGGCTGTATAGTTTGGGCTTTGAAACGGAATTTTTTCAGCTGAACATTTTGCAATTTAAAACAGACCCTCTCTGGGATGTCCAAAGGCAATAAACAAACATGAAACATGATTACACCTTATGCTCTTACTTCCACTTCAGGAGCACAAACACCATTTACTTCGATGAATAGCTGGCTTTTCCTCCAAACATTCACACACACAGAGCATCTTCTTGCGTGATTTCTTACAAAGCATCATTTTGAGTCACACTGCAACTACCATCAATAAAAAGAGGCAAGCCAAAAAGCTGGATAGAGTCATCTATCCTACGACACATGTCAATATCGTCAAACAGGCAAAACTCTAGTGAAGAAAAAGCATTTAGAAAATGAAAAACATTTTTTTCAAAAAAAACCACTGTTTAGAAAAGATTGTAAGAAATCTACTTTTGGGAAAGTTATTCTGAAAAATACATAAGGGATAAAAACTCAGGAGCCATAAATTATGATCCCAGGATTTCTTAGACATATCATGAACACTTGGCTCTTAGAAGGGAACTTGCACTCACTGTAGGTCTTATGGATGAATTTAATTTTTTTCAACTTAAAATTCTTGAGAAGTTATTGCAAATAAAGAGAAACAAGTTCTTGACCTTCACTGCACATTTAGTTGTGTACCAAAGAACAAAACAGAAATTAATTTTAGGCTTTATGTTCTTTCTGCAGATAACCCTAAGGGGAAAAAAAACCACCAAAAGACTGGCAGCACAAAATCCAAAATATGTTTTATAATAAAGAACTTTTGACTTCTTGCTTTCTTCCAAAACCACTAATTTTATTCTACATTCACTCATTGATTGCATGGATTATAGACAGCTATAGGTTGATTTTTTTTTTGTGTCTTATTCTTCTTTGGCCTAAAATAAGAAATGTCATTTATTCACCTAGTAATACTAGCAAATCACTATGGTTGTATATACAAGCTAGAGCACTACTCAGAGCAAAGTTCAGTTTTCTAATTGTACCAGCTATTTTGGAGTATGTCCATATTTCTGTCTCAATTTCCTTACTCCGTTGAGAAACACCTAAACAAAGTGGAAGAACAGTACAGACTAACAGCTATTAATAACTGGCCATTCAGACAAATTTGTGTAGGGTCCTCAACTGTGTGGATACCTTACATCTTCCATTAATAAATATTGCACTTGGGTTCCAAAACACACATATACAACAGTCACCCAGGCAATAATAATTATTTTTTAAACTAATATAGTTAAAGAGGTTCTGAAATTTCTTTTGTATATTGAATGCAGATTGCTCTAACTTTTGAAATAAAATTACTAGCCAAGGTTGGTGTGGGCAGGGAGTGGGCAGCGGGCAGAGACCCAAAACACCCCACCACAAGAAAAACCTATCGTACATTGCCAGTTGGCAAATCTACTTAGTGAACACAATATAGTTTTCACACCAGTCAGTGACGATGGTAGGTGGGGTTCTAAGCCTCTTCAATGACAGCAGTTTCCACTAGTCCTCTTCCCCTGACCTCTCCCTTCTGTTGACCTATTTTAACACCAGCCCACAGGCAAACCTGACAAGGATGAAAGCCACTGGAGAAAGGTGGTATAAACACAAAAACCTAGATTTTATTCATGATTTCTATTCCTATTCAGTACAATCCTTAACATGAAAGGATACAGTATTTTTGTTAAATTCCAGCAGTATGACTAGGAATATCAGTACTAAACACAGTTCAATGCATCAACAGGATTTAGAGGACTTCTATATCGTTCTACTGCCAGAAAGAACACAGATTCCATCTGATTAAACTGCTCATGAAGTTTGTGATATCATTTCAGCTACTAAATAGCAGCAATCCAATTAGTACTACGGTAATTATTTTGAAAACCAGCAACTAGAGGGAGGGCAAGAGGTGGGAAAAAAATTACGACAACATAGCATTAAACATTTTGTTTTGGAAATGTTCTGGAAAAGCATGTCCAACTTTTAAAAGGATCACTTACTTCCATCACAATAGAGCCATCTGAATTGGCCTGGATGTATACAGACCTCCACCTTCAAGTAAGTTTCATTTAAACAAAAACATAACCCTGTGTTCTCTCCCCACATTGGAGGGAGGGGAGTAGTTTATGACCCACCATAACAATCAGTCATTTCAGCTTAACAGCAGGTGAAATCACCTGAAATAACACTAGAATACTGGAACACCATAATAATTTTCTTGCAATATTTATTATCCATATCTTTAATGACTCGGCTTTTCTCAATTTTTATCCTTTATTTAGTAATGAACCACTATAAACAACCATTTCTGTAAAAACTACAAAAGAATCATCAGAAGAAATTCATTAACATTTCAAAAAGAAGATATCTTCAGCAAAATAAAGAAACTCAAGGAAGCGGTACTACAAACAGCACCCTGATTTGACAGAAGATGCAGCACTCCTGGTTTTAGCTAGAAAACGTGTAAGGCAAAATGGTGTATCACCTCCCTGTACTTCATACTAATGCAAGTCTTTTGCTATTGGCCTTACTCTATTTTACTAATTCCTAGATGATAACCAGGAAAATTAGAATACATAAGTACAAGTAGAGCAGGACACCCAGGTGTACATAGTACGCACTCTATTTGATTTTTCATGCTGTGGTCTAACACTATTTTGCTAAAGAAAAGATCTTAAATCCATGCATTTAACTGTCACAGCAGAGCTGGCTGGCAGGCTGTTATTTGCTAGCACAATGCAGCTAGTACTGTGTAATACACAAGAGGCCATGATTCACCTGTTTCAAAAGTGCGTTCTGAATAGTGAACGGCTTCAGAGAAGGGGATCTTACTAACTGCTTCAAGTTTTGTCATATGCATCAGTTTTTCCTCTACTTCTCTACCTGACATTAATAATCATGCATATTTCCATTAAAATCAGTTTTGATATCTAACAGTACAAGTTATATGCAAGGGATATATATTAATTACAACTGATTTTACCTTGTGACTGCTATTAATATTACTATACTATACCTTCTGTAGTTCCTCTATAATATGGGACCGTAGTTTTTTTAGTAGGACAGGAATTAAAGAACCTCTGTTACATACTTCTCAATCTGTCAATTATAAGACAAAAGTTCCTTACAAGAAATACCCTACAACTTCATTACTGAATGAAAAATTCAGGATATATTGCCATCATGGAGAGCAACAGCTATTCTGCAGCTGTGCTCCCTGGCAGAAACTGATGCAGCAAGCTTGTTAAATAATAAATAAAGGATGTAGCAACACGAAACTATTCTAAGTGATCAGCTGCTAGATACATCATAGTATTCACTGCTCAATTATGTATGATTCAAATTAATCTGGACAAATATGCACACATATATATTTGTCCTGAATGCTTTATGTAAGTATTTGTATTTTATATTAAAATGGTTATATATAATACAGAAGAATATAAATAAATATTTTGGAGATATCTTTGTCTGGAAACAAAAATAAAGTGTTCACCTGGAGTGAACTGGAAGACCACAAGGTTTGCAGTTCCATGTTATACCTAACAAATTACACTTAAGAGCAAACATTTACAAAAGATTAGCTGACAAGAGAACACACTAACTAGTAACAAAGAAAAATAATATTTACAAAAACATGTCAAAAGACCTGCATGAATGAGAATTTGGGACAGAACCAAATCACTTTATTAATGGAACAATGAGAGAACAAAAATTCATGTAGCATCAGTTACAAAAGAAATTCTATCAACAAAATAAAGGCTGCTATCCAAGACTATCAAAGTGTTGATCTAAAAACAAGGCTGCTTCTTGTAGAATTTTACAACACTAGAAAAAATAGATTAAAAAATTTCAAGGAGATTAAGTGCTTAGGCATATAACTCATCGTGGTGTATCATAATTTTAAGGAAAGAATTCATAGAAAATTTTATTCAGCAATTTTCCAAATTATACATTTGTGGTAGTCCTCAAACTTATTCGGGAGATTACAAATCAGCGTTCCATATTTACTGTTTTCTAAAGTATATGTTAAAAGAAGTTGTCTATGGTTCAAACCATAAGCTGCCACTCTTACCACCTGTCTAGGATCTGTCAGATACCCCAAAGCCAACATCCATTCAGAAGAGATACTTCCCTTAGTAGAAATAAAACTAGGACTCAGTATTTCTTTGCAGCAGACTCAAGATGTGGTATGTATTTTCAGACTATGTAATAGACTTAATTATAGACCTAAACCTTAGCCACATGTAAACTAGCATCAGGACAATCTTTAGGGCTCCTCATCTCTTCACAGCATACAACTCCAAGTCTTCCTAAGTAAAACAATTCAATTAAATTAACTTCATTTGATAAGGAATTTATCACCAGGTTCCTCCACATGTTTTTTCAGAATCAAACTTGTCTCTATGACATTCAGAATTCCCACCATGACAAAAGCCATGAACATCTGACAGCCAGCCAAAATACACACCTGCATTTAATTTTGCAAAGTAGGCAAATCACAAGCTCATTTAAGTCAGAAGAACAGAACAAGTTTAGTAGATTTATTACATGACCGATAGCATTTACCAGAAGATGTAATGAGAGATAGGACTTATAATACCATTCCCAAGAAAGAAAAAGCAGGAAGACCTCAGTGTTGGTTTTATGACCACATCATTTGTTCTGACTAACCAGGAAAAAAAACCCCACAACCAAAACCAACCAATCAAAAAACCTCCTCCAAACAAACAAACAACAAAACCCCAAAACATCACCTTACAGAAACATCACTTATGCACTCCACTGAAACTTATTTTTATGCCGAATTTATAGACTCTGGGGGAGGGGGTAGTGGAAGAAAGAACGGCAATAACTTGATAGGTTAATTACACTTTATTTTTTTATATTTTATATTTTCATTAAAATATACAAAAATACATTAACACTAAAAGACCCTTCAGATGACTAAGAAGCCTCCTGTTACCATTGTATCTAGAAGCCGTCATTAATATGAAAGGGTAAAAATAGAGCGACAAATACACACAGCAAATACACATACAGCAGCATACAACATACCAGAATCAAACCTGGCATCTCCTGACTTAATGTTTTCCCTAAATAATGAAGTAAAACCCATTTGGAGTTTTATTTCAAAAGTTTAAAGCCATGCAAATATCATCATTTGCCTTCCTGTTTCTGAAACATAAGGACGATTTCATCAGCCTGTTCAAGATTGTAATTTATACCCTTCTCTGTGGCATGGAAATTATGACCATGGAAAGTCACCCAAAACCCAATACAGCCTTTACAGGGGTAGATGATGACAGCTAAGTTTCCAGATAACAGAAGCCATTCAGAGATGTCAAACAAAGAAAATAATTCTTTTATTTTGGTTATAAGAAATGGTACTGCTACATCAAGCTCCGAAACTGTGATTTGACCTACCATCAGAATCCCAGTATCTTAGAAATTTGTCTAAACACATTTGTGATGAAACGCCCTCTGCTCCTTTACCTATGATCTTGTGACAGCTGATGTACAACTACTGATTTATATCCAAAGAAATATGTACAGGAAAAAAGTAATCCATTGGTGAACAACTACCTGAAAATTGCTAGACTTCTAATAAAAACGCAATAAAAATACAAGAGTTGGCAATGCAAGAAAAGTCTCACCTGTTAACACAGTAGTATCGACTCTGGGAAACATAAGGTGTGCATTGAGTTTTTAACTGCTTTCTCTCCATCTCCTTCCAACTATCTTCTGTACATTTTCTCTTTGCCTGTTTTTCTTCATGTTTTTTCTCAACATATTCTGCATATGTCTGGATCCTATAACTTTCAGCATACCTGCTGGTGTTTACAGCTATGGAGAAGAAGAGTGATGTTATATACAAAACACTGTTAAAGGACAGCATGCCCTCTCCTGAAACAACTGATTTTGAAAAGCAGAAGGCAGTGAACTATTTGCTCTGTTCATATAAACAACTTCTAGTTCTATTGATAGTGATTGGGGGAGGAAAAAAAAAAAAAAAGAAAGAAAAGAAAGAAAGAGAAAAGAATACTGTACTCTTCTAAATTCACATTTGAATTAATTATTCAAAACTCTTCTCAGAGTCAGGCTTCATACAGAAAGGGTTAAATCTACTTAAGACTTTTCTTTTAAATTAGAAACCATCAATTCTTCAGTTGCAGCCCTCTTCCAGATTGCTTGTTGGCAAGAAAAGATTTCCTGGATTTTTTTCCCTTTTAGTCTCATAACTTTAACCAGCAGGTTTATTTTGCAAGTCTGCCAGGAAAAGACGACATTTGCAAAGCCTTTGCCAAAACTCTGTTTGATTGCTGTGAAACATAAGCTTGTTTGAGCTGCATTTTTGGTTGCACAAGATATCCATGGAAGCAACACTCAGCTAATATCCAGCTGTTCTGTGCTTGCATCTAATGTCTGGTCGCCATTTAACTAAAAAAGACTGCGAGTTCAAGGTAGAAAGATTTCTGTCCATGCAAAATTAGAATCACTTCAAAAATAAAGTAAAAACTTTCACTGTCTTCACTCAGCAACAATTTACCAACGTTCCTTCAAGTCCCAGCATCTTCACAGCTCTCGGCCTTTAGTCTGCAAGCCAAGCTCTGGCCTGAAGCCATCACTATAACAGATGAATCAGCAAATTAAACTGACTGTCAACTGGTGTCCTCTGCTGTTTTCAGTCTAACTCACTGAAAGAAAGTATTGTAAACCAACCAGTAAACCAGTTTAAATATATATTAAAAAAACCCAACCAAACAAACATATTTTTCAAATATTTGGGTTATGCACTTCAAAATACCATAACTGTAATGAAGACAAAATTCTGATTTTACTACTTCAAATCTTTTTGTAGATATTTCAGATGTGTATCCAAGCTTCTGATCTAGCTGAAGTGTTGTCATCTTAAATACAGATATTCGTATTACATCTAGTCCAAGCAAGTTCCAACAACACAATTCGGAAAAGGTGAGGAAGATGGGTAGATACTATTTTTTTCCCCCTTTTTCAGAACAGAACATACATTCTGCATATCAGTTATGCTACTGCGAAATTAATTACCTACAATACCCGTCATGGTACAGAGATGCTGCTGCTGCAGTCTTTCAGATGTAGATAAAACTAGGCAACAGCATCAGGTATTCAATTTTAATCCCAAGAATAGATACCAGCAATTATGATTAACAGCCTCATAAGACTGTTGCACTAACCAAAGAGATGTTATGCATACTTCCTTTCACACCCCTTATATTTGTGTTCAGCTGTGAAGTGACAGGATCTGTTTATAAGAATTAGGAGAATATTTATTGCCCATGAAGCTATGGTGCAGGCATCGTGAATGAATTAACACTTACTGCATGCCAGCCGACATTCCTCAGGGTAAAATTTGTTTAGTTAAACTCAAGCATGTTTTTACTAGCTAAAATCATGCACATAGTCACCATGGATCATCTGATAAAGAGTGATTTGTTAAAACACAATAACCATTTCACATTATTTCTTTTGCCATAAACTAAGAGCCAAAGTTATGGCTCTCCCTGAAAAACCTGGCCTATATTTAATGGGGATGGGAGGAATCATCCTTATGCAGCCTGAAGGTAATTTTAAAATAAATTCTGTGTAAGAGTTAGTATTTTTGAACAAAGACAACTGTGCTTCCTTGAAATAAGGCCTGTATTTTATACCAACCCATTCATATTACACATAAATACACAAATACATGCATATACAACTAGTTAATATCAAATATATATGCTGAATATATCATTTCGTGCATTGAACAACTGAAATGAAGGCATACGGAGAAATCTAAGGAGCCATACAGATAAATCAGTCTTGCATGGTCTTGAACTGAAAAGCAGCTCCCTGTAAAAGTTTAAAATACATTTTCTCTGATGCTTTTTTGATGAATGCAGTCCATATTGCCAAACAAAGCAAACACATTTACATCACACTGCACTGCCAACAGAAGAAATGCATTGCTAGAATACTTTGTGAATTCTAACAAGCGAAAGAGAATTTAGGGAGTTTGTTTACTTACTTATTTAAATCATAAGAGAGAAGACAAATCTTTCTGTGAGAAACCTGACCTAGTAACCAACACCAAATGGCTGCATTTCATTACACTAATTGCAGTCTGAAGTTAAGTTTCTGTCTTACAGTAGAATAACATTAATTGCACGCTATTTTAGGAAAAGCATTTTAGAGGATGGCATCTTCCCTAGTTATGAGGCAAGCTATTAAACAGACTGGCTGTCAAGTGATCCAAGAGGAATGTGTAAAAAGATACTCTTTCATCAAGTCCTTGCATTTACGCAGAACAAAATCCTGACAGATGGCCACTGACAATATTAAGCCTCTTAATAAACAGACAAATAAATGATCTGTGTAGGTAAAAACCCCACAATATATAAATACACAGAACTACAGAGATTAAGACCGCAATACTAAACACAAGTTTATGAAATGGTAAAGTAAAACTTCACCTGTGAAGCCTTAAAGTGACCTCTCTACAGATGCTGCATTAATCTTACCATGTTCTACTTAAAACATGGGACTGCTGCCTTAGTTGGATTGACAGCGTTCAATTAGTGAGTAGTTAATTCAGTAATTTCAGTATTTTATTCTCATTACTCATCATATAGTTCCACAGCCTTATTTATTGACTCCTAGGGCTATTCATGCTGCATTTAAAAAAGCAAAAGTTTGCATGTGCACTTTTTTTCATCATGGCATTATTCAGTATTTCAAAGTAAAGCTCAGGAGCTGAAGCGGCAGTGCTATGTGCCTATTTTATAAACAGAAAGCAGGAGAAAAGACTTCACACCCCAAATCAGAGGGTCTCTCTTAAACTAACCTGAATGGAATTAAACTGTCTACTACAGAAAGCGTTCTATCAGGGTTGGGTTCCTACACAGCAAATGTATTAACATATCCCCAAAGAAACCACAAATCTAAAATAAATAGTATGTGATTACATAGCCATAGACTTTTCAATGCATAACTTACCTACATTACGTTACATATTAGTGAAATTGGCATTCCAATATCAATATTCTTTTTTTAGCCTATATGCACTTTTCAGGCCTTTAAGCATACCCAATTTCTGCTGCGAGGCATCAAACTGTTATACATACGACTAAGTAGTTTAAGTAGTTAAGAAACTTTAAATGCATTTCTCCAGCCTCTCCCACTAGAATTATGAAAGTTACTGATAGTTGCTAGTATTGATTCAATATAAAAAGCATTGGGCACACTCTCTGTTAGCTTCTCTGAGGAAAAGATGTGTGAACTTGACAGAATTCTCACTAATTAGACAACATTTCTGCCAATTTCTGCTCACACATTCACCTCTCCAATTTGCATTTTTCCCAGTTCAGTCTTTTCTGGGTGTGCCTAACTCGTATCAGTCTTGCCATCTATTGTAACACTAAACATTCTTCAATATTTAGCTCACCGCTTCCCGTTCTCTCTGGGTTTTCCCCAACTTAACCAAGCCACATCCTATTACCCACTTTGGTTCTTCATCCCAGGTTTGGTTTGGTTTTTTTATGCAGGATAGTCCTTGCCAAATGTATTTTTCTTTAGTGTCAAACCAGTTTATTTTCAAACTTGGTCCAATCACAGCCTTTTTGCTCCATCTAAACATGCAAACTAATTAGTTCTCAATCTCACACCCATTCACTAGTTCTTTCGCCATCCCTTGCCTAAAACAAGGGAGTAGAGCTGGCAATGGGGCTGGAACCATGTTCTGGTCTACGTAGTACTACAAGAAGACTTGGGGAAGTGAAACCTTTGTCCACCTCCAAGACAACCAGCACACCCCAAACTAACAAACAAAAACATATGATAAAAAATACTCCATTACCATTATTTTTTTTTCTTAAAATGGTCTGGTTTGAAAGCCAAACTGAAGAATGCCCTTGTAAAGAACAAGGACAGGATCGGGACAGCTTTCCCTCCATGCCCACCACACCAAACAGTTTTTAAAACCATGAGCAATCTTTAGGATTAGGAAGGAGGCAGGCTATACCAACTCCTCTTTCTTAATGTTTCTTCACTTGTAGTAAGTCCATGTAGTACCCGAGTTAATTGTGAATGCCACTCGTTCATATACAGAAATACAGCGCAGATTCAATCTCACAGTGTTTGTGCTCTCTTCTCTCCCAGTACACACAGTGAATGAAGTTCTAAACTAGCTGGCTACTTTATTGTATTATTCAGTGATTTTCAAAATTTCACTAATAGAAGAATAGTATTAAATAGAATTGTATTAATAGTATTAAATAGAATTGTAGAAGAATCTAGAAGATGACAAAACACGTATGTTTCTTTAGCAGGGAAGAAGTGATCTGGGAATAACTGCCCTAACATAAGATGTTACTCTTAGCCCTGACAAAAGAACAATTTCAAAAAACAACTGAAGGTAGTGGATTAGACAATTTTCTCAAGTGTGGTTACAAAAAAGTGATCTAAACTGTGTTACTTTTGACGGTCACCAGGTCAGAGGACTCAAATTGATTTGTATTTCAACAGAGAAATCTGAACTTTTCCTTAAATCCTGCTTTTAAAGTGTTGGAGATTTTTTTGTGGGTTTGGTTTTTTTGGTGGTTTCGTTTTTCTTAGGGTTTTGGAGTTTTTTTAATTCTTTTAATCTGGAATGCTCACACCAATTCATCACCAGTCAGCTGAAGAGCACAGTGGAGTTTTAGGAGAGCAAATCTATCAACATTGCTACTGTCAAAACTGATCTAAGGCCTCATTAATTTAGCAGGGTAAGACACCTACACATGACAGACAGGATTCTTTAAAGCCTTGGTCATGAACCCACACTAACAAGGCAGCTATTCCGTTGAGTTGGATGTATTCTGCATACCCTTTATAAAGCTTTTATTGAGATGAAACCTTATCCTAGGAATATTTTATCTACTTTCAACGTAAGTATTCTGCACAGTTTTATGTCTAATAGTCAAACATATTTCAGTTGTGACTGAAAGGAGTAAAAAATAACTGCTAATTCAGCTACAGAAAGCCTGATTGCTTGCTTTCCATTTTCCGTAATAGCTGTGCTGCTGCACCAAAACCCTTTTGCACATGCCAAGGTAACTACAGCAGACTTGCCCAGCATTGCTGAATGAAGTGACACTTCATCAATGTGCTTCTTGAGATCCTTGTCTTCAAGAAAAGTTAAAGAGAAGAAAAAAACTGACTGCAGTTTATTTTTTTAAAAAAAAAAAATCAAAAATCTGAGACTTATATAAAACAAAATATCAAGATTTCATGAAAGATTCTCTGAGATCATCCTGCACTGAAGCATCGTGAGGGGAAAGTCTAGGTTTGCTCTGAGGTCAGGAGATAATTAAAATTCACTTACAAGTTTTTTTACTGGTAAAAACATTTAACCATGTGGAAGTCTGAGCTTAATTGTTTAAAACCTGTAATACAGTGTAATGCTGGATCCCAGCACCACTTAGAAAAATTCAAAAGCCCTGAAGAAGTTAAAAAAGTACTTACTTAGCTAACATACTTCCAGAAATATAACTGCAATTGACTGTCTCAGAGATCAGCAGAACAACTTAATTCCATCTTTCATTCAGTGATAAGGAAAGAAGCCTCAACGTAACTATCAGGAAGTCTCAAGTTCTTAGTACCAGTTGTAGCATTCAATCATATGTGTGCTTCAACAAGTTTTCAGTTATTTAACATGCCTGTTTCAACCCCTTTCCCAAAGGAATTTACTGAACTTCTGCATATGCATTGCTCCTCTTCTGTTGTCCAAACATTAAACAGGCTGGAATGCACTGTAAGTAAAAATGTCAAACCTCAACATTTTGTTAGAGAACTTACAAATCACTATGCTAGGACATTTTTTTCAAGTGACAAAATATATCCAATTTGTTAGTTAACTCCGTACTTAATTTCACAAGCTGCACGCTGACTGCACAAAAACAAGTTTTAAAGTTGGTGAAGATGTATTTCCTTGCTCCAAGGAATCTGTGTAGTACAGACTGATTGAGAAGTAATTTAATAATTTGAAGGTCCAGTGTCTCTGAATTATATTTGATAACAGCAACTACCTGCAGGCTGTATCAAAACTGAAAACTTCCAATTTGTACATGGTATTGACCATTTCTTTCTGCTTTCCTCTCCTGTATTACTGTAAGATAGCAGCAAGTGCCTATGCAGATTCTAAAACAGACTTTTAAAAAAAGACTGTTTTACAAAGATTGTCATCTCTTTTGATATCTGAATCCAGAGCAGGGAGCAGTATCAATGTGGCGACAAAACAGCTGTTCACCTTGCAAAGGAGGATGGCAAGTTAGAAACACAGTAAGTTTTTGACTCTCTATTTTGGAGAAAATGGGAAAATGAACAGGTGATCTGAAACAATATGGTTTTACAGAAGAAAAAGAAATGCCAAGTACAGAGAACGGCAGAGAAGGAGGAAGGATCCTTAGACAATGTTTTAAGCTGAAATATTTCTCTCAACAAGAACACAGATTATAGTCCACTGAGATGTTTCACACCATGCATGTGTATGCAGACTGTTACAAAGAATTTTAACTTTCTTAAAGGTGAAGTTATTTAATTAGTGAAAGAATTCAAGCTACTTAACCTTTGCACCCTGTTTAAATACCTCAGTAATTGAAACAAAAGCTGTGAAATATATTGACTCATTTCAAAAAATCCAAATCAAATTAAAAGGTAGTCAAAAGACTTCCAACAGTATATTAAGAAAAAAAAAATACTGTATTCAAACTTACAGGGTACAGGTTGGTTTTTGGGTGGTTTTTTTGTTTATTTGCTTTGGTGTTGGGGGGAGGGGTAACTGATGAGAAAAAAATACAGCTGCAGGTACCTGAAGGCAAGTCTCTAATTGGCCCTCTTAATTCTGCATCAGTAATGCAGAAAGTTGTAAAATACCTACATTATGATTTAGACCACTGGTTCCACTGTAAAAATGATTAAAATATATCAACCAGCAATTAATTTTCTTGTTATGGTCAAGACTCCTGAACAACGCAAGTAGAAACTCACCGTATCTCAATTGCCTGCATTTACTAATACAGAAATGCTTTCAAATAAATTCAAATGGAGAATTGTAATTTCCAGGAGTGCTAGTAAAGTGTTCAGATCTGTTAATCTACAAATTAAAAATGTAAAGTGTATGGAACATTTCCTTTCTAGTCAGATAGAAGGTCTCAATGTCTATTATTACTCAAAACAGAGAGAGCTCAGATTTCAAAGACTTTTCAGAAGGAATTTGAACCCATGGTCTGGCTAGACAGCCGATTTAATCTAACACTTGTTACCAAATGGGAGAATCCCACATCTTGTCCCTTAGCCCCGGCTCCAAGCCACCTGGTCCTGTGCCCTCCTCTACAGTGTTTGTGCGTTTTATTGACCTGCTGATAAGCCAGTTCACCTCACTGAACCAGCAGGAATTTTTCTTTATTATTTTTCTGGACACAGAACCATAAAAAGAAAAGCAGTGAGAGCAATCTGTTGGAGTGGGGAGTCAACCCCCTTTATGTAACCATGAAGGATTAAGACTGGCACAAACCTGAGCTATATTTTAATACCAGCAAACTAAACATTTCAGCTAAGGCTGCGCAATTGCAGGAAGCACAGTCCTGTAAAATCTGATGGCATTTCTGACATTTGTTAAAAACTTCAGAACACGAACTACTAAACTGAATTTGGAGACATCCTCATGGCAGCACTGTCCGCAAGACTGCTCAAGAATAATACAGACATTTTCAACCAAAATGCCTATTAATGCTTCACACGTTGGGTGCTTCAGAAAGAGCTATCCAGGTAAAGAGTTAATCCATCAGATATATTTTCTAGAGAAATGATTGCACCCCATCATCAGAATTAACATACTTGCTACTGCACCAAACAAGTGTGTTGATACTGTCCCCCTCATCTAAAAAGGCATCCCAAATAAAACTAAATCTTTAACTTTCCCATTTTGATAACCATTACTACCCACAAGGAGTGAAAAACCTACAGACTAACTGCTGAAGTCTTCCTACTGAAACCATTTAATTCAAGTCGTAACATACAGGCATGTATAACATCTTTACATCTTTTGAAAAACTACGTGCAGTTCCAAGGTAACATGTTTTTAAAAAATGCAAAGTGTATGAAAATAATGTAAAAGCACACATCTACAAGGTGATTATACCTTTACTACAATTATTACAACTATTAGATCTACAAGGTGATTATACTTTTACTACGATTAACAACTACTAGTTTGTCATCTAAAGTGCCATTTTGATGCAGCGCAAGAATTCAAGCCACTCAAAAATTAAGAGGAGAAATACCAATATTTTTGTAACCTTCTTTCTCTCTCTCTCTCTCTCTTTATATATATATATATATATATATCAGTGTATGTATACACACATACATCACATAAGATTCAACACTGCAAATTTAGCATTGTAGGCAAACACTGATACAAAATTTAAGCCAAGCTTCCCTAAAACATCAAAACCTTATGGATCTCAAGAAACCAAAATTTGATGGGGGGAGGAAAGGGAAAATCACAAAAAGTTAGAGAAAATGTTTGAGACTATACATAATTTGAATAAAAAGTAAAACAACAATAATGGCTGAGATCTGACATACTGCAGCATGACTCCAGCTTCCTTGGCCTACATTAAGGAAGTCTGCTGCCCAGAGCATGTATCTGACATGAATTTCACATTATCTTATTGATGAGAACACAGTTTTATGAAATACATTTTTTTTCCAAAGAATCTGAGTTAATACAGTGGATACTACCTGCTATTTCCACAAATCCAGTGAGAAAAGACTAATATGCACACAATCTCAAAATATATGTGTATATTTTTTAATTGTGGTGGTAAGCATTCATGCTAAGTAGAAGGTTCTATAGTAAATCTTATAAAATCCTAATAAACCATAAAGTCCAGCCCTGTGAGAAACGCGCAAGTTCAGAAAGATTAATGATTTAAAGAAGAACCATTGAAAGGCCATCACAACTTCAGCTGCTGCACCTGCTTTAGTCCATTGCTCCCCTGCTGTCTAAATACGTTGGTCTACTCAATGCCTAGAGGAAGAAGAATCTTGCACACTGTAAATCTGTATGAGCTCATGTATCAGGGTACTAACACGTGGAACAACTTAATGTTATTTCAAAGCTTGCCATGCATGACAAGCAGTTGCTTTTCAAATGTATTCAAAATTTTAGGTTAGGTGTATTTATTGTATTTTAAAACAGCAAGAAAAACATTCTTGGGAAGATTCTCAGGTTAAAATTACCCTTAATTTGAACCAGTGGTCTTAAAATATTGTAGAAGTTGCTCGCAATCAGAACATAGATGTTATTAAACTGCACCTAAGCCTTAGGCAAAGAGAATCAAAAGCAAGCATTAATTGTTGAGGGAAAATAAACCAGGTATATTTTTGAAGTATCACTGATAAGCTTGCCCATTATTTTCACTAACCTATAACTACGTAAAATGTCTCAGAACAGAAACCAAATTTTACTTTCAAGCATTTGAAAAATTTAACATATTTATAAGACTTTCCCCATGTTTTAGAAATCAACCCACCCTCAAATAACAGCATTTTTAATAAGCACATTTTAGATGGCCTATGAAGACTCCACAACTACAAGGGTAGCTAAAGAAACCTCCCTTTAAGAGTGTATCTAGATTCTTTTTAAACCAGTGACCTAAGTAGTTACTGAAAGTTGGCTGGCAACAAAATTCAAGGAAACCACAAATAACAAGAACTTATCATTGACACTAAGCATTAACTGAGGACTCACAAACTAGTTGACTAGCTAAGATACTGAAATGGTTGAAACTCTGAAATATTTCAGGTTACTTCAATTTATTAATTAAAATAAAATACTGGATTTACTTTAAAGTTAAGACAAGCTGAAGGCTCTCCCATCTTCCCCAGCATTTCCAGACTATTTGTGTGAAGTCTACACCCATGTAAGTCAAGCATTGAAACAGTATTTATTTCAAACCCTTCCAGATGAAAAGCCAACTTTATAAATATACAAAGCTGAACAACATCCAAAAGCAAGCTTACCTAGCAAGCTGAAAGTCATGAGTCAGAAGTTGTACAACAAAAGTTGGTTCTGAAATTTCTTGTACTTAACAACTGTCAGAACACACACTGCTTTACCTTTGCTACAGACTTAAAAAGCATGTGCTCCGTGTTTGACAGAAATGCTGAGACCATGTGAAATACAATTTGGCTACAGTAAGCTCTGTTTCCCAGATGTCCAGCTAAAGGAATATCAACCATTTAACAAATTCTTATTAATTACCTACCTCGAATAGCAAACCTCAACAGAAAACAGACTGATTATTGTGCATTATTGTTTTCAGGTGCTTGTAACTTGGAAATCAGTTTACAGTAGAATATTTTGCAAAAATGTGACAACTTAGAGCCATCTAAACCACCATTTTTACAAACTCATTATTACCTTTAATATGACAACATAGCAGTTCAACAGTGATAACTGACACACAGGACACAGCCCACTAGAACTCCGGAGCACTCTTCCCCCACTAACGCAGGTAAAACTTGCATTTATAGACATGGCAGGCACCTAACTCCATGGTGATTAAGAAATGGTTAACTGACAGTTGCCTTAGTGCAGCTTCCACTTCGAGCCACAGTTTACGTTCTAACTGCAAAGAGTAATATGACTTTATAAAAAATAAGCCTTTTCTACTCAAACTAAATTAGAGTCTGCCAATATGCAAGTCACATGAATAACCAAATACAGTGAAGATTCTTGGACATCATTATAAGCAACAAAATAAGAAGGTTAAGGGATTTGCTTCTTGTTTCCCAAGGGTTTTGTTTTATGTGGTTTAAGCATGCTATATTCAGTTTGAAACTTAGGAGCAGCTCCAAAATTGCCTATAAAAATACTGCCCTTTCCCCTACTTATTTTTTCAGAGGGAAATAAATAGCAAAGGGAACAAGTCTTTTTTATCCTATGCAAATATTCATAAGCCCTTCATGGTAACAGTTTAACAATTAAACAGTTAAACAATTAAACATTCATTCTTCCTGGTCATGTACACACTACTGACTACCATGGGAAATTTGAAGAGCTAATAGTTAGTTCAATTCAGTTAATCAGATTTATACTTTTTAAACAGAAAACATATGGACCAATGTTTTATCAATCACTTTTTGACTAGGTCTTAATGGTTATCATCCATGATATTACATAACTCAGGAACAGTGTTTTTAAAGAGCACTTGCAGATGAACAGATACATTTCATTACCTACATATTCAAAATGGATTTCTATACATATTAACATGAGAAATCCAATATATTGTTAGGGTGTAGATGAACAAATTTTTAGTCCATTTAGAATACCTGAAGCTATGAGAGTTAAAAGCCACAGAAACAGTATAGAAAGCTTATACAAAGTGTCACATTTTAAGAGATCTGTCACTTGCTCGATGTAGAGGTTAAGCATGAGCATGAAAATGAATTATAAATTAATTAACTGAAATGTGAAAGACATTTTAAAGAAAAAAAAAATCCCCCACCCCTTTTTTTTTTATAAATCTGCTATAAATTGATCTTTAAGTAAAGCAAAGTTTTTCGAAGTTTTCAAATAGCACAGGAAAAAAACTTGGTATTTAGGACACAAGATTATCACAATTTCAATACAACGGTTAGAAACAGTTACACAAAACTAGTAATATGGACAAATCACATATTCAAATTCCTTTTTAACGCCTACAAAGCTGAACAAAATGAAAAGGCTTTGGAGAAAAGTTTTTAAGAAACAAGCCAGATTCAGAAGCTGGTTATCCTATGTACATCAAGGCATGACTACAAATCAGTCTTTAAATGATTTGCTGTGCAATTCTGTAACTTTACATTACTTCAGTCAAATACTCAGTAGCTGAATCATTGCTACAACTGAAAAATAAAGACACCTCCCAGATCTGAACTGAGTTTAAAAAATAAATTGGTAGACCTAGAATCAGTTATGACTCCATGCAGATTATTACAAAACTAATCTGATTTCTCATAGCTTTTCCTACACAGTTCCCTTATTAAAAGGGATGCAAAATAAGTCTGGATGTTTTTACAGTGCTTAGACTCATATATAATGCAAATCTGACCACCTTATCAATACAGGGAAACTTCCACACACCCTTCATGTTCTCAATCCATTTATTTTCCATAAATGTTTTTGTCGCATGTGTGCTTTGTTAACCACACATATTAATACCAGCTGAAAGCCAGAAACATCTTTAAGAGGTAAGTGTAAACATGTCTGCAGCAACATCTTGCATTGTATCATACTGTTTGACAGTTCTCCAAGGCTTTTTATATAGCCCAGAAGATGCAGGCATATTCATATTAAATAGGTTATAAAACAGTCCACATCATTAGTTTTTCCTAGGTTCTTCACTTAAACATGGCTCACTAAACCACAAGTTCAAATAGCAACTTTTATGGCCAAAGCAGTTCATTAAAGAATTTAAGATCAGGAAATAGAATAAAAGAATTGATTTTATGATACATTTATTACAGGGGAAAAAACACCTAAGAGGATTAAGCAATTTTACAGTAAAAATTGCACAGCTTTTTGGTAACTGAGGTTGCTATAGTTTATCAGCTTGGTTGGCTGACTGCTTTCAAGTATATGAGATTTTACTAACTTAATTTCATAAAAAAATCTATGAAAGACTATTATCACCTGGGCTTTCAAACAAATAACTTGTTTCCTAGCACGCAGGCCACAGAACAAGCCTCCTTGTTTGTTAAAAAGCCATAAACACAGAGCACTGCCAGAAAGATTCAGTTTAAATATTCTGCAGCTATTCAGTTCTTTTAACAATATGTAGTTGCTGTATCAAAAAATAAAAATTAAAAAAAAAAAAAAAGGTGGTGGTGAATGTGTATGCCAAGTATTCAGACAATGGGTAAGTAACTGAGGTGATAGCAGTGGGGAAGTTACTGTAGCAGCACATAGGAAGGTTTTCAGCTTATGAAATGGCATAAAACATACGTTTTTTAGTGAAAACAGATAGTCTTGTAAGTCCCATTCGAGAAACAAGTAATCAACTTGAAAAGAGGGGAGGAAAAAAGGCACAGATATATACACTTACAATGACTCTATGTGTTCTGTACATTAGGGCATCTGAACTAGAAAGCAGGAAACACAACTTTGCTGTATTTCACCACAAAGAAAGTCCTCTTGGAAAGACAAAAAGGTGGAACAATTCCAACCCTTTGTTCAATTTTTTCTCTCACACATGGAAACCAAACTCTGAATAAGATTAATCTGGTCACAAAGAAAAGAGCTTCAGACACTCCTGGCAAGTTGCTACTTCACAAATGGTTTATTTGTGATTGCACAGCTCAGAGTACATTTTTACTTGAGATAGTTTAAATTAAGCCTTATTCCCTCCAATCTTGTAATGTACTCGCTGCTGCAGGAATGGGATTTTTCTCAAACCTTTGATGATGTGCTGGTATCACCACTAACTATAGCACATAGAGTTTTACAAATCATGAATGCTTCAGAGGTAAGAAACTAAGACAACACATACAAGAAGTGCTAGTAATGCTTTCCTGAGTTATAGAGCCAGCTAAAATAGAGCCACATCTATTTTGACATAACTCTTTATCTGGAACTTCTCACTAGAAGTGATATGGTCCTTATATCTGTACATAGATGGAGAAACAATGGCTCTTGCTGCTATAAAGCATTTGCTGTAAGGAGGCTGCTGGTAAGCACCCAAAACCCTCTGCAGATATATATATATATATATATGTATGTATGAGGAAGTGTGATAAACACACACAGGATGTTAGTGAGATGCACAGATTATGTATCCAGAGCCTGAAAGCTTCTTTATTTAGGCTTTGTAAGATAGATGATGGTGAACTCAATGGGGTTTTCTGATTTGTTTTTTTCCTTTTAGAATTTAATTGTGGGAATTCTGGCAGGATTGCTCTTAAATGCAACAAAATTTCAGCCATTTAATCAAAAATGCTATCAATACTGACATTTTTACCAGCTCTACAGCATATCAAATGCAAGCATTTCAGTAAATAGGGATGACACTATAATAACATATCCCAGATAATCATGTATAATGGTCCACTTCCAGTCATTGTTGCCAGAAGTAAGTTTAAGGGTAAGTCCTCAAATATAAGCTCAAAAGAATTACAGAAACCTGCAAGAGCTTGTGAATCCAACTACAATCAACTGAAAATCATAAAAACAACCAACAATAAAGCGAAGAAACTCAAGCCCCCAAAACTCAAAACAACATCAACGACAAAACTACCACCAAAAAACCAAACCCAAACAAAAAAACCAACCCAAAAACCCCACACCCCAAAAAGATTCTTTTTCCTCATTACTAGAAGGAATATTTTCAGTACATTCAGAAATGTTGGTCTCTTCCTTTGTCTTTTACTTAATTCTTGATGATTTCTCAAGAGCATTACTTATTCTATATTTTTCTTATGATATCTAGATAATGTTTTGCTCTATGCTTTCCGTCAGTTTCTTACACTGGAAATGGTTCTTTCTAGAGTACTTTGCACAATTGTAAATAGTAAAATATTGCTATCTGTGCTAATTATCTGAATTAGGAAAGTGGGTTCACTAAGACTACGTAGGCAAGCATAAAATTTTTTTCTTAAATTAATATCTCTCCTAAAATACAAACCTAGAAGCAATATATTAAAAAAAATCCAACACCAATGAACTTTCAAGAAAAAAGTTAATCATGTATACGGTCCTGTAGAACTTATGCCCATGAATGTTTTTCAAAGCTAAACTCAAAAGTTCAAATAAAAATTAAAATAAAAATGAAGGCCTAGAGAGATCACACATTACTAATAGACAAACTGTAGACACAGTAGGAGTCCAGACTGTTAGGAGACTATTATTTTGCATGTGTTCTACAACACACCAAAAGCTTTTCCACTGTATTTGTTACTCACAAATGTAAACCAAAGGAAATTTATAGTAGTTCAAAGGATATTTGAAGGCAAAGATCATAAAAGTCTTTGATAGCTCTGCTTTGTGCAAAGTAACAGTAAATAACCTCAATAAATACTGCATCAACTGAGAAACTCGCATTACTCTACCTGCAAGTTCAGGTAGTTAAAGGGTCATGGAATGAAGCACAAAACTCTCAGCCAAGTGCAGCTCAGGCTTACTGTCTTTGCTGCAGCCCACATGCTGGTACCATAAAAGTTTAGCTACTCCTACAGCAACTGAACCAAGTCAGTAGTTTTGCCATTAGAATCACAGATCCTGTTGGCTCAGAGCATTTTGCAGGAGCCAGCTGACATCAAGTCACAATACTTGAACTTACATGAAGTAAATTCAATTTAATTTACTTGTAGTAAATTCAGAAAGCCTTACCTATTTGTACTTGTTCTGGCTGGCTCAATGATACAAATGCAGATGTATCATCAATCCATGAAACCTGAATGTTACCTAGAAAAGGCAAAAGAAATTATTATGACTATTTTTATCTTAGGCTGAGTCACAGATTTTATCTGATGTGCCACAACATAAAAGAAAATAGTCAACTAAGAGGAACTTCACCTGAGAAGGCTTTTGTCCACTGTAAAGGCACGCAGTGCATGTGCAGTTGTACATGAGCCTGGAACTGTGCAGAAAGCAGTGACTGTTAGGGCTGCATATGCATCCTGTATATTCTTATAGCCAATAGAGTAAGGACCAAAAGGAAAGAGACGCATCTAACTTTTTCACTCCCATGCTTCTTCACAACTTTTTTTTTTTTTAATTAAATATAAATCTTGTAACAATTCAAGTAATCTTAGGGCTTTTTTAGTCCTCCCTTCAGCTGTTCTATATAATTCTACAACAAAAATTCAAGCATTTTTTTTCTGGGAAATTTCAGCTCTGTACTAAAATAAAAAAACTTGTTGTGTTCTAAAACCTATCCATCCTTCAGAACTGCAGCATTTCCTAAAGACACAGCGTGGACAAGCTTCAGTTACTACTCACTGTTCCTTTACTACTACAGACACCCAAGATAAATTCCAATAGCAGGTGAGCTGGGGACAGAACATTGATCACACAAGTGGAGAACTCCAGTTATTACAACACTAAATCTTCAGACTGGTTCGTTTGCAACCCACTATACAACACTTCCTGGATGTGCAATGAAAACTTAATTTGAGTAAATATAAGAACAAATGCACAAAATCATGGACCTAATTTGGAAGATGTTACAATGGAACAAAAGTTCCTCCATTCATTAAGCAGTTAGTACATTTTCTCTGTGAATGGCTTAAAATGTCACATAGCACTAAAAGAGCTCATAATCAAGCAAAAGCAGAGGAAAGGATTCCATTCCAGACACAAGGTTTTATTATAGTCTGAAATCCATTTACGTCTTCTGTTATTACCTAAGTGCTCTACTGTTAATACAATTCAGAAAACGGGTGTAATTTTTTTCAGGTAGACTAGTAAATTAACTTATATACAACATTACACCATCATTTAACCTTCAGACATTACAAGGTTAAAAACAATAATGCAAAATGGCTTAAAATAAATTTTATTTTTAGATGTTTAATCTATTTAAATGTAATTTAGCCTACAGGTTGCAGGGTTATAGCAGTCTCTTCTGCAATCCAGTCACATAATAAACAGATTTTCTAATTACAAATAATAAAAGCCTAGTTAGCTTTAGTTTGTATGCTATACATTTGAGTAGCTATTAAGGATGTTAAGTTATAATCATTTTGATTGCCAAAACCATAATTAATTCAGTATGGTTATTGACATTTCCCTATACTAAAGGCCTAAGGTTGCTATTAAGAAAAGCTTACACTGGAAAGTCAAATGTTAGAATTTCTTTAAACACCCTGTAATGAAAATAAATTAAATTTCTATTAATTCAATCTTTGAAGAACATAGATTTTTGCTGACTACAGGTAAGGGCCATTACTGTAGGGAGAACATGCTTTTGGCAGGACACAACATTTCACAACACAGGAAAAGCCCAAGCTGATTTATGATTGCAACTCAAAATTGTAGAGCATTTGGTAGGGCCTCAACACTGAGCCTCCTTTAAATATTAGAAGTAACTGCACAATTTAATATTGTTCTGAGTGTATTGACGACTTATTGTTCTATATTTCTTTGTGTATCAAGTCCTCCTTTTTGGCATTACTAATTACAAAATTTTCTAAGTAATTATTGAGACACCCAAGACCATACTCTTCTGTAATTGTTCAACATGGAAGATTGTTCAATAAGGAAGATTTTGTCCCTTTCCTACATACATAGTTAATTATTTCCCTATCTACCCTGAATAGACCAAAAGAAAGATCAGAAAGAAAAATTATCCTGAAAATCTTGCAATTGTGCCCTTAAGAGTAAAATACCAGAGGATCAGTGATGGGCTAAAATCTCCTGAAGGAGTTCACCTACTACTCAGGTGGACTTCAGTGCCCAGATTGTCACTAAGTACCAATTACAAATAATATATATAAATCCAACCCAGTGATGGCACATTGTTTCAGTATCACTTACTTATTCATTGCTGCAGAAAGGCTGCTGCACTCTAAATTGACTTATAATCAAAGGTTTAAATACCTGCCAACATATGCTGCCTTTATACTCAGATTTACATATTTTAAATACACAATTTCAAGAACTAGTCAAATATTAAGTAGTGCACTCTGAGCTGCAATCTGAAGTACAACAATTGCTCTTACGCAATTCTCCACACTTAAAATACACTTTTTTTCAGACTGTCACATTTTATTATTATTAAGAAATAAGAGACAAGATAAATCATTTACATCATTCAGCAATATTGCTAAGCACTCAGTAAATATTGTGCATTTCAGAAGTATGGTGAAAGTGCAATAAAGATGTGAAAAGCAAATGCATCTGCACTTGAAGTACAGTATTTAGCAATCAACATAGCTGCATGTCAGCTTACTTGAAGGCTTATTCAAATAAGCCACATACAGCAATGTAACAGAATACCAGCTCTAGAGAGAAAAAACAGAACACTTCTCTCTCTACACTTCTAGAATAAAGCAAATATCTTGAATACTTTGAAGAACGCTATTGTTAGCCTGTATGAGCCCGTCTATTTGCTACCACATGCAATGTCAAAAAATGTCCCTTGACAAAAAAACAGTAATGTGAAAAATTACCAAGTGAAATAAAACATCTTCACCCAAATAAGAATAGATGAAAATCCGATCTGTTGCTTCTGAGATGAAGGTGCAAATTAACATGCTTTTTTCTACAATTAAATTTGGAAATTCTCTATATATAAACACAAATTTGCCAACAACATTGAATTCCACAGGACAAAATAATACTGATGGAGGTCATTCAAACAGATTTTCCTTTAGTTTTTATACCACAATGACCAAAGGTATAGAAAAGCTTCTGTGTAAGAGACTAAGTATACTAGGACTCAGCCTTCAATAGAAACTTCTAAGGAAGACGCCTATACAAGTCTACAGTGAACATATGAGAACAGAAACTATACGAAAGACATGCAGAGAGGATTCACTATTTCACTATAAAACAGCTAAGTTTATATATGTAATAAAATATACAGATGTTTTAAAACCAAAATAGTTTTTCACATAATGCTTAATTGCAATTAGGGAACTGCCACCAAGTGCTGTGGATGACAAGACTATAAACATATATATATATATAGGATAAAGACTGATTTTAGATTGACTTACAGAAAGCTGTGAAAGTCTCCAACTAAAAGAAACAGGTGTGACCTCTAGCTCACAAGTCCCTAAGTTATAGATTGCTAGAAGGCAGGAAAGTTGCTTTACTTCCATTCTGTTCTTACACATTTCCTACACTACTGTTAGTGGCAATTAGACAGCATAGGTATAAGGACTATATGGACCTTCATTTAACAAAAAAGTTTATTAATATAGTCCATTTTTTTACAATTAAAAAAGTTACCCCATTGAAACCATGATAGGATTGCTAACAGCTTCTGGACACCAACTGCATCAGACAACAGAAACAGTTGAAGCAGATATTAAACACAAACAATATTCCCCTGGTGAGTAAATGAGAAGGGTTAACAGAGCTTCCACCTTTCTGGCAGGAAGACAGGGTACAAAGAAAGCAAGAACAGCTGAAGGAAACATTGCCATGAGAAGAAGGAGGGAAGGCCAGAAATGCACAGAGAAAAGAATAGGATTAAAATTTTAAAACTCCCACAAAAACTAAAGAATCAACCAAAAAACACCACAAACAAAAAAAAAAACCAACACTAAAGCTATGTGTCTATATGAACATGAGCTTAGAAAAATACTTAATATATATATATAGTGTGCTAGTAGTTTTCCTTAAACTTGACTGTCACCTTTGAAAGGGACATTTATCTAGCTCCATTTTTTATTTTTTTTTAATTCTTAAAGAAAATTTAAGCAGTGAGTTTGTAGAACAGGGGTTAACAGGAACAGTCATAGTGTATGGAACTTGTAAGTCTCAAAAATGTGTTTAAAAGTCACTGAAAACTCATCTATATAGTAGCTTGAACTATTAGAACAAGGTTTAAACAAAGGACTGATTGCATTTTTAAAGTAATTTATGCATCTTTAAGATCACCTGATTCAATGAACTACACCAGCATTCACCTCCCTCTTAAAGACAACTCACATTCTCGCAAAATACAACACACAGTTTTGACTCCACTCGGAAAATTTTTAAGTAGTAGGTTTTTTAATAGTTTGATAGTACTTTTTTTTTTTTTTTTTAATGCCTAGAGACATTCATTTCAGTAGAAGTGAAGATTATACACAAAACCTGTATTCTAGCAAATACTATTTTAATACCTTCATATTTCACATCAGCATGACGAAAACAAAAGGCACAAATGTAAGAATTTAAAGAATGTAAGTGTTCTAAAAGACTGCATAGTACTGCAAGTTCTTGTACAGCGAAACTACATTCACCCATGAGACTATAAAAACGTCTTGCATGAACAGGTGTCCGCTTGGTATGCATGCAGCACTGAAAGACTTCAGAATTATGAACACCCCTTCTAGAGTAGCAAATGTAAAACAGTTCCAAGTCTGACACTGCAACCCCTTCAGCTGTTTCACTGCTTTCATTAGAAGCTTCACGGAAGATTACAACTCTGCTTCAATTCATACTAAGCTAAACCAAATTCAAAATAAGTTTTCTATAAAGTCCGCTTAATGTTGCTATTCAATTTAACAACCGATCTATTGATTTTTAATCCAGGTAAAAACTTTATTTTAAAACATTTTTGTTTAACTTGTATAATAAATTGGGATAATTCATGTCTGTTACTGCCTTGTTTTTTCTGGCTTTTGGCAAATCACTTAACCTCAACATTGCGCCACTCTCTGTGTCCAGCTACAACTGAAAAAGCATGGGTACTCCTGGAAGCTGGAAGGAATAACCTGCAGCTTGTTTTGAGATACCATGGCACTAAGACCTAAAACAAAATATAGATTAAGTACTACCCAAATATGAGGGGTTTGTAAATCCACATATGAAAACATTCAGCTCTGAAATCCGGAGAAGTAAGAGAAATGGGAATTTCAAAATTTTAACTGTTTTTGAGCTGTGTAAGCGTGACCCCTGGCGGTAGCGATCTCTGCTTGCGTTTCACACCAACACAAGGGGAGAGGTTGATAAAATAAGAAAAATTACATGGCTGAGTCTTTAAAAGCCTATAGAAACAATGTCCAAACCGTGTTGTTTCTTACCCATCTAATAGCAACTCTGGAATGATCTCATTGACTTTCTACATTCTCACATTCTACATTTCCCAATTGGGAATATTAAATCCCACCCAGCATTACACCGGCATTATGCTGCAGTACAGATCAAAAAGTCAGAAGGAACTGAGTGAATTTTACATAGGTCCAGAGACCCTGCACAGACTACCAAGTCGCAATTCTAGGTGAAGAGGAGAACAGTATCATTCTATAAACTAGCATGGTGATGATCCACAGCAAGCACAGGAGTGACAATACTGAGCATGCTTCCATCCTTTCACTAGTTATTAAACGTCCTTATGGATACCACAGCAATCATTTCAATGGAGGTTAGGTTCAGGTTTGCCCTGAATCCATTTGCCACACTACAACTCTAACTTAATGACTTAAGTGTGGTACATTACTTTGAAACAACTACAGTACACTAATCAAGTACTAGCTAAACAGACATCTCTTCATTTACTTGTCAAAAGGGAAAGGTTTATTTCATAACAGAGAGCCACCTAGTCACTTATCTGCTTAGAAACACACATAAAAATACCCACAGTTCTTACAGTGGTTATACTCTAATGGATAAAATTGGTACTGGGAATTTTAAGTAAAATGGGAGGGCAGGAAAAAGAGGAAACTACAGTGCCAAGCAGAAAATTTTTAGGAATAGGGAAATTACAAATCTAGCCATACATGCTCTGCTTAGAGCTGCCAAGACTAATGTAATATAAAGCATTATAATCCATTCAATAATAAAAATGTGATTTCCTAAAATTGCTTAATACCAGAAATAAAAGGCAGACTCTCATCTTCCTCCTCCTTTCAGCTGCTCCCCTACCTGCATCGCTTTCAAAACCTGCTGGATCCTGCTATCTGGGTCTGCACTCTCCTCTCCACACCAGCCCACCAGGCAGGACCAGCATAAAGCCCACTTCTATGGCATCCCCAAGTGCCAATTTTTTCCCACTACTCATGAATGGCTGGTGCTGGAGACATGGTGGAGCCCAAAGGCACAAATCCTAAGTGCCAAAGCTGCTGTCCCTGCCCGCTTTGGCAACACAGGCTAGAAATCCATATAGTTTAGATGGGTGGCAGTTTTTTTCAAATGAGAAAGTGATCCCCCCCAAATAAACACTTTGGAAAATAGCTCCCTCTTTTTCCCTTTTTTTTTTTTTTTAAAAAAAAGCTATTTCCTGTTAAAATCCCTATTACAGAATTTGAGAAGACAAGATGCATAGATGTTTATTAATACATAATATTCAATAAGAAATATTTCCGTAACATTGTTACAAGGAAATATTTCTGGAAATCATGCAAAAAATTATTAAAATAAGAGTAATTATTGTTTTACATTAAATGTTTTAAGAAATGAAAAGAAGTTACCTCTTTGGAGAAAAATAAAAGGGGCAGGGGGGGAGGTAAAAAGCCTCACTGCAAAATTATTTGCAAGCCCAAAAGATCTCTTTCAAAGCACTACCTTACATAGCAATAAGAAACTAGAAACCAATCTGCAATAAAAAATCTTGGAAACAGCATTCAACACAGGGCTGAACGAAAGACTATTCTTGTTCTGATCTAAGGACGCAAAGCAAAACCACTGTTTTCTGCCGCAAGAGATAGGTATTAGGAGATCACCATCATTAATTAGGATTTCCATGTCCTTACGTTACATACAAATAGTAGAGGAACAACAGGTCTACTAGTTCCCAATTTATAAGATAGCTTTTTTGTTGTTTCTTCTGACTTGGATGGTGTTCCCAATCTTGAAAACAAATTGGCTATTTTCAAGCTTGCTTGCTTGCCTAGACTTACATAAGTTAGCGACTGGCTTTAAGCAGGATGAACCTTACCCCTAAAACCTTGGTCTGCCTTTCACACCAACGTCCATTCTCTTCACCCACCTATACAGTAAACTCTTACCTCCTCCCAGAAAAGGCTGTAAATAAAAGCATCAAAGGTCCACAACATTGAACAAGCAGCACATAAAAACATTTCTAAAGAGCAGTTAATCACAGCAAACCCTTTCAACTACCATTACAAAGGAATTCCACAGGACACCATTCAAAAATTACAAAAGGCAAATTCATCGTCACCTATACTTGAGTAAGTCTGCATCCACTGATTAAAATTAACAAACAAAACCAGAGGAACTTGCTAATGACAAAAGTGAGGCGGGGGGAAATGTAGAAGAAAGGATAGACTAAATTACTCACCAAAGGCACTGAAAAGCTGGTAAAGGTCACTGGTCTTCCACTCTTTGGGAAAAGTAACATGTAGAACATGATCTCGTTTTGGCTGCACTGTGAAACAAAAAAGGTTTTGTTAATGTAAAAGTCACTACTATTTAGAACATCCTAGAAAAGTTATCTAATACATCATGTGTTTTGTTTTTTATTTAAATGAGAAAATGGGCCAAGATCTATGAAACTACATCAGGCACCAATGAAAATGTGCCTGTAATTATGCATGAAATTGATACTAAATCCTACCACTTCATCTGAGTAAGAAATTGGAACAGCATTACATGCAGTGGGAAATGTGCACAAATCCAGTCCTTCCCACCCTTTGCAGCAGATTCAAGGACAGAAGAAAAAAACAATAGCCTCGTCATGCTCCAGCTCTAGCTTTAAAAAAGTTCTTAGCAATAATTCAATGTTGCCACTTTTTTGTCAAGGTTTAATTCAGTTTTTGTATAACATTAGGTACAAGCTAGAATACACACACTGACAGACTTTTTCTTAAATATTATTAAAAACTACACCAAGAAAAAAAAAAAGCATATAAAGGCCAACATCTAAAGAAGTAGTGCAAAAGCCTTCAATGTATAGTGGAAGTGATTTGGAGTTTTGTGAATTTTAGAGAGAGAATCCAAGTCAAACTGCTGCACGAGGTAAAAGTACAGCAGAAATTACAACTATGCATCTGCCTCACCTTTTCACACTTCCCTCTACACATCTGGTTTTGGTCATCATCAGAAGCAGGCTCCTGAAGATGATGGACCTTTGACCTCTACCCAGTAAAGATCATTTGTACGTAAGAAATCATCACAATGTACGTGCAACTGAAATCCCTTTCACTAGACACTTGAGCTTTTAGAACCTGTAAATTCCAACTATATTTTACAAAGAAGCAAGTGGAATACTATACTGTAATCTGCAGATATTTCAATATTTTCCATCTTCGTATTGGCCTATTTCCAAATCATTAATTGAGCCTCTCCACAGATATCTGCAGAGATTTATGTTTTTATGCATAACACATTGCTAGATTTTCCCATCATTTTACATTTTCTATTAGACAGAAGCTGAACCATTAAAGTGGAGAGATCCACTTTATAATTTACTGCTCCAGTTTGTTAAAGGCAACTCAAGGGTTAACTACAAACAGCTTAATATGATCAGATTTTAACTTGACCACATGAAAACACTCTCAGGAAGAGCACTCTTCTTTAGATAGAGATATGTAGTGTGTATATATATGTATTATATATATTAGGTATAGATAGATGGGAGGGTCAGGGGCTGGTGAGGGAAAGACTGACTTTCATCTTCATGAATTACCCTCCTGAATTCTTCAGTGATACCAACTTCTCTAGTTTCTGATCTCCTTCGCTTTCAGCATTAAACTAGGAGGTTTTTTCCAAGGTGGATCTCATTCACAGAGCAAACGTATCCAAAACTGGACCATCAACAAATTATTATTGCTATATTCAACTTTCATGTGTATTTGACCCCACTCCCCAAGGGCAAACCTACTAGATGTTTTTGCCACATGTAGTTAAGGACACAAGTTTGCACTGTTTTATGATGAAAGCCTTGTGCATCGTTACTTTCATAAATACAGCTAAGCATCAGCGATTACTATAATTTAGTAATTACATTGATTAAGTAGTAGTGTCCTCAGCCTGGTACATGCTTTATAGTAGAAGCATCTATGTTTCTAGGTGTAACTCTGCTCCACAAGTAAGGCTTTATTTTTGCATGAACTTGAGAATCACAGAATCACAGAATCGTTTAGGCTGGAAAAGACCTTTGAGATCATTAAATCCAACTGTTAACCCAGGACTGCCAACTCTACCACTAAACCATGTGTTTCCCTGAACAGATAGAACAGATTATTTCTTTGGTTTTAAGCCTTGCCACCCCTGCCCAAAGGTTTAACAGAATTTTTATTCCCAAATAATTTAACATCTTGCATAAACTCAACAGAACACAGCAGTTACTTAGAGGCCTCAAACTCAGATTGCTAACCAAAACATGTAATGAAATTAGGACAGATTTCCAAATGCATCTGTCTTCTAAGGAAGAGGTTGCAGCATGAATTCACTAATAGTACTAAAATGCTAAAAAAACCCAAACAAAAAGCCCACTTAATGAAAATACCATTATGCAGGTCCCAACAGCAAAAATAACACAGCTATAACACAGCATCTCATAACTGAAATACTGAATGCTTAATGAAGTCAGGGGAAAATAAGTTTCCTAAGTTTTGTTTTGAGTAACTACTCCACATAGTAAAGAACCTGGTTTTTCAGCTGCAAAAAAGTGGGAGGCCAGAACATGACCCTATTGTAAATGTAACATGGTACATGTGTAACCGTGTAAGTTGTAACATGGTATCCAACTGGTTGGTCAGCAGAACCCATGCAGCTTAGAAAAGGGTACATATTTCATCTGTTTGTACCAGCTAAAATAAAATTATGTTGCAGAGAGGTACACAGGAAGGAGGTATGCCTTTTCCAGATGAAACAGTATTTACTGAAGATGTTGTAACTGCCCAGCGTCTGGCCACTTGCTGTTTGCTTCTAAGTGCTTTAATCTGTTTTGCTCAAAACAAGCATGGTTAGCATGAGTTTTATCACAAACTCCCTGGTTTGCATGAGCATCAGATTGGATGGAGTAATTTAACTACTTTAACTACTTGTTAAAGTAGTTAAAGAACTTAAATTAGTAGTTAAAGAAAGCAATCCTTTCATGAGCACAAGTGAAGTCTTGTTCCTTAAATCTGCTACTTCAAAAACCAAAAAGGACACAACATTTTTTAAGCACCAGAATTCAATTTTTTGGCTGCTATACAAGCCAAACACCAAAACCTCAGAAACTGTCTGAACAAGCCAATGAAGATCAACTCATTGCTGTAGAGCCTATTGAACAGCTACCAATTCAAAGGTTTATTTGCAGTTCAGTAGTAGAGAATTGTAACAACTCCAGTTTCAGATGTTTTAACAGCCTTTTTCTATTGATTACAAAGAAGAAACTACACCTAACCCTCCAGCATCAGTTTATTCTTAAATTCACTTTGAATCCTCTGTTAAACTTCTATACCTTCCACCTACTCAGGTGAAAAATACTTTATTCATATTCTGCTTCGCAGTCAATTAGTGCAGCAACTTCATTCTTTTTAAAGGTTTTTTTAATATACAGTAACAAAAGAAGATGACGAAAGTCACTTTCACATACTCAATACTTTTTGACCTAGCATGTGTAACCAAACTCCAGTATTTCTGGAAACACTGCAAAACTAGCTATAACACTACATGACAAAAACTGACAAACACACCAAAACTTAGGACAGTCACCGAGTTAGCTGTGCCTCACCTTTGGTTTTTTTTTTTTCTTAAATACAGCCTTTGAGTATTATCTATCACAGAGATGTGGCCTTATTCTTTGCATGGCTTTACTGCTCTGTGAAAACGCCCCTACAGACAACCAACCAAATAGCTTCCTCAACCTACAGTAACATTTAAATCTCAGAACAGCAACAGAAGTTTCTAAAGCAGCCAGCCCAACACACCACCCTAGATGCACTTTCCATTTTGAAACTTAGAAATTGTCTGCCTGGTTCAGATTCTGCAGTAACATCTGCACCTTCCATTCTACAGGAGTGGCTTTCAGATAAAAGAGACAGAGTCTAAGAGGCAGACTTTTTCGGCATGTCTTCTTGGCAAATGATGAAAGCAATCCTGTAAGTTGGCTAGCAAGTGAAAGTAGCATCCTTATAGCTTAGTAGCTTTGGCATTCTCTCAATGACCCACAGTATTTATCCATTTCTCCACTCAATATCAAACAGTTAGGGAAAGAAGCATGCAACATAATTAGATGACCATTCCAACAAATCACAGAGAGCCAGAGCACAGTGATCTGGTCATCTAACTGCATTTAAAAATTAAACATATGCCCTTACAGCATATATTTTCCACTCCAGTATTTACTTCCATCTTTATGGAACTGTATTCTGTTGCTATCATCTAATACAGGGTCAGTCCTCCAGTTTGAGCTTTCTGATGCATGGAGTGGAAAATGTCTTCACAGCAATATTGCTTCCAGGTGGGTATGACTTTTAAGATGGTTTTGTATCTAACCTCACAGTAAAACATCAAGCTTTCATCTAGTCAAGGACTAGGCTGACCTCCAGGCGTTTGCATTTTCCTAAGTCAAGGTATCAATGGTAAGTAACACTTAGCTGAAGTTTTCTCCCTCAGAGTGTAACATCCCATAACACTAAGGACCTCTATATTAGTAAAATATATTTTCATTTATATGTATTAGCAACTTATTACAGCCCCAGGTTTGTAACCTGAAATAACCTAAAATGTAAAACTATTCCAAGTAATATTTTTCCATTTGTGTAATCATAACCTCACGTGACAAAAGAATTCTGATGTTTTGATTGAAGTGAAGGTACTGCTGCCCACAAATTGTGAAGGAAAATGGCCAGAACAATTTCACAACCATTTGCTATTCACTAGTTTTCATCCTGTATTTACTGCTGGGGTGATGGGAGAGGGGGAAAGTGTTACTACTCCACTTTATATGTTGTATGGTACATATAAGTAGTGACCCAAAATAAGCATAAAGCTGTTAACTTCAAATTCTGTTACATTTAGTTACAAGAGTTTAATCTGTTCTGGACAACCTCCTTTGCAATGCAGATTTTCTGGTCAAAGTTGAAGAACCTAAGGTTTTACTACTTCATATATTAAAAAGAGGGAGGATGTTTAAACCAATTGTTAAGTGGCTAATAACCTGGGCACAGCTCGTGTCCCATGTTTTTGATACATGAGAATTAATCTTTACACTTCCTCCTCCAGGAAATTTGTCAGTAGTAAGTAAAAAATAAGTAGTAAGTAAGAAATAAGCTACTTACAGTCTGGTCCTTCCAAATTGAGATATGGTATGTCCATTACTCTCATAAGAAATAGCCTGAAGCAAAATGGAAAAGCACCATTAGCAAAGTTGTGCCTAAAGACCTTTTATTAAGCTTTCCTTTTTACAGTTTTTAGATCTTGCTTCTGGAGAAGCAGAAGTCATCCCTACATATCTTAAGCTATATTAAAACAAGCAAACCTCTAATTAAGTCCAATTCCTTCTCTAACAATACAGATTCAGCAAGTTACTTGGCACCATGCTAGTAATTTTACCTATTCAACAAAACAAGAAGCAGCCCCAAACTGTTACAATTAAAACAAATGGAGAAATGAACATTCAGAAAGTAGCAGCTCTGTGCAGTAAGAGCCAATTACACAGTGGATAGTGCAAAAGCTGTCATTCTAAATACACATACACTTTCCCATTTTCTGAGCACTGCATCGTGCTGTAGATAGAATAGATCTTAAAACCCTAAAACTACAAAAGCCATCATGACACTTTATGGAGATAACCTGGACAAGTCTTTTGCTCTGTCACATGTAACTGAAGAGTTTCTCAAAATATTCATAAATTCTTCCAATAAAAGCGCATATTCAGCTCTGAAAACTATTTCCTTCCAAAATAAGAGAAGTAGCCTAAAATCCTGTCATAGATACAGATGCCATGTTGCTGTTACAAAACATTTGCTACATATAGTGTTCACTGGAGGACTAAAATAAGTACCTTTCCTATCATATCTTCAAAAAGCTTATAAAAGGCTTGTCAGGTTATGGTTACAGCATTCAACTAAGTAATAACTGATATAAACAGCTGATAAAAAGATTTTAAGTGTGAAGACGGATCTGTAATTCCCTAGAGATTCTTTGTATCATAGCACACTCACTATTAGTTTTTAAGAGTTTGAATATTATGACCTTATGGTTACTTGTATCACTGAAAAGTCTCCAGGAATGCAGTTGGCAACTTGTTTTTACTATAAATACTCCAGAGAATGAAAAAACACAACCAAACCCAAAACACTATGGAGCAAATGGACTGTAAGGCTCACACGTGAACCAGACGGTCTTCAGAGAACTGCACCAGTTATAATGCACACTGTCCCACCTAATTTCTCTTCCTGAGTCTCAGGGAAGATATAGTAGAATGTGCACTGTGTCCCCCTGAGCACTGCAGAACCTAAAAGGGATTTTATCAATAAAAGACACTTCAGCATCAGTTAACTTTAGAAACTTTAACAATTTCAACATAGCACTGAGTAATGAAGTTATTTTACAAGGGAGCTACAGCTTCTTCCTACGTTTAGTCTTAGGTGCCATACTCCTATAGCCTTGGCTTCACTATAGCTATCTGTCTAAACAGGACAGGAGTGACATCTTGAGAACAAAGCTAGCTTCAGAACACAGCTTCCACAAGGAAACAGAGAAAAACATCCTTACTCTGACCTCTAGAGATCCGGAGTAATACTGACAGGGCATACAATGCTACTGCTCAAAAAACAAATAAACAAAAAAGCCATCCACCCAGAAAATAACAGACAGGCGACACAGTGATCAGGTGTGATACATCTTCTAAGGAGCAATAGAAAGGAAGTGACTCTATTCCATCTCTGCTGGAAGACAGGCAGGATCATAACACCATCACAGAGCACCTATCTGGGCCGAAAAGAACTTGCAGGTCTGGGATCTATGCTCTGATAGTAAGCTGGACTTCAGACTGTCGAAAGACGTTCAGTTCCATTTATTACTTATGATTTGTGCTCATATCTTCATCTGAAATAATGTCAATGTCACTGTTAGTAGGACCCACAGCTTTCTTCAGACTCCAGTGCACAACCTAAATATACAGTATTTCAGCTAGTCAGTAAAAGCAGTTTAGTCTTCACTGGATAAAGGTTGTCTATCATCCATACAGGACAGCAAAAGTTTTCAAGGAAAAAAACAAAAGGCAGATTTGGTTTAAGTTGAGCTACCTGAAGAAAAAGCCTTCACAGAATTCTTGTAACCAGCTACTTCACTCATTTCCTAGGTAGCAATTTTTATAAAAATAAAGACAAGGTTTACTAAAATACAAGAGACTTCTGGGAAGAATACTAGTCTAGTTAAGCTGCCCTCCCCCAGGTTTTATCACATTGAGGAAAGCAATACAGTGGCCAACAAGGACAGACTTAGGCCAAAAAAATGCATATACCTGAGATAATTAAGATCAGTTTTTCTATCCTCCCAGACAAATCCTGTATTTATTTGTTTGGTCAAAGAACTATGACTCTAAACAGCACATACACTCCCACTCCCTGAAGACATAGTATAAACACTGATTTTAATAGTACGTGCACTTAAGGTATGTTACAGCAGTAACTGCATCTTGTAACACTAACTTATATCATATGGATTATGAACACTGAGTTACAGCATAATCTCTAATTAAGTATCCATAATTATGGTTGTAAGATTCCTCATCTCTCTGCAGAAAATTTAAACTAATAAGGCTGTTCTGTATGACCATAAACCCTACTTCATATTAAATTAGCTAGATTCGCGAAGTTGTAGCTATGACATTGCTTTTTACTACATTAATTCACAGTAATTTAAAAGCTATACTGACCAAGCTAAAAATAATTTTTAAAAAAAGTTACTTCCTACACTGTTTAAAGGCTACAGCCAGATCACATAGTCAGAGGATAGACGTCTATTTCTCAACATACAACAATATCCTAGGAACTCTGAGGTATTTGGAGACAGCCACTTGGAAGACAATTGTTTCTGTAGCAAGCCAAGCAAAATAAGGAGAGAGCAAGGCTATGATCATGCCAGTTCACAGCAGTACTTAAGTGGTCTCAAGTAGTCAACATTCAACCTCTGCTCTGAGCTAGGACAAAACTTTTCACAGTTGTGTGATGAACTGTGTAGGGAAACTGATGCAGCTGAAAACAGAAAAGGCATCTTTTAAAACCCAGATCAGTTCACCAATCCAGCTCAGTAACCAGTATAGCCACATGTGGCTGAAAGCACAAGGACAGCAAGTGTTCACTCCTACACTATGACTGAAAAGTTATCAAAATGCAGAAAAGCATGCTGAAGTTCTTTTGCAATAATTTTGCAAAGAAAATTAAGATTAATATAGAAAAGCAGAGGGAGAAATTAAATGATTTGCAATACATGCCAGAGAACCTAGCTCCCTGGTGAGATATTTTCCACAATTACAGCACAAAGCCAAGCTATCTGCACAGATTTTGGTTTCTGATATCCCTCTGTATGAGAAAAAAAAAAAATCTAAGATAATTCATATTTCTACAGACCATCATGGTTTTCAGCTCAACAAAACATGGTGTTTTCATTTCTCTAGACCACTCTCAACTCCTGCCTCCAGCTACATCAAAAAAAAACCAAAACAACACAATATTCAAACAACCCAAAGAGTTCTGAAATAAAGTTGTCATTAAAACTTTTGGAGAGGCTTGTGGGTGGGGGCAGGGAGGTATGGAAGAAGAGATGTTGCTCTAAACAAAATAGGTCAAAAAATTTCAAATCAATTCTGAAGTATATAACAGAATATAGCATCCGAATTATACACATAAAGTTTAGATGTTACAATATAGAAAGTCCCATCATCTCAACTTGTAAGTGTTCATCAGGGATTACTACTCAGAGCAGAATGTTCACATGAACATAATTTTTCAAAGACACTGTATATACAAGAAAGCATAAAGATTACAGAAATGCATCTCTGGAATTCTTGGCTTGTTGAATTGTTTATCATATAACTTACTGCCTTATGCCTAAAAGAGCCAAACGACTCTAAGGCAAAGTCTGTTTTTAATCAATTCCACTCTTACAAGAAGTTGAAATGAAAGATTTTACCTGTGCTCATCATTAACCTATATGAACATTAAGCTGTACGCAGGCCACCACTCTTTAATGGCAATCCAGGAAGTTCTGTAACTTTGCTGACAAGGAGAGGTCAAAATAACTACTGAAAAAAGCATTACTTTCCTTTGAAGGCTAAGTTCCTAAACATCAAAGCTTGATTTTTCAGTTTTAAATTTACTTCCACTATTCACATTAGTGACAAGTCTATTCAAACAGAAAACATTTCAAAATCCCATCAGTCACACCAATCATGTAAAAGTTTAATCTCTAAACTGTATTTAAATATTAACACCTTGTATTCCGAAATATGGAAATTAAGACTTTAGAAGCAACCCAAAGGATCATAAAGTGTTCTGCTTTACATAAATTTTCAAGACTATCTTGATAATAGTTCAAACTAAGAACACTGCTTCTAACTAACTGCCTTATAAAAAAAATACTCTGTTCAGCTTCTTTCAGGAAAAAGTTTTGTGACAGATAGTATAACTTTCATTTGTTTAGCTTACTGTTTGCATGTTGTAGTTTGTGTTTTGCTTGAAGAACATGACTACAGCACAAAGGAAAAGGTTTCCTTGTTTCTGACTGCTGCCCACAGGATCAGGTACAACTTCTGGAGGAAGGAGGAAGATAGTTTTTTTTCTCCCCAGGAGGAAGAGAGGATGCTCAGCTAGGGAAAGCTTCTAGACCACAAACTAGAGAAAACTAGGTGTAGCAGGAAGCTAGCTGGCAGCCCAGAGCATGCCTGCAAAAAAGCCCGATAAGCAACATACTTACTAGGGACCCTAAGATAACTATGTAAATTGCACAAGCCCTGGATGCTACTTAAAGGTGCTACACAGACCAGGTACTGGAGATGGAGGTCTGGTCTGCAGGGACATATTGAACCGAGCAACAGACTTGTTCATTTAAAGATCTAACAGCTCTGACTTACGAGGTGTACTTAAAATTTATCTTATTTTTAAAAAAGTAATTATTCTTACATCTGTCTTATTCTGGTTTGTTAATTTGCATTACAGTTTAAAAAAATTAGCTTTAAAAATACAAGCCTTGGCCTGCTCACTATCAGGAGAGTCTCATCTCCAAGCTCTAAGGTGAGGTAGCAGTTGTGAGAATATGACAAAGCTTCTAAGATTATGTGAAAGTGAGACATAGCAAGTCTTCCAAGTTTCCATGATTTAAAAATAATACATAGCTTTCCTGAAACAAGAAGCTACAAGGTCTGAATAATGACAGAATGGATAAAATTTCTTTTTTCTTGTAAACAGTAATTTTCAGTTCTTACTATAAATAAAAAAAAAAAGTTGCTGTTCTCCCTAGAGGTTTTTTTGTTAATTTTCCCTTTCATTAGTTAGGCAGTGTTAACTCTGAATCCAGAACAGACATGGCAGGCTTCCTCTCAAAACTTTTAGAGAGGTTAGACTTTTAGTCACTGTTAGAGAAAAGCCACATTTGAAGTACACAACTTAACTAACTTGAAAAGCTTAAATTTAAAGTATTATTGTGACAGTTTAAGTTTCAGTTTGTACTTGGTGCAGACATGCATCTCTAGAAAGAACTGAAAGCATTTTGGTTAATGATTGAAAAAATAACCCCCTCAATTTGCATCTTCTAGTTGGTGTGTTTGTGCTGGTCTTACTGAAAATAATCCTGTGGTAAATCCTATCTTAAAATGAAATTATGCTGATCAATTCTATCATCGTCTTCACAAGCAAATCAAGCAGTCACTGTGGGTCCATGTTCAACCTAAGGAATGTACATACAATTTGTAATGTCTGCTAGAATATATGGAGGCACTGCCTCACACATCTCAGTGTCAGGAGAATCACCTAACTGCTCTCAATATAGTAATTTGGTTTCCAGACTGATGAAAGCTAAAAGCCATCAGTCACAATTATTCCATCATTAGCGTGGGCCATCTGAAGCTAAAGTAATTACTTTTGCCGACCCCTATGTGATAGGTTTGAAAGGATGGATTTCTCCTGAATTTAAACAAGCAAATAGACAGACTAGGGCTCTAACAGCTTTTTACTTTCAACTCCTTTCCCTTTATGTGACAGGTTATACTATCTTTAGAAGCTTTCATAAGGTAAAATCTACAGATTAAAAATGCAAAGAATCAAATCTGCGCATAAAGACTTCTAGATATCTCAAGTCTTACTTCAATTTGTTCCAGTAATTTGCACAAAGATCCAATTCAAAAAGCAAAATACTGATCATGGCACCATCCCATAAACTACTAATCATATATGTTTATTATACCATCTTAAAAATGTGTTACCTGATAATGTTAATACAATATCTTTGCGTTATTTGGATCAGTATTACAGTAGGTATATTTTAGCTTTCCCAGACATTTTAGTGTGCTCAGTTTTAACTATCACCAGTTTCTGACAGTGTCCTACAACATAAAGAATACCTGACCAGTTTTTCTTCAGTTCCACTACTCCCAAAGATTACTCCAGAGACAATTTTCCAAATTGTAAACATATTCTCAACACTGGCGTGGACAAGGCCATTAAAGCAGTCCAGGTATTCTTCTAAGTGTCCTTTTACAGGTTGGCAGAAAGTAAACCATTCTCTTCAAAACAAAAGGTGTTCACTTTACAAACTCTGGCCTCTCTGCAGCGTTACTAGTGTGAACCAGAAAGCCAATCAAAACTGAAGTGTAATGAAAAATGCAGTTAGCCATTGATTCTGAGGCTAGAGAGATATATTCTAAGGCTAGTGTTTTATTTCCACATTTTAGCAGGTCTTCTAATATGACAGCTACTTACTTGTTAAAGAAAGGTTCAATGAGTTTTGATCTAGCAGACACATGGTTTTTCGGAGGACTGAGGAATGAACCTGATGAACGAAGAAGAAATTCAGTACGTAGCAGCTACAGACAGCTCACTAAAGAGAAGGTTTGAAAAAGACTACATAAATACCTAGGAAATTAGCCATGGAGATGAAGCACAGTCCAGTAATGTAAGCATCATATCCTGCTTCATGAAGTTGTTCAGAAGCTGTATCATAACTTGGAAACCCTTCTGCACTTTCTGAGGAGAAAGAAAAAATTTGTAAACACATAATCACAAAAGTTAAAGGCAGATATCTATGCTTACCCACATGCTTATTTTGTCACAGCAAAACATCATTTGGTTAGTCCATCCGATTTTCTGAATTTCTAAAAAATCACAAGTTCTGAAATTTCAGAAGTTTGAAAAAAGCACAGTTTGGGATATTATTTTTCAAAATTAATAGGCTCCTAGGATAGAAACATCTTTCTACTAAAAAACTATCAATTCACAGACCAAATTAGCCAAAATGGAGTATTAATTCTAATACGATGTGACAGCAGGATTCCCCACACAGCTTGTTTTTTTCTTGACTGTCTTGCATTTAAAAAAAATAGACATTCAGGTCAATTGAAAACTTGAATATTAACCTGCTTGCTAACCATCAAATTGACGTGCGATCAGATTTTTCGAGTTATTTAAATTATGAAGTTGGAACTAAGTGATTAAAGAATTCTTTATTGATGACTTTGTTGACAATCACATTTTGGTGTTTCTGTGAAAAGCTGGAGAAGTATCCCTTGAATCACTTCTGAAAGTGGAAACCTTAGTAGGTACTTTCCTGAAGAGAAGTGTCTGGAAGTACCTTATCTCAGCAACAGAGAAATATGTGCACATCACACTTTCTTCATCATTTAATTTTTTCCCCACTCCCAGCACTGAAGTTATTTCACCCCTTTACCTAGCTTCTCAACTTCTAAAAAGCTGGGTCATTTCCCCCTGTGAGTTATACTGAGAATAGAACTGGAAGAATGAAGTTAACTGTTTAAAAAGCCAGAATCATGAACCTCACATTAAGGTACAGACTGAAATGTGAATTCTATAATTCTGTTCAATTTCTTGCATTCAACCTAGCAAAAGAAGCTAAAACAATAATCAGACATACCAGAATTTAAAATAGTGATACAGAAATACTAGCAGCATAACTTACACAATAGAAATATGTAAGCAGATATACTTGTATTCTGTAAAAAGAAACCTGAATCCAAATTTTGTATATAGAACTAGAGTAGAAAACATCAGGCCTTTTTCCAGATGAGTCCTTGTAATGTTTATTTAAAAAATTAAGTTGCCTGAGATGAGACAAACGATGTTTAGCTATACTGGCTGAGCTGAAAAGGACATTTCTTAGTGCTTAATTTTTTTTTTTTTAATAGTTACATATCCAAAAGAAAATAAATTAACAGTTAAAACATGCTTTCCTTTGGATGTTCTGAACCACAGTAATTACCCCTGATTAAATATTAACACTTCTGAGTCAGTTAACAATAACGGTCATATTTTGCTCAAGAAAAAATACAGTAAGATTATTATTTTATATTATATCACCCAAAACAGTACTGGACAGCTGCAAAATTACGTTACATCCTGAGAAAAAGTGACAGAGGCTATGCCAGTAAAAGGTCTGCATGCAATTACTGTACACTCCATATTCATGGTCTAGGCACCAACAGCTCCTGCTTATTGTCCAAGAAGATTGTAGATTATCCACCTTATTATTTCTCATTACTACAGCTTAAGTAAATCCGCTCTGCACATTCAGCAACATAAAAAAGCATCACTTATCTTGGTTTTGATTATGCATAGAGACTTTCTCTTCCAAAATACTCTACTGTTCAGTATTGCCCTCCCTTTTCTAAATCAGCAGCTTAAGAAAAATTCCAGAACCTTGAGGTAAGTTTGCCCTTTGATTAAACATCCTTTCATTCACCTCAAAGCACAGAAAGCTCTAAAGGAATTTTAATAAATTTCTGAAACACACATGACTAACCACTACTGAGTACGTTTTCTTGGTTCTGTCCAAGCGCCTATTAGAATATTAGAATGTTCCAGCTTTGATGTGAAGGACAGTAACACCAAATGAAACAGTTTTAAAACAATTTCAAGTTAGTCATCAAAATTTAACCTAAAAACCAAAATACCGTCATTAAAAGATGATGTAACTGCTGTTCACTGAATACATCCATTCTTCTGTCACCTGAAATAAAGTGGAAGGATTCCTACTGACTTCCACCAATAGCTCTAAATATAACTGCACATATGTCTACTGTCCACCTTTAAAGTCCCTTTCATCAAAACACTAACTATTAATAGAGGAAGTCACATTTCAGATCAAGAACAAAAGTAATCAAAGCACTCTCTTTCCTCTGAAAGAGGAAAACATTTCAGAAATAAGACCATTTTGATATATCCGTACCAACTTTAGGAGGGCTGAATGGAACCTCTTTCAAACGCTTTTCCAGTTCTGCAAGGGATGTATTATTAATGATCTCCTGCAAGAAAAGACATCATTAACTGCCAATACCAAGCACATTTTCCCTGGAAACCTAAATCAAATAGGATAAAATGAGTATTTACTGCTGCCACCTTGTGTTGTCTAAGGATTTATATATAGCCTCATTTCAAACTAATACACCAGAGAAGTCTGTTAAGACATATTTTAAAAAGTTAACTTCTCATCTACAACATAATGAGTCACGAGCATTTATTAATACTTTTCAGAATTCTTGATGAAGAATTATACCAAAGTATTATTTCTACTTGAATCAGGTTCCATGCATGGTTCCTACATGGCAGGGAAAAAGGAAGCACAAACAGCAAGGCAAAATATCCTAAATATCAATCATAATGGTCGAAGGCTTTCAAAGCAAGTACTGAAGTCTGCTTGATGACTGGACATTCTTCGACAGTTTTGTAAGTGTAAATACTGCTGATTTCAAGTAATGTAAGACAGTAAAAGAAACCTGACGATCAGAAAGCTGCTCCTACATTTCAGCTTTGCTGAGTTGCAATAATGAATCTATATATACATATATAGAATGTCACCAAATGATACACAGATTATTAATTTCTTCAAACCAAACTTCTTGAAGTTCTTAATAAAATATACATTGTCAATCAGAATGACAAAAAAACCTCATGCAGAATCAATAACAAGTGGAAAAAAAAATCTCACACAATCTTGGTTGTATGAAATTTATGAGGACAAAACTTCCTTTGGTTCCAAATCAAGACAGCTGTTTGCAGCTGATCATCAAGTCTACTGTCTGAAAACTTATCAAGAGCTCAGTAGAATGAACAAGCTCAAATGATACATTATATTGGCAGCCCAAAGCACCATTTGATAAGAGCCTAAACTCCAAACATCTACTGTAAAAATTACAAATATCAACATAATTGTACCAAACATAAAACTGGTGCAAGATCATTGAGTTTTCAGAATACAGAAGCCTCTATTCTTACTACAGTAGTATGCAAGACAAACCTGAAAATATTTAAGAACACTTTAATGAGATTTTCTGTTATGCAATGCTTTAAAGTCAGAGACATATGCAGAAAGATAGATGCTGCTTCATCAGCATGGTTTTTTAATTCATTCATTCCAAAGGCACACAGGAAAGCAAGAAAATATGACAACTTATGCCAATAATTCTCTGGAAGAATAAAATTCATGCTGCAAGAGGTTTTAAAAGAAACCTGCAAATTTTTTCTCCTGCTGACTACCCACTGAACAGAGGCCACAATAGAACCTAATGATGATGTTCAAGAATCTTTTTCTAGACAAATCTAAGTCAGCATTCACAATATTCTAAAGCTTTGAGTATTCAAGCAGCTTTCAGGTCCTATTTGTTCACTAATAACATTTTTTTTCCTCCTGAGGAGACGTGCAGTCTTGTGTTGATTTACAAGACATAAAGGTCTGATAATCACATCTGAAGTAGCAAAAACCTTACGTTTTTTGGAATTCAAAGCTGCTAAGTTACCTTAAAACTGCAATAAACACAAAAATCACTTGTACAAAAGTAAAAATTTGTATTCTAAATATAAGTTTGGATAAGCGGTTAATAAAAAGCATTCTTTTACAAAAAAAGGAGCATCACAGAAAAAATTGCTAGACATTTTTCTCTAAACAAAATAATAATTTGTTTCCATACACACTTAAAGCAAACTTGTATCCTCAAATCATTCTATAACATTATCTTAAATTTACCTTAAAAGGTTGTGTACTTGCCATCAGTTTAGTATCCAATAGCCTAGGAACAAAGACAGACATAAGTGAGTTGAAACAGAACAATGTCCACATTGTAAAATCCTCAAAAATGTTTTGGTGTATTAGTTGGGCAACAGCAGTTTCACCCTACTGAAAAATTACTCTGAGATCTCAGAGCAGCCAAAACACTCCCTGGCTTTCTTCAGCATGAAAAAGGACAGCAACTAACCAATAGCAAGAGATGCAAACAATAAGTAGCAAATAAGTCTTGTTCCAAATGTAGTGCAGATTCAGAACATCAAACATCACACCAAAAACAACGAGACAGCAAAGCTGCTTGTTCTGTCAAGAATTAGAACAATAGCACTGATTTTCTGAAAATGAGGAGATACAGAATAGAATACTTGAAAATCTCTATCTAATTTGCTCCCAGATTTGTTTCCAGTGACAGCTAGGTTACAGGGTTAGGACAAACAGTATCAGCTTGCTAAAACAATACTTAAAGCTGTTGAAATTTTGAACTAAGCACTTACCGGGGAAAGACACATGATGTTACTTCCTTGAACTCGCTTAGGTCCTAATTTAATGTAAAACCAGAAGATAAAATCCAAATAAGTTAACTGTTCATCAGTCTCAGGACGACAGCAGTAGCTACAACTATACAATCAGCTTCTAAAACTGAGATACAGTGACTGAATTCTCACCTCCTAAGAGATGCATTCATCAGCATTACCATAAATGCCACCTGCAATTACACAGAACTACAGACTAATTATTTCTGATTTGTCTGTGATTCATAAGTGTTCTATCACCTCACCTCCGATACTTTATCTTATTGTATAATCTAGACTAAATCTAATTGCAGCTGTGTTAACAGTTACAGTTAAATGTTCCCAGCATTTAGTATGGCAATGGAATATACTCAGTCACTCCAGGTGGACAGCTGACTGCCTGCAGGTTTAGATCTTCCAAGTGTCAAAAGTACAGCAACAACTGACAACTGCTTATGTTCCACCACCACCTGAACAAATCCCAAACTTCCTTCTCCCACCTCACAACCAAGCCTTTCCCATAACACCCACAAGCCCTTGACAACTGCAAATGATGTATCTATCATGCAAGCCAGCCTTCTAATGAGACCTTTGGCTGCTTCAGACAATGTCCTCGGTGCTAATACATAGCTTAGCTTAACTTAATCGTTAGACTATTGCAGTCATGAGCCATTAGACTGGCCTACTGCAGTCATGAAAATATGCTCCCTCCAATTACTCAGACATTCCACCTCTTCACCTGAATTATATGAGAATGTGTATTCCCACTTTGTAAACTACAAGGGGGGAAATGCCACATGATAACGCTGAAGCCCCAAATGAGTAACTTAACAAATCAGTCAGGTAAATTTACCTGCAATGGCAGGTAATCAGTCAACCCAAGCAGTTTCTCAAGGACTAAGAGATATGAACAGAAACCACAATTCAATTCCAACATTTAACTTGAACATTTTAAAAATGTAAAGGAGAAGAAATAAATCCAACTAAGCTTTCTACATGAAGATTTAGGAAAATGTGTCATTGGCACTGAAGTAAGAAGTGCTCTTTTTAAAATACTTTTCTGTTGTTTTTAAAAGACTGTCATACGCTTCCACTCACAAGAAAGTTTGGAAATAAGACTAAACACAAATTATTTCATCATCTGAACACTCAGAAGATTACTTACATCAGGTAGGGGACAATAGAACTGGTGTATCGTATGCATAACATCCAGTAGCATATTGTGCCCAATAACAAGCTTGCCCTGTGAGAAGAACATTAAATGTTAGTTACACTTCCAACCACGGCCACAGCAAGGGCAATATGTGAAAAGCACCTATGCCAGGCACCACCCAAGGACAGCTGGGAACAAATACAAATCTAACCTACCCATCTGCTCTCTGCCTGCCCCACAGACTCCTCTCCATTCTCTCAGAGCAGCCACTTTTTCCTCCACTCCCAACCACTTACCAAAGCCTTCAGCCGCAGCTTGAAATGTTGAGAAGATGTGCTAGAATAGCTACTTATAACTTGGTTTCCAAATGTAATCTAAGATCGAAGTTAAATGATTCCTCAGTCCACTATCTTTTAATTTACAACTTGTACGACAACTCACAATATATTCTTCATGGTTGTAATATACGATAGTTATTAGAGGCATGATGTGGCTTCTCACAGTGCATAATCTTTCATGCCAGATGCTATAGAAGTAAGCCCCTTCTTGAAAAAGTACGAGAATTTTTTTAAATGTTAACTTTGATTCATTTGACACGACAACCTTTTCTGCTTTCCTGCATCCTCCATTTGCTAGAGAAAACAATATGCATGTGTTTGGGTATTTTTCTACAAAGCAGGCTGTAACAACTACATGAAAATAATTGGGCTGAAGGGGACAGATGTAAAACTATAGCCTATTTTAACTAAATAAGTAGAAGTGAACCAGATGACCTTCTCAGATTAAGCCTTTAACTGTCAGGGAAAAAAAAAAAAAACAAAACCAAAACCAACCAAACAAAAAAGTAATCTTTTGGGGAGACAGAGTTAAAAAAAAGCCCTTCAAAGCTTAGTTACTTCTTAAGAGCCCCAAGAAATCAGTATTGTTGACTCTTACAGGTAATGAGGTCGTTCATGTCATTAGTTTAAGAGCTTACTTAACATACCATACTCAAACACTGTAAAACAGGAATCAACACCAACTTATGAGAAAAGGAGAAAAAAAAAAGAGATAAACCACATCAACCTGTATTTTACCTTATCTTCCAACATGTAACAGCAAAGGAATTCTTTGATTTTTTTTTTTTTTCTTACAACCAAAGGTACATTAAAAATCATGTTAACTTACAGAATTAGCAATAGCATGAACAACTCTGGAAAATCCTACAGCATCATTCAATTCTTCCTGTAAGCAAAGATTCTAACATTAATGAAACAAACACAAATATTGTCAACACTGCAAACTGGCAGACATAACAGTTTGGCTCAAACTGTTTCTCAACATAACCAAGAACAGACCACAGAGAAAATGTCAATATTTGGAAGATCTATGACATCAAAGCAGGACACTGCTGACACAATTGCAGTTTTATATGTAGCTCTAGTTCACTTGTTAAGTAGGGCAAGTTACAAGCTATTGTGGTAGGTTGACCCTAGCCAGAAGCCAAACACTCACTTTGCCTCTTGCTCACTCTCCTTTCCCTGGGCACAGGGAGGACAAAAGGAGAAAAAGAACAACCCACAAAAAACCCTCAAGGATCAATAAAAAAATGACAGTTTAGCAAGAAAAGGAAAAGCTACATACACAAACAAAGCAGAAAGAGGAATTCATTCACCACTTCACATCAGCAGGCAAATGTCCTTCCCAGGAAGCAAGGCCCTAGCACGCTTAAAGGTTGCTTGGGAAGATAAACACCATAACCATGGACACCCCCTCCCAACCTCTTGCCCCCACACACACCCAGCCTACTTGCTTTTGGGAGAGAGTGGAAGAGAGACAGAAAACCTGAACACTGTGCAGGTGCTGTACAGCAGCAGCCGAAACACTTGTATGGTATCAACACTTTTAGCCACAAACGCAAAGCACAGCGACGTAAGGGCTGCTGCAAAGAAAGTTAGCTTCACCCCAACTAGATCAATACAGCTCTAGTTCATCATCACTACGCTATCTTCAACAGTGCTCAACAACTATTAGACTGCAAACAGCTCAAAAAGATAATACAACCAAGCTATGTATCTTCAGCCATATTTGTTACATACATTCTTATAAAATGCAGCAGGTTGAATCCTGATTATTTCTATTAAATCATTGTATTTTTATGCTAACGTGGAGACTAGGGAAGAAAGATTCTTCACTATTTATATAAAAAACCCAAGAAGATTATACAACTATAATATTATACAAATACAGTATTATATAATATGAGTTACACATTTTAAACTAACTTAGACTGATTTGGGGGGATCTGACTACAGCATCTATTCTAGTTTCACTTAAAGAATTTTTTTCTGGAGCAGGTTTTTCTTTTTCCGGTCTAAGGAAGTAGTTCCTCCCTTGCATTATCTTTGTTAATCCAGAAGTGAAATTCGATAAAAACATTCACTGTTATTTTCGTTCAGCTCTGAATGCCACTAGTCAGAGTAATACACCTATAAAGACCACTTCAGAAAAATCTGCTGTAGTAGCAATTGTCCCTAACTTGCCTTTTGGAAAAAGTTGTCACGTTAGTTGAGATCTGTTAGGTATCTCTTTCCCTCTTTAAGAGGCATTCTGCATGCAAGTGTTATCTGCTCCACCCAAACTGACTTTATCTTGAAACATGTGGGCACAAATCATAAGAGCGTGTTCAAGAACTCCCACAATTCAAGTCTTACAACTTCTTGAAACTTGCATCAGACTCAGTAAGTAAAAATATCAAGTACCATAAACAACGAGAGTGCCTGAACACACCAGACATGACCTTCCAGTCACCTTGTTACTACAGTAGTCACGTGCAGCGTGTTTCTATCAAGAAAAATCAGATTATACGAATTGTACAGCACATTTTAACTCAGACAACTAAGAGCAAGCAAGTTTTGTTACAGAATGCTACTCCAAGGACAGGCTGTGAATCCAAATAATGTGAAGACTTGCTTGAGAATTTCTGCAAGACTTTTTGCAATGACTGTTGTTATACAACACTAATATGTGCAAGCTGACTTTCCTATTACTAGACCACTCTTCTCCGATAGAGCAGATTCACCTAAGGAGGAATTCACTGCTTGAGAACATTTGTTCAGTATTCTACAGCTACTCGTTCTGTAATTTTGTAGACTGTCTTGCAACTCTTCATGCTCTATTGCAAAGCCTAAGTTATCTGGTAGAATTTGGAGGACCAATTTCAAACAACATCCACAGCCAAACAAAAAGGAAATACTACCAAACCCTATCACACAATTCTGCATAGCTGACTGAAGTCACAGATTCTCCTCCTCCCTCTTTCACCTAAACTAATGAAATGTAACTTATTTACCTGTTCTTTTGCTTGTTTCTGCTGTTCTCTTCTTTTCCGTTCTTCTTCATTTACCTTACTAATAACAATATATCTCTCCTTCTAAAATAAAAAATGTACAGTTTGAGGAATGACTCTGAGAAGTTCATATTTAAGACCACTGCAAGTTTCTCTATATTTACATTGTAACAAAAACGAAGTCAGCCTCAGCAGAACTTGGCAACATGACTGCTTCTATTGTAAGCACCATTTTATCACCTACTCCCAAAAGCCTACTTTAGAAAGCTGTATAAGATTCATCCACCAAACCTAACTTTTACTAAATCTACTTTCTACTCCTGAAGAAAGGTTATCAGGGTTTCCTTGTAAATAGTGAATTTCAAGTACCTTTTGAAGCAGAGATTTGTGCTAGGAAGTGAGGATATAACATGTGATGCTACTATTTTTCCTCTAAGATTAAGATCTGCTTCCACCAATCCTGAACTTCAGATCCACTACATATTTTAAAATACCTTTTAGTGTCCTTTTTAAAACAAAAATAAGAATATTAAGCCACACAAATACATGCTTATGCTTCATATGCTGGTCAGATTTAATGTTTAGAAACTAGTTCATCGTATTCCATTCAAAATGTTTTGCATTCTGCATAATAAAACTCAAGTTATATCTTAAAGTTAGGAGAGTTGGTAGAATTGAGAAATGAAATTTCCTTTAAACACATCAGATGTTATGGAGTAACATTACAAGTTACTGCCTAGTTACCTTATCTGACTCCAGAGTTTCAACATGGATACCCTTTGGATACCTACATCAAAACAAATGAAAAGTAAATACAGTGTATCACAACAGTGCTTTGAGAATTTCATGTTTCATTATTACTGTAAGTCTTAAGTGCAAAAGAACCACTGAAAGTTCCTTTCTAATTTAAAATAATAAAAACTTTGAAGCAATAAGCTACCTAAATTGGCCTCCTTACATTATCTAACAGTACCTAGCACTAAACTGTATTTTCTTATGCAATTTTCCATTCTATTGCTGTGGAACCTGTAACTTCTTCTTTTAGTGGTATTAAGTAAGCACCATCTAGCTATTTCATCACAATCTAGAATCTCTGCTTTCAAGAAATCCAAAGCCAAAAATGAGTGAGAAAGCACCCATTTACTTGCAGCCACAACACAGCTTCTTTGTGACTGCATGCCTTTCATGTGTCACTTATTCTTATAAACTTACAAACAAACCTTCCTGTTAACAGTAAGCTGTAACAGAAAACATTCATGTGTTGTTACCTCTGCTACACAGCTGCATCATTCTGCCACAATCACATTTAATTGCCAAAGTACTACCATACACAAAGCCACACAGCATCACACCAAAAGCAAGGTCAGAGAATATTTTCACTGCTTAACAAGTAGATATTACTCTGATCTTCCCATGACAATAAACTAACTACAATTATATAACCACCACAGAACAACTAGTACTAGAGAACACACACTAGAATACTATTGTGTCCTCTCAATCCTGATTTCCCACACAATTTTGAACCTAGACCTCACTTCCAAACTGTTTCATGTCAAAAACCTTGCATGCATCAAAACAGTGTTGCATAACAGAACACTTCAATAGAGAAAATGGCCTGTGAAGAATTCAGGACACAAGGGCAATCAATAACTCCACAGTTTTCTGCTTTCATTATCTCCACGCTAACTTCACAACTTTGCTTTCTCTTGCCAATAAACGCATGCAATGTACACAGCTGTATACACACAGCTGAATATTAAAATAAATACAATTCATGAACACACTCTTCCATCCACTGAGAGGAGAAGCAAGAACAAGTATCTGACAAACGTAACACTGTGCTACCAGAAGCTATAGATATTCTATCACAATATTAAAAATTTCACACAGAAAAATTCCTGAAAACACACCTCTCTTTTTCAGATTAGCTCTCAAGCTCACTTCCTGAGATTCCATTTTATAGAAAGCTTAATTTATCCACTTCCAGTGTAAGCAGCAGAGTGCCAGATACTGATGCAACACTGAATTAACTAAATGTACAAAAAAGATTTCCACATATTACCAGTACAGTCAGAACATTGAAAATCTCTACAGCCTTACAGTTTCTCCTAAGGCCTTAAGGGATATATTTAGGCAAAGATGAGGAATAAAGTAAGCCAAGAAAGGAGAAGAGAATTACTACTAAAATTAGGATCTTTAAGTCATCAGAAATGCTTATCCTCGGCATCTAACAGAAAACTACAAATATACTGGTACCTACTACAGAACTAGTAGTTTTTCAAGTAAAGCCCACAATCTGTATAAGCACATGCACCTTCTGTTCACTAAAAGCCTGTCAAGTTGCATTTGGTACATAATTCTAGGCTGTGCTGTTCTATTCACAGATTTTAGATAGGAATGATAAAATACTAAGCTTTAAAATATTCAGATGAATCATCACAAACCAGTTTAATGCAATTTATCTTCAGAACATTATAAAAGTCTTCTCACAAAGGAAAAGAAAAATCTAAATGAATCACCTCTGAGTTAAGTAGTTCAGATCTTACCCATATTTCTTATCAGAAATACTAAAAAAAAAAATAAAATATATAGTAAGGCAATATTACCAGTAACTTACTTCCAGCTCAAGGTCTGATAAATTAATTTCCTCTGAAATCTAAAATCAAAAGAAAATTGTGTTACTAATACTCCTACAAAAGTGTTTCAAAGCAATAACGCTCAGTTAAAGCTGTCTCCATGTTCATTTGTATAAAGATTTTTAAAGCATAAGTCACTGCTACCAGTACCTATAGGCTTGGAAGGGTTTTACTGAATTCTGATGTTCAGTTGCCAAGCTATAAAGGCATTTGCATCATTTTGTACAATTATCCACATATCTTCTCAAAAGCAAACATTCTGTAGTCATGATTACTAAATATAGATAGTGATGGTACCTTACCCCCAGCTTCATAACATTCTAGTATTTCCAAATGCAATTTTTTAATTATTTTTTAAATAACCATACTCTCTAAAGACCTGGATTCCAAAGCTAAATAGACTTTGGGAAGGAGACCCACTGAAACAAGTTTCAATACACAGTGTCAACTATGAATAACCAATAGCTCAATAGATTTGATAAACATGTTTATAAAACGCACATCCAAGGCTCATGGAGCACCTCAGCAATAGCAAAAGGAGGCTCACATATGCAAGACACTCCTTGGCTATACTTAAGTATGTTGTCATTAGATGCAAGCAGAGTATGATACCCCTATAAATTGCTACATTTTCTCAACCTTAAGAGATCAGCCAAATGTAGATTTTGCTCCAGTTAACCCAAATAAAGATACTGTTCTTCCTTGTCACTCATGTAATTTTACACAGCCAAAATAAATATTTCTTTAGAAGATATGTAATTTCAGAAACTAACCCCGTACACGGCTCCAGTTCCAAACTTTCATTTTTTTCATTCTTTAGTAAGTCTTCTATCTGTTCCCTGGAAGAAATAGATTATTTGCTTATATGTCTACTGTTCCCTTTTTATGATGTTTACAGCTCTACCCAAAAGACAAGAAAGCACAAAGAAAAGAGAACTCTTTCACAGCTAGTGAACTAATAAAAATAGCTTCATCATACAAACATGTCACTACAATTTATGTTTTAGTTTCAACAACATCACAGCATATTAAACAAGTTTACTTACACTATTTTCTCAATGAATTTTTTCTGATCTTCAGGAATTGTTACAGGACACTTTGTGGCATTAGGAGAAATGTATGACAGAGATCCTGCACCATTGGCCTGAGAACGTTTTTCATCATACTGTTCCCTTAGCTGTCTTTCTTCTTCCTGATTTAAATATGGAATTCCTTAAAAAAAAAAACCAAACAACCAAAAACAGAACAACAAAACACATTTAAAATCTCATCATAATTAAAGATAAATTAGGAAAGTATGATTTAGCAAAGACTTATTACTAACTAAGCATTTCCCAGTATTACACCCCTGAAGGCTCAAAACATATCCTTCCCTTTCAGTCATTTGTTCTAGACCCCATTCTTTATCTGTGTCTACGCAGGCTTCCTTCTAGCATATGCCAATTAGCTGGTACCACTGGACTCTTTGAAGAGCTATATGCCTCATCTGCACAAGGCCCGAGTCTGAGGACTGCAGAGCTGTAGATTACATCACAAAAATATTTAGCTCCTTTTCCTTGATATCTGCATATATTTTCTAAAATGTGCTACTGGTCCATTACACAGCTACATAACTTGTTACTCTATCTACTTATGTTTAGCCACCAAACAAAACTAAAACCCAAAGCACTTATCCAAATAGGAATTCTATTCTGTTGAATCTATACAATGAATTTTTTGAAAAAGAGTAACTATCAGCACAACAGTAGATTGGGTAAGAAAAATTCTAAGAACTTCTTTATCTGTTAAGGTAGTATCATAAATGACTGCCTTTTTCTTCTTGACTTTGAAAGAAAAAAAAAAACAACACAAAAACTCACCATTGCGAAACACTTTGTTAAAATCAAATCCTTGGTTTGCTAAAAAATCTATACTTGAACTCTGCAATAAAAGAAAATAATTTTACAATTGACAAGAGTACCTGTGGCATAAAAAGATCAACTCAGTTATTTTTACACTTTTTAAGATAGTATACAAAATCCAAAGTCAAGTACAGCCAAGTTTGTGAGCCTAAAGAAGTCACACAGAGTTTAGGCTATACTATTCTTGTTATTTACTTTCAACTTTCCTGAAGTACAAGAACAACAAATATGCTACACAGCATAAAGATGAAAGAACGAGCTATGCGAAGAGAGGAAGCTAAAGAAAGCAAAACATGCTACAGGAGAACAAATCTGAGATTAGAAAAATGCCAGCAATAGCCTGGGAAGCAGTGAAAGTGAGACAGGCAGATGAAAATAAAGCACCAAACAGAACAAGCAAGGGAAGTCAGAAGAGGTGGGGTGGGGGGGGAGGGAGGGGGGATGGGGTTATGTATAGAATCATCTTGCCAGGTTTGTGGTTCCAGAAACTACACAATAATCTGTGACAAGATTTAAAAACTGAAGTCAAAGATATTCCCATAAAGCTCATTTTTAGGGATTGCTACTAACTGAATGCTTATTTATTTAAAAAAAAAAAGCACAAACCAGAAAGTTATGTTTTTCTGCCTCTTAAAAGATTAAAAGAACCAACCAGTTCTCCCTCTACAATGATGTAGAGTTTGCCTGGAAGTATTTTAGAAGTTTGCTGCAGGTATACCATAACCAAACAAAATCAAAATTGTTTTTCTACTAACCTGACAGACAAATTTGATGTCTGGTGAACTTCTGTTAAAGGGTTTTGGGAAAATATAGAAATTAAATGACTTCATTATATACCTGTGAAAAAGATGAGTTGCATGTCAATACAGCTTATCAATATTACTTCATAAATTCCTCCATTAACAAAACAAGGAATAAGAAAATAACATACTTTTCTTCTGTGTGATCATATTTAAAAGTGCAAAGGCCAAACTGAAAGAGCAGAAAATCCATAGAATGCTGCAAAGGAAAGGAAAACTTTGTATGAGAATAAAAGTTGTGCACATTTAAAGATAACCCAGGTGCATCCACAATAAATAAGATTTCTCTCCATTTCAAAATTAAGCAAATTGAATCTTCTTAACCAATGTTTGTTCTGTTGGTAATTTTGAAGCAAATACACCAGTCTTTCAACTAGTTCTCATCCCCATTTGATCATCTTACTACTGCCCAAAGATGATTTGTAGTATGCACTTCCATTCCATAAACAGACAAGAACTGAGGGAAGTCCCATCTCTCTCGACCTGTTGCTCACACACACAAGATGCTGCAACTAAAGCAGCTGTCAGCCTCCTTCACAACGTTCATTTACACTCCCCATACCGTGGGAGCAGGCTGTGAGGGACACTGGCTGTAAATAGTTTTCAAATGTACGTAAACAACACATTTAGTATTCTTCCAATCCACGTGGCTAACAGTGGATAACATGATAGATGTACCGGCACAGTCACTAGGCACTTTATCATCATCCCCTCTAGTATTTCACAATTGTTTCATCAGTATTGGAAAGGTTTTTAACACCACTGCAAGTGTACAAGAAAATAAGCATTGTGGTCTCATTGAAAGACTCATTCCTCCTGAGGGCCAAACACTCATTTTAAACACAAAGAACACTTAAAATTATTCAATTCTATCATAGGGGGAAAAAAATGGGTGACAACCAAAGTACAAAATTTATCCTCTTATCTTTAAGTATAAAGATCAAAAATATCAATAACCAAGTTAATTTATTAGCTGGTGAGAGTTAAGTGTTACGAACGTGACAACAAAGAATTTCAGGCTGCTTCCAATACACCAGACCTTTTCTTACATTCAGCAACAGAGATTTGACTATGCCTGCAGAGCCTGAATTGTCAGCTACCCTGAAGCACTCAAAGGCTCATTTTTAGCCGATGAAGAGAATATGGCATCCTCTAGCCTCCCGGATGCTCTGCAGAGACTAGTCTCTATCTCCTTTAGTGTTTGGGGGTTGGGAGTTTTATGCTTTTTGGGGTTTGTTTTGGGGTTTTTTTTTTAAGCTAAAGCCACCTCAGTTTTTGCCATTTGTTGTCCTAATTTCCCAGTAGGAGCACTAACTAGTAATACCCTCATCCTGCAATATCTCTTAACAGAGTATTAGTAAAGAATGTTTATTGAATCCCTGGACACTTCAGGAAACAGCATGTGCTGAGATGCTTAGCATTTCTCTTTTCTGATTCCTTTTTCTTTTGGGGAAAAAAAACCCAACCACACAACAAAAACGAACACCAAACCCACAACCCAAAACATCACAGTTTTGACCTTTTGCCCTTCACGCACCATGTTTTCTCCTGTGGTCATGTGGCTGTTTTTCAAAACTCTTTCTGTACCATCCAGAATTTTTTTTTGGCGTGTGTTCCAGAGAGGCAGAGGTGGTGGCAGCTGGCATTTAAGTTTTGTTAGGGACGGTACATGCTAGCAGAGGGAAGTAGTTTGTGAAGGACTCTAAGTCCTGATGCAGTTTGTCTGTCGCTGAATTTCTCCTACCAGGTCCCTCCTTGAACTGCTAAATTTTAACACTCTTAACATCCTTTAACAAGTTCTACACACCTATTAGGTCCTGCATGATGAATCAAGTTTGTCTTGTCTGTTCTGACCATGACTTCTGCAAGTTTAATGCAACACTCCCCAGTTCTCGTGTTAGTAGAGTCAATGAAATAAGCAATCCTCATCTGCTCTAGGTAACTTGACCATCCAGACCTCTGTCACATTTCCCAACATTGTATCCACTCTGAACTATGGAGTTCTAACCTTCTTTCAAGTATTTTTATTTTAGTCAAGGTGAACACTTTACCTTTTTAAGTTTCTGATACCTTTCTTCTGGAGTGTCAAAGCCATTGGTTAATGCACTAACAGAAGGCCCATCACTGATTCCTGAAAAAGTAGAACAGTTTGCTTTGAGTAAGCTTTTCAAAATTAGCCACAGCAAAGAAATGCAACAATTGTAATTCAAGAAAAATACTTTCACTTAAAAGTACATGTTTAGATTATTTCAATTGAGAAAGACTTTCTGCTGCATAAAAGTACACACGTTAGCGTAAAAGCTAACCAGTTCCATGGTAGTGCTCTAGCAGTAACTCTGCTGCTCTGGTTCCTATTCAACATGATAGTGACATGAAAAGACCTACCAGCAAGATAATGTTGATGGGCCTTTACAGCACAAAGCAGGATGAAAGCCAAATGAAAAACGGGAACAGTGCTGTCCGTAAATGCATTGAATGACTTAGTCACCTTAAGCAATACTTAAGAACAACCATATTTCCATAAGTACTGCAAACAAAACCTCATCTTGATCACATTTATGTTTCATGGTTGATTGAGCCGTGTATCCCAAATCATGAAGGCACCTCTCCGATACATAGACCCTCTGGGTTTTACAAACATAAAAGTTCTTACTGCTTCCTTTCCCTGCCCAAACATTTGCAGGTCCCCCCTTATTTATCCCAATCTCTTGAATTTATGACACACACATAAAATCTTCATTATTTTTTTCCAGAGCTGCAGCCGGAAAGCAATTAACACATTAAAAGATTACTGTGGGGAGAGCCTAGAAGCAGCATGAGTATGGCATGTATCTTTATTACCAAAGCCTTTCTATCACATATATGGCACGTGGTTTCATTTTGTGGTAGCCTTAGCTTTATCTTTTTCAAGGTAATACCAATATACGTTACAGGAGGAAAGCGGGGCCCCACACAGGTATCGCCAGCAGTTCACCAGCACAACACAGGCGCGACTGTACCTGAAAACTCCCCATCAATGGCCAGGAAGTCCGACTCTTCAATGGCTTCGTAGACTTTGCTTAGGTTATCCTTAAAA
>JAVJGJ010000047.1:43636174-43654766 GCA_035590215.1 Microhierax caerulescens | reverse complement strand
TAGGAGGCCGTGGCAGGCGGAGTGGTGCACGGCCTCGGCCCCTGCCTCCGCCGGCGGGGGCGGGGCTGGCCGGGCAGCTGCGGAGTCTCGGCCTGTGCGTGCTGCCGGGCGCGCTGGTGACACCGCCGCAGCGGGCCCGGCCTGGAGGGGCAGGGGGGAGCGGCTGTCACGGCGCGGCGGGCCCGAGCCGCCGGTGCCGGCGTTGTGGCAGCGGCAGGGAGCAGGCTGAGGGGAAGGAGGCGGCAGGCGAGCGGCGAGTAAGCTTTCGGTTTTTGGCCCTGCTCCTACCTGGGGCACAGAGTGGCGAAACATTTTTGCATCCGCGGAAATCCTGTTGCTTCTTTCTACCAGAACTAGAATAATGTTGTTAGGGGCAAACCCTCGGGTTTAGTTCTCTTGTAAGTGATGTTTCAGGTTTGTCTTTTAGAGCGCTGACAGTCTGCTTTCAATGTTTGTGAGCAGTCCGAGGGTCCTAGTTGCACTATTGCTTTGTATTTCTGTACTGCTTGTATTTTTTTGTTACTATTTTTTTTAGTCTTTACCCATTGGCATGCTCAACCCTTTGTGCTTGATCTGGATGGAAAGGTGTTAACTGAGTAGTAAACAGGAGCCACGTGGTGGAGAGTGGAAGCCTATTTTGGTGTGGAGTGCCTGAGGAGAAAATTGCCTGTTTCGATAGCGCCTAACATATCATAACTGTAAAGTGATCTGGATCAGTGTTTTTGTCAAGAAACTAGACACAGCCATCTGAGAGAATACATTAGGAACATTAAGCAAAAAGGTTTATATTTTTTGTAAGCTTGGAGCGATCTGAAACTCTTCTCAGAATTTGTGCATTTTCTGAAATACTAGCAAAGAGTAATTACCAGTGAAGTTAATACGGAGTTCAGTCCTTCGCTGATGGCAAGTGGATCAGTCCAGATCAGTCCCTTATAATTCTGAAGCAGATGACTTTGTGGATCTTTTTTTTTTTTCCAGCATGGCTCAGCAATGTCTAGCATTGAACTTTGTTTTATTCCATATTCTTGGAAAGAATACTGACAAAAATGCAATCATTGCATTATACTGGTGTTTTATTTTTGTATTCTCTGATGGTATTTTCTGGTGATGTGTCTTTTGATTGGTGTGTTTTACTGAAATCTTGATTAAAGATACTGTCAAAAGTTACCTGAATCATAGAAGGTTTTTTGTTTCATGTGTTGCTTAACACAGGAAAAGAAAACATAGGGAGACTGAACTCAGCTGTTTACATCTAGAATCTGGCTCTGATTGTAGTTTGCAGTTAATACGGTGTGGAAAACAGATCATGTTTCATTTTGGGGAGAGCTAAGTTAGTTTAAAACTATCCCAGTGACAAAAGAATTAACGATAATAAACTATACTGCTTGCTATTTTAAACTTCTATAGTAACTTTTTTCTTAACGAGGTTTATCTTGTTGCTTTGCAGAAGTAATGCCTTACCACGTTTGAGGATCTAAGAGCTTTCTGTTTGTGTAAGGCGTAAAAGAAAATGGAAGAAGATGAGACTTTACAAGGTGAAACAGAAAGGGCAGAAGTTGAAACACATGCTACTCCCAAGATGGGTAGGCAGATATCAGTTAGTGAGTTCCTTTGCCACTGCTGTTACGACATTCTGGTTGATCCCACCACCCTGAACTGTGGGCATAGTTTCTGTAGACATTGCCTAGCCTTGTGGTGGGAGGCATCAAAGAAGAATGAATGCCCTGAATGCAGAGAGAAATGGAAAGGATTCCCCAAAGTCAACATCCTTCTCAGGTGAGTGTATTCTGCCATTGTTGGATTTCTAAAATAAACACAATTAGTTGTCTGGTTTCTTGAGTTTGTGGCATATCTTTGTAGTTTATTGGTAATCTGAACTGTGGAAAGGACATTTAAATCCTGAAGTCCTTCATGTTCTGCACTTTTACTGAACTGGTCAAACACATTTTTCTGCGTGGAACTCAGGGGTGGGTTAGTTGGCTTTATTTTGGGGGTTGGGGGGGTCCCTTTTGAATTTTTGGGGGATGGAGAGGAGGGATCCTTTTTTACTATTAAGACACTTGCATCTTTTAATACAGCTGGTTGTTTTCTAATAATTCCAGGCTAGAGTGATCTTTGATAATTGTGTAATTAGTTCTGTCATAGGAATTATTTATAGGAAGAAATGTGATTTTATTGCAGAATGAAGCTAGAAATATCAATTTGCTGTCCAGAATTACCCACAAGCTCTTGTGGTAATACTTTATCTTAGGTTAATAATATTTTAATAAATAGATGGTAGCATTGTTGGCAGGCTTTTATGTAAAGCTTTCCAGTAGCACATACAATTCTAGTTCTATATAAGAAATAAATTATTTTTTCTTTAGGTGATATTTTAACTTCCTCTATCTTTAGAAACTAAGGAGAATGTCATTTGGAAGTAATTGATAAAAGTTTAACTTTACTGAGAATGTCATTTGGAAGTAATTGATAAAAGTTTAACTTTACTAAGTATTAATAACTAATTTTTTCTTGCTTTCAAAGATGGCGGTCTTTAGTAGAGGCTGAAAAACAAAAATCCAAAAATTAGTCCCTTTTCTGAATGTTAAACCTCAGTGATTACAGTACAGTGACAAATATTTTTCCCATTAGGGATGTTATTGAAAAGCTATTTTCTGATGCCATTGAACAAAGAAAAGAAGATATTCAACAAAACAGTGACGTAGGACGCAGCTTAGCAACCTTCCAAAAATATGGGAATGACCAGATCCCTACAGTTCCGAACACAGGAAGAATTAATCCTCGAGGAGGAGGGTTTTTCTCAGGCGTTCTGACAGCTTTAACTTGTGTAGCAGTAAGTTCCATCTGGTTGATTTTCCATATTTACTTCATTAAGAGTAAGCATGCAATCAAATATACTTAAAAATTGCATGCACATAAAAAAGGTCATCTGCACAGAAGAGACTTCAGCTGAGCAGACTAAATAAGGTAGCATTCAGAGTTGTCTGTCAGGGGCTACAATTGCAATATACAGCAAATGGAAGTTAGACAAATTGGGTAAAACTTCAAGATACTGTCTTACAACCTGAATATTCTAGGATCTGTAGAATGGAAGATTCTGTATGCCGAGCCCCTGTTTATTTGCATCATTAATATATTTACTTTGCAGATAAAAGATTTTTTTTTCTTTTTATTTTAATCTGCTTGTAGGTAGTTCTACTTGGATATCACTGGAGTAGCAGAGAATTTGAAGAAGACCTTCTTGTCCACAAGCCTGTTGCTAAGTGGACTGCTGACGAAGTGATTCTTTGGCTAGAGCAGTTGGGCCCATGGGCTTCGCATTATAAAGAAAGATTTTTACTGGAGAAAGTGAATGGAAGGTGAGAGGCCTCATTATCAAGAACAGCTGTCATGTAATTGGACTACTTGATAGCTTTCATTAGGGACAATATATTGTGAAATGACTGTACTTCATTCCATAGATTGTGGGAATACTCTGTTAGTGTATCACAATAAAATTCAGGGGAAGTTTTAACACTTGTAGTTGTAAACACTAGTAGTAGATACTAAACAAGCTAACTGAAAATTTTCTAAGAACTTTAAAAAATGCTGACAATGCAGACTGAAATCATATTGAAAGTAAAATTCTACTGATGTACAATCCAGCCCTCCCACCTTTTATTTCTTGTGAAAATATGTATGCATTGTTGCATTCCACCCAAGATCTCTAGGTCTGATTTCAGGAGACCAGCTAGATCTGTTAAGTACTAAAGAACTGTGTTCAATAACAGCCAACAAGCTGATAAATTTGCATGCTGAAAGCAGGCAAGAGAAAACTTGAAGAATATTTAAAACCCAGGCTCTGAGATGCAGTTGATTCAGAACACTCAAATGTAATGATGATATTCCAACTCAAACCATTCTATGATTTTATAATCCAAAAGATGGTAACTTCTATCAGTAATTGTTTCAGTGTGTAATTGCTAATTTGTTAGTCATAGCGTTTGGTGAAGAGGCACTGTTTACCTACTGAATTCTTCTGCTTTTGTAGACTCCTCCTAACACTGACTGAGGAAGATTTCGTGAAAGAGCCTTACAGTATAGAGAACAGTAACCATAGAAAAGCTATTATGGCAGAACTGGAATGTGTGAAAACTTTAGGTGTTAAACCACCACAGAACCTTTGGGAATATAAGGTAAATTTTATATGAAGTCTGTCATGTATATTAAGTATTTTTAAAATAATATCTTTAAAAGAAAACTCTCTTAAAGCAAGAAGGAGTATTAATGTAGTATCCCTTATAAAAAATACTCAGTTTAATGAACTGTTGTATTTGAAAAATAATCCTTTGAAAAATGGTTGTCGGAAAAATCTAGGAACTGGCATGTCCATTTCATTTTATTTTTTCTTTTTTTGAACCTTGATAATTTGATACCTTTCAGGCGGTAAATCCAGGAAAATCACTCTTTCTTCTGTATGCACTGAAGGGTTCTCCAAGACTCGGTATGTTATACCTATATTTGTTTGATTATGCAGAAGCTTTCCTCCCTTTCATCCATACAATCTGTTCTACGCAAGAAGACAAGTATGAAGATACTGTCACAAAACTACTAGTAAGTGCTCAAAACATGAAATATGTTACTTGTTTTAGTTATGCTGCTAGTCTTAAAAATGCTTATAAAAAACACATGATGTAATTATTCACCATTTCATCTCTTGCAATTTCATCACAATGCAACTCTCTCAAAAAAAAAGTACTACAAAGTTGTTCCTTGATTTTTATCGTATGTGATCACCAGTGTTGTGACCATTGCCTTTAATGAGATTGATTTAAGTTTTTTAAGACTTTAAATCTGTGAAACTCATTTTTTTTTTTTCACATTTGCATGACTATAGAAAGGCTGTTCACCCAAAATACCTGTATTTTAACAAGTGGCATTATAAGGTCTGGCTGTCTGTGATGTTTTATTCTAATTTAATGGAAATTACTGTGTTATAGTAGTATCTACCAGAAAGTATAGTAAAGATATATTACTGTTTTCAGTGTTTGAAAAAAACCCAATTTTTCAATAAAAGAGTAGTAGAAATAAGCCAGTATATTGTGTCTGTTAATAGGAAATTGGTTAACAGTCATTTTATCCTAATTTGCAGGACCTTAAAGATCCTTCTTGGAAACAGTGGAGAGAATTCATTGTAAAGTATTTATTTTTGCCATACCAGTTGATAGCTGAATTTGCTTGGGATTGGCTGGATGTACACTACTGGACATCAAGATTTATAATTGTAAATGCCATGTTGCTTTCTGTTCTGGAATTATTCTCCTTTTGGAGGCTCTGGTCAAGAAGAGAATTGAAGTAAGTCTTACTGAGCTTGTTGAAGAGTGTAGGAAGTACACAGCCTTATAAATAGAAAGTAAGTCTTACAATTTCACAGTTGCTCACTGATGTGTCAGTGTCTAACAACAACTCTGAGGTTAAGAGTGTGAATCTGAATTCACACATATAGTGGTACTCACTCTTAAATATCTTTGTTTCTGTGAATACTTGAAAGGGTTTCTCACAGCTGGTTTTACTGATCAGATGTAGCAAACACAGTAATGGTAATAATGTTCTTAACCATTGAGTAAATATTAACTCTTACCTTGAGAATTGTGTTTTATGGTAACTGGTATTATCTGTCAGCTGAGAACTAAATACATAAGAATTTTGTCATGTGATGCTTGTGATATAGCTATTAAAGAATGACTCTTCAGGATCATAAATAAGTTCAGTTACACTGGTATTATTTCTGACAGGTCATAAAAATTACTGTTTTCAGTTACTGCTTTAGCCTTTATTCAAGCATATCATTTCATAATTGCCTTGATCTTTTATTTATGGTTTTTAGACCTTGCATAGCAGACGTTCTTGTTTTGGTGTATACTGGCTTTTCCCTTTCTCTGCCAGCAGCTAGGGGGCAGAACGTGTTCAAAAGAGAACAGCCTGCGTGGAAGTAATCTATGACAAATCTGGAATTTGGCCACTTACATTCCCTGTGCTTTGTGGTCTAAATAAATTGACTTAATGCTTCCTCATATAAAAATCTAGTATTACTATATTTTAAGAAAGTTTTTCTGGAGTGTAAAATAATGTTTTACAGGTACCTGAGTAAGGGCTAAATAATTTGAGGCTGCAGCACATATTAGCTTTTCTTAGAATGGGTAAAAACAAAACAGAAATTTCCTCTAAGCCTCTCCCTTTCCTTTTCACAGGACTATTCCTCACAGAATGTGGAGACATTTCTGGAAAGTCTCAACGCAGGGTCTTTTTGTTGCCATCTTTTGGCCTTTTATTCCTCAGTTTGTCTGCAATTGTTTGTTTTACTGGGCCTTGTACTTTAACCCAATTATAAACATTGATCTTGTGGTTAAAGAAGTAAGGCGTCTGGAGACACAAGTGCAGTGACTGGCATTGGAACTTGGGAGCTGTTTAGCTTCTAAAGATGGACACTTGAAATAAATACTGCTTTTCTTCTTAATACATGTGGCAGTGAAAGTGGTAGATTATGTTAATTTAAGCATACAAAAAAGCCTTAAGGTAAGTTACTCTTAAACCAGCTGATTCTAGATTCGAAGGTGGGCTTTATTATCTGGAAGGAAATTTCTATTGAAAAAAATCCAGAAAAATTACATTTCAGATTTAGCTATGTAAAACTTATGCAGTCATGTCACCCTGTTTTTGATCAAACCTCTATTATGTCTTGACCATTCTGGTTATTTTCAAGCCTGCCTTAAAATCAGTGTCTTCTGAACAGCTACAATGATTTTTTTTTTTTAACTTAGCATTTCATACCAAGCCTGCCGTAAAATCAGTGTCTTCTGAATAGCTACAATGATTTTTTTATTATTATTTATTTATTTTTTACCGTAGCATTTCACACCAGGAATGTATTCCTCAGCTTAAGTTTGCCAAAGGAAAGCTCTTCTTGGATAGGATGATACTGAAAAACACTTCAGTGTTTTCAGTCTGCTTTACATATAAAGTTGTGACTGTCAAATGCACAGTCTCACAGTAGAGTTTGTTCTAAAATTCCTGCTGCTGAAGGCAAAGACTGCTTGAGGTGTCTTGTGGAAAATGTGGTGATTGCCATTGAAATATTTTTTTTCAGGTCAGTTAGACTTCATCAATAGCTTCTTTAATGCTCTCTTCTTGAAGTCTGTTGCTAATTCTTAAATTCAGGATTATCTCTTAAAAAGGGTTATTTTGGAAAAGTGACCTGACACTGTAATTACATCTTACTGCAATATAATACCTGTATCTAGACCTGTACGAGAATATTGACTATAAAGTTTTGTGTAAACAGGATTGCCGATTGTTAGTGTATGTTTTTTGACAAAGCAAAAGTCAGATTTTTTCCAAGAGCTTTGTCCCTTTGCATTCTACATTGTTTTGCTTTTTTTAATTATTTGTATCATTATTATGAACTTTAAATTTGCCTATGAATATTTTTTAAAATTAAATATCTCTTTTGAAATCTTCATCCTTCCTAGAAGTGGGTTTTGGTTTGTTGTTGGGTTTTTTTTTAATACTGAACTGCCTGTCATTAGCTTTGAGTTGTGCAGACTTGTTCTGTAGCGCTGCCATCTTTAAGTTGAGGTGGGTGAAAGTAGACGTAAAACACTTCTGGTTCTTAAAACTGTTAACATTAGCAGTTATGAAAAAGTGTATTATCCTGCAATTCCTGTTACTGAATTCTCTTCCTACAAGGTTTCAAAAAACTATGAAGTGACCCTAGCTAAAACCATCCTTGCACCTTTATCAGGTATATACACTTCTGAACTTTGCAGACTGATGCTGTCCAAGATCAAACACTTATGGGAAAGGCATTTGGCCCCAGTGACTGCTACTTTTCTCATTTATTTGTCTTGGTGATGATTTGCATTTGCACTTTTAAAACTGACACTGAAGTTTTAAGGGTAGAACTTCTCCCTGTGCCCACAGGAAACTCAAGGTGTACATAGAGTAAGGAGTTTGAGCCGTAATCAAATGAACAACTTCTTAGAAAACTGTATTTAAAAAGTAAATACTAGGAAAAAAAATTATATTACACGTTTTTTAATACAGGTATGACTACTTAAGGTGAATGATATACAAAAGCTAAATTAGGCTTCATAATAAGTGTTTAATATAGATGAGAGGGTTATTTGTTGCTGACACTGTCACTTTATGCATTTTTTCCGATCAGTTCAAAGTTAGCAAATGTTAAGGTAAATGTTAGTGGAAAGGTTTGATTTGTATGTTATAACCGGTGGAGGGGGGATGAAAAGTTTACAGTGAATGATATTATGAATCTGAAAAATTTGTGACTCTGAATATAAACAAAATTAATTTTAAGTCAGTCACTCCTTAAGCTGATAAACTCAAATCACTATTTAGTCAATACAAGCTTACGCAGAACTAACAAACTTGCTTTTAGTCCATGGTAGAAGGTAAGAAAGGCAATAAATGTTTACTTTGGCCCTTCTGGGTTGTGGAGAAGCTGAGGTGGCAGGAAGGTAGACCAAGAAAGGGGAAGATCATTTGTGTCTCAGTAGTGACAACAGCAAAAAAAAAAAATATTCTAGATTTAAATACATACAGTTTTCATAAAGACAGATGTTGTATATCTAATACCTACATAAAGGCTGAATCTCGCCACACATAAGGTCTGGCCACAAAAGGTATTTTGTATGATAGGGAGCTTTAGAAAAACATTTGGCAGCTTCACGGTCACATTCACATGCCATTTTTTGACATTTATCTTCTAGTGATTCTGAAAGAAAACACAGTAAACTTTTTATGTTAGTTTGAAGTAATTAAAAATACCAAATGGAATACCAAGAATTGCTACCTCATGTTCCATATTTGTCATATAAATGGCTCTTAGGGTTCAAATGCAATAGGAATTGTACTGAACTTTAGTAAGACTTGCAGTTCTTTTGTGTTCTTCAGACAGAGCTCCATGCTAGGACATCTCAGTGACACGGAATATACAAGTATGGTTTGGTTTAGTGACAGTTGATAATCAGTGGAACTATCTTGACAGGTGAAAAGACAATAATTGGAAAAATACTTAAATACTCCTCTTAATGTTCTTTAATAAAGGAATTTTGATTTCTCTTTAGAAAGTGGTCTGTAATCATCCCTGCCTACCCTATTGCTCTAGTGAAACTTGAGTTTGGGAAGATATTTTCCATTTCACCCATGTTTTAATCTACTAAAAGACATAGCATTAAAATTATATATGTGAAATAAGGGATGCAAAGATGTTCCATGTTCAGCTTAAATTGCCCACCATTTTTTATTAAGGCATTCAGTAAGAAGTTAGGTAAAGTGTGTTTTAAGTATGATAAAATCCTTGTCTGGCCATATTTGTTTTTTAATTGTAGTTCTGTAACTTAACAGATTTCCTGGCATGAACCTTTCTTCTTGGCACGAACATTTTGTTCTACAGCAGTATATTTCGGTTTTATTGTGCCAACCCAGAAACGTGTTTTTTCTCTCTGCGACTGTCTGTAAACTGAAGAATCCTTGATTATATTTTGTCTGAGTACTTATAATTTTGAAAGCTTAGCTGAATCTCTGCTTGAGAGTTGTCTAGGAGCAGAGTAAGTTGAATGAACTAAAATTCTGCTATGAAATGGAACTGTTCTTAATGTGTATATGTTGACACTGCAACTAGCTACCCTGAGAACTACTTAATAGTGTCAGTAGCATAAACAACATGACAGGATTAAAAAAAAAAAAAAACAACAAACCAAACCCAAGAACGATTCCTTCTTTTGTTATTGCCCCAAAATTAATCTTCCCCACAGAACAGGAGGGACATTTTTTTCAGCTTTGTTTCTTGATGACATGCCTACTATGTCGGCCAATACTTAAAAATATTCTCAGCTTCTGGACTAGAACAGGAGCGGAAACTTTACAGCGAAATACAGGTGGACTGTAACTTGGTAGTTAGACAGTTTGAGAGAAGATGCTTAGTACTTCTGGAGCAGAGAAAATTAGCAAGTAGAGAGTCTGCATGAGGCGGACACTTGGGCAAAGATAAGGTTGAATGAAAAGGAGGAAAGGAAATGGTGTCAATAACTTTAATTTCAGGTCAGTCAAATTCTAAATTGAGTTATAGAACGAGGTGGTTTTGTGCTTTCTCTGAATTGCCTACTGTGTTGGCTTTAAACTATGGTAGTCAGAAACTCAGACTTGTAAGCAAGTTTGTGTAAGGGTCTGCATTTTTGTGGTGCAGATAACCACCAGTTCTCAAGCTGATTTGCATTCTAGGTAGTAGCATAAAATTACATGCAAAGTAACTGACCTAGCACCTGATTTAAAAATAAAACAAAAAACCCCAAACAGTGCACAAAACAAAACAAAAAAAACCCCAAACCCCAACCAAACAAAAAAAACCCCCAAAACTTAACAAGAAGGAAAAGAAACCCTGCAAATTTTGGGGGCTTGTTAGAAGTTAGAGTTTCAGAAAGTTTTTGAAGTGAATTGGAAACTTTGGGAGTTGTGAACAAAAAATGTAAAAGAAATGCTGCATTTTCCTGTTGAACATTTTTTGTTTGTTTCTTTGAGACCTTTTTGTCTTTCTCTTTTATACTACAGCATAGCAAGTACATTACATTAATATTTCAGAGCAATCAAACAAAACTTATCAGGATGTGGTCAGCCATCTTTTGCAACTTGTACACAAATTATGTAAATATTTTCAAATTAACATTTTATGGCTTGTGGACATGTTACTTCCATAAATAATAAACATACTCATCAAATATTTTATTACCTCAGTGCTTGAAATTGTAATTGTGAATTCATTCATAAATTGCAGCCACTAGCAGTGGGCTGTGCAAACAATCAGTGATAAGTATGCCAAAAACTTGTCCATCATAAACTTATAAATGGTGTGAAATATTTTCTGCTAAGTATAAAAAAGATCCTTTTTAAACAGTTGTAATTTTCTCGCCTCCTGTTTGTAGTTGCTCTCCAGTTTGAGACCTCTAGGGAGTAGCATAACATGGGTTCCTCAACACATGTAAAAAGGCTGAGTAAAAAGGGTGTGTGTGTGTGTGTTCTGAAAGGGTAGTAGGAGCTTGTAGATCAGAATTTTGTTTGCTTATATATGTCAGTAGGTCAGGAAACTATTCGGTTGGCATAGCTGTACTTTCTGGAGGCACAGCATACCCTAGCAAAGAAGTCACAAAAGGAAGGATGGTAAAATCTGAATTTTACAGTTAATTAAGAAAATGTCTATGAAGTCAATGAGACAATCAGTAGAAGTAAAAAAACCCCAAACCACCAAACCCCAAAACCCGCCACAAAAACAGCCCAACTGTAACTGTTCACTCACCACACACAGCAGCATTGTCTTCACATTCCCAGTGGTAACCTTCTGTCTTTGGGTGACAGCCTGCTTGTTCTGCCTTACCATAGCAGCAGTCATGGTTAAAGCAGCACCTAAGAGTAACAGAAATGGGCTTGCCTTAATTCATGCTGGTGCATGAATTATAATGCATAAATCATGTGGTGATTTATGGTCACATAATCTGGATGGGTTTTTATCAGCATGTTTCTACAGGCTGTGAAATAGCAAGTCAGCATACACGAATTGACAAACAGTTGCCTGAACCAAAACAGGGTAATGGTTTAATAGATCACCTGGGAAAAATTACTACTCTTTCATGTAATCAGTACTGAGGAAAATGATACACGTTGATATAGTTGAACTTCCTCATAGATAAATATAAAAGGAATCTTTAAAGCACTCTCAGTTTTAAACACAATAAACTTTCAGGTGGGTATGCCTCACCTAGCCCTTTCCAAGAGAAAGATCAAATGCCACAATATTCTGTCAGATAACGAATTATGCCCTTTTCTGCCAGTTAAATGCTATTGTAACAGTTACTGACAGGGAGGGGACAAGGAAATTTGTTAAGCCATAGCATGCTTTCATAAATGTCACGTTACAGCAAAGTCCTTACATGGTGGCAAAAAAGCTGAAAGCAGGAGAAATGTTCAGTAATGAATAGGCACAGGTGCTGTTCAGTGCCATAATACAACTAAACATCCTTGCTTGGTATCATAAGAAAATTTGGAAAATTGCCCAAAATGGTGATTTCAGTATTGTTCTTGTCATAATTGGGACAACGAATTCATAGACTTTGTATCACATTGTGGAACTGAACAGTACAGGTAACCATTAATGGTGTATTTTAATGCCTAAGAATTATTCTCCTGGTGTAGAGTCATGGCAAGCCTAGAATAGCAAGTAGGGGGGAGGTAACAAGGACCTGAAATTAGACATCTTGTATTTTTTTGCTGCAAACTAAACCAGGAAAGTTCCTTATTGACTCGATGGGAGAATAGGGTGTATCCATGAGCTCTTTGCATTCAGTCATTCGGTTTCTTCCTGGTAGCCTAAAACCATCATATTACAGTAGGCACATGATGTTTAGATGGTGTTTAGATTGCCTGAGGAATTTGTGTCTGCAATAGAAAAAGTTAATGCTGTGAGCTCTCACTTGCAATTACTGGGTTTTTTCTATGCTTATTAAGTAATTACTTGGTAATTCCACTCAAATAGCCGCTTAAAAGATTGTGCAGTACACAACAGTTGAACAACACATACCTGTGAAGTAGCTCAATACATCCATTTAATACACAGAAATTAAAACCAAAAAAAAATAATTAGTGAGTCTTTGTACCAGTGCTGAGGTAAATAAACTAGGAAATACAGCTTCTTTTGCCATAGTGCTGTCTATCTTCATGTGTTTACAAAAATTTTCATCATTACCTTAGTCCTCTTTTAAGTGTTTTAAATAAAAATAGATGCTTAAGAATTTAATTTTATATCTTATGAAAGCAATATGTGACTGGATCTTCCGAAGTTTATAATCAGCAGGCAAAAAAGAAAATTGCAATAACTATTATTTGAATAATTCCATTACAGATGGTGTTAATTCAGATTAAGTATTTCTGTATTTTCTATTAGTTAAGTTTTCAGGCGTAATTCCAAATGTGAACAACCCACAGTGTAGCTCAAAACTTTTAAGAAATCAAACTTGGTAAGAATTTTTGTCTCTACATTCAGTTGGAGCAATTCTTGATTCTGTTCAAATGCAGTAGAGTAAGTGCTCTCGCTTCTGGCTTGTTCTTAACATTCTGTAGCTCTTAAAACCCAGACCACAAATAGCTAACCATGTTTTGTGAAGAAGCTTCTTGCTACTGTGGACTTTCAAAAGTGATAAAATAGTCTACAATGAAAGACTGGCAAACTGCAGATGCTCCATCATTATCTTTAGGTATACAGATGACCAGAAGTAATAATAGCCCCTTCTTTTTTTATGTGTTCCCAGTCATTAAGTCGCAACTATATTATACCAAATTGTCTTCAAAATAACAGATTACTTGGCCAAAAACTTGAAATATGTAGGCAAAGTTTCTAGAAGTTTTAGGTCTAATCGTGACTAGTATCTTTAGGAAAGAAAAATTAAAAAATCGGATTTCAACTTTCCATATATTCTACCCTAAATGTGAGTATCAGACATTTGGTTTCCGTTAAATTTACAATGTATCTGTCTGGTAAGTCAGATGAACTTGAGATGTCACATATGGTGGGGAAATGTGTCGTTATAACGATAAACTTGAAAATACAAACCTTTTGTTTTAACTACTGTAACCAGAAAATCATCTTCCTGGCAGCTAATGTTCAATTATAAACTAAATTTACAGTAGTCTATATGCTGAAGTGTAATACTAAATACAAAGGTCTGGGTTTAGAATTATTTTAGTAACGATTCATAATTCCCTTTACTCAAACATGTTTGTTTTTTTTTAACAGGTTGAATTTTGCATAATTTTATATGTATTCTTTTGGATACTAATAAAATGGGATGGATGGTAGTAGAATCGAAAGATTTTTTGAATTGTGATTTTATTTTAAAAATTTTTACTTTTATGGATTGCTTGACTTTTTGAGCTTTAAAGCTTCTCCAAAGAGACTTTAGATCTTCAGCTTTTGGCTAAACAGCAAGAGCAAAGAAGCTCAGCTGGACTGTGAATCCAGTATTAGTGCAATCAGTGTTTGAGTTAAAGGCAAGTAGGACTCATGCAGATCTACGGTAACACAATTTTAATGCTTCAGAGTTTTTTAGCAGTCTGAGGTGTTTAAACTCAGTTCCCTTACTGATGTTAAATAGGCCTAATTCATATTTTTGTCCTTTTACTCTGTCATCTTCATACATTCAGCTCTTAATCACTCAGATAAACAGTAATGCTTACCAGTCTACTCTGTCCTTGGGCCATCCTCTTCCTCCCAGACCACAGTAGCATCCATAACGTAGGTAGGCAAAAGGAGATCGTCCTGTAGTACATCTGATGGCTCCAGCTAATTCAAGAAGTCCTCTTCGATTTCTAAAATGGGCTTCCCCAAAAGTGCCTTTATAGACTGTGGAAGAAGACCTTTACTTTTTTATTGAATCAAACATGCAGATATATAATAGTATGTTTTTAAAAAACTTTGATAATGAATGTCAGTACTTGAAAATAACAGGGCTTTTTTTCCTCTTTTTTTTCTTTGGGGCTACACTGCTTGACCTAGTCCCTTTTTACCCCCATGTGCAGTGAACAGAATACTGAACGGCATGCTGAATAGCTGCAGTGGTTTCCTCCCAGCAAGGCAGCATACAGTGGCAGACCTCAGTCATTTCCAGTCTTGAAACTGGCAAGAGCTAGCACGTTCTGTGGTCTGGGTCCACTAACCTGCTAAAATTAGATGTCCTAACCATTGCAGTATTTTCTCCTTGTCATAATGCAATTTTGCCCTTGTTTATTTTGTAGAATGTAATACTTTACATTTGAACAAGCATGTCCTCTATGATGGGGTTCTGGTTTTCCTCCTATTTTAGACGAGCCAAGTAACTGGTGGGGGTGGCAGGGTGGGTGAATAGCAGGGAAAAGGGCAGGTGCTTGGAGTAATTTCCGTTGCTTATGTTTTTCTGTTTCATTTTGTTTTAATTTTGTTGTTGTTTAAGGGATTCTCACCATTATTTCCCCAGAACAAGACTGTATTTAGGTGCTTTATTTTAACTATCCTGTGTTAGTATAAAGCAGTAGGTCCAGAGCAGCAGATAAATGCTGAGACACCTGATGACCTTTTTTTAGGGTTTCATGTAGTCTTGCAGGCTGAACTAATGGATTGAAGACCCTTGATGGTAATGGGCAGCACTGCAGGCTCCAAGGTAATTGCAGCAGTTTTGAAGTTGGATGAGTACAAAACAAATTAGTGGAATGCTGCTGATTAGAGTTGTCTTACTAATTAGACTAATGATTTATTTTGGTATAAGGAGAACAGCTTATAAACCTTAACTCCCAGTACTAGATACAGATTGGGGAAGACAAGATTTAAATAACTGATAATGTCTGTGGGAGTGACAGACAGCAGAAAAAATATTTAGACTTTATCATTGTTTTGATATTTGTTTTCCTACAGAATAACTATATGATTATACAGTCTGTATATAATCTGTGCAATCATGTACTCTATTATAATAGACTAATAGACTAATCTATTATAATAGATTATATGATTAACTGTAATCAGTTAATGGAAGATCTGCCAGAAAAATACTGTTCCCAGCACAGCTGAGTAACTTGAAATATGTGGGATGCTGGTGACCTCCAGCACTCATAATTTCATGAAACAAAGGGATTTAAACACTTCATGAAATCATCTCATTAAAAAATAAAATTGGTAGTATGTGAGAATGGTTAAAAAAAAAAAAAGCTTTAGATTGCATTTATTTTAATTTCATTGCTTTATAATATGTATAAAAAATAAAACCCACATTCTTTTGATATCTAGAGGTCACAGGAAATAAGTACAAGTGTTCAAAAATAATTTACAGTTACACAGTTTGCATCTAGTCTTGTTATTTTAATATAGTCTATAGGGTCTAGTCTTGGCTTTTAATATTCTTGTAATATTTAATTCTGGTGTTTATTGCATACAGGAATTGGAACTTTGTCAAAGTTTAAACTGTTTTCACTCTTGAAAGGGAACTTTGAAGACAAATACTTGGGAGAGGAAAAAACCAAGAGGATAGACCATCAGGAAAGTCGCAACTGATGTGATATAGCTGCTTTAAAAGTAAAGGTTGAAGGGAAACTAAAACTGTACCAATCCTAAGGCTACTACTTCAGACACCAAGAAATAGCAGAGGGGAAAAGAACCCCCCCCCCCAAATCTATGCAGCAGTGGTCTTTGTGATGGTGATGACTAAGCCAGAGAGATCCAAAGCCGTGAGGTGGTTTTCTGAAGACTGAAATTGAGCAGTAAAGACAGCCTGAGAGAAAGTAAGCAATCACATTGTGTTTGTGTTGTGCTTCATTCTAAAACTAATTCCTGTTGCCCAAATTGGAGCCCTGCCATGTTTGCAGAGTTTGAACTTCGTCATGCTGTCTTGGTTTGCTGCCTGTATGAGCTCTTAAAAGAGTTCAGATTGTGCTAAATGCGGTACATTGTTACATCTTTGAAAGATGTTTTCCACTGTACCTTCCTACTCTCCTTTTTTTTCAGTTAGTTTTCTGAATAGCTTACAATAGTATTTAAAAATCCAGTTCCTTACATTTCCACATATGCATAGAGGAAAAAATAAGAAAGGTCACAGGTCCCATAACACTTTACTCTTTGCGGTGGGCACAATGCAAACATAATAATTATTTCTATAGATTTATTTTTGAGACGCACAGGTTTGCATGATTATGATACATAACTACATTTGTATCTAATACGGTCTATGATGTTTTGTTGGTTTTCAAAGAAATTTTAAGCCATTCTTTCAGAAACTGAGGCTACAGAAACACTTTCTGATGTTAAATACATGTAAGATTTCCTATACTGATATTTCCGTTGTACAGTTATAGTGCTCTTGTAGTTCAGAACTTGAAACTTGGGAATAAGCAGACTTTCTGATGTATCTCCAAGATCTGGCCAGAAGTGGAAACATTTGAACTGTATGCTATGCTTTATAGAAGTTTCTTTTTTTTTCCTTTGTTTGCCCCCCCCCCCCAGTCCCTAAGCCATCAGGAATGGCCTTTTTTGCTAGACCTTGTTGCCCAGGCTACTGATGTACTGAATGTGCTGCCTCTACAAACAGTGGTCACACGTGGATTTTTGGAAAGGCTCAATTTACCTGTTTTGATACTGTGGACCAAGCATTGAGAAACAGATAAATTACATTGCCTTTCCACCTCACTCCCTACAGAGTGGGTGACTGCGATGTCTGACTCAGAGCTATCGGACCAAAGCCAGGCTCTCTGTAACGATCACTCTAGGCTGGCAGCAGCAGCGAGTCTTCCACTACTTTCCTTAACGTTCTTGCTGAGGTTTGTGCTGTGCAAATGGTGATGTCTGGAGGATGATCAAAATGCAGAAGGAATAGTAGGGGCGTGCTGAGGTCAGGAAGTAGAACTGGGGCAGTGAGCTTGGTGGGGACCTTAAGTTGGCCCCATTATGCAAGCACCTTACCTTATGGTCTGTAATTATGGGATTGCCTCCCTGCTGCCCCCCCCCCCCCAGCCCCTGCTTCATTCTATGCACAGATCTGTTACAAGAATGAATCAAGATTCTTGTCCTTGGGATCCTTTTTGGAAGATTTGGTTTGGTGAATTTTCAGGCTGTGCAGGAATGTATAAAAAAAGTGCAAGATCACAAATTAGAATCTCTTAATTAAAAGGCAGCTGAATGCTGTTCTGAAAAACTGGATTTTATCCTCACAGCAGTCACAAAGGTTAAGTATGAGGTTAGTTTAATCACTTTAAAACGATGCTTGTCCGTGTTTACTAGTAGTGTGCTCCTAACCTGCTGAATATCCTGGGTTGGAGTACCAAACTACTGTAATACCCAGTGAGAGCCAGGCTTTGTATTGTTGGAAGTTCCAGATAATTTCAAGTAGTGGTAGGTAAAATCAGGTTCTAACATCACCACGGGAACCTAAAATTAGTGGATGCTTTTTTTTTTGTGTCAGCCCACTTACCTATCTGACAAAGAGGGCTGATAATACAGTTTGACAGAAGTGTGAGAGAAATGAGTGTGTTCAGATCCTAAACTGATTAATACCTCAAAAAACCTGTGAGGAAATGGTCTGTAGATCATTACAACTGGTCTTTAATACTGTTTAATAAATAGGACGTAGGAGACAAAGGAATACTTGCCAAGTGAGCAGTCAGCTATGCTCAGGTATGAGGCAGGGGTCCTTTAATTACATTCTCGCCCCATAACTTATTCGTAAAGCCTGACTCATTCTTTCAGCACAAGCCGGTTGTGATGGTGCAGGCGCTGCGGGGCTCCCGGCTGGGGGGTCCCCGCTGGGGGTCCCCGCAGCCCCCGCGCCGGGGGGCTGTTGAACACCCGCCAGCAGAGCGCGGGTGGGTGCCTTGGCTTTGTCCGAAGCCGCTTACCGCACGTGCGATCTGCAGCCTGATGCTACCTACATACCGAGCTTTTGAACACATTTTACACGGTACTGGCGAGCTTTAAACAAGTAGCGGGAGAGCCTCCGGCGCGCCGCCGTGCTGCACGTGCGGGCGGGGGGGC
>JAVJGJ010000047.1:43619497-43635787 GCA_035590215.1 Microhierax caerulescens | reverse complement strand
CGCGCCGGCTATAAGAGGCCGCGCGGGCCGGGCCGGGTCCCGCTGCGGGGCTGCGGCGGCGGCGGGGAGGAGCCGTGCGGGGACCCGCACTCCGAGCGGGCCGGACTTCACCTTCCGATCGCTGCTTTTCATGGAGGACTAAAGAACAACCAGCTCTTAAATCGGTTACAGATATTGCACCTTGAGCAAAGCAACTGCTCGACCTTCCCTCCAGCAGAACACAGGCTTGGGATGCCGAGTATTTCCCTACTTGTGTGATCCCCGCGGGTTTTCCCCATTCCCTTTGCAACTCCTGCATTATTTTATGAAACCCACGACTAGATGCCGTACTGCAGTCACAGTCCTGTCGCCCTTCTCAACACACAGACCACACACCGCTTACCTTGACGTGGGTTTTTTCCTTTGCTGATATGTTCCGAGTATTTCATCAGACCTTTTATTATGGCACTGAAACCAGTGGGTTTCCTGGCAGTTTTTCAAGCAATCAGGACTCCTGAAATGTTGGGTACTGGGTTTTGTGTGTGTCTGTTTTCTTTTGAGTTTGTTTGTTTGTTTTAATTATTATATTCCAGTATATGACACCCATTGGATTCCATTGAGGCCTATACTGTTAGGATAAGGAAGGAGAGATAAAAATAGTTTTTTTACAGAACTTACCAAAAGCTTGTTCTTGGCCGTGTCATCTGGCTAGTGTAGAGCAGCTGGTCGTTTTTTTGGTAGTGAATGGTATTTCATCAAAGAAAGAAAATGTTTTTTGACATACATACTGAAGGATAATTCTCCTTTTGCACTAAAATGCTCTGATTTGTGTGTTGTATCATTCCTTTTTAATCAGAAGAGAGGTAGAATTATTGCATGTGGTCTGATTTCAAAAGACAAAAAGCATGCACAGACAGATTGGGTTTGGTTTTCTTACCCTCTCCTTAACTCATGCTCTATGAAATGTTCGTGTTGGCACTGAAGTTAGGGTAGCGAGGGATAAATGTGGAAGCACATGAGTTTAAGGTAGGATATCGATATGCCTTTGTACCCCTGATGTATGCCTTTGTGCAACTACATGCAGAACACCAGAAATTCTATGTTAGCCCAGCCAAAACTAGTGTGTGCAGAAGAGATCATGGTATAAACAAAGGAGAAAGGGTTTCCAGCTTGAGCTTATGTTCTGCAAAGGGACCGAAGCTGCTGGAGGCTCGCTGTGTGACTGTGGCTCCCAGCTGAGTGATGTACCAGCAGCTTCTGGTACAATGTGCTGTGACACGCTGCCCGCTGGTCCTTCTAGCCCCGTCTTCTGGGTCTTATGACACAGACACTTCCCAACAGAGCTGGACTAGCATACTAGTGAGTAAGGATCTCTGGCAACCACAGATGTTGTCAATGACCCTGAGAAGTCTTGGTAAAGTACAAGTCCTAAAAGAGAGACCATCTATTTGGGATAGATTTTAAAAAAATATTTTTTTTTTTTTTAATATTTTGTTGCTACTGTCATCAACTGGGTCAAAGCAATTTTCGTATTACTCATGGAGTCACATCGCTAATTACTGTTACTCTATTTTCATACTGTCACTTATATTGCATTTGTTTACCAACTCTTCCGGCCAATAAGTCACACCTATTAGAATGTTTTAATAGTGTTCAACAACTGTTTAGTGAAACTTCCAGTTGAACAGTATCCCATCCAGCATACCATTGGATATGACAATGAAAACAGTATCCAGGGGAGCAACAGGAATTGCATTTCATGTTTGTTCTTCAGAAGACTGACTGATGCAACGTGTTGGTGCGCTGGATGTTGGATTACTGCAGTTGATAGCTTTTTCTCTGAAGGAAGGAAAGTAATCTCAAAACCATTGAAAAATCATCAAGCAAGACTGAAATGTTCAGGCTACAGCTGCTCCTATCACAAAGCACAGCTGTGAAGTGACAAAAACTGTATGAGGTGATGAAGTAAGGAATGCAAGTCAGGAGTTGAATTTCTTACATGCTGCAGTAAAAGTTCAAAGCAGAACATCTAGTGAAATTGGGGCTGGGGGGGAGAAATCTCTTGAAAGGGAATACTTTTATTGAGCGGGGATTTAGGTTGTCTAGTTAGTTGTCATGGCATATGGCTAAGAAAATACACCAGCAACAGACTGGAAGTTAATACGGATTACAATGATAGAGTGATTTTTTAGAAATTGTATTTAAAAGTTCCTTTAAAGTTTTAAATGAAAGCTTATGCAGCAGTGTAGACCTGTCATATTTGCTTTTTGTATTGTTCCTTTTCTTTTCTCTGAAGCATTTGGTAACTGTTATAAGTCACATGTGACAAATGGCATTTTCCTTCTTACTGATTAATTCTTTCTGTCAGCTGGAGCTGTGCAGGGGTGGGGAGAAGCATTTGCTCTTCAAATATACTTTCTCAAACAAGGCTACATGTGCTTAATGGTTGTTTTAATTAAGTTGCTTTTAAATCTGAGGAATAGATTAATATAATTGAGACATAATAGTTTTACTGAGGAACAGTCTCACAGCATAAGAACATTATAGGCAAAGTTGTTATGTTAGTTGTAAAAGCCTCATTTTTCAGTGTTTGTGATTCTTTACATGCAGGAAGATGGTGAGTATATTAATCCAAAATGTTAGAATGTTGATGGAAGGGGCTAGAATGGTTTAAAACATGGTTGATGTAAGTGCAAGTTATCCACTTCCCTGTGAGCAAGTGAAGGATTTTGCGAGCAGTGTAACAATTCATTTACTGCTGACTAAACAGCTGCAAAGCTGGGGTGTTGGTTTTTTTTTTGTATTAACAGAAGAATTTGTTCCATTAACAGTTTTTATTTAGTAAGAGCAGTTATTTTTACTGAGAAATGAAAAAACATTGGCCACCTACCTTTGTCAAATTTATATATACTCCACATTTAGCTGTTACGAAGATCTGTAGTAATAATGATGAGAAGTACTAGGGTCTGAAGGGATCTAAAAGAATTCCTACAAATTTGGGATCCTGCTGCATTAAGCATGTGACAATTAAGCTATATGATGTATTTTGCTGTGCTGCTGAAGTAATGACCTAATAAAGAATGGTGAAACAAATTATTTTCCCACTGTTAGGGGTGGGAATAGAGGCAGGGTGATTTGCTTGAGGCGTTACATGATGGCTGTGGCAGAGCTGGGAAACTGCACCCTGGTGTTCTGCATCCCAGCTGAAGTCCCAGCTGGGTTCTTCTGTGGCACTGACTCCTGCTCAGACATAAAGAAAGAAAACACACTGTGAAGGTATCAGAATAATTAGAACTGAAGAGCCGCTTCCCAACAGTAAGTCAACTGACTGTATTTACTTGATTGCTATACTTGGCAAATGTCGCCAGGTTACCCCACATTTTCTTAAACATTGGATTGGGACACAGGTTTGGCCTGGAATACATCCCTTACACCGTGTATGTTCCTTCAGATATTGAATGTCCAAGTACACAAGCAACTTCTTTATCACTGTCTTCATTAAAAAAACCAATCAGCCTTACTTGAATTCAAGTACTTGTTTGGAAACACTCAGTGCCTCTGTTCCCATTTTTAGAGATTTGGCTGGCTTTCTCCTCTTTCATGTCCTTCCATCTTCTCTTAGTTCCTTTTCACAACCAATGCTTCTGTTTACTGATGTTTTCTTCAGCTCATGTTGTCCTTTATATACCCTTTGACAGCGATGTTGTTCTGTCCATTCTGCAAAAATACTGTGCTAGCTCATAGCTGCCAGTAGAAGACAGTTGTGTGCTGGGAAGGTTGTTATTACATAAATGTTCTTGAAACTGGTTTACAGTTATAATGTATGTAGAGGAGCTGAATTACTCCTACAGTTTTCTTTTTTCATCTGTCTTTTTTTTGGTTTTGTTCTGTTCCAGATTCTACCCTCTGTTCCTGTGAGTACAATGGCTACTAGCATCCTCTGCATGCAATCACCCAGGCACATAACAAGATTGCAAGTACGTTCTTGGAGTACCATCTATTTACTGATGTAACTCCGTCCATTTTTATGATGTGGACATGTATCGTCTGTCTGTGAGCAAAACCACAGACTGGAAGATCCCAGGAAAGGACTCTATAAATAATTCCTGGCTTCCTTAGCTCTTAAGTTTCAACAGTCATCTCTGCCTTCCAGAACATTTCTTACACACTCTTAAGTTCTACATTTCAGTGTTTGCACCCATGAAAAGACCCAGGGCCTGCTTCTTGTGGAACTCAGGGCTACTTTTTTATATCTAGAGAAGAGACTTAGCAATGCAGCTCTTGCATTTTAGTAAAAATTTTTGACATCTCTAGCAGATCTTTGGAAGGATGTTTGACTTGCTTTCTTTTATAGAGGTTACATCAACTTGGATTCTTGAAATGGCTGATGTAATGACCAGAATGATGGGACAGTGACCTCTCAGCAAATCTGTGGGTGATACCAAATTGGGGGAGTGGTTGATACACTGGAGGGCAGGGCTGCTACTCAGATGGACCTAGTCAGACTGGAAAAATGAGCTAGCTGTTGGGGAATCTCATGAAGTTCAGCAAAGGCCAATGCAAAGCCCTGCATCTGGGCTGGCATAACCCCATGCAGCTGGACGTGTTGGGAACTGACTCGAATGGAGAGTAGCTTTGGAGAAAAGGGGCTGAGGGTCATGGTGGACAAGTTTATGTGAGTCAACAGCGTGCTCTTGCAACAGATGTGTCCAGCTGCATACTGGGCTGAGTATAACTGGTAGGTTTGGAGGGATGCGATTCTTCCCACCTATGTGACACTTGTGAGACTACATCTGGAGTTCTGTGTCTCATTTTAAGAAGGGCATTGATACGCTTTAGCAAGGCTCATGAAGGCCACCAAACTGTTCAGGGGAGCTGCAGCTCATGACATACAAGACATAGCTGAGAAAGCTGCATTTACTCAGGTCTAAAACTGATGGTGAGGGGAGGTCATACTGCTGCCTACCACTTCCTAATAGAAGGGTGTAGAAAATACAGAGCCAGATTCTTCCCAGAGGGTGCACAAGAGGCAATGAGCACAAGTCACAACACGGGAAGTTAAATATAGGAAACAAATTTATTTCTTTCTTTCCACAAAGGGATGGCCAAATACTGAAATAGCTTGCCCAGAGAGGCTGTGGAAACTCCATCCTTTGATATAGTCGTAACTCAACTGGACATGGCCCAAAGTAGCCTGCTTTAATGGGACCTGCCTTGAGTGGCAAGTTGCACTGCAGACTTGCAGGAGTCCCTTGCCACCTACGTGATTCCATGATTTTGCGATATGATAGCAGATAGCTTCAAATTAGCAGTTCCACCCTGCCAGGCAGAGACTCCAATAGCACTTTTCCTTTTGCCTAAAGGTTTTCATGAAACTATGTCCTGAAGGGAGGGAAGGCAGTAGGCCTATTCTACTGCAATGAGAAACTTTTGCTATGTATCACCGACTACACTATGCAAATGCACAGGGGAATTCATCTGTACTGAATTCAAAGACAGATGAGACTTCGCTTACTGTTATTACCTAGACAGCTTTGTCATAAAGAGAAGCAGTGCCCTTTTTGTAAAGAACTACTTTTCTACCATTTTAACTCACTGTTCTGAAATTCCATTCCTATGCCTCTGTCTGTCCTTGTTGACCATTTCTGAATCTTCTTCCAGTTCTTACTGAGATAGGGGGAAGCTGCAGGATTGCATGCAGTATTCAAGGCAAAGATAGAACCTGGATTTATAGAGAGCAGACTATGTTCCACTAAGATGGAAGACACAGAAATGCACATTATGATTTTGTGTAACTTTTCCTATTAGTATGCCTAGTGGCTCTTCATTGTGTCTAGATGTTTTAAATTGCTGAAAAATAAAATGCAGGTTTTTCATACTTGTTTATTTCTTCACCTCCTATTGTTCTTCCATCCTGTCAACAGTGCAATACCCTATTGGCCTGGCCTGCTTGCAATATAGCTTGCTTTCATAATTTTTCTGTTCCCGATGTCTGCCTCCTCAGTTGTGAAGAGTTTTATGGCAATTAGACACTTGGCAGAGGATAAACCCCCTAAGTTATGTGGCCATCAAAGGAAAGGTGAGTAGAATGTAGCCCTTAGCTGTTCTAGGCTAATCAGCACAACAGCCATCTGTCTTTAAACAGCTGAAATGCCATCCAGACTGCTTTGGGAACTGCTTTGGGAAGTTACTGCATGTATTGTTGAGAGGCAAAAAAACCCTGGAAGTACTGAGGGATGGGGAGTGTTGGCATTAGCTAGAGCATTTATGCGTAGGAAAGAAGTGAATACCAGAAATCTGGTATCTTAAAGATCAAAGAGGCTCAGCAGTGCTGAAGAACTGAGTATGTGTCCCTTGTCAAGCAGGCTGTGGTTATCTCTTTGGTGGTGGATTGTCTCCCATCTTTGCTCGTAGCTTTTGCAGTGTGGTTGGGATGAGGAGTAACCGAACCAGAGAACTGTCAGCACTAACATGATTTGCTATACCTGAAATAAAACAGATACTAGTGAGTCAAAAGATAGAATAGCCATTTCCTGAGGAGCGTGCATAGAGTGTAAGTGGTTTAAACATTTTAAATATGTTCAGTAAAATGCTTGCTTAGCTGCTGTTTTTTAGCCACTAGCTGCTATTTTGATTTCCAGTGAGAAGCAAGGGCTCCCATCTCAACAGAAGGTAAGAGTTTAAGTGCATTCTCAAACTGGGCCGTCTGTCATGACAAACATGTTATTAAGTTTTCTATGCAGGCCTATTTTCCACGGCATTTGGAAGGCAACAAATGTCATGGTACTATATAATATAAACAATTTAGAGTAATTTATGTATCCAGTAATTATGAAGACTTAAGCTTATGCTTCTTTGCAGTATCCATCACTGGCTTAAGAATACTTTTTCCTAAAACTGGAAGAGATTTTGTGATTCTATAGGCTTTGTATTTCCTTAAAAGCGATCAGTTATGGACCAGAAAAGGCATATTCAGGACACCTCAGAGCAATAGACTTGTAGACTTATTGTCAGGAAAAACTAAGAAAACTGTTGAGTCTGAAGGCAGCTGCTGAAGTCAAGTCCCAGTAGCTTGTAAATATGACAGTGCTCAGGGACGATGATGATTCTTAATTCTGTTTACAGAGTTCAGTAGATCTTCAAAGACATACAGAAACACTGCATAATTTCCATGGTACAAATTGAAAACTAGGACACCAGTGGGTTTGGCAGTCTCAAGCTTTGGTTGTTCTTTTTGGTTTTGTTTTAATACAAGGAATATGACTCATCCAAACACATAAATTGCTTCCTTGGTTTAAAAAAACCCACACAAATTCCTCATGGTGATACTGTTGTTTACTGAATTTCATAGACAGCCACCTAGAATAACTCTTGTCTGCAGGTCCTGTAACTAATAAAGCTCACACAATCCTAAATACATGGAGGGCCTGTATGCTTTGAAAAAAACCAAGTATGAAGAATCTTGTTCCTATGTATAAAGTTTTTATAAGTTTCAACTGCTTATGAGTTGCCATCATAAAATTAATACATCAAATGCTATAAACTACCCAATTTGTACTAGCAGTGATGGAACTGTCATCCTCTTTGTATTTACCACACAGAGTAAGGGAGTTTGCTGTACTGTGTGTAACAGGCCTTGCCACCTGGTATCACGATGTGCAAGACAGCAAGAAAACATGGGAGCAAGAACTCAGTCATAGTAAAGCTTTAAAAAGAATAGTTTCCTCTTCAGCTGTTAGATACGTGAATCTTGCTAAATGGATTTAAAATCTTTAAAGTACTTAACCTAAAATATATGTAGCATCAAGTCACAGGTGATCTCAAGAACCAGCAGTCAAAAGATGACTAGTCACAAAGCAGTTCATTCCTCTTAGGCTGCCTTTGGTAACTTCCCAGTTTCAAATTTACGTTACAGCTTTCACTCATTACCTTTTCAGAGTTCGCACAAATAAACAGACAGATTCCCAAATAGCCATTTTACAGTGATCATGAAGCTTTTTCAGATGGCAAGTACTAAACATATTTGTACCTTTTTACAGAGTAAAACTTAGTGCATTCTAATTGTGTCTCAGTTACTTCACCATCAGTATTCTCATCTAAGTTATGCTGCACGGTAGATATTTTGTCTAGCTTCATTTTGTGACTATGGCACCCCAAAAAATAGGAATAATATGGTGCTGCATACAAAATTTTATGTTGACCATATTCAGATTATCTTTTAAAATAAAGAGTTTATGCATATTTGACACTTTTACCTCACAGAGCAGAACAGTACTCCATACATGGAGTATTCTGAATTTTATGTGTGGTCTGCACATAAGATCCACATATTTAAACATAATGGTGATTTGCTGTTGCTGTGAGAATACTAACCTTTTAATTTCCTAATTGTTTGGAACTCTTTAATGCCTTGTTAATGTTTTCATGTTGCTGTAGTTATTTCTGTTCTCAGAAAGAGGAAAAGATAAACCCTTATTAGTTTATGGACCATGTAATCCCTAGGAAGGATTTGCCAGGAACAGATAATCTTTGCTTGTGTCCAAACCTTATTTAGAATGGAGGGTCAAGGTGAGGCATACCCAAACTTAATTACATAAGCAATCCTAATTAATATTTATTCTGTAAAATATCACACTGAATTTTTGTTTAATTTGTGCTTTCTGACAACCACCAAAAAAACACCTGTATAGTATTTATTTTAAAAGCAAAAAGTCAGCACTGTCCATTACTTTTTCAAATGCACGGGTGTTCAAGGATAATTGTGTACTGAGATGCTGCTGAAGGTTCACTTTCTTCACTTCCAATCAAGTAACGTTTTTCATTTATTAATTTTTGTTGAAGCAACAAATAGTTTGCCTATGGATATGTGCAAACCTGTTTTGCATATGCATGCAATGAAGTAGAATCAAAATGTAAAGCAAAGCAGTTAATTCTCTGGAATGACTTCAGCCTGGATCCTAAGGAAAGGAATGCATCTTCCTTTGGACAGAAAGTAAGCACTAAACAATATAACCACTAAACGATCACTTTGTCATATAAAGAAAGAAGTATTTTGTACCATAGCACTTACATTGCATCCCCCCCTTCAGTTTTCTGTAATGTGCATAATTAGCTGATTATCCTGCGACTGGAAGGATTGGGATTAGGTGGGTCCTTTTATGATCATTATGACTGCAAATTGAAGGAAGAGGAGGAGCCGCAGCAGTCCTAATTTTACTTGAAATACTGGCCTTAGGAACTTCTGTGAGAACACTGAGAAGCACAGTCCCTTAGAGAAGGGTTGCCATTGAAACAAGCGTAACTGTTTACTGGTAGAGGTTTTTAGGGTCTTTGAATTTTGTTTTTTATCACTTAGTTCTGGCCTCTGCCCATCACATTTTCTTCTTCACCTTAAGTCACTTGTCATTTATTCAAAGACCTGAAGGTCAGATCATCTCATCTGACTCGTATTCCAGAGGCCTGAAATTTCTTGTACCAGCCCAAGTAATTTCTCTTTGAGCAAGGCATATTTTCTATCCACTTAAAGCATATAATTAAATTTGGAGTCACACAATTTTAGAAGATAAGGAACTTCCTGTTCTGTTAACAGAACATCTTGTAAGGGGCCTGTGGCCAGAAAAAAGTTCCATCAAGAGTAGGCACTAGAAGCAGAGATGGGACAGCCTGATTAGGGTAGGGTTTAAAACTGAATGACTTGGATTAGGATGGGACTATGCATGTTTGAAGTGGCTCATATTTTTATAGTAAAAATAAGATTTAATAAAGACAAACTTTTTTGGTGGTTTATTCATTAAAGTATTTGTTAGAGGAAATAATTTGGGAGAACCTGTGAGAAAAGGAAGGAATGGCAATAAGTTCAATATTAGATGTTTCAACTGACAACCAGAGTAACTTTAGTCTTGAGAAAATACAAATAAAGTGTAAACAATATTTACTACAGGTTAGGTTCTGTCCTCAGTTAAACCAGCACACTCCTACTATGTCTAAAAGGTAACAGAGAAAAACATGTTTCAGATTCAACAGTTTACAGGAGAACTTACATTTTCATGTAAACAATCACTGCATCAGCTGCCCAGGTTTAAAAACTGAAAGCTTAATCTTACAAATTTAAATAACGAGACGCAGGATAACCTAAGCTGTATACAACGTGGCAAGGTGGAGAATAAACTTGGAAAAGCCTAGCTCCTTGTCTTATTTTCTGTGCTTTAAAGTGCTAGAGCTGCTTATTCTATCAAGAATAATGCTGTAGTTTTAAAGAAAGGCTGACATGCCCAAACTATATGTATATAGAAAAACCTCAGAAGGCAGGCAACATTTCCTTTTAAAATAACTTCTAACAATGACTTAGCATAATTACACATGCTCCAGACTGAGGTCTGGAAGATTAACTCTCCTGTCAATTTAAAACTGCCTTTTGTGTAGAGCCAACGGGTGGGGTGCCACGCTGTGGAGTACAGCACGGGAATTAAAACCCACCCATCTAAGGCTTGGTTGGAGTCTTACAGCATACAGGCTCAAAACTACGAACACAAATGCAAAACTTTTATTGAAGCACAAGTGGCTGGAAACACAAAAATGGATTTAAAAAACATTTAAAGAGCATGAAATAAACGAAAAGTTGGAAAGGTATGAGAAACAGGAGGACTCTGCCTGTTGTAGCAACTACTGTGTTAATGGCAGTGCAATTCTGTTGCAATTATTTCCTAAAAACATTCCTCTCTTACTTCATGTATCCTGCCTTGTAATACCCATGTGCACCAAGATTGCTGTGAAAGGTCTTGCAGCTCCATCAGTGCCATTATTTGTAATGGCCACTGTAAACTGCCAGTTCCTCTGGATTCTCTTCCATGCTTCACAAAAAAACTCTGAAATTAAGTATATTGTGCTAGTCTACTGTCACGGAACTCTTACCACTTCTGAAATCACGTATATTTATAGGAGTAATTAATATATACCTAGATGCTTACAATACAACTCACAGCTGCAGTTATGTCAGCACTACTACATTAGGCAGTGGTAACATAGTAGGTTATGGAGCAGTATGCACACTGGGCAATACTGACTCTTTTAGATAAGAAGAAAATGTGCTAACCTTATTTTTCCAGATACTCTTCAGAATAATTCCCTGTGGAATCACTAACTTCCAATGACTCTGTTGTTTATATAGCAATTTTAGCGGTAAATCAATGAACCCCCCGAGATTTTGTAATTTATAGAATCCTATCAGTTTGAGTACCAAGATGCTGGACAGAGGGATGCAATGTATGATTAATGAAAGAAAATACCTTCTTAGGGTGTTCATGGCAGCATTCACAGCATCACAGGATGGTTTGATCTAGGAGGGACCTAAAAGATCACGGAGTTCCAACCCCCCTGCCATCAGCAGGGACACCTACCAGTAGAGCAGGCTGCTCAAAGCCCCATCCAAAGCATTTTCATGCTTTTCTACTCTACTTCTATGATTTCCTTAATATGTTAATCCTCCTATTTTGACAAACAACAATTAAGATACTGTTTCAAAATATTTATCTTTTGATAGAATCTCAATTATGAAGTATTCTGGGTTTTTTTCTGATTTGAAATAAAGAATCTGCTCCTCCATAACAGAAGTGAAAGGAAAACATACAAGTTTCTAATATCTAGTTTTGACACACTTTTTTAAAGTTTCAGTTGCTGAAAGAAGACTGCTCTCTCTCATGCCCTCTGAAAAAGTTGTATTTTGAATCCTGTATTTCAGTAGTGTTTGTAAAGAAAACACAAAAACCCTCTAATCAGTTTGATGCTCAGCCATATAAAACCACAAATAAAGTGGAACAGAAATGCCTCAGCTAACTTTGTTCTCCTTTGATTTTCTGTCAAAAGCATTTTCTTTGAAAGAACCTAGTCAAGTCTGGCCATGCCTTATTTAAAACTTTATTTAACATCAGTCAGGTTTGCAGTTTATATGTAAAATTGTTAGCTTTGTAATGTGGCTTTTGTTTCACTATGTTTTAGGAGACAGGTTATCAAAATTATTTTGGTTTTCAGTATGGTCTCCAACATGAAGTAGAATGACATAAAGCAAAAAAAGTAAACTTTACTGTTAAGGACTTGAAACTCCAATTCCTTGGAATGTGCCAGAGGTAAACCTGAAGAATTCCTTTAGTATATTTTTATATTCAGTCAGCTTGAAAATACTTTGCTATTTTTAATAGTGGTTATAAACCTGAGTTTTGGATGACTGCTTGACCTTTTGGAATAAGGCTGACAGTTAAGACCAGCTGATGGATAGCTGCTTACACTGTTTGCAGGAATTGAGGTACTGGTCTACAACTGAGCATTGGCGTGGCTGGTTCTCTCTGTGAAGGGGCTGAGCTTCCTCCATAGTATATGGAGAGGGTTAAGAGTTCCTCAGAGCCAATATGATGATTGGGGACTTTCTATTTTAGTCACATGAATATAGCAAAGCAAGGCAGAGAGGTGTAATGTTTAGCCATTTTGACATAAGATTGCAGGGAAGCAGACACAGTGCCGATGTGTTAATAGTTTTCAGGATGAGAGAGACAGTTCAGAGGCTTTGAAGAGATTTAACCTACTTAGCTCACCTATGAAAAGGATAATCTGATTGCCAGATTAGAGGTTTGTAAAGAACTACTGCCTCCACTCTTTCTGTTGAAATTGTGAAAAGAATTAGTGTCTCTTAGCAACAGAGAAAGAAACACACGCCAGTGACACTCTAGTTTGTGATCAGGATACCTGACTGCAAAAAGAGAAAATCTGGCTTGATCCCTGCTTGTTTACGCAAAGGTCTCCTGCAAAACTTCCTTCAGAGAGATCATTCCTGCAAAGAGCACTCTAACTGGCAAAGTGCATGTCTGTGTTAGCAGTTTAGTTTGGCTTAGAAATGAGCCAAATTGATTGTCCCCAGGTACTGTGCTTTGGTTCATTTTAGAGTCATCTCAGAGCACGTGACCCGGATTCCCTTGGGGGAAAATTAGACAGGAGGGTGTGCTCCAACTCGTATGTTCAGGCTAAAGCCATTGCAAAGTAAAACCCCTGAAATGAGCATTGGTGCTGAGCATTTGGCATCCATGCAACTTTTGCTCTACAAACGGGCTTCCTTTGGACTAGTCTGCTTGGCTGAAGTAGGCACGAGTATGTGGAAAGACAGGAGAGTCAGCATACACCTTGCTCCCCGGCCTCTCTGGGACAACTCTTATTAAATGTACACTCCAAGAAGTCACACTAATTTACCTTTTATATTACTAAGAGATTGAAACCTTCTAGATCTTGGCAAAGCTAAAAAAAAAATAAAAATAGAAGGTTTCTTTGCTATTCTGGCAGAGAATTCTCCCTGCATAGAGAGGTATTTTTCCATTCTGCCCGTGTTATTTGCTGAAGCCCACTCTTTAACTGAGTTAATTATAAACCACTGTTTTCCCCTCCCACATCTTCTTTATGGGTAGATTTAAACCTCATATATAACCTGTGCTAGAAAAGAGATCAATTCACTTTACCCATATTGCATCTTTTCAGTTACACTAAAATTCTCTAGCATTAAACATCTGTTGTGGTTAACCTCTAAATATAAAGCCAAGCAAATAAGGACAGGACTACAGAGGTGAAAAATCAAGATACTGAATCTAACAAAAAACTCTAGCTTTAAAGTACAGCTACAACAAGCATTATATGTTGAATAAAACACTTCCTGAGATTCGTGCTAACAGTAGATGCAGTCATAATCTCTGTCTTCCAAAGGAAGTAATCAGACACACCTTACGTCGTTAAATTAATCAGCACAGCGAGTTACAGAAAATGATAAAATTAAGACCTGATGTAAACAGCTGAAGCTCATGATAATGGTGTTATTAGCAAACAGGCCAGAAAATAGGTGCAATTTTCCTCAGCTTTATCTCCAATACCTGTCCAGAATGTACAAGTAAGACAACAATATAGAGAAAATGGAATAGAATGAAATGATCCAATAAATTAAGTGGGTATAGATTGCTACATTTAAACCTTCTTAATCACAATAAATAATAAGATTATTTCTAAAGGGTAGGAGAAGTCCTGATATTATTTTCTTTAGGAAAACTGTAAACACTAGCATAGTATTAACAAATCAAAAATTAATAGCTTCTCAGAAAGAAAGGAGCTGACAAATTAATACCTTTGTGATGCGCTTTCCTTGAATCCCTGAAGTATCTTGATACATATAAATCAGTATCTCATTTTTCAAGAGATATTCTGCACTCTCAGCAAGTGTCCTTAGCTTACTGGACATGAAATGAGGTGCTGTGAGAACTGCCCGCAGAACTAGCTGAACTTCTGGCTGCTCATTACCCTAGCCAAAATTACCTATAATCAGCTGGAATGGATCAGGTATCATTAAACCAAGAACTGAAGCAATCTATATGACTCCTACCAAAATACAACTTTTACATCCAGGCAGATATATTTGTCTGATAGTGAATTCTGCAGATGTGTGATTCCCTTAAGAAAATGGTAAAGCACCTTAAAAGATTTACAGGACTTAAGGGTATGCAATGTCAAGACTCAGTAAGCTGGAAAACTGAAGTTAATCTAGCAAAAGCTTAGAAAGCAGCACTCTTATTTCTATCAGTGTCTCAAATGTATTTACTCTTGAGTATTTCTTGTCTGTCTGAATTAATACAAAATGCCCTACATCTTCCATTTCATTTTTAAATCACATTTTCAAAGCTCTCTGTGTGGCTCTGCAAACGAACCTTGAATTTACTAGTCCAGCAACAAGTTTGGGTTGCATATTTTCACATACTTTGGACAACTAACACTTAGGAAGGATATATTAGCTAGGCATCTTCATTGTGATGGTTGAAGATTTAACTACTGCATTTTTGGGACAGTGAACTTGAAAAGTGGGTTTGGGTAGCTGCTCTAGAGGCACTTTCAGGTATGGCTTCATGTAGTTCCAGTTTTGCCACTCTTTCTGTTTAAACTGTGTGACAACATCAGGAGACAAGTCTAAATTGTAATATCACTGATAGTCTGAGAGGCATGTCTGGCTTTTTTTTTTTTTTCTCCTTTCTTTTTTTTCTTTTTTTTTTTCTTCCTTTTTCATCTCCCTGCCGAAGTGAGGTGGTGCATTTTGATTTGTTTCCAAACACATTGAGGGGTCTGAGTAACTTAGGGAGTAAAGGTAGCTGAGGGGCAGGGTGTGACCCTAGATCCATCTTCCACAGGCCCATCATAACCCTTACTACTCTTAAGAGAAGGTTAAAAGCAGAGACTGGCACTCCCTCCCCTTCCCTTTCTTTTTTCTGGCTAACAGAAGATCTCTAACAGGTCACCCATTTTGAAAAAATGGTTCTCTTTTCCGTTTGCATCCTTATTAGACCAGTCATCCATAACTTCCTCACACTGCAAGGTATTTTACTCCTGATTATCCTCTGAGGCTACTCATGAGGCCCGAAGCTAATGCTCATGATGGTGACTGCCATTAACAAAGTTCTACTAGATCCACTTAGTACATCTGTTTTCTGTGTGCTAAAATACTGCGCTGAAATTGCTTCTCTGTCTTTTTTTGCAATTCAAGCCCTTTTTCATTTGGAACCTTCCAGCCTAAAGGAACTGTTACTTTCCTACTTTGTGTGAGTCCAGCAGGTCACGCAGTGGGGCACCCATGGGGCTGCGGCTCCCCAGCGGTGGGGCTCTGGCTCCCCAGGGTTGTTTTGCTGTGGATTACAATTGAGACACTGAAACAAACCCAAAGTCCTTTCTATTGTATACCAGTGTTTATTTTTTACATAACAGATATGACTGATGGGTTTCTACACTAACTCCTATGCAAAAACCCACAGGTGTTTTATCGGCTTCAACAATTTCCAACAATGTTTTAACAAGCAAGAAATCTTAAATTAATTAAAAAAATGCTAAGTAGCTTCCTACAGAAATTAAAAATCTTTGTAACTAACATCAGGCTCATATCGTAAAAGTTACAGTTTTAACCTGCCTTGTACCTGTTCTCCAAATACCCTGCTGCTTGTCCACCACCACCAATTTCTTCATGATAGCAGAAATCACTTCTCTGCTAGGGAATTACCATTGTATACCAACAGTAAATGGGCTATATCTGAAACGTGGTGGTTAGAATACCAAGTCACAAACAACTTTGCAACATGCCATTTGTGTAGGAACATATTGTTATGCTCTTTAGCTCAATTCTAAAGATAACCAAACAATAATATGTAGACCTGTAAGAAAGAATAAACAAAATAGTCAAAAAACCTTCCAAAACTCTTTCTACAGAGGTAATTGTTGTCTAGTACAGGATATTCTGTTCTTGTATGACTT
>JAVJGJ010000047.1:43597304-43612277 GCA_035590215.1 Microhierax caerulescens | reverse complement strand
GCCCGCCGTGTGCCCGGGCCCGCCGTGCCGCGCTGCGGGCGGGCGGGAGGAGCCCCGCGGCCCCCGCGCCTAGCCGGTTCCGCCGCAGTGGGGGCTCGGCCGTCGGGAGAACGCGGGGCCCGTTTCCATCCCGTTGGTTTGCGGAGGCGGTTCCCGCTCTGGCAGCGCTGCTACGGTTGGCTTGCAGAAAGTCCGATCTGCGTTGCAGGATGTAAAAAAAAAAAAACCCAAACCAACAAAACCCGCAAGAAACCCGACCCAAACGCAAAGGCTGTCAAACGCGCTCGTCAAAATCTGTTTACAGGGCTCGTCTTGGTGTAAATTCTGTTGATAAATCTGGACTTGGTGATAAGATTAGTGACTCCTCCTTCAGCTCGGATTTTGGAGCTGTTCTTCACTGAAGTGTCTAAGGGAACCTTAAACCAAAGGCTCCAGCCCCACTCCTGAATTTCCCAGGAAAATGATGTGACTTAAAAAAAGCACCTTTGTAAAAAAACACTTAGGAAAGCTATCAAACCAGAAAACAAACCTTGAAGCGTATCCTACTGTTTTGTGGGTGGGGAATGAGTGGGAGCAGATATGGCTAAATACTTAAAGAACGTGGAATGAATTGATGTTAAACTGTTGGGGTGTGTGTCCTCTTGCATTTGTTTAATTTAGATATTTCATTTTGATGACAGCTGGGATTGTTTCTCTTTACAAAGATAAAAAGTGAAACCGAGTTATGTTTGTGGATTAAGTTGCTTTTTCGTTTGACATAACAGAGTTGTGTGGTTGTGGCTGGAAGTATTAGATGGAGCAGAGGAATTAACTCAAAACGATGGAAACGTGTCGTGTGCTGTTTTCCCCGTTCCCCCTGCAGCATGTTACATGTTTGAAATGTCTTATGTAATGACCCAGTGATGCATGAGCATAATGTTAAATCTTCTGTGCCTTTGCTATCCAAGGAAGATATTTCTAAAAGATTTTGTGTTAAGATTTATGTTTTTCCTTCTTCATCTTGATGCCGGTTGAAATCTGGTGAGCCGTTTACAATCTTTGTAATGGATGTTTTAATTTGCGCTGTAGTTTTTAAATGAATGTCAGATGGTTAGGATAGGCAATGAAGTTGCCTTGAGAAGTCTGCTTTGGGTCAGGCTTGTTCTGTGTTGGGCAGATGCTGATGTCCAGTTTGATTCTTGGTAGAGTTGGGAATGAGGGGAACGGAGATGATTCTGCCGGTGAGATCCCTCTATAGGAGGCAGTTAGGGTATAGCTGCACACCACCTGTCTCTATTGATGCAGGGACCTGCTCTCTTGTGCCCCTGGAGTGGGGATTATATGTATATAGCTTTTCGTAGCCAGATGCCTGAACAGATTATACTAGTTGCTGCTGTTACTGGTGCAGGAGGGAGCAGCAGAGATTGGCTTTCACTTTTTATAGGTGAAAGGGATTTATGTGGCCTGCCTTTTAGTCATATATTCACTCCTACTGTTCAGTTTCAGTCTTCCCTGTTCTTTTTGCAGTCATCCCTTTATTCTAGGACCCAGAGTGTAACTTCTCTTTTCTGTACTGTTGTTTCCCTCTATGCAAACACTGGTGAGCTGTTCATGTTTTTATTTTACATGCAGACTTCTGTTTTCAGAACTTCTGATTGCTGCTCAGTTTTGACATACAATGGTGTAGATGCTGGGTTAATTTTTGACTGAGTTGACTCTGTTTTGAGTTTGTTACCTCTTCTCCCGCCTGTGTCGTGATGAGGGGGAAGAAGGCTGATGCTAGAGTACAAAAGGGGGTCTCTTTGCTCAGTGTGATTTTTGCTAGACTTGCATCCCAGTCAAGGTTCCTGATTCAGCTGAACCACTGAGGCTGGTAGAGATCTATCGGCAGCAATCATGATAAAATTTTCAATATGCTTTGTACTGTATAAAGATCTAATTTGAGATTTCTGTAACCCAGTAATTGCATTAGTAGTCAACTCAGTGATGCATGGTAAGAGGATGCTTCTGTAAACACATCTATATACTGCACTTAGTTTGTAAGTTCTAGCTCTGTAGAGAAGGAGGTGCAGTGAAGACCACTGTCTTGCAGTTGTTCTCAGCATATAGGATTGAAGGTACAGAGAATGCTTATATGAAGTACTTATAACGACTGGAACCATTAATGTCAGTAATGAACAATAGCAGAATTATTTGGTCAGCTGAAGGTCATTATTCCCAGTGGTAGTAGTTCTGGTCCCCAAATGTGTTTTTCCTCTGTTCTCTGTTCACCTCTAAGCAAACTGTCTGTGCAAGTGTATGCAGCAGGAGAAAAGACCTGGTCCTGCCCAGTTCCCTGTCCTTTGGGACCGAACTTTCAACTGGGGGAACTTGTGTGCATGGCCAACTGTAGATGGATTTGCAGTTTTAAAATTAAAAGGCTAAATTGTTCAGAGTTTTAAGGAGTGTGACTTTCCATTTCAGAATAACAAAGGCCTGTGTTCCTTCTGCAGAAAAACCCAGCACTGTGTGTTCTGTATGAACTTACTGACTTGCCTTCCAAAGATCAATTTTGCCTTGCATGATAGCCTAGCAACTGTTGTACTCCAAGCCCTTGTGCCTGAAGAATTACCCCAAGCCTATGCTAAATACTGTGAATATCCTTTAAAACTTATCTTGAATGCCTCAGAAGTGCCAAAATACAAAAACCAAGAAAATTCTCTTGCCCTGTGCTGGAAGGAAAACAAATAACCATTCAGAGGCGTAAGTGGCTTTGTGTGAGAGAAAAGCGTATGTGTTGCTTTCTGCCAGAGCTGGTGCAAGCCTGTTTTCCTATGTATCTCCCTTCTGTGTAACTGGACCAGCATCTATCAGTAAAAGGTGACATTGGCTACTGGCAGGGTACTTCCTGTTACTTTGGCTCCTGCTTTTGTGAAACAGGGAAAGTTGAAGCCTGTGATAAAGATAAAACATTATAAATTGTTCTTTAACCTGTTTGGGTTTAGGCAGCTTTTTTTTTTTTTTTTCCCTTTACTAGATTTAGTAAATTGAGCTTGTATTGTTCATGTAATAGCAGTTGTAGAAATACTACATTTAATGCAACAAGCAGTTCTGCCCATGACTTTAATTACTTATACATTTATCTGCCTTTTTAATTTTAGATCCCATACTATTTTTTTTCTTTCTTTTTAGCTTGTCTTTTTCAGTGAACTGCACAAAAGTAAAGCAAGAGTATAGGCTTTGCTTTTCTAGTAATAGTTACAAGCAGCAAAGCAACATGTTAACTTTTAAAATGTATGCACATATGTATATTTGTTTTAAATTCTGCTTCTGCAGGTGGAAGAGAAAAGCTGTTGGTAAATAGGTGGGGGGGGTAAACTGAAAGTGGATGGGTGACATTAAAAATCAAGACATGATTATTTGCCTTGTATATTACTGACTAATATGTTTCTGGTTGCTCAAGAGGATCTAAGGGTAATTTGGATGGGAGAGATGCTGTTAGGGTTGCTATCTGAAACAGTTTTAAATCCTCTGCAAAATCATCAAATATTGGGGCAATGTGACTGTCAAAGTGTGTTAAGGGAAGATAACTTTTGCCTGAACATCATACAGATGCAAATGACTAAGTAAGAAAACAATAGAAAACTGCTTTGAATAGTAAATTACACCACTCACTTGTAATGTTTCCATTAACTTTATTTTGTTGGAGACATTGGATCTGCGCATCCTGAAGTTTCAGTATTTCATTTAATCTTTAATATTTATGCTAAAGGTGACAAATAAATGCAATTGTTACTGTGTTGGACTTTTTTCGTCTCTTTGCAAGTTGTTGGTGTAGAGTATTGGGGTTGTTTAAAATCAGTAAAGCTGATCTTAATGCTTGCCCAGATCTTGATACAGAATCACAGAATATATCAAGGTTGAAGGGACCCATGAGGGTCTTCAAGTCCATCTCCCTGATCCTCACAGAAGCCTTACTAAAAAAAAAAAAAAAAAATAAATTATGGACTTCACAGTTGTGATAAAAAGTCTAAGAAAAGAATGAAGTGCACCATGGAAGTTCAAAAACAAATGGCATATAAAGGAAACAAAGAACACCTTTGGTTTTTAAACTGGTATCTTTTCAGTCAGCCTCATAATTCTGGGAGCCTGACATGATTTGAGATTTGAGTTTGGCAGCAACAGGAGAAGTCAAGATGCCAACCATGGCATGTAAGGGGTCTCAATGGACTGGGGGAAGAAGAATGGGAAAGCAGACATATGCCAGCCTCTTGTGTTGTCAAGGTATTACTTTGTCAATTGTTGATTCAGGGGACTAAAATATGTTTTACGGAGTTACTTGTTTTTATGGGAAAGCATATACTGATATTGCTGCTGTCTTCGGTTAGTGTGAGAATTCCTTATTCTTACTAGCCCTTGTTTGAATTCTAAACCTAAACTGTGAATGAGTAAACAAAAAATATTTGGATGCCCCATACATCTCCTTTTGACATGTATATTTAGATTTCTTCATATACATACTATTTTAATTAATTAAAACATTTTTCTTATAATAAATAAATCTTCCATATATGTGCTAAAAGCACAGTGTGTGTTACTAACTTGTGGAAGAAAAGGTGATGCATAAAATAACATGAAAAATGGTTACAAAATGAGTTTGTGGTTATTTCCTCTCTGGAGAGTAGATTACTGAGTGCTATTTATATACCTAAACAAGCAATAGCTGAACAATTCATGTTGGTGAGCTGTTGTAGCTGTCCATGATCTACAGACTGAATATTTTATTTTATTTTTTTTTATTTAAAAAGTGTGCTGATATTAGGAGGTCACAGTGGGAAGTGAAGTGAAATGGGGGCCTTGGAATGCTTCCATTCATTTGTTTAGTGACCTTAAGAAAATTACTGCTTCTTATGATTGTTTAGGAATGTGTTACGTTAAGACTAACTCTTAATGACTTGAAATTATGTTGACTTCATATATTTATTTTTTTATGCTTTGGAAATGTTTGTAAACATTATTAGAGCTCTTCAGATAATTTCATGATTCCAAATCATTCACAAAAAGTAGGGTATCTTCTCCAGCTGGTTTCTATTCTCATTTGTGATTTTGTTGAGTTTGCTGGGAATGATTTTGGTTTTTTGTTTTACTTCGTTTTCATTCTTCCATCATTGATGTGAAATGGTAACCTGGCACAAAATACAGGCTTTTTTTAGCTTAGTAGCTTAGTTTCCAGACTAACAGAGACGTACAGCATGCAGTTAGGTTTTTTATTTTTACAAAAAGTAATTTTCATCACAAAAAACATGTATTTCTTCAAGCCAAAAGCCTTTTTCTGAATTTCATTATTTTGAGAACAAAACTTTGTCCTGCTGATCTTTCTTGTAAAAATAAGTTGTGTTCTTACATTGCAGTTAGTCACAACTGTATGCAGCTGTGCTGCAGGCAGCCTTACCTTGAAGGTTATACAGCTTGTTTTAGCCTGTTCAACCTGAACGTTTGTAAATCCAGTAAATGAAAGAGACGTGAAGGGAAAAAAAAGAAAAAAAAAAATCACTCATCCAGACTATTTAAATTGGATTGGAATGTCAAGCTGGTGATGTGAAATTACATTAATGTAATACAGGTTTTCAAATAAATTTGAAAACTTGTAGTTTCCAAGGCGTTTGCCTTGTTCAGCTGGTTGATATTATTAAAGCAGTAGTTTTTTTGCTTCTAATTACACCGTGGCAGTTAGGTGATGATGAGAGACTCAAGAGTTAGGCAATGGTAGTTTTCTGATCAGTTTGGGGTTTATTAATAAATATACCAGGGTCTTGAATTTATTTCTACTCCAACAAATAAATAGAAGTGTAAAGTGGAGCCTTAGCTTGGTTTAGCAATAATGGACGCAAGCTGTGCTTGTAGTTTGGTTTAGTTTTGCTAAAATGGCTCAGCGTCAGAGTAAGTAAGTGGACAACCAAAGATAATGTAGAAATTGGAAGAAAGGCTTTCAGTAGAAGTGTTGTGTAACTGGGCTGTTGGTTTTGACTTGGGCTTCTACCTGTATTGCTGTGGGCACTTCAGTGTTTGAGGTTTCCTCAGAGCGTGTGTGCTGAAGCTGTGGTGAAGTATCATCTGTGTGTTAGGGACTTGGTGTTGATCCTTCTGGTCCAAATGCAAACTGCTATATATTAACAGCCATTTATCTTTATTCCTTTTTGAGGAGTGGCATATCCGAAAAGTGGATGTTCACGATAACATGTCCAATGTGTCAGAAGAGAGGAGCACTAGACAACAGGACATTAAGAAAGGACTCCAATTTATAGAGTATGATTTTGTGGTTTTATTCTTGTTCGCTTATACACGTGTATGTGAGATGGATAGCTCTGGGAAAGTCCCTTTAATATAGCACCAGTGGAGGACGGAGGAGAACTTGTGTTTCTGCTCAGAGTATTTGCTTATCTTACATAGAAATGGGGAGCAGTCTTAAAGAAAAGACAGAAGCCCTCTTTGCTCCCAAACAGCAGATTGAAGGTGGGAGGGTATTCCTTTTCTGCATTTGAGAAAAAACAGCATTGGTTTGTTTTGTTTTGGTTTTTTTTTTTGGTTGGTGTTTTTTTTTTGTGGGTAGAAAATGATGGCCTGAAAATCCACCTTATGCTTATGGACAGCTACACCTGAAACTAGGTTGCTGCTGAAAGGGATGGGTTTGCTCACCACCATCTACATGCTTCAACTCTCTAGAGTGAAAATGTAACCTGGTGAAAGAATGATCTTAGTAGTCAATTTTCATTTGATTCAATGCCAAACTCTTCTCTAGAATAGAAGATCCTGGCTAGCTTAAAATCATTGTGAAATTTCACACTAGCTCACTGCTTACACAAGGCATTCTTAAAAAATAAGAAAGATGACTTCCTTCTTAAAAATTATTTAGAAACAGGTTCTCAGACAATCTATGGAAAGAATTCCTGGGTTTCTTCCTGAAAAGTTAAAGTAAATATCTCTGTTCTGTGCTAGAGAAAATGTCTGTTGTCATACAAGAGCTCTTACAATTCCTGTACTGTCATTGGTATGACTTAATTAAAATTGATAAGTTCTTTTGACAGATAGTAATTTTATAATAATTACAAGAAGATTGCAGTTCTCCTCATGTACAACCTGTTTCTGCAAAGTGGGAAGTAGGTTGTTTTTAAACAAACAACATTAGGGTTTTAAACTCAGAGCATTCCAAACCTTAATACATTTTAAACAGCACAGTTAAGACTGGCTATGTAACTTTAAATGAAAATGAGTCATTAGTAATAAGACAACATGAATGTTTAATCAATACTGATCTACAGCGCTCCTGCCTTGTTCAGTGCAGGTAATAGACAATATTTAGAGATTTGCCTGTTGCAGCAAGTGAGACTGCTTTTAGTAAGAACCAGTATTCTCTGTGATAATCTTCTAAGCAATATGTATAAGTAAATTTTGTAATTTCTTTTTCTAGATCTACTTTGCCCTACCCGGGGACACAAGAACAATATGAGGTAATTAAGTCACTTTTCCATTTGCAGAAAGTTTTTTTTAACACAGACCTACCTGGATTGCTACATTTATTCTTGCCTTTAATCATCATTTAAGTGATGATACAGTATGAATGGTGATTTACAATGTGTCAGTATTGGAGGTGGAGGATTAACATTGTGATACAGATATTCAGGTATTCTGATGCCCAGAATTCAGCAGTTCAGATTAACTCTTTCTCTACTGGTGTTAGGGATGAATTTGGGACATCCATTGTATAAAACTTTGTGCTATTTTAAGCTTAGAAGAGCCCAGCAAAAGTGACATAAAAAGACCTCAGTCGTATAAATGTTAACATATTTTGTTTCTGTACATGTTTTTAATAATTTTTGTCTTATTTTCAGACTTGTGTTTTTAGCATTGTTATCTAATAGTAAGTGATTTCACTGGATTTGAGAACATACTGGATTGTTCTGATAGTTATAGATTAAAAAAAACCCTTCTGCTCTGCCAAAGCAACCTTTTTGTACTACTGGTTTGCCAGTTGCTATGGCTGCTGCTTGCTGAAAAATGTATGGAACATATGTATGTCTTTTTAAAGTTACTTACACCAAGTAATTATTTTATCACTAGTTCAGCCTTTATTTTATTTACGTGTATTCTGGTGTTGAATATTAGAGACTGTCATGGAAAAATATCAGAAGAAAAATACTAATCTAGACAAAAGGTTTGCATTTCAATTCTGTGAAGTTGCTAGTATAAATTTTCTGGTTTCAAATGTATTTGGAAATACAGGAGATCAGAAAACTGCTGTTGATGAGTGTTTCTTTCCTTTGTTCCAGTTATTTATACGAGAGCTTGTTAGAAATCTTTTTAATGAAGGGAATGATGTGTATCGAGAAGGTGATTGGAGAGGATCACTGAGTCACTATACAGAAGCTATAAACATAGCTGATTATGCCAATTCTGAAGAAATCCATGTATCTGATGATATTTTAGAGAAGCTGCACGTGAACAGGATAGCATGTTTTTCAAATATGGTAAGCTTTTGTTTAAACTGTATGATTTCTCCAGAACAATGTGCTAACAGTGTATGAAGACATGGACAGATTCCTAGCGAGCGAAAAGCTCTTGGCTTGAGAATTGGCATGTTTCAAGTCATTGCTTTGGCATGTTCTCTATAATTATGGAGATCTTTTAAGTTATAATACTAGAATATTAACGTAAGAGAGATGCTAGGTTTGAAGGCTGATGGAATGGTGTTTGTATCCATTTATACTGCTGATTGTACCTGCCTCTGCTGCTTTCTCTGTAGAGTAGGATGGCTCTTGTGAAAGAGCTAAATTGTCTTCGTAACTGTTACTAGATTGTACATAAATGATGGCAGTGCTTGTTTTTAGATGCATAAGTCGGTGACTTAGCAACACTCATACGTGGCCTTGGTCAATGTTTTATGTAGTGTTTCAGTACCTTCATCTAATACAGTTTACATTTGATATTTCAATGATGATAGTTCTGATTAGTGCCTTTGTGTTTTTTTCCTCCTCGTAGGGTTTGCATGAAAAGGTTCTAGAAGACTGTGAGATAGCATTAAGATTGAATGAAAACAATTTCAGAGCGCTTTATCGGAAAGCAAAAGCTTTGAATGAACTGGGCAGGTATAAGAAGGCTTATGATGCTGTAGCAAAATGTTCTCTTGCTGTACCGCAGGTAGGTAGATGACATATCAGTGATTATTTTTAAAGATTTAATACAGAAAACATATATGAAGACCGTTGAAGGCTTTTTGGTTGTTTTTTTTTTTTTAATGCAGTAAAACATTTTTTGTTCCTTGAAGAATTGTTTTTTGCTGTGGAAGTGAAGACTAATAGCAGAGATGATAGTCCCTGAACTCAGTTTGGTGTGTTAACTTTCAGCACTAGAAATAGTGGCTTTGCAGTGGGAGTCAAGAGCCATAAATGTTTGCAATAAACACTAGAACCGCTGAATTAATTGTTTAAAATTCTCTGCAGTCAGAAGTATACTCACGAGATAAGGAGAAAAACCATCTATAGTTATAACATACAATTTAGATTTTTTTTTTATAACTGTATTTTAGTTTTCCAGGTGTCTAGTTACATTCTTATTTGTGTGTTTTCTCCATCTGAATCACTTGCTATGCAAGTGAATAACTTAATCTTAAGACTGTATCTGTCTTAGCAAGCAGCGTGTGGCATAACGGGAGAGGATCTGCAACACTGGTCCTGAGGATCCGATTTCTGTGGTTGTTTGGGAGTAGGTTTATTTCTTTTTTTTAGAGTTGGTGTGCATCAAGTGCTCTCCTGCAGCACTTTCAATTGAGTTTCATCCAAAATGTATCTAATTTGGCTTTCTGAGACCCTTCATAATGTGAACTAAAAAGCAGTGAGTGAGGATGATTGAGATTTCACTGCAGAAACACATTGTTGATTTGAATCAAAATACTGATGGAAACTCTACATGCTTTGCTCAAAATGGACTGATCACAGGACACAGTACTGTGTTGCTTTTTTTTTTTTTTTGCCTTTCTACATTAAAGTTACAGTGAAATGGCTAGACAAACTGTTGAGCATAGGTTTACCTCTTGATGTAGAGGAGGTTTCAGTTGTGTTTTCAAAGACACGAGCAGCTTCTCTGAACGTGTAACTCTGGATCCTCACTTTGCACCTCCAGATTTGAATGTTTTTGCTTAAGGTTTATATGCCTTTATGTAAGTTTTATAAAGAGCTTTTTCTAGCCGTAGCACAGGTTTTTTTCTTAAAGCTAAGTACTAAAAAAAAAAAATAATTAAATGTATAGTTACAGGACAGAATGAAATAAGACCAGGTTTTTAACTCAAGTTTTCTAGTTGTATGATGCAATTACTGCCAAAATATGTAGTTCTCATTAAATATTCAGCAGTGTTATGTAGTAGCTGAGACATTATGGTGATCAGAAATGTGGCCCTCTGTGTAAAACCAAAATGACAAAAAACCCCTGTCCTGTCAAAGAGCAAACACCCTCCTCAAAGAAAGAAAAAATACCCACTCACAAAAAACCCCACTTCTCTGGTTTTGGGAAAATCTGTACGTTATTTTAAATTCAAATAAATGGAAGAGAAGGATAGTTCTGTTATTTAGCTTTAAAAAAAAATTCCAAATATTGAAGTAATTTTGCTTGAAGGTAGCTGTATTTACAGTGTTAGCTTGCAGTCCCGTGTATTTGTGAAAGAATAAAGATCCATTGAGACATCCTGCATATGGGAATCTTTCAAAATATAGACTGAGATGTAAATGGACGTCTTGACCAGATGACAATACATGTAAATCATGAAATTCTATTTATGTCTTTTAGGATGAAAGTGTGATTAAGCTTACCCAAGAACTAGCTCAAAAACTAGGCTTAAAAATAAGGAAAGCATATGTAAGAGCAAAGGTAAGGTGTTCTTGTAACATTGTACACATTGAGGTTTCACTCACTTAGTAAGTTTTGTGTTTAATGAAGGTATCTTTTCATTGCAGCCACCCTCCTCGAATTCAATTTCTAGTGATGTATCAACTCAGGTAAGATTTTACATGTTTCAGGTGCAAGCTGACTTTAAACTACAGGAAATAATTGTTTCATAGTTTCATGGTGATGAAGTGAAAGTGGTGGAATTGACATTTTATGTAAGATGCTGCTATTTTGGGCTTTAGGGTTATGTTGATCTTTGTGTTCAGTTTTGCTGTATATTTATGGCAGCATGATAATTTATGATTATCATTCAAGTTATCTTTGTAGAATAAACATTAGCTAAAACATTAAATCCAGTAATGAATATATTTACTTTTAATTCTTGAGGTAAGGGCATAGTTAATGTGCTTATTTATTTATTTCATTTTGTTGAGAGTCATCAAAGTGAAGCATGCTGGGATAAAAATCCCTTTTAATTTATGCGTTTGTCCACGTTGGACCTTGGTTAGCAGCCAGACTTGCCTTTATCTTGCTATTTGTAATGTGTCTGACCAGCAGTAATGGAGTTCATCTTTATCCTACAGACTTTTGTCATGGGAACATAGACAGTTCAGCTGTAAATGAGTGAGGAAACATAGGAAGAGCTCAGTTAACATAGTGTTTAGACTCTCATTCACTGCAGTATCACTCTCCCTTTTGTTGGTTGGTTGCAAGTTTTAGTGATACCGTGAGTGGATTTAAGTTTCTAAATGGATGCTTTATCTAAAAAATTATTTGACCTTTAAATTCCATTAGATTTCATAAATTTCAAATTTATAAGACCTACATTTCTGAGGACTTAATGTTTTTACTCTGTAAATACGTATTTGAAAATTTTTAGTGGCTCTTGTGCAAAGTGTTGAGAGGTATTTTTTTCTCACTTACAGAATTCTTCTTCTTCTGTAGAAGATATTGAGTTAGGTGAGTCTTGTTGTGTTACAATATTAATGCTAGCAAGCTAGATATGCCATGCATATTTGTTACAAAATTTTTTAAGAAAACTAATCTTGTCATTTGAAGGATCTGTGGTAAAAAGTTTGATCTTTCTATCTCTAAAACTATGCATGTAAGTGGCTGAGCAAATTTCCTTTTGGTCTCTTCAACTTGATATCATTGTAACTGCGCCTATAGTAATTGTCTCATAACCGTTGTCTTTAATTTGGAAAAATAGGGAGTGGAGAATAGGCCAGAGATTTAGTCAAGTATCAGGTCTGTAACTTTTCTTGTCTTTTTTAGTTTGAGTAACAAGTAAACACTGAGATATAGGTACACATGGATTAGAAGTTAGTGGAAGCTGAAGACATTTAATGTGGTTTTGCTTAAACATTCTTCATGTATCTCTACTTGCTCACATCCCACATTGTCAGGGTAAAAGTTGTGGAAGATATTTTTACATCTTTGAACAAAAGTTCCAGTCATTCCCATCTTATCTGTTTCAGATTTATCTGACCAGAAGCAAGAGATGGTTTCTGCTGCTTCTACATCAAACATTGTTTCTGAAGTGTCTAAAGTGTCATCAGTACCTTTACCATCTTTAGCTTCTGTTATGCCTCTTCAGGTGGAAAAGGTTTCTTTGCCTTCTGCAGTTTTGGCAAATGGAGGGAATGTTTCTTTCTCTGTGCCAGAAGCATGTTTAGATTGTGGAGATGGCGATATAATTATTGGTGAAGAACTTGATGAATTACTTGACTCTGTGCCTGATCCAGATGAAAGCATAATGGTAAGACTTTTTTGTTTTCTTTCTCAAAAGATTGCCCTTATAAGTGCAATCTTGTATTTTTTCAAGTGGGTTAGTAGTGAAATGCGAGTTACCTTTCCTAGTTAACGTTGAGCTGCGTTTGTGCATATTTGGGTTGATTTTCTCAGGTGCAAATGTGGCTGTAAAGATACTAACTAAGGACCCAGCAGAACTCCAAGGACAATTACATTGGGTTTACATGTTATAAAGACCTGAGTGAAGTTGCTGGGAGACAGAGATTACTTCAGAAATACTGCTACATGCTACTATTAATACTACCACAGTGGGAGGGATACTACTTCCAGGGAGTACTATGAAAAGTGAAGTAGGCGCTTGTAGTCTGGGCTAGTTGCTAATGGTTTTTTTGGTGCAAATAAACCTCTCAGGACCTGAGGGTGTGTTGGAGTGTTCACCCTGTAGCTGTAGAAACTATAGTTAAGCACATGCTATTAGCTTTGCAGGACAGTAGTGCCTGTACTGTGGTCTCCTAGTGCGTTCATTAGTATCTCTGCAATCGGAACGTTGTCCAGATCCATTTCCTGGACAACCAGAAATAGTTAGACCATCATGAGTTTAACTTTCTATATTTTCTAGAGGAGATTATTAGAGAAGTTTAGGTGTGTGAAGAGTTGATCTCAATTACACTGTCCTTCCACAGCTAGAACAGGCTATGAAGCATACAGAGTTCTTCAACTATTAGTCAAAACAAGAGCCCTGATTGACAAGCAGAGATGCCTGAACTTCTTACTGAGGGCACTGACTCTGCTGTGGCCCTGTCAGTCATGTGGAGCCCTTACTGTTGCAGTGGTAAATGAGGCTGTGGCATATTTAATTCTTCAGTTAGTTGAGATTTTAATTCCTCATTCAGCTGTGGATGCAGTTGTAAATAATTAAAAAAAGTTTTGGCTTCTGATTCTCTGTTTTATGCACTTAGTTTTGTAGCAATTATTTTGGAAATGTAGAAAGTAATTATTTTGAAGAGACCCAAGGAAGCTTGTTGTAGTGAAAAACAGGAGAGGAAATACAATCTTCCAAGACAGACTGCAGTCTCGTGTAGTGCAAGATCTTGAGTGAGTTGTAGGCTAACAACTTGGGGAACAGAGTTCCCCAAGAGAAGTTCCATGTTGGCCAAACTGTGCAGAACGATTTGGTCAACCTCCATACAAGGGGGAAGCTTCTTGAGATGACAGAGGGGAGGAAACTCCCCCACTTGCTATGTCCTTAACAAAAGTGTACAGAAGGACATGTTATTTTCCACGGTGAAAAAGAAGGTGATCTGGCCTTTCCTGAACATGGTTTCATTTGATGGTATCTGAAGATTTATTTAAAAGCTAACTCTTAGCTCTTTACTGTACTGCAATTTGAATTATGTTCTCTTTTATTTAGAAAAAAAAATGTTAATTTCTGTCTCTTCCTACTCTTCTTACGTTTTTAACATAATTCGGAAATTCAGCTCCAATCTGATTCATAAACCCCCCCCAAATCTGTTAAGATAATAAACTTCAGCTAACTGAACCATGACAGTGGGTGACTCATTGGGAGTTCCTGGTGTTAGGGCACTGTTTAAGGTGATGACTGTAGTTCTCTAAGTGTACTGTAGCTCTGTACAGTACTGTGGTATACTTTTTATTGTGTTTCAGTAGGTTTGTAAAAACTTCGCAAAAACTGTAGTAAAGGAAATACTACTGCAGATTCTGTTCTGGAGAGTTGTTTTGCTGTGTGTGAACGTTCTTTTTAAATTTCTTTTTTTCCAGCAAACTACAGGAGCCAGAGGACCGATGCCTGCAGGAGGTGTAGCTCCTAGTGTACCTTTCTCTGCCTCTTTGTTGGGGACACTGCCAGTTAGTACAGGATTTGTTCCTTCACCTTCTCTTTCAGAAATCTTTTCACAGCCTTTGGCTTCTTCACTGGAAAATTTTTGTTCACCATTAAGCACCTTTTCAATCAGTGACCCCAAAATAGGTAAGAAATTAGTCTTAATATTTACCTCTTATGATGAGAGGGAGTTGTGCATGATCCAACTGGCTTCTCTATTTAACAAATGAATTTTTGCAACTATTCAGTAATATTTAACACCCATATAACAATTGATCTATGCTCACAATTTTTGATAATATTGATAATCACTGTTGGTTGTACACAAGAATTCATAAATAAATCTTTTGTTTACTTGGGGTCTATGTAAGCATGCTCCAAGCTCCCTCCATTCACTTTTTCTGTGTTTATTATTTGTTCTGAGTAAGTATAAAGAAGGAACGATACTCCTTCAATTCTTGCCTGTGTTGTCCGTCGTCGTCATGTCG
>JAVJGJ010000047.1:43582634-43597204 GCA_035590215.1 Microhierax caerulescens | reverse complement strand
CCAAACAAAGGTGTTCTTAAGGCTTAAACCATTTCTCATGATTTGGCAGTAAACAAGATTTCTAGAAGGCTAATGTAAGTGTGTACTCTGAAAAGATTGCATGCTTGGATTCAAACTGTAGGGACTTCAATTATGTAGTGAAATCAGGTGTGTGAAAGATATAGTCAGTGAAGTAGAAAAGGTAATATAGTTTTGTCTCTAATTGTCAGTGTTAGAGGAGCATGCTGTCTGTAGAACAAAGCCAGATTTACAAAATAAAATTAAAACTAGAACGACAGAAGACTAAGCCACTTTCATCTCCTCAGTTTTGATGGTCAGGTATGGCTTATTTAGCTACCCTTTTTGTACTGCACAAGTATCTTCATCTTGCTTCAGCATATGCCTGTGAAGCTACTGCTGACGTTAATCAGATGGTTATATTGAAGATGATTACCTAGTAATTTTTCAGCCCAGATGCTTACAAGGGGCTTTTACATAACTGAAAAAAATAATCACAGCAAACCAAAAAACCTTTGTTGTTAGTTAAAACCCCAGACCTTTGATACTTCTGTTTCTCAGGAGTGATAAATGATTTTTTACATAGGATGTTTTGAGTAAATGGAATAATTAAAACTTCTTTTTATTCCTTTAGATCTCTCAAGTTCAGCTTCTAGAGATGGAACACCAATACTTAGCAGCAATAATTCCCCATTGTTTGTAAGTATTAACGCCTTGAAGGCTTAACATAGATCTTAATTTTTCCAGTAGAAGTTTCTGATTTTAAAATACCATTTTCTGGTATGTGATTCTGGTTTGGAAAACAGTTCTACAGTAGCACTCAGCAACAGTAATTGAACACAAGAAAAAATTTACAAAGGTTGATTTTATATATGCAGACTTGACTACTCTCATAGCCACTCTTCCGTTCCGGGGAACTTGCTGTGAAATACCATGGAAGTGTAAAATAACCAACCTAAGAGAGAGAAGAGCTCTTATGATCTGACTGCCAAATAGTAGGAATTGTGGAGAGCTGTCCTAGTTAGAGGAGCAGAGCAGAGATCACCTTGTATCTGAGGGTCTGCCTGGCCTTGGTGTTCTAGTCATGCTGTATGTTTCCAATTGTGTTGCTGGCCATTGATTATGTGGGGAAGGATGGCATTAAGGATTGCATCCTCGTGAGCCAGGATGGAGTAATAATTAGCCTGGCAAGTGCTGCTGTTCTCCCTGTACCTGGTTGGGTCTTGTTATATGCTTAATTTGTGCTGGGTATGTGGCTTTTGTAAAAATCTCTGTGTCCCTTCTTAGACACATGGTTAAGTTTGGATTATGATTTTTTTTGTGTGTGTCTGTAGTTTTCCTGTGCTTTGAAGAATCATTTCAGTAGGTTAAATTTTAATTGTAGATAAATTAAATTATATGGATGGAGTAAAATATGCTTTCTTCCAACAGATAAATGGCCCTAGTAGTTTGTTTGGGTCTGAAAATTACATGGGAATTGCAGGCCAAACTAGAAATGACTTTTCAAATGTTTGTAGCAGTGCAACTGCTAATATACCTGTATCTTCAGCGTTTACTGGAAGAAACCCATTAGAAGGTACACATGAGCTAAGGCAGGCCTGCCAGTTATGTTTTGTCAAAAAAGGTAAGGTGCTTTTCAACTCGGGTTGATTTTTAAAAAATTCAAAGCATGCATTTAACATTTCAGTGTTTGTAAGTTGAAATACTGTTGTCTTCTAAACAGTGTTAACCCTGACTTGTTCTTTGCAGATGTAGTATGATCTTATGATTAAGGAACTGGTAAAACGTTCCAACAGCTATTTTATCTTCTTTCTTCTTGTCTTTATTTCTTATTCTAATAGATTCTTGATTCCTAAACCCACCACAAATCACCACACGCTTTCCCCAACCTGTGTGTGAGGTTGTTCATATTCTGTATTCACTTTCCTCCCAACCCCCAGGGTACGGTGAAGAATGACACCTTTACTCAAGACTAAAAAAAACTTGCAATACTCTCTCTGATTGGCCATGGGGAATTGAACTGCAGTTCAAAGCACCTGGTAACCTTCACATCCCATCTGTTTTATTCTTCTTTGAAACTAATTCTAAATCATAATCCAGAGGCTTCCAAACCTTAGTAATAATTAACCCCACTGTATTGACTCAAAGAATCTTAACTAGCATTGGGCTTTAATATAACTAATCTTGTAGGCCTGAGCTGTTGCTGTTAAACAGAGCCATATTCTAGAGGCAGTAGCTTTTATTAAGACTAATCTTAAAAATAAGCATTGTGTTTCAAGTTACAGGTACCAATTCATACTGCTATGCTAATGAAGAATTGTATTGAGATATTTAGGGGATGACTACTGTAGTTTTAAAAACTTTTGTATTAGTTTAACATTATTTTTAGAAGCAAAGTAAATCCATGAAGTGATGTTTGAAAAAACATAGAACGCAATCTGTTAAAAATAGGAACTATAAAATACTGCTGGAAATACTTAGCATGTTCCTAGCTTCACTTCTTGTATCTAAACATCAATTTCTTCTGTTTCTTTGTATCTCTGTCAAAGCCTTTAAGTGCATCCTGCTTTTACTGCCTCCTTTTGAAATTGTACCGTTCCATCAGCTTCTTGTCAAGGGAAACTAGACTAGTTTTTCTAGTCCCTTAAATAGCAAAATTCTTTGAGAATTGCTTGTCTTCAGACTCTGTCCTTGTCTTCATTTTGGTGGTAATGTAATCTTCACTTCACAGTGCTGTCCTAAAGACAGAGTGTAAAGCTAGGCGTATTTTTTGTTTCCAAAATCACAAAGTTCTGGGATTGGCGTTCATGTTTTTGGCACGTGTATGCTTCCTCCAGAGCATATTATGTCTTTGAACATAGTAACTGTTCTAATACAATAACAGTTAAAGGTTAAGAGAGCCGATGCTGATCCTTGGAATTCATCTGCATTGACTTGTTATAAATAAATAATTTAAGTTTAAAATTAGTGTTGTGGAAATACATGCTTTGTAATTTGAAAGACGGTTGCAATTTGTGGCTGTTCCAAAGTAATCTTAAGGTTGTAACACAGTGTCCCTCCCCAGGTAACTTGTGGTTTTTTTCTTGCTGAGAGTGGTCCTTTTTTAAGTATTGAGGTGTTTCTCTATTCTGCTCCACATGGCTGTTAATGACTTTTGGTTCTTCAGAGTTGCTGGTGCAAGTAGGAATTCTATACGGTGTGTTCATGTACCAGCTTTTGGGCTTATGTGCCAATCTGTGTATGGAAATGGTAAATGTATGGTGCAATTTATGCAAATATGAGAAATTATCTGTGATTCTTTCAGGTCCTAAATTATTGGATTATGCTTACCATCCTGGTTTAGAACATAAATGTAAGAAAGATATTCTAATCGGCAGAATAAAAAACTCTGAAGATAAATCATGGAAAAAAATACGCCCAAGACCAACAAAGACACAGTATGTAGGACCATATTATATATGTAAAGGTACGTGTTATAGATGGTAAAATATTAATGCCCACTCTCAAAGTTATATAGTTTAGCTTTTCCACAGTGAAGTATAGAATAAGTTGTTATTCTTGCTCATGGGAGGTGGAGAAGGAAAGTTGCTGGGTTGTTTGTGTTTTCAAAGGCTGTAAGGAGAGCCATATTTTGAGCATTAATGTGATTATCTAGAGAACATACACTGTGTTTCTGTACTGTTACTCACCATGAATAACTTTGATTCCAAATGCTGGGCTATCACTATTCAAACAATAAGAAAAATGCATTCTTGTCAGATTTTTTGCAGTATGAACCTCTACTTAAGATGCCGGCAAGGTGACTCATGGATTAATTAACAGCTGTGTTTAAGCAAAGGGTATTCTGGGTTCTCAGCACTGTTGTCTTAGACTAGAAAAGAGTAGTTGATGGAGGTGTGCATCAGCCTTTCTGGGGAGTTTTACATTTTCAGCAAGTCCTTCAGCATAAGGATTTTCTTCTGTCAGATTTCAGTGACCCATTTACAATAGATGCAGCTTTTCTATTAAAAACATTTGAAACTGAGATAGTGGAAGTTTTAAGGATAATTTCCAATAAAAGCTGTATAAAAGCAATATTATATTCCATGTTACCATTTCAGATGTTGCTGCTGAAGAGGAGTGCAGATACCCAGGTCATTGCACGTTTGCATATTGTCAAGAGGAGATCGATGTGTGGACGTTGGAGCGCAAAGGAGCCTTTAGTCGAGAGGCTCTTTTTGGAGGAAATGGAAAGATCAACTTGACTGTGTCCCGACTTCTTCAAGAACATCATGGATTATTTATGTTTCTTTGTGAGGTGCTGCTTTATTTCTAATGACACAGTAAAAGTTACAATAGATAATAAAATTACCTGGAAAGAAATGCTGTGGTTCATGCACGACTTTGTAAATTTTGAGATGCATGTTCAGTAATAGTCTGGCTAGTTTTAGATTAGAGATTACTTGAAGTCTGTTAAAATTTTTAAGGTAAGGTGTATTTTTAAACGTATAAAGTACATAACCTATAATTACCTGGTTTTGTATTCCAGAAATGTTTTGATCACAAACCCAGAATAATAAGCAAAAGGAACAAGGATAACTCATCTTCTTGTTCTCACCCTGCTATGCATGACTTTGAAGATAACAAGTATGTCTGAAATACCATCAGATTGTTTCAAATTAAAAGCACAGGTTTCAAGGCATTTTTTTCATATTGACTTTGATTTCTTACCTGTTGATGAACTTCTTGTCCTTGGTAACAGACTGTTATGCTTTGGCAGTATTGAGAAGTCAAACTTGGTGAACAAGGATTGTCTCATGTAACTAAATTGAAAGAGAAGTATTTTTTTTTTATCAGTGCATTCAAAATTAGTGCATCCACCCTCATGTTTGAATCTAACTGTTTTAGTGTCAGTTTGTTAATAGCTCATCTACCAGTGAGCTGCATTGATGTAAATTGACGTGATGTTAAATTAATATAGGAATTCATGTTTGCTCTTTCTTCAGTCTGTTTTGCTTATTTTGCTGTAGTTGTTAAAAACAGGTTTACCTTAATTACAGTGTCTCAAGTAGACCATATTCCTTATTAATACAGTTGATAAAAAGCTTGGGAAAGTATCTTTATTAAATAAGTTTTGGAGAATTAATAGACTTACATTTTTGTATGATGGAAACGTAAGTGGGAACAGTTTAATTACTTTGTTTGTACTCCCCTATACTGAGGAAATGCTACAGCTGTAAGAGCTAGGCTGTTATAGTGATGCATTAACTCTTTCTTTAATGGTGCTCCACAAAAGAATAAATACTTGTAATTAGATCAGGATATATACTTGAAAGGGGACATGATATGCTTTCCCTCTTGGAACCCAGTGATCCAGCTGGATTGAATTCAGTAATGCTTTGCAGAAGAGAGATCTCTGGATTTCACCAGAGTACTGTTTTGTGATACTGGTTTACTGAGCCTAGAAATTATAATTATATGCTACTTCCTTCTGGAACTTTTTTTGGCTTTCTGATTTCAAGTTTAAAGTGTTAAAAAGACATTTTAACAAGCTGTGATGAAGGATGGTTATTTTACATAGTTTTTCACACATGAGCAAATAAATTTTAACCAATATCTAAAACATTGTTTTCAAAACAGGTGCCTTGTCCACATTTTGCGAGAAACTATGGTGAAATATTCCAAAATCCGCCCTTTTCAAGTTCGATGTCAGCTTGACCTTTGCAGGCATGAGGTGCATTATGGCTGTTTACGAGAGGATAAATGTTTTTATGCTCACAGTCTGGTAGAGCTTAAAGTCTGGATAATGCAAAAAGAAACAGGTATGTTTGGTAAAATGCTCACTTTTCATTGTAATGCCACTTCTTCCTTGTCTCAACTCCCTTATGAAATTAGCAACTTGGAATCAGTGCATTCACTTAGAATTTGCTGGAATCTTTCATACAGCATATTCAATAAACAGTAATGTAAACATGATGAAAATTACTGAGTAGGCTACTAGCTATTCAAAATTAGCAAGTTTTTGGTAATAAAAACTGTCAAAACTGCTCATTATGATTAGATTTTTTTTTTTCCTTGGAACAAAACTAGTAGTCTTGAGCAGATGTTAAATCTAAATCAAACTAGGTTTGTTTTTATTTTTAAACCTTCAAAGTTTGGAAGATCTTGATCAAATTTCTTTTTCACAGAGCACTGAAAGAAAAGCCTGAAATATTCTTTTTTTTTATGCCATTGTTTCCCGGCATCCCCCAGTACAAGAGTCAAGTTTTTCCACAGCTAAACCTTTCTTTTAGCTTAGTGCCATTCTGATATTCTTACATAGTGAGCCAGAAAAGAAATCTTTCCAGTTTGTTACTGTGGCTCTCATTAGTGTATGTGTTGATAAAGCTTAACTATATTTCTGTTCTTGCTTACGAATAACATTTAGGTTGCTTTTTGTTGATCTTGCTTGTTTTTGTTGGCTTCTTTGAGGATAAAAAATTTTACTACTTCATTTCTAGCCGATACCTTTTGAATGACATATCTGTACTTACAGTCCATTCCTTGGTCATGAGGTCCAAACTCTCCATGACTTTATTTTTTTAGAAAAAGCAATTGACCTGTTAGTGGTAAATAATTTGTAGCACGTAACAGTTGTTCATTCTTCCTACCCAGCTCTGTTATGAGAGCAGTACCACTGATTAAGTAGTCATGTTGGATCATTGTGATGCATAGAGGAAAAAGGGAAACGTTGCAATCCCAGTGTGTTACAGTGTTTCTGGTGGTTTTGCTCCTTTATGTCTGCGATTTGTCCTCATCTGTTCTTTGAAGAAGGGGCTCCTTGTTGCTGCACCCTTCTGTCTAGATTCTTGCTTAGGCAAACTGACATGAGATGTCATACTGACCTGAACATTTTGGAGGGAGGAAATCAAACGGAGGCAAGAGATGACTTTCTTTGCCTATTCCCTGTTCTGTCTCTCCTGAGATGAGCCTTTAGAAGTTTCTATGTGAAAGTAAAATAGTTATTTTCTTACCAGCCACCCCTACAAAGGGAAGGATAGAAAATGCTTACACTATAATTTATATTTTGAAGTAGGGGGTTGGGTGCTCCAAGAAACTTGATGTGCCACAGGAGGCATATTTTTTATTTTATGATATATTCTTGCAGTCGTGCTTTGCCAGAGTCAGTAAAAACTCAGTCTTTGCTCTTTGAACGAGGTTCCTCTTGTGAATGTAAGGTGTGGTAAGTGAAAGGAATGCGACCTCGGGCAAGAAACATTGTACCGAACCTCAAATCTGAACACAGATGACAGTCTGTATTTATGTGGAATGAGTGCAGTAAATGTTACAGTATATGTGAAGAGTGTATAGCTCCAGTAGGAACTTAATACAAAGCATTAATGAGAATTTTTTTTTTTTTTTAACAAAACCTAATCAACACAAGGGCTTGTTTAAAATCCTTGTAAAGAAGGCAGAGGCAATCTGCTGTCTGTTAGCTTGCATTTTGGATAGTTTTTCTGTGGTCTGTAATAAAATGTAGTTTTTCTAAATAGATTGTCATTAGGCTTTTAGTACATTATGTTTAATTAAATACTCAAACATGCATCTTAACTTATTTGAGCATTCTGTAGTTTAACAAACTTTTATGTTTGCTTTTTGATGTGATTATACATAGTTTTTCTGGTTTGGAGGCCCTCGTGGTTCTTCAGTGTGTGTATGTGTGTGGGTGTGAACAAATGTCTGCACCCACACACACCCACATACACACACTGTGAGTGTATGTGAGTGTCTGAGTGTATGTACACAATATATAAAAAGAAAAATGGATAAAAACTTTGGGGCTTCAGTGACATTCCGGTTTGAGCATATGCGTAATTCTGCAACGGTTGTAAGTGCTGAAGAACTTTTCCCCTTCCTTTACAGGTATTTCTCATGATACTATTGTTCAAGAATCAAAGAAATACTGGCAGAACATGGAAGCTAGTGCACACGGATCACAGGTATTTTCATTTTTCCATTAAACTAATGCCACAGTGACTTTGATAATTCTTTTTCTGTGTCTGTGTATAATGTAGCTTATTTTAGAAATTACTTTTTTAATTCTCTCTTCCAATAATCTCTTTCACTTTAGGCTTTCTTCAGCTTGCTCACTCACACTAAAATGACTGCTTTGCTTTTATGCAGTTCTTTTTTTACTTCACTTGTTCTGTCATAGGTGGATTTAAAACCTAATATAATTTCAAAGTCAGCTGTTATAGGGCAATTAATTAACTCTTCAATATGTAGGACTTTTATGTGTTCAGTTCGTATGTATTATCAGAAATTCTGGGTACCTACACCTAAATCAGAAATAAGTTAATTAAAAGTGCATTTTTAAAGAAATGTCTGATTTGAAATTAGAAGCTAAACTATTACAAGGCACGCAGTGTAGCGCCTGCTTCTGGAATTCATAATTGTGTATGAATTTCTTTGCAGATACAAAATACCTTTTATTGTTGTTGTTGTTTTTTTGGCTTAAGATCCTTGGGAACCAAATGAAGTATGGGTCGCTTAATTTGAAGATGAAGTTTGTTTGTGGTCAGTGCTGGAGAAATGGTCAAGTTAATGAGCCAGACAGAAACAAAAAGTACTGTAGTGCAAAGGCCAGACACCCGTAAGTAAGACCAACCTGTGAAAATTTTACTCTTCGTCAGCCTGTTTGGTTTTTTTGGTTTTTTTTTTAACCTCTTTTGGCAAGCTTTGTTACTGCTTGGGAAAGAATTATACAAGGAATTAAAAAGTCATGCTGAAGCAGAACACAGTTTTTTTGTAGTATGTTAATAATTGGTAAGGAGAAACACTTTGGCTGTTTGCTTTGGTTTTTTTTAATTATCAGTTATGGCAAAGTCAGTAGAATTTAGTTAAATCTCAAATATATGGTGAAAGCTTTATAAAGAACCTTTCTGGGGTTTCTTGATTCTGCTTCTGTGTACATTGTGTGTCTTCTTTTAATAGTATTTTCTTTCATTGAATGCATCTGGTTTGTAGATGGACCAAAGATCGCCGTGTGGTGCTAGTAATGTCTAATGAACGTAAGAAATGGATGACCATTCGTCCTCTTCCTGTAAAGAAACAAGTGCCTCTGCAATTTGATGTATGTTAACCTAAGCCAAAATTTTTAGTGAAGAAAACAGGGTAACTGGAAAACACTGGTAATTGGGCTGGTTTAGTCAGTTCTGCAGAAATTCCTGTGGGAGTTGGTGGGAATATATTTATAGTGTTTCTAAAGAATTCAGCCTTTGAAGAGCTATGATCTCACACGTTATTACTGAAGCCCTTTCTCATCAGTGGAAGTTAATAACTTTTTAAAGTGATTTAACTAAGTTCTTACTATTTCCAATAAATATTTCAGAAACAGTTCAAACGTATCTGTGGTTTGGTAATCTGCTCAGAGGCAAAAAAGTCATAGTACTTGCTTCCAGCAGTTTGCTCTTTCTAACTACAATATATGAAGTTTTTATAAAATAAAGATGATTATTTTTTTTCATGTGATATAAATCATATAAGTGTTTAGGTTGGAAAGAACTTTTAAGATCATTGAGTCCAACCGTGAACCTAGTGCTGCGAAGTCCACCACTAAACCGCGTTCCTAAGTGCCACATCTGCATGTCTTTTAAATACCTCCAGGGATGGCGACTCAGCCATTTCCCTGGGCAGCCTGTTCCAGAGCCTGACAACAAATATACGTCTGATTGGGAGGGGGAACACTAGCCAGGACTGGAGAATAAAAAAACAAAAGCCAAACCATTTTCTACTGTCATCCATTTTACTTTATATTCATACGGATATTTTTTTTTAATTCACATTCCAGTTGTGCAATCATATTGCTTCAGGCAAGAAATGTCAGTATGACGGAAACTGCTCATTTGCTCACAGTCCTGAGGAAAGAGAGATGTGGACCTATATGAAGGAGAACAGCAGTAAGTAGAAGAGTAAATTACTGGGGAGAAATAACTGAAAAATCAGAAATCAAAAGTAATAAATGACATAAATGATAATATCATGGTCTACAAGAAAGCAGGCTAAATTTACCAAGAACTGTAGCACAGTTTATATTAGCACTTTGAATTTCAGGTGTTTATTCACAGCAGCACAGTTGTTACCTGGTGGCACAATTGATATCTGTACTTTGGGTGCCTGTTCAGAAATACGTAACATCTTACTTCCCCTAGGTAGGCTGAAATGGGTCTTGGTTTGTAGCCAGAGATTAATACTGCTCTTGGCTCTAAACTGTGCAACTTCTATATTGTTAAGAAGAAAAAAAGGAAGGACACAATAGGTGGGGACTGAAATATGCTTGCAAACTCAAATCATTCATCTAGCATTCTCAAACTCTTGTCTTAATTGCTAATTACTTATTTTAGCTTCTGCTCTCATTAGTTCAAGACTTGGAGCAGTTGTATGACATATGGCTAAAAAGTCAAAAACCAGAAAAAGGAGATGATACAGCTGCACAGGCTAACAAAGAGAATGGGAAGCAAATTCACATGCCGACTGACTATGCTGAAGTTACAGTAAGTAATCATAGGTATAATTCCAAATTCAAACTTGTGGGTTTTTGTTTTGCCTTTTATTCCCCCTGCAACCAGTAACATACATCGTTGCCCTTAATTTCTTGGTGCTTCCTTAGATCGTAGCTAGCTACACTAAATGCAGACTTTAACTGACACTGTAAAGCAGTTCTGAATCATCTAAAGCCAATGGAGATCATAAACCTCAGGTGATTGTTTAAATAACTGTATCTGTTTAGGTAAACAGCAATTTACGGGACAACATAAAGAAAATGTTCAAACTATTAGGAGCAGTTCTGTGGTTACGGTATTGAGTTCTCAATGTTTTGTTTTCAAATTCCCTGTAAAACAGGTGGATTTTCACTGTTGGATGTGTGGAAAGAACTGTAACAGTGAGAAGCAATGGCAAGGTCACATTTCTTCTGAAAAGCATAAAGAGAAGGTTTTCCACACCGAGGACGATCAAAACTGCTGGCAGTATCGCTTTCCAACTGGATATTTTAGCATTTGTGATAGGTATGTGGGTTTTAAGATGTCAAAAATGCTGGAAAATAACAGTTCATAGTATAAATAATTAAGGTGGTTGACAGACAGTGTTTATAGTATTTCTTGTTTTGCATGCATCTTTCAAGAAGAAATTAAGTAATTAATGGTATTTTAACACTTAATAATAGAACTCGGAGTGACAAGGTGCCTAATTGTGGAACCAAATTAATTGCTTGCGTGATGCTATTCAAGGGTTGCAAGTTTACTGCAGCTGCATAAAGTATTGCTGGTATTATTGCAAGTTTACTTAGGCATCTGCATATTAATTACCCGTGGACCACAAGAACAGTACCTTAGCTGGACAGTGATATGGGCACTTTAAGTAAGGCAAGTAGAAATGTTGTTAGCATCAAAACAGATCTGTTGAGTGTTTGTTATTCGAAATCGTTTATGAACATGTGGAAGAGAACTTCCAATACGTGTTGGTTTTCCCCAGCATTGGTTGTATGTGTTGCTGCTCCCTTTAATTCTGAAATGCAGCCTGTTTTCCTGACTGCAGTTGATTTTTTTTGTAAATCTGTTGAAAGTTCTTTTTGCTGTTGGAATCGTTTTGGAAGGCTAAAAACTTTGGGATCTGCATTCTAGAGTAAAGATTCACTTGACTAGTATGGATACCTTTGTTACTCCACTTCAAGGTAAAGGTTTTGAATGACTTCGAGATCTTGAGATATTACACAGCATATAAAGCAAGTTATTTTTTGTTTGCAGTCTTTGTATGGAAGCTTACATGCATCCCCTTACTAAATTTTTAATAACATCCTAAATGTATTTTATGTTTTGGATGTTAACAGATATCGATATACTGTATAAAGTGAATACGAACTGGTGTGCTTGTAACTTAGCACAAATATACTAGGATAACACAGATTCTTAAGTCATACTGAGTACCTAAACCCAAAATTTAATTAACAAAGGGTACTTAATGTGTTCGATTTATTATTTTTTTTAACAATGGTGGTTCTTTAGCTTAGTGACTTAAAAGATAAGGTATTCATTTACCTGATAATTTGACCTGATGAAATGAAAGGTTTCAAGCATTAAACAAGTCAGTAAAGGAGCGTGAAAAACAGAAAGAAAAGAGCCATCTCTTGTCCTTTATAAATACTTAACAGCTGGGAAAGAAAAATATAATCAAATGCTGAGCAGAGTTAGTATCGTCTTACTTAAAGTACTCATCCAGGGTTTTTCTCCTTAATATTTTTAGTGTATTCAAAAAACATGACCAGAAGAAAATACTTAGATACAATATTGATCGTGATAATTCTGTGAAAACACTATTTGAAATCTGTCTTAACAGATATATGGCTGGTACTTGCACTGAAGGAAACAACTGTAAATTTGCCCATGGAAATGCTGAACTCCATGAGTGGGAAGAACGAAGACAAGTTTTAAGAATGAAGCTCAGCAAAGCAAGAAAAGACCACTTGATTGCTCCCAGTGATAATGACTTTGGAAAATATAGTTTTTTGTTTAAAGATTTAAACTAATACTGAGATGACACATACATGTTATCAGCTGGAAGCATAAGCCAGAAAATTTGACAATAATCAAAAGCATGTGACAGAAAAGCTGCAGGTTTTCTGCTTTTATTGGCATATATTGTTCCTCCTGAACAGCAAAATATAGTAGATTTAGGGGGATTGAGCAGACCTGTCTATGCTCTCATGAAACAGAGTGGTGATTTAAAAAAAAAATCTGAAGTATTATGTGCTTACTCACCTTCTGTTGGACAGAAAGTTAGGAAATAGAAGCGGGGGGGAAGAGAGGTTATACTATCTAGGAAGCCCCCTAGTATCAGTCCTTCAGTTGAAAAACTTTAAGGTATCAAGGTATTGCAAAACAGAGTGTTATGGGCTAAGAAGTAAATGATGGATGAAAATTCTTCAGATCTTTTAATGGAGAGGATTTGTTTAAAACAAAGTTTGTTACTTATCTATATGTAGGTTGCTAAAAAGGATTTTCTTATTAAAGATTTTAAACAAAATAACCATTTAACTACAATATATGTTGAATGGGTATTTTTTCTGTATTTGTATGTTTCAATATAATTTACTGAAAAAGGATCTTGGGAGGAAAAAACGTATTAATTTTTGAAAATGAAGTAGTTAAAATTCTGTTTCTTGGTCTTTGCTGTTTAAATGATGATTTTGAAAGATTACACTTGTATGTCAGTATTGTGTATTATTGTATGGACTAATGTTGCCTGTAATAAAGAGAACTTTACACAAAGCTGTTTTCTGCATGTAGCCTCTCAGGCTTGAGATTTTGTAAAAACAAGCAAACAATCATTTGCCTATTAGCAAAAGCTTGAGCACCTGTAGCTAAAATTTTAGTAAGTTGGTATTTGTGCCTCCAGCTGCTTGTTTGCAGTTTTCTATATTGTCATTAGCTCCTTGCATCACTGCAGTAACAAACAGACAACTAATAACTTGCAAAGTAGACAAGTGTTTTGGAGCTGTGCAGTGCTGGTACTTTTTCAGGCTTTTGACTTTGGCACCAAGCATGGCCTCTACGGCAGGGTGGATGGAATGTCAGGTGACAGTTCCTGTAGACCACGGGAGGTGGAAAACCGTTCACTGGCTGAGGTGACACCTGGCTGACAAGCCTTTGGGCTTTACAGTTGCTGGAGCTTCTGTTTTGTTTTGGCTTCTCTGCAGATTGTACTTTCAGCTTGCTTGTGTGTTGGCTTAATTTTTTATATTTTTTTTAAACTAAGCTGCTTTCAGCCATTCATATGAAAGAGCTAAAGCTAGTTTCTGTTTTTTTCCTCATGACTGATGGTTCCATCCTCTTGAGAGTATTTTTCCTCTGTTGTTGGCTGACCTTATATAATTAGAAGAGCTTTAAGAATGACTTCAGTAGTTTGAATGTAGTCATTGGCCATATATTGTGTATGTAAACGGTATTGAACCAAAGTTACGGCGAGCCTATAGGCCGTGTCCCTTTTCACTTCCCAAAGGAAAAGCACAAGTATTAACCATGCTTTGGCCGGGGCTGGGGGAACCTGCGAGGTGGCTGTTCCCCTACGGGCTGGGCGGGAGTGCGTGGAACGGGATGTACAGTATGCATAGGGAGTTCACTTGGTGCTTGCAATACCACCTGCTGCGATGCCCATTTTCTTACGTTGTAATAAATCGAGCTTGACGTAGCGTGCTATGGACACTGTTGTGTGACAACCGGACTGTATTGCGTGCCTTTCGGAATTGTTTTCTCAACTTTATGCTTTTACTGTTCAATGTAAGTGCTCTGTAAATTATTGGAAGTAATTCTAGACGAAACTAAACATGAAACCCTTGTTCTGTAAGGACAGTGTGCAATCTTTACTGTTTCACTGCGGGGGATGGGGTGATCGCTTCTGGAGAGGACCCCGCCGATCCCGGGGGGGGACTGCGGCCGTGCCACGGGGACCCCCGGCGCCCCTTTCCCGAGGCCGTGGGCGGGCAGCGAGCGGGGGCGGCCGGCTCTCTCCCGCCGGCAGGGCCCCGCCGCTCCCCGGCCCGCCCCGCTGTGCCCCCGGCC
>JAVJGJ010000047.1:43571145-43581624 GCA_035590215.1 Microhierax caerulescens | reverse complement strand
GCCGATCTGGTGGTGCTCCCTGTGGGAGTTGGAGCTGGCTTCGCCTCCGGGTGCCTTTTGCTCCTGCCTGCGGGGAGCCCAGGGCCGTGGTGGGCCAGGGTGTGGGCAGAGCTGGGCAGTGGGCCGCACGCATGAACCCATGAGCCGTGCTGCCCGCCGGGCTGGCTGGGGCCTGCGCGGCCTGGGGGGGCTTTAGGCCAAGGCGGCAGCTCCGTGTCTCAAGTCACACGATAGTAATTTAAGAGCATTTACTGCATTTGGTGGTTAATTGTGTGAGTGGGAAAAGGCCACAAGGATCTGATTACTGCCCTATTCTGCAAAATCTGACAAATTTTTATTCCAAGAAATGCTTGATTCGCAGGTAATATCTCTGAAAAGTAGTGAGGCCTTCTTTTCTCACCTGCCTGCAGAGGATGTATGGTTTGAGTCGGAGTGAATTTTAAGTCTATATGTGAGTTGCTCTATGAGCAGCAGTGCCTCTACCTGGCAGTCTGCCTTGCAGTGACTGGATAATTTAGATTTAAGTGTAAAGCTCTTGTCATATTACTGAACGTACGGTGAAGGATTTCTGACGTTAACCACTTCTCTGTGTTACTGTCCATTGAATGGATTTTTTTTTTTGTTTTGCACTTAAAATGGTGCTTCTGTTTTCTTCCTGCTCCCCTTCTGTTTAAAACCTGCATGCTCCTTCCATTTTAGTGCTAGCTGTGTTTGAAATCTCACAAATGGAATGTGCTTGGAATGTGCTTCTCACTGCCCTGTACTCTACAGGAAGGTTGATTCGAGGGGTTTGGCTTTTCAGATTGTAGTTAAAAAGGTAAACTAGCATCAGAAAAGCATTCCCTGTTTGTTGCTCTCAGAAACCTAGACAAGCTCAAGGGTGAAAATTCCATGTAGCTATTGGTAACAATTACTTAAAAAAAGAAGAGACAGAAAAAAGAAATATGTAAATATCTATAGTGAAAAACAAGAATTTGAAAACCAGGAAAGTTAGTTAATCCTTACGAATGGTTAACTAAACATGGCCTTGGGAGAAGGAGCACACACTGTAAGTATGTCAAGCTGGGGCACCAGAAGGTAAGCTCCAGGAGGATTAAGTGGTTAATGAGACCAAACAGAAATTAACTGAGTGGGACCTGTCCTCGTTAGCATGCTAAAAGATCCACCCTCGAGTAATTGTGAAAAACTGTTCAAAGTGTCCGAGGTCGCTTTACCGTGTGTGAAGGGGTGCGCTGGCTCGGTGGGTCGGCTGCCCGGCGCCCCGCTCTGCTCAGACGCGTGGCGGGGGGGGGCCGGGAGCTCCACAGTGCCGTGCCTACGCCCGCAACACGGAACTTTTGGAGACCGGTGGATAAAAAGCGTGGAAAGGGAAAACGCCTTTCCAGCACGATCCTCTAGTGGGGTTTGAGGTATTGCCGGCTTGCAGTGGCTCGGGGAATAGCCAAATGAAGCCTGGCTGAACGCGTACTGTTACGGGCAACCTGTGGTTTAGAACCTGAATGATTTCTGGCGCTATGCAAATGACTTTCGAGACAACCCCGCTCTAAGGACCTTGCAGTCAAAGGGGCTGATCCTACAGGCGCTTGCAGGTGCTTTCCTTTATTACCAGTTTGTTCTGTTGAAATGAGTTCTAAGTTTTTATAGGCTCCGTGCAGCAGGTAAATAACACAATCAGTGTCTTAATAGACAGTATTTGACGATTCTGTTTGCACGATCGTTTATTCTGTAATCATCAGTTTATACTTACATAATTTTTAGGGGTTCAGGGCACTATTCTGTTTGTAAACCTGGGATTTGCATGGAAGTGCTGTGTTACGCATTTGGTTTTGCAGAGGGAGACACTACAGAGCAAATCAGTTTAAGAAGCTGGTAACTATTGATTTATTGTGTTTTGTTCTTTAATAATTACAGGAGTTTTTTTCATGTTTGAAGGTAGCCACATGGTTTCTGACTCATTCATGTCATGAGACTTCTGTTGGTACGTTTTATGGTTTCTTGCAGTGTGGAGCCAATTTTGTATCTCATTTTTAAGGCTTATGCTGTAACTCTTGAACTGATTGTGCACTTTCAGTTTAATTCACTGTAGGAAACAGTAGTTTTAAACATATTTAGGTTGTTCATTTTCATTAAACTAGTTAAAGAAGAGGAGAAATTCTAGTTAGTATCTCTGAAGAATTACGCTTAGCTGCAGTGTTTCACTTTTAGCAACTCATCAGGGTGCACTGACCTGTGAATTAGAGCCATAGTGCATCCGTGGTGTATCCTGCCCAGCTGGCAGTTAGGGATCACAGGGAGAGGCTAGCAGCTTGGGTAAGCACAGGGTGCAGGAGTCAGAGGGAACGGGAGGTGTTGGTTGTGAAGTGACATAAGAACCTAAGGGGTCGGGGAAGGAGGTGCTAGGTTATGACTGAGGGAGAAGGGAAGGGACAAAGGTAGAAGTCCATAGAAGAAACTAGGGCGTTGGTCATCTGTATGTGAAAACGTAATTTTTTTTTCAGTAGTGCAATTAATGAATTGTAAACATGAGGAACCAATTAGTATTTTCAAAATTCTGGATTTTGAAGCAAATACTGTCTCTTAAGTATGAATTAAGTATTTCCGTAATTTCTAAGAATCATTCCCAGTATATTTTCTAAATGTTGAGCTTTAAGTTTACGCTTAGTAATCTGGAAGTGAGAGAAGAGCTGTGGCTTCGGACTTGCTCTAATGTAGATATAGCTAGTGGAAAACTTTGGAATTGAGATAATAATAAAAAGAAGAATATGATCATTCACTTGCATTTAGGGCAGTTTATACCATAACAACTTCTGAACACCTTGAAAATGCCAAGTTCTAAATTGATTGATTGCTGTTTTGATAGGAAGTGGTTTCCTGAGTATTTGTTTTACGTTCTTGGTATTACTAGTCAAACTAATTTATCTTAAGAAACTTAATCTGTCATAATTTCTTTAAATAGAGACTCTGTATTTGTTAATACTGCTCTTTGAAGAGGAAATGGGCCCTGAACAGTTTACAGTCCCTGCTCTAACCAGTAAAATAAACGTAACAGGCATTTATGTATTTTTTCTAATACAATATAAAAGAACACAAGTATAGAATACTTTGAAGTGAAGTGTAAGGCAGGGTAATAGTATCTGTTTATAGAAACATCACATCACAAAACTTCGTGACCAGTGTCTCTTCTCTTATCAGGGTGCTGTTACCTAAAGTACAGGTGTTAAAAGAGGATGAGGCCAGGGAAGAAATCCAAAGAAATCACTCTTCCTGGTAATTTTATGCTCTATAGCAACCAGCAATAAGAGTGTGAGCTAACACACCCATAAACGTAGTGCATGGTATCACACTGTGACTTTCTAAAGCTTGTGAAGGGCAGTCTTCAGATTTTTATGGTATTTCATGAAACTAATTCAGATAATGTAAGTTATAGTCATTTGCATCAGTTTCTAGAGTTTTGTCATTGCATGACCTTTGCTAAAATTAAAAAGTAGGTCTTTGGGCACACTTTTTAAACTACTGTTGTACAGTCTCAATGATCACTCTTAATTTCCTTTCTGCAGCCGAGCAAAAGATGTAACAATGCCAGCAAAGCTTCCGGTGAATTTCTTCTCCACAAGATCTCCAGTCATTGATCTTTTTCGGGGACAATTAGACTATGCAGATCACCTTCGACAGGATTCAGAAGTTGTGCTGTATTTCTTCTATGCGCCATGGTGTGGCCAGTCTATTGCAGCCAGAGAAGAAATAGAACGTGTCGCCAGCAGATTGGCAGACCAGGTAACTCCAGAGAAGATACAAATATTAAATGTGACCTGATAGCTTTTTAGTCTCCAAGATGATGCTAATTTCTGTCATCCCAAGTGAGTAGTAGGACTTGAGTGCTCACATTTTGGGGTAACTCAGCCAGTCATCTGAATTTTAATTTAACATAGAGTGTGTTAGAGTAAATGGAAGCAACCTGTTTTTCCTGGTCAGTTGTCTGCTCCTGAATGGGGAGCTCTACAAGCTGCTTCTTGTAAAGTGTTCTTGGATTTATTGACCTGCCTTCAACAGAAATTACAGAATTTGCTTCCAATTTCAGGATCCTTGGAGACATGGCACTGCTTTCTAGCAGTTGGTTACCTGTGAATGCTGCACAGGTACAGCTGTCCTGAACCTCTGCTCATTGAGCTCTACTTTGCAGAAAACATAATTGATATGGATTACGACTAAGTAAATTTGAAGGATTTAGATTAAGAAGCTTAAAAACTAGAAAGAAAAGTGACCAAAAGGATTGCTGTTGCAGAATGACAAAAAAAAAAAGAAAAAAAAGAAAAAGAAAAAAAAGAAAAAAGGTGACTTGTATGGTAGAATTAAGAGGACCAGGTATGGAATACTGAGTAGAAAAGAAATGGAATGGATTGGAAAAAAAAACCAAACATGTTAGATAAAGAAGGTCACGGTAATGCATTTTGTTAGCTGTGAATTTTTACCTGCTTTGCAGGTGCTGTTTGTGGCTGTAAATTGCTGGTGGAGCCAGGGGAAATGCAGGAAGCAGAAACATTTCTTTTATTTTCCTGTGATACACTTATACCATCGGAGGTAAGATTTCATATGTACAGTGTGATTTTTTTATTATTGTTTTGGGAAACAGATACTGTATAAAATGTTGCATTTTGAAAATGTTATATTTATGGCTCTAGTAAATAGTTGTAGAGAAGGAGATTCTGGGTGAAGCTCATCCTGTATACTACTTAGGTGTCAAGAAGGGCTGTAAATGTCAGTTAAATGACATGGAGTGCAATTCTTCATCCCCCAGGAAATTTTCTTTTGCCTATGCATCTCCTGGAAGTTCTGCCTCCAATGAAGAGTAAAGAATTCAAATGTATATATTCATTTTAGTTGTCTGCTTGCTCTGTGAATGGATTATATCAACTGGTCCCAATTTGTGACAGCAATAATGTGTGTAGTTAAAGGCTATTGAAGTTTGTGAAATTTAAGTGCATATTTAAGTGGCACTATGTATTGAAGGCTTTCTTCTACATTTGAACTTTACACTCACTGTTTAATGCTCCAGATGCTGCTATATCATTGTATAAAGTTTTATATAGTCTCACTTTTATTTTTTAGTATTTGTATGTATTTTTTTTTCTCCTCTTTGTGTGCAGAGGGTAAGGAAACACTTTCTAATGCTAGGTACAGTAGAGCTGGATGCTGTGTAGTTTATCACTTGCATTTTACTTGTGCACTCTAGCCTTGAACTACTGCAGCTGTCTTCTGTTACAGAGGCTGGTTTTGATTTTTTTGGGGGGATTTATGTATTGAGGAGGAACAATCCTGATCTTTGTCAGCTGAACTTGGAATAGACACAGATGGCACTGGCATAATTCTGTAATAAAAACCTGTAATAAAACCCCAACAGTCCCACTTGGATGTACATTGACTTAAACTTACTTGATCTTGAAATTACAGCACAATAAACCGATACACTTGGATATTATCAGTAACCTTAAACAGAGTTGCAACAAGAAGAGATGTAAATTCGTATTGATACTTCGTATCAATATGCATCCCTCCTGCCTGAGATATTAAACCTGGAGTGCTGGGTACTGGGCATGTGACGTGTTGAAGCAGTGCTGTTGCTGTTTAGTCAAATGTTTGTTAATAAACCAGTGTAGGATGTAGAATAATCTGGTGCGCTGTAGAAGACCAATTCAAAGCATCTGAATATGGGTATCTCAGTTCAAGTTTCATATTTTTCAGTGTCTGTATGTATAAACCATATTTAAAAGCGCATCCCATTACATTCTTCAGCAGGAATGGACCAATTCCTCATGCTTTTTGTGTTTGATTTAATTTTGGACTGTGATGCTTTGTACAAGCCCAAGATAATAAATCAGATGCCGGATTTCAAGGGGATGAAGGAGAAGCTCTGGAAATGGTAGCCCCAAGGCTCTGCCTGCCCTCTGTTTTAGCACTGCCTAACGTGGTGTGAACTGTTTTTATCAGATGGCTGGGGGAGAAGCTGAATAGACTTCCTGAGTCTATTCAGCAGCAGTGTGACTGGACTGGTCCCTCCTTTATTGAGTGTTCTTGTAAAAGTCTATGTAAAAATACTGGTTTAGCTTTCTAAAGATTTTAAAAAATGGAGTGAAAATGCTGACATTTTTCAGATCTGTATTTTTAAGTCACATGTATTTTACTTTGGACAAAGCAGAAAGATATGTATATGATCATATGATTTACACCTGCGTTTTACCAACTTCTTTAATGGGACTCAGAGGTGATCTCCATCCCTTTGTCCCCACCAACACACTGCACCTACTCACAGACACTGCTTTGAGTCACTGCAATTTCTGCACTGTACTTCAAGTCTGATAACACAACTCCTCTGTCAGTAACAGAAGCCACTGTTAATTAACACAGAGAGCAACTCCCTAGAGGCTGAGCATGCTGTCTATGTAACTCCTATCTCTGCCACCCCCGCAGGAGGGACTCTCTCTATTGTTAATTTAAGTCTTAATGTTTTATTATTTTTTTTGGTACTAGTTTTGGACCAATTGAATACAAAGGCCCTATGAGTGCTGTTTATATTGAAAAGTTTGTTCGCCGGGTGATGACACCACTACTCTACATCTCGTCTCGATCAAAATTACTAGATTTCCTCTCAAATTATGAGGTACTTGTCTCTCTTCTCTAGCTTTACCACTGTGGTTTACCACTGAGTTTGACTTGTTTCACAATTTAATTTGATCTGCTCCAAAGTACTAGTTTATTTCCAGGATCCTGAAATCAGTGCCCTGTACATTTGTTAAAATCATAAAAATATGAAATGACAAATTCACAGTGTTGGTTCCCCGTATAGTTACTCTTAGGATTTAGTGATGCTAAGAATTTACAGTACTTTAGTATGTAGAGACAAGAATTGAAGTTGTTACCTCACCAAAAAGTTACATATGAACAAAAAAGAAGGGAGAAATCTATTTGCAAAAATCTTGCAGTCAGAGTTGGGAAAGCATTTGAGAAAGACTTAATCATTGCTTTAATTTTAAAGGAATATTAAACTTTTATAGTAAGATAAGTCTGTTAAGTAAAAACAAAAGTGAAATCAGTTGAAATAATGGCTCCTAACCACTTTGTATGCTGTAACTTCATTATTTTAATCCACTGGTACATTATGTTTTATTAATTTTCAGTCTGTTGTCTTCAGAGGTTCCAGGATTGGTAGTGATACTAGTGGATTAGTAACTTCCAATTAGACAGAATGCGTTTACAACAGAACCATTTATAATCCCTTTATAACTGTTCATTTCTGTAGTGCACAATGGAGAAATACCATAATCTTACTAAACCCCAAGCTATTAGAGCAGAATGGAAAACCTGATCAACAAATTGATGCCGTAGTAGTGGCCAAAACATGCAAAGGGCTTTCCGGTGTTTCAGAATGAAGCAGAATTCCTCTTTGAATTAGTGCCATGTTCTAATGTCTGGTTCCGCTGCAGGATGGAACGTGGCCTATGCTGTTAAATGAGAGCTGCCAAGTGTAAGGGGATGCACACTTCTAGTTACCATGGGTGGGTGCTGTGCTGCTCACACTTCGGTTTATCCCTCAGGAGCTATTAATGGATTTAGTTTTCCAGTGTTTTAAGCGACGACTGTGAGTCAGGGGTAGAGAGTTGTGTATCTGTCTGATGCTGATAATTCTGTGATCACAAGCAATTCAGTTGTCCTTTTACTGCTTTAATTTTGCCATTCTAAAACTCCTGTAGAGATCTGAAAACAATCATGCTTGGGTTTTAGTCTGTGATGTGAATTATTTCTTGGTAGTCTGCAAAAGGTAACTAATAAGCATAGTGTTATTAAGCTTAAATTTGCTTTATGGTAGGAGATGCACTTCCGTTTGAAAAAGACCAAGACAAAACACAAATCTATGGGGGAACTGGAAAATATATTTTTAAACACTGCTTAGCAATGGAACAGATATTTTTATTTCTATATCCAAACTCCCCTGCCTCACCCCTTCCTGTGCTTCAAATTCTGTGGCTCCAGATGCCCAGCCTCTGTTTATGTTCAGTGTTTGTTGGTTCTTTTTTCTGAAATGGACTATGAATAGAATCTGATCTGTCTTGCTGCCCCACGGTCTTTTATGGCTAAGGTTATTTCCCCAACTGTGGCACCAGGAGTTCACTGTCTTGCCTCTTAGTTAAGTTAAGCAAGAGGGGGAGAAGGGGGTACAAAAATAACAGCCAAGTCATGCAGTAAGATCCATTCAGGGGACATGGCATTGGCTAATGCAAGTCCAGGTGAGCACAGTAAGAAAAACAAATGCTGAGGATCAGGAGCTGAGATACAGAGAAGACCTAAGACAGAGAAAATTGTGTATGAAGATGGATGGAGAGGGAAACATAGGCACAAAGGAAAATTAGTTTTAGACCAGAAGTAAACACATTTCATCATGTTAAACAGTTGGATTGTGAACATTTTCTAATGTTTTCCATGAAAACTGAGGAACTTTATACCTGTTGTAGAAGACACAATCCAGGAGGAATCTCCTGTGTTTAAGAAGTGAGAAAGTTTGCGTAGAGTAGGTTACACATCTGGGACAAACTGATGGCTATTTTGAGAGCTGTGGCTGGTGTCTTCCTTTGGTTTTTGATCTTTTATATATTAAAAATACTAATCTTTAGCAGAAGGGAAAGGAGAGATGTTGGTAAATGATAGATCGTTGGGCATTTTGACCACTGCCTGCTGCTTGATCAGGATTTTGTGATTTCTTCATTGAACAGCTAATGAATTTGAAGCTCAGAATATTTTCTGGAGGATTTGTCATCATCAGTATCTAATTTTCAGTCCTGTGTTCTTCTAGGGAGTGGGTTCTACAAACTTACGTTATGGGTATTCTTCTTGAAAATTTCAGATGAAAAGAACCTCTTTGTAGCTGATATGCACTTAGGCAGTGCCTATTCTGTTCCATGGATGTTTCATCCTCCTTTGGTGTTAAGGTCTGCCATATTAAGGCAGCAGTAAGTTGCGGAGTAGTTGCCTGTCACTCGCTTTTGGTCCTCACTGTTCTGTTTTTCTGTCCAAGAATAGCTATAGGATAATATAATCTGGAGTATGCAGGAGGCTGGTAAGCTATCAGTAGATGGGTGATTAATTTGCAAGACATCACGTTGAGTTGAAGCTTTGTCCAGTGCATGTTGTCACACTTAAAAGAGTGACTGCACTCTTCTTGTTTCAAGGGCATTTTGTTGTGGCCTGTTAATTTACTGGTAGTCACAACTTCAAGCCCATAGTTGTCCTTTTCTGCCTAATATGTGAACATGTTGGTGCTTTTATCTTGTGTTCAAATTCTAGTAGCCAGCTTCTGACAGAAAAAGCATCTAGGAAAGAAAACAGGAGCTCTACCTACACTCAACTGAATATTGTAATCCATTAAACATGTTAGCATGCTTAACAAGAACCAGCAAGTACTGGAAAGTATCAAGATAAAACTTCAAAGTTTTTGGTTTTTTTTTTTGTAAGTTGAGCTGCACAAAGAGATTCTGAAATCTAGCAGTATTTTATCTTGTATTCAAATGTTAATTAGCATCTTTTTATTTCTTTGAAATACTGATTAACATATCCAGCTAAACGTAAGAGCAAGTGGTGTTATTTATGTGGTGGTGTGTCCATTCCTCCAGCAAATCATTATTGTGGGATGCTGTATTGCTCTCACAAGAGGGAGCTCAAACCCTGTGAAAAAAATTCTGGTTGGCATTTGAAAGTTAAGATTCTGCATTTTCTGATACTGTTTTTTTTGTGGTTGTGTAATGATAGTAGTGCAAAACTAGAACTGGATAAGAATTAGAATTTAATTTTGGAGAGCAAGGAAAAAAGTCCTATTTAGAAAACAGTTAAAATCTTGGAAAGTACAGGAGTACGTAAGTTACATCAGGACAAAGATACACAGTACCTGTAAGTACTTGTAATCAGACTTCTTTTGTTTTCTTAGTTGCAGAGACTTAACAGTTTCATTTTAATGCAAACTGGCATGTCTCATTCCTTATCTGACTAACCCAGCTACTAGAAATGGCCTCATCCTTCAGAGGCACAGAAGAAGAAAACACGCGGTTTCTGTAGTTAGACAAAAAGCATCATTCACTTCTGAAAATTAAATGTGCCCAGGGAGCTTATACTTTTCTGGCTTTGGGAGAGGTGGGCGAGGAGTTGGTCTCTCTGAGAGGTAGCTGACATGTCTTAACATGGTGTCAGCTTGCCTTGCTCTATTTGTGTAGGAATGCTTCCTGAGCATTAACCAGCTGTGTAGGATCTGACCCATATGTGGATTTGACTTAATAGCTTGCTCTTGTGTGGGGTACTGTGGTGCCTGTGTTAAATAATCATGTGAGAATATGTTTTTTCAGTTCATTCAGTTCTGGATATACAATGTTTTTAATGTAGTTAGAAAATCAACGGACTTGTAAATTTAATTAATATCAGTCAACTGTTTCTTCTACAGTA
>JAVJGJ010000047.1:43538395-43565883 GCA_035590215.1 Microhierax caerulescens | reverse complement strand
GTATTCCATCCCATGGAACATCATGCTTGGTATAGAAACTTGGAGGGTTAGCTGGGGGCAGATCGTTGCTTGGGGACTGGCTGGGTGATGAGCAGTTGTACTGTGATTCACTTGCTTTCCTTTCTCCCTTTTCCTTCGGATTTTATCCTTTTCACCACCTTTCCATTATAACCGTTGTTATTGTTGTTGTTCTTACCTTTTTATTCTGTTTAAATTACTAAATTGTTCTTACCTCAACCCTTGAGTTTTACATTCCTTTCAGATTCTCCTCCCTACCGCTCCAGGTCAGGGGGAGCGAGCAAGTGGCTGCTGTATGGTGCTTGTTGCTAGCTGTGTTAAACCATGACAATATTTAATATGCAAATCAAGAAAGTGGGCAATTCAGGTTAACAGTCTCTGTACCTTCAGTGCATAAGAGGAATATGTTTGTTCTTGTTGCCTTCTCTTGTCAACTCTCTTCTACCTCACTTCACCATCAATATTGGCAGTTGCTATATTCAATAAGATTTCTCTGCCTTTACACAGCAATGTTCTGTTTTTTGGTTTGGAGGTGTTCTTCTGAGGCTTCCAGGAGAGAAGCTTGGTGTTTATAATTGTGTTTAAATACTGGAAGTTTGCCCTTTCAGATTACCTTGGAACAATACGCTTTGGAGTGATCACAGATAAACATGTTGCAGAGGAGATCTCGCTGGTGCATTCAGGCAGTGTGTATTTGCACAGGCATGTCAACTCATCTCTTGTGAGTATTGTATTTATGTTGTAGTGACTCTGAGACAGTACATGGAGATTGAAGCTCTGTTGTAGTAGACCATGAGTAAGTGTTTCACAGAGCTTTAGGACACAGAATGGCATTTTTGTACCGTAATACACATTTTCATTCTACCAGTCAGCAGCCGTTTTAAACGGTAGGTAAGATCCAATTTGGTTGTCTCTATCATAAAAAATCCCACCCAAACCCAACAAATGTCCCGTGTCCCCCCCCAGCACCTCAGAAATGACTACACAAAACCTTTTTCCTGGATTTTTTTACCTCTTTCAGTGGCCCAGAATTAGAAGGCTACTTGAGTGAGGATATGGGCAAAGAGATTTTGTGGAGAGAGAGAGCAGGAATAGTGAAAACTTGCATTTCAGTTTAAGGGTATGACTGACTAGAAAAATCATGCAATTTAATTGTAAATTTATAGTAACTCTTAATCCACGTGCCTCATTTTTGGAAGACTAAGACTGAAAATACTAACTTTCAGATTTGCTATTTGTCCTAGAGACCTTACCTATCCACACTGCTACCATGAGTGGAAACTCTGTGAAGATAGGTATTATAATGTGTTTTAGTCTATTGAGGTAGGGAAAACATGGATTTTTCAGGTTAAACTACTGGTAAATACATAAAGCTACTTCTGTTTGTGCAAATGATTTAAGATAAGCTTACCTTAATTTATTAATATGGCCCTAGAAGCTGTGTGCACTTTTTATTATGCATTTCTGTTCCCCACATTCAGTAATAAGAAATACCAGTTTCAAATGCAGTCTTGATGTGGGGTCTTAAAAGGCCAATTTAAAATGAGTAAATACAGTGAGTGAGTGGTGGGAAAGTTTTCTAATATGCTGTAAATCAAGATATGTGATGATACAAACTTAGAGACCGAGCTCTTTTACTTATAAAGAAAATTTATACTAGGGAGAAAAGTAAAGATTATAAAGATTTAGTGAAAGAAGAGCTTCCCTGGTATAATACATTTTGCCTGAAAGATTATGTGTGTTGCTATGATCTAATGAGTATTTGGAAAGTTTTCCAAGAGGGAAAGGGTATATGGAATGCTGAAGCTTGCTGAGTAGTGTCATTAAATGTCATTAAATTTAGAAAGAGAGTTTAAGGCATTACAGTAACAAAAGCATGCCATATTTGAGAACTGCATTCATTACTAAATCAAGTGAGGACAAATAATTATTTTTTTCCCCTTCAAGATCTATCCAAATGACATCATGAACTATACTGCTGAGAACATTTGCAAGTGGGCTGTAGAAAATAGAGAGATGCTTATACGCTGGCTGAGACCACATGGTGGAAAAAGCCTTCTTCTAAACAATGAGCTGAAGAAAGGACCAGCACTTCTCATATTTATACCTTACAACCCCCTAGCAGAAATTCATCCTCTTTTAGATGAAGTAAGTGAAATAATTATTTTTTTTTTTTACTTCAGAAATGCTAGAAATTGAGAACTCTAGTCAGGGTTCTGAGTTTAGTGAAGATGCCTCATTTTATTTCACTGTTCCAACTATTCAAAAACACTTTTTCTCAAGCCACATTATCACAACTGCCTTACGCCGGTTTGCGTCCCACACAACAGACCTTTGTCTCATTTCAACAGTTGTTTGGAACAGGCACCTTTTCCTTTACTTCTTTCTGTGGTGAGTGCTGTGTGAGAGATGCAGATCTTTGGTCTTCTGTTCCAGCTGGCATTAATAGCTCAGATGAAAGAGCAAGAATATCTGGAGTATGATCTGATGAGCATTTGGAAAGATTTCCCAAAGGGAAAGGGTATATGAAACGCTGAAGCTTGCTGAATAATGTCATTAAATTTAGACTTGTGTTTTGTAACTTGTCACCTCATTCTATTTCTCCTCTCCTTCCATTTTTCCAGAGGTGGTTAAGCAAGGAAGAATGGACCCTTTGTTAAACCAGACAGTGTTATTTGAAATATAGAACAGTTGAAAAACTTCTGTGAACAAATCTTACTTATATATCCTCTATGTTCCTTAGTTGTCTTCCAGTTTTGTCATCATCTGCCATTATTTTCATTTCTGCACTGCCCAGGACAGGAGTTTGTGTAGCTGTGCAGTAAATGAGATAGGGAAACTTCACTTAGCTGGAAAGTACTTTTTTTTCCCTGGGCTATTTTTCAGCTGGAACCCATTGTCTCATTTAGTATACCACACAGCTGCACAGGGGTTGTCACGTAGGACAGTGTGGAATAAGAAACGAACATCTGTGGAAGATGAAAAGTGGGGCTAAGTTTTGGTGGCAATGCTGACTTGCATACATGAATGACATCTATGTCCTGGAATATGTGGTTTCCACAAGGAGGCCTAATTGATATTGCAGTGTCTGAAGCAATGAGGAAAAAGATGAAAATAACTGAGGATACAATATTTAGCCACAGTAGAAATAGCCACAATAAAAGCTAGACTGGTGTAAGATAGGGTTGGGGAAATACTTGTGGAAAGACTGGGGAAGAACTGTGATTATTCTAGTACTAACCTGTCTTATTGTTGGCAGACTTAATTCAAGGATGCTTGTCACAGATTAAACATTCTAGTAACAGGTACTACTTAGACTAAATCAGTGCAACATAAGATGTTCCTTTTCAGTTTTCATTCTGCTAAATAACAGTATTTATCTATACCAAAATGTGAAATGAGCTACAAAATATTCCAGTTCATCTTGTATAGCTGCACTTTGATAGATATTATGCAACTTGTTTACCATAGGAAGAGATGTTTACTGCATCCATCCTGTGGGTTTCGTCAAGCAATGAAACCTCATGACTGTAAGGCAGTTGCAAAGAACAAGGCTGTCAAGTTGTATGTTGAAAGCTCTCAGAGCAAATTTTTTTTTTCTGATAGCTGACTGAAATTAGATTTCTTACTGCAAATCTGGTTTTCTGTTCATAATTTCTTCTCATGTTTCTCTTTGTAGGTAGTCAAAATCTTCAGGCTAGATTGTAGTATTGAGGGGTCAATTTTCTTCTAAGTATTTAACTGACTGTTTTCAGGGTGAAAACATCTTGCTATAACAACTGTATAGCAAGTTTGCTGTAACAAACTTGCTATAGACCGCATCTTAATACTGATGGTCCTGTGGCACAGCACCCCTCCTAGATGTGATGCTTCAACATCCGCTTGATAATTATAATAATTCTTATCAAAGTGTTCTTGTGTAGGCAGTGTGGTTATGTACCGTGTTTTGATTATGTTTAATGTGATAGATAAGGATGAAAGGAAACTTACTCTTTCTTTTTTCTTTCTTGTATGTTCTATTATTTATCCCCTAGAAAGGGAATTCTTTCTATGGTCCATATATGTGCCTTTTTCACTGCTTGTTTCCCCTTGGTTATGAAAAACAAAATGGTGATGCAGCACAGGAATGCTTGCGCTGAGAGGCAGGCTTTTTCCTTTTTTTTCCATTTTTTCTTTCTTCTCCCAGTGAGTTATGTGTTATTATATGTAAAGTACACCTGCAGGATTACAACTATATGCCTGTGGCTGGGAGAATACTAACATTTCTCCAACAGCGTTGATGATGGTTACAAAACTTGTGCACCAACCTATACCAGGAATAACCTCTATTCCCTTTTCCTATGGGAATGCTTTTATATATTTTCTTCTCATATTGAAAAATAAGGGGAATTCAGGAACCTGTACTAATTAATGCTTCACGTAATAGGATTTAACATTAAAATGTAGCTTTATTGCACTGTGATAAATATGATGCAAAGAGGACCTTGAGATCAGTGTAGTGGACTAAAATAATTTTAAAGTGTTCTTTTGTACATTTAGTTCTTACATGCTGCAATATCTGAAAATCTAATGTTGTCAAGTCAGAGCCTCCTGCAAATTTTTTCTAAGAAAAAAGGAGAGTAGCCGACTTCGTGTTTCTGATACTCCATCTCTAATTGCATATATAGTTAAACATGCAACGGATCCCTGCGTTTGAGTGAACTGTACACAGTTAATCTTGTCTTTTGTATTTTTTTTTCTTCCCTCTCTAGATTACCAAAGTGGCCTTGGAATACCACAACTGTAATAAAAGCCAGGCAGCTGAGCCAGACCCTCAACACTTAGAAGACACTGATTCACCAGCTTTTGATTCCTCTGTACCAGATGCACATACGAAATTATCAGAAACATTTTCAATAACCAAGTACCCATGCTGTAACACAGTGGTGCTTCCACAGTGGCATTCAATATCTAGAACTCACAATGTTTGTGAGCTTTGCATTAACCAGACTCTTGGTGTCAAACCAAATAAAGTCCACATGCCACACTGTAATTTTTTAGAGATAGAAGCAGCTTTGGACTCTTTCTACCTCCAGGAACATACCTTTTTTCAAGTTATATCAAATACCATAGAATGCAGCAATTTCTTAAGTTTCTACAGTCCCTTTAGCTATTACACTGCATGTTGCAGGACGGTAAACAGGCATTTTTTCATTAGTTCTGAGAAGACCATCTTTCAGACCCCCGAAATAGCATTTTCTTCCCATGGGAAGAAAGATGACACCCACCATTCTATTCCTCACATTGAGGATAGGAATTGTTTTATTCCTGACCTTCATATTAGTGGCACTAACATCACTGGTCTGAGCTGCAGGACCAACAAAACCTTGAATCTCTATCTACTGGATTCAAATCTCTTTTGGATATATGCAGAGAGACTAGGAGCATCGAGATCTACTAATCTTAAGGAATTTGCTGCCATTGTTGACCTAAAAGAAGAAGTGCACTATGTCCTGGATCAAAATCAGTCGCTTGTTGGATCTACCCTAGGTATGGTATCCACTGTATAAATACTTGAAATAAGAAAATTAAGTTTGCAAGTAAGGTTATGAATGGAAAACTTAATGCCATTTTGAAAAGTGAGACCATAGTCAACATTGTGAATCGTAATTTATTCTAATTTATTTAGTATTTAACCAAATAGTAGAATTGTGTTCTAGATGATGTAAGAACTAAGTTTTATATACCAAAAATATGCTTCAAAAGAAGTGAACCTCAAAACCTGTGATTCTTGACTGTCTGATATATTGAAGAAATTGGTAAAATCTACACTAATTTGCTTGTGGAAAAAAATCACTGTGCATCTAACACATTTGATATTACAGAAGACATTAGTATATTAAAGGTGATGTTGGTGTTTGCTCAGCTGTTCTGTGTACTAAAATACCCCAGAATTTTGTGAGATATTACTCAGCCAAGACTAGCCCTTCTTCTTGTCCTCTGAAACCAACTTATAAATTGTTTCAGTTTATTTTGAAAAGGGTATGTGTTTTGAAGGCAGAGCTCTGAAGTGATTTTGGCTAAATCTGTCCATATTCTATCTCTTGGCTGAATGGGAGGAGGAAAAAAACCACAAAACCAAATAACAACAACAACAACAACAAAAACCAACCACCGAGCAATCAGAGGTCTGGTTTATTTGCAAGTTACTGAGTAAGACACAACAAGCCCAACTACATGCATTTACCTATTATGATGATGTTGGAGTCTACCTGCAGAAAATGCAGGGTTTTTTAATGTCTAGTAGTGTAAGTAAACATGGAAGTAAATTCAGGTAAACACGCTATTAAAATAAATTGTTCAAGAAGGTGTATCAATATAGTTCTTACAGCATTAATTAAATTTACATTTTGCCATGAATCTATAAGCACAAAAGCATGCACAACATAATACAAATAGCTGTGTTCTTATTAAGGATCCTATCCAGTCCTGTATCCTGTCTGCATGCCAACCCCCCCAGAAGAACACTCTGGAAAAAAAAAATAACACCCAGTGACCATAAAAGGATGCTCAGGAAAAACTGAAGGTCAGAATGACGAGATACACATTTCCTTCCCCTTTCTGCTACCAGTACTTCCTGTCAAACTTTTTTTGGGTCACAGGATTTCCTGAGCATCATGAGGCTTTCTCTGCTGAGTAACAGTGTATTTCTATACCAAGTCATTTGAACTTTGGGAAAATTTTTTGCTTCTACATGTTTTATAAGGAGTCATTGTGATTTATGTTTGGGTGTCTGTTTTTTTAAAAAATTTTATTTTGTTTCCTTAAGCCTCTTAACTTTTGACATTTTAAAATAGTGAAATAGATTTGTGTTTAATACCTCTAACAGGTTTCAGTTTTTACAGATGGCTTCTAAAAATTCAGGAGTATGTCTTTTAATTAGACCCCTCCTTTCAGTTACTCAATCATACATAGATATTCCAAATCTGCAGACCTAGAAAGGAAAATTTGGTCTGGTGTGAGAATTTAAAGAAATGCTGAATAGTAAATATAAAATCAAATGTATGGCTGCTTTCATTTCAGAGATAAACTTGATGATATGGTATTTAATATATATGTACTAAAGTGCCAGTTTTACTTGGGCCTAGTTTTTGGACTGGAAGTACCAGTACAAGATGTTTCTATTTGATCAAATAATGTGTTTGATAATTGTGCTCTTATTTTATAATGCATAGAATAGTATTTCTATCTAAATTGAAAAGAAGGACACAGTCAGTACCTGACAGTATTTTAGAGAATATGGTCCAGGCTCAGAGCAGTGTAGCTGAAGGTAGTTGCGGGCTTTGGAGCTTGTTTTCAATGTTTACCACTGGCCAGCTACTTGTAAAATACCTTAAAACTAAGGAGAAAGCTGAACGAAGGTGGTCACTGGTAAGTAAAAGCTGGCTGGTCATATTGGCATGGGAATAGCAGAGTCTTTCAAGATCTAAAGCAAAAGGATAATTACAGGGAAAATAATTACAAATGAAAGAATAAATGCAAATAAAAGTGGAGCCTTCAAGATAAGGGCCAAATACTTCAATGCCATGTAGAAAGTGAAAAATGAGATAAGAGGCTACTTTTATTACTTACCAGGTGTATACTTAGATTAGGAGTGTAGAGAATTATTATTATTGAATTGAATAAGAGTAGAAAGATTAGTGTGGCAAGTGAAAAAACGACTGTCATGAGCAAGACAGAAAAGTGAAATCTCACTGTGTTTTTGCATCAGTGGTGGTTACTCAAGAGTTGATACCAAACTGTCAAAAAATTAACGAAAGCAAGTTTGGATTTGTATTTTCTCTGTAAGTTCTTCTGAATTTCAAAGGAAAACCTGCCAAAATCATGTATTTGTGAAACTGAAATAATTTTTGTTATGTATCAATCTTGTTTCAGAGAACTTCATAAAAAATTTCAGTATTCTCTACAGTCCCTTGAAAAGGCATCTTGTTGATGATTCTTCAGTCCATTTCAATGAACAGCGTGTAATCACTGAAGTGACTACTAATACCTTTCACGATACAGTGTTTTTGAGTGGAAAGGTATACCATTACTGAAAAAGTTTCTTGTAAATCATGGCTCAGACTCCTGGAGGGGGTGGGGGTGGGGTGTGCCAGTCTCATTCTTTTTTGACATTGATGTGCTTTGCTTATTTGTAACATAAAACATGTTACTTTGTAACAATTGAAAAGGTGGTGTTTTTTTTTAAAAAGGAATTGGGAAGAGCGTGGTCTTAAGTAAATCTGCAAAAGCTCTTCTGGTGTTAAAATAATCAAAAAGTCAGTGCAGCTGTTCAAGGTTTGTTTGCTTTTGGGGTGTTTGGTTTTGGGGTTTTTGTGGGAGGAGGAGGTGTGGGATTTTTTTCCTGTGTGATTGAAATACAGATTTTAATTTTTTTTTTAAAAGAAAAGTGCCTGTGACTTGATGGTGGTTTTTTTTAATTTTCCTTTCTGCCACTGTAGCAGAAGCGCATGCTAAATACATAGGGTTTGAGGTGACATTGCAGAATATTCTGATTTCTGTGTTTCATACCTCAAAGGGAATAAATATGCCACAACTTTTTTCTCTATATAATATTTTCATTTTTTTAAGCACTTTAAAAAAAGTTAAAAATTATTACAAAGTAGACATAACGGGCGAAAAAAAAATAGAAGATTTTAAACCTAAGGCATTATTTGAAAGCACACAGAAGGAAAACCAAAACTGACAGATAAAACTTTTCCAACTGCATGCCATGAAATTGCTTTTTCTAAGATGTCATCCTAAAGAGTAGTTAATTACTTTGATTCCTTAAACATGTGATAGTAAGGATTAATATCCATTGTTTTCCAGGTCTTTTCAGTGATGGTATGCATCTCCAATAACTGGTTTTCAGCAGCCCTAATGCCTGCTTTGCTCGTTAGACTCAAAAAGCAAAAGTCTAGGCACCATCTTCCCCTCCCATGTTAAGTACATGGTCATTGTTAGATACTTAGGGATTTAAGATTGCAAAAGAATGTTGGGAAGTGTAGTGAAGTTTGGTGCGTTTTCACCATTTTAGGGATGATTCCTAAATAATGGAAATAATCCTCTTTGTTTTGTCTTTATGGAAAGAGAATTCCCAGTGTTTTTGTGTGTTAATTCAGTAGACAGAGGGCATCAGTAAGTAACTCATAATAAAGTTTATTAACATTAGGATATAGTTTCCTTTCACAATTTAACGGGTCCAAGTTTGTGATGTTGTGAAGACTAGTCCCTTACTGCAGATTAACTACAATAGGTAACCAAACTCTTCTCCATTTCATTTTTCAGAATGTCTTGCTGCTCTATTATGCACAGTGGTGTGGATTCTGTGCTTCTCTTAATCATATCTTTATTCAACTTGCTCGGCTTTTGCCTCCAGATAATTTCACTGTGGCAAGGTAAAAAAGATTCTAATTTCATCTCTCTAGAAAATGTAAGTTCACTGAGGTCATCAGCCTAGAAAGTAATTACTTCTTTTCTCTGTACAATATTGAGATATTAGATGTGAATGTCAGCTACTTCATTTCTTTTTTAATGCGTTATTTTGTTTTCTATAAATTTGGTGGTTTTCACTCTCACTGCATTAGTTGTCCAGTTTAATTACAATTAATTTTTAAATAGTGAATTAACCTTGAAACTTCCTAATTTCAGGAGCTGAGTCAATAAAACAGCAGTAGAAAATAATTTTTACCCCTCTCTCTGGTAATTTGTAGCAAATAATAGTATCCTGTAGTACTGTATTGGAGAAATTGTTTGAGATAACCTGCAACAATACGTATGTTGCCTGACTGATGGGCAGCAAAGCACCACACAGCTGCTCGCTCACTTCCCCCTCCATCCCCTGTGGGATGGGGGAAGAGAAAAGGATGAATGAGAGCAAGAAAAATTGGAGATCAAGATAAAACGAAACAAAATTGTTTTAATAGTTGAAGGAGAAGTGGAAGGAGAGAGAAGAAAGCAAAGCAAGTAATACAAAGGCAATCATTCATCACCTTCTGTGGGTAGACCAGTGCCCAGATGCTTCCCAAGTAAATGATGGCTACCGCCTCTAAAAACCCCTCTTTTCCGTTTTATGGCTGAGTATGATGTTATATGGCATGGAACAACTCTTTGGTTAGTTCAGGCCATCTGCCTGCTTGTGCCCCCACCCTCAGTGTATCCACTTTGGGGGCAGCGTGAGAAACAGAAGGCCTTGATGCTGTCGAAGTGCTGTTCAGCACTAACCAAAGTGTTAAGCATTCCTGTGTTGTCAACACTTATTTTGATCACAAATTGAAAGCGTAGCACTATACAAGATACTATGAAGAAAATTAACTCTATCCCAGCCAAAACCAGTTTATAGACAGAAATGTTTTATATCTATATGTGCAATATAGTTTTATATATAGACATACACATATAAAGTCATGTTTTTGTTTGGCATTTCCAGGGTTTTTAATGTTTTGGTGCAACCCAGACATTCTTGTTCACGTATTTAATAATACATCAGTACTTAAAACATCTGTTCTATGTCCTTGTTTCATTCTGACTGAACTTGCTCCAGGACGCAGCATGAGATGTATAGGAAAAAAACTGAAGTAAAAATTTGAAGTTACCACCTGACCTGCTTGTAATTGGTGCTTTATTCCCACAGATGCAATGCTACTCTCAAAACTACATCTATTCTGTTTCCAGGCTTTCAAAGCTTCTCTCATTTGCTGCATTATTTTTATTGCTTTATTACTGATGTGATGATCTGTGTTGGTTTTTTTTTATATAATGAAATAAGAATTATATTTGTAATCAAAGAAAACCTAAAAATGCAACAAAAAGCATAACAAGCAATTGAACAAGTATTTCATTTACAAAATCTTGTGTTCTTTTCTACATACATAGAGTTTTAGAAAAAATTATGCCTTTAAGAATGTTCTTGTCCTTGGAAGAAGCAAAGTGACTTACTCCCAAAACTATGTGAGGGGAAAATACTCAGAGTTGTGCTTGTGGAACAAATTAATGAATAGAAAAAACTTCAGTCTTGTGTTGAACCTGTTAGGCAGATCTGTTTGTTTCAGAGAAGGAAGGTGTGTATGTAATGAGTGACTGTGCAATTTAATTGCTGAGTTAGAGCAGTTGGAATACTGTACATACTTTTCTAGAAAAAAAAAACCCACCCACAGACACTTGTTAAACAGAGATTCGTCATCTTCAATATTGGTAATTAATTCTGCTGATTCATATGCACAACAGATTTTTGGCATAACACATTTAAACTTACTTTCACAGAGACTTGCATTTCCTTCTTCCCAGTCACTAGTTTTACAAGAAAATGGCGTTTTACAAAAAAATACAGATTGTTCATCTGCCTGTTCTCTTCATCAGTTTGTCTTTTCTTAACAGAATTGATATCACTCGGAATGACCTTCCATGGGAATTTATGACAGACCGTCTCCCAACCATTTTATTTTTTCCTCAGCAGAGGTAATGTAATTATTTTCTCTGCGGGGATTTAGTTTTCATTTTACTAAGTTGCAGTAATTATCTTGTTACATGTCTTAGTAGAGGAAAAAAACCAAACAGTAATTAATTTCCATACATGCATTTGTGCTTTATGCATATTCTAATTTTAGAAAACCAACAACAAAAAAAAAAAACAAACCACCCAGCAGACATGGATGGCTGATGGTATGCAGATAGTGAATGTTCTCTCCAAAGGTCATCATTTAATTGTTTGTAGTTTTCTCTTTATGAACAGCAGTATTATTAACCTTATTCTTCAGTTAATTTTATTATTTGGTTGTATTTAAAATTATTATTTTGGCATGGTCCAAATAAATTAATGAGTGACTACAGGAGGGGGAAAAGGAGGACGAATGATGGCGGTGGTGGTGCAATGTAGATCTAGTGCAACTTGTACCTAATCGCTTCTAACTGGATAATCTAAGAGACATCTCAAAGAATATTATAATGGATTCTTGCAGTAAAATGCAAGGATTTGCTTGCTATGCAAATGCTTTCTAAATGAGGGCTTATGGATCCCCTGGAAATACTGCAGGGGTCCTAATCTGTGAATTTTTATTTCTCCATCGTTCCTCTGTTGTAGAATGAATGTAACAATCAGAGGGACTTCAGAGTGTCAAACTGAAGTTCTTTCAGGTTGCGTTTTTTATTTTGTTCTTTTGTTTGGCTTTTGGGGGAATATATGTGTGTCTAGTTTTACCTGTATTTTGGAGATCGGATTCTTTGACAATCTGTATAAATCATGGAAGTGTTCTATCAGTGAAGAACTAGTCTAACAGCAGCAGAGGGGATGACTTGAAGTACTTGTGGCTTCTGAAAGTTCTCTAAAGGAGAAGCAAAATCCTTAATTTTTACATACTGTAGAAATGGCATTTTATATATATATCTAGAGATACTTCATATCGTGTCTGGATTTAATAAAAATAAGGGTTAAAATTTCCTGGTTTATATTTGTCAGCTAAGTTCCCTTTTGTATTGAAAGAAGTTTCATATTAAAAGAAATTTCAGTGTGTAAAATTTACATTAAATAAGAGATGTTTTCATTCCTGATAAAATCAGAATATAGATTTCTTTTTGCTGCTTTTGTGATATCATTAGTCTTGTTTGGTGACATCATTGTGTTGCCATAAGAAAATATGAAGCAAATAAACCTAACAACCATTATGAATGTTATGATCAAGTAGAAAGAGAATACGGGGTGGAGTGAAAAAAGGTAGTTGAAGAAGCAGAAGTATGACACAGAAAGAAAATGTGCTAAAAATGAAAATGTTCTCAAAATTGTTTGGAAATTCCATAAAAGTTATTGGAAGATTGTCACGTTATATGGCTAGAAAAACTATTGCAAATACTTCAGGGCTTTTATTGAGCTGTCCTATTGCAGTGTGTGTTAAGCATAAGATTTTTCTTTAAATTCTTTTTTCTAAACTGAATATTTCAAATGGTGATACAGTCTTGGAGTGAAATTTATGCCTGAAAGTAATTCTCTGTAAGAACTTCCTGTGTAAACTAAAAATGTGGGGTTTGAAATATCTCTTTCTTTCTTAAAACAACATTTATTACTTCACTATTTCACTTGGGAATAAATATATTTTTCAGTATTTTTTTTTGGCAATTATTTAAAAAAAATAGAATAACACAGCATTACTTTTACAGATACTGTAGAATTACATCATGGGAATCTGTGTATATTGCCAAAATATTTTGAGTTTCATTCTGACTCAGTAACAAGTGCTGGACTTTTCACAGGAGAGAATTAGCAGTAGATTTGTTGGCATTCTAGAAGCCTTGTGTTGCTTATTTAAAACAGAAAACAAATGAAGCTCCAATAGCAGTTTAACACCTGCAGAGGGAAATATCTAAAGGCAATTAGCAGTAAAACAAGGTGTACATGCTGTTGAAGTGAAACTGTATATATCAATTAAGACCTCAAAGAAAGAGCCAAGAAATAAAGACTGTAGGACAGGGAAGTGTAGTGTCAAGGAGACAACTAGGATTGAGAATGATTTCTGGGATGATGAAAGCAGGCTGATGTGGAGGAAGGGAATTGATTCATGAATGGGTGGTGCAGAGAAAAGCACAAAGGGTGGGTCAGGAAAAAAAGAACCCTAAAGTTAGGGATGTAAAAGGGCAGGAGAATACATCTGGGACTGGGATGGGACCTGATATGACATACAAGGGTCCTGAATCCTACTCTTCCTATTCTTCCTCTGCAGCAGGAAGAAATTCTGAAATCCGGTGTCAAACTCTTGTGTCATTTCTCCTATGTGCTACTACACGCAGTGCAGGTGCATCCAGCCTCTCACAGGCTGAGGAACAAGAAAGAAAGAAATACTAGATGCAATAGAGCCACAAGCTTTCAAAAGCGCTCCATTTATTGTTTCAGCTATGTTTTTGGCATTACATGCATGCTGTATGCATTAGACTTGATTGACCTTGGATTTTGTTTTCATTTTTTGTAGAAGATCAATACTCAGTCTTACACAATTGCAGTTTTTATAGAAAGGAACTGAAAACAAGCACTATAATAAATACCTTCCTCTTTGCAATGTAAAATAAAAATGTTGATTTCCACCCTTCTCCCTCAAGAACTCTATCATCAGCAAATGGTAACTCGGACTATTGGTGCTGTGCAGTGTTACTACCAAAAATATCTTTAAACCTGTGTCTTAAGTTTTGCAACTCCAAATTGATGTTTTAATTCAGTACAGAAATAGTTTCAGCTATATCAGTTCTGAGTCACCCCAACTTCCAACTCATCATCTCCCCCACATTGTACAGTAAGCCTTGCTAATCAGCCTCAGCTCGGGCTCCCTCTGCCACATTCCTCCTGCTTGCTTCCAGTCCTTCACTGTTCTGTAGGTTAATCGAGCAGGAACTCAGCTAGAGGCGTTCCAAGGTGTGTACCTGTCTGCGTAATGGCAGTGTTACCTGCATCTGCTGCTTAGCAAAAGCTGCAGTCATCAGTGCCAATACCCTGGTCCGGTTACCTGTCAAGTTCAGCAGTTCTCACTGGGTCTTGGTTTTGCACATTTTCCAGTGTTCAGTCTTTCTCATTTGCACAGTCCATTAGTTCTGGCTGGCTTGAGTGGCTACAAGCAGACGGCCTGCTGGTTTAAAGATGAGTAGTCTTAATTTTGAGATGAGCCAGGTGTGTTTCATGAGGTGCTGTTGACAGTTGAGACAAGCAGTAGTAGTATTCTGTTGTCTTCTACTCCATTAGGTTAAGTGGCATAAGCTGAAGATTGAATAGATCTAACTACATTAACAACCATTTGAATTCCAATGTGATTAATTTTAGGGCTGGAGAAGTTAGAAACTGATTTCCAGATATTGTTGCGGCTACAGTTCTAAGACTACGTTCCAGTTAATGAGCCTTAACACGCACTTTGGAAACTTAAGTTACTATCTCTCCCCCTTTTGAAGAAGGATCTGGTTTGCAGAACCAGACAGCGAGTGTCATAGAGAACTTAATGAAACTTTTTATTTTATTTATTTTATTTTAAAGCATAGCTCAAGCAGGTTTTAGAGCAGTAAAACAATTTACTATCTTCCCTGTGTTACTGCAAAGTCTGGTGTACCCTATTTCTCTTCACAGGTACTTATCCTGCCTTAGTCTGTTTTATTAAGCAGCTCTAGACTGTCTCTGGAGTGACAGACTTTTTGTAATGTTCCAACTGGTTTCATAAAGGTACCTTACCTTTATGCATTGTTTTCTCTTCTGCTTTTTCTTTCCAGTCTGTTTTACATTTTGCTGCATCTAGGTAATCAAGAAAATTAGGTTTTGATAGTATTTGTAGTATCAGTAGCACTACTAGAGTAGTCCTGTATTAATTTTGGATCTAAAGGTGCCTCATATTAAGGCTTTCTGTGCAGCTCCTTATCATTTGCCATATAAGACGGTTTTTGCAGATTAACTCTGTTCTCAGATTCTTTTCACTACATGCTGTTAATACTTCCTGATTTTTGTTTTAAATAGCTTTTTAGCTTTTCTGATACATACTGTGGTTTTGATCAATAAGAATGTATGATGACGTAGTAAAATATTACCAATGTATAATGAGTCGGTTTTGGCTTAGTGTAGACTTGTTTTGTTTTTTTTCCTAAATGATGTAATGATTCATTAAAATTGTATGTGAGCTGATTGTCAGCTGAGAAAATGCTGATGGTAATTACAAAAGTAACTTGGTAGATCCCCAGAAGTCTGCAAGGGAAGAAAAACAATGTTGCTTACGCTTCCAGAAATAGCTTAATTTTGATGAACAGGAGCCTCTGGCTGGAGTTCTTAAATTATTGATAAAATATGGTATCTGTCTTCTACCTAAAATAACAGTAAGTAGTTCTCAGTAAATTAAATTAGCATAGGTTTATATCTCATATGCTAATGAGTTAATTTCGCAGAAAGCATTTTTTGAGGCAGCTGTAATTGGTCACTGAGTAACTCCCCTGTTCCAGATGCACAGTATAACAATTCAGAAACATAACATTACATATTGTGGGGACGTAGGAGTTGCCCATAGTATGTGTTGTACAGGAGCAGCAGTAGTCAACTCTGAGGCGTTAAACTTGAATCTGGCTTTTTTGCTTTGGAGTAACTTTTGTTTGGATTTGTCCTGTGTCCTTTTCCTGACTTCCATGATTAACCCATGGCTGAACGTATGCTATATACCATTAAACCTGGTTATGAATTTGGCAGCCAAGGGAAAGTAAACTAAGCTTTTCTTCTCACTTTTGATAGCTCCTTAATGAAAGTGAGAATATGCTTCTGACTGGCGAAGGCTGAAGATGATACAAAGTGATAAACTATTAGCAAGCTTCTCAGTTAAACATACTGGAGTGGCTCTACTGCAGTAGTCGGGAGGCACATGCTGAGTGAAAAGGTCAAAGATGTCACTGGTTCAGAAAGAGAAGGTTAAGCATTAGTTCCTGTCTGATCCTCAGAGGACAGTTTAGCCTCCTGGGTTTTGTGATAGAAGTATGCACATGGTCAAAAAAAGGGCAATAATTTTAACATGTGACACAGCTGGAGGTTGCAGGTGTCTTTTGGTGGTTAGCAGTCCTGAGAAAGAAATTCAGTACTTGAGGCATCTTGGCCTCTCTTGTCAGGATAAGAGTAACGGTTTATGCTGTTGCAGAAAGCAGTGGGCCTACCTTTTCATATGCTGGGCTTAGCACTCACACCTGTATAATGAGCTTCTGAATTAAAAACACTTAACTTGCTTGATTTGCTTCCTTGATCACTTTGGTGGCGTAAGAACAAAGTGGAGGAACAAGTAAAATATTTGGGGATTTTGACAGCAAAAAGGACCTTGCTTCTGACTAAAGTGACTACTTAACTGTTTAAAAGCAAACTCTCCTTCTCTATTCCTTGCAATACCCTTCTGATGTTGGAACACATTAAGCTACTTCTTCCAGGATAGCATATAGGCTCAAAATAGTAAATTCCTACCTGATAGTTCTATACATCTGGATTTAACATCTAACAATGTATGCAGAATTAGCAACAACATTAGTTAATAAGCTGAAGGAGAACATTTGATATCAGTATGCTCTGATCACACCTGCCTGCCCAACAGTGATGCTATGTGTACTTCAAGCTCATAACCCATAATAGGGATGGAGTAGAACTTGTTTCCTGGAATTTGATGGAAAACTTTGGTCTCAGACAAATACCAATCCAGGGCAGAGATTCTTACAGCACCCAGACTGGAATCCAGGTAAAATAGTTCTTCAAAAGAAAATACTGTGTGTTCCACCTTTATTATAGGTTTCCCTTAACTGCTATATTAACCATTCTTGATTATAAAAAAACAAGGATACCAAGTTAGAGTTGAACAGCATATGCTTAGGTAAATGATCATTGCTTACTTATCTGTTTTAATATGAACTTGTTATGTCTTTCTAGGAAGGAACAAAGCGTGAAGTTCCCTGAAGACTTTTTGGTTAACCTTCCCAATCTCCTTAAATTTATTTTACATCACTCAAGTTTTTCTTTATCAGAGCCCTGTACCAAAGAATGCCTACATAAGGAGACAGTTCTACAGCAAGGACACATCTCCCACTTAGAGAGAGAAATTCAGAAATTAAGATCAGAAATTAGTGCCCTTCATCAGGCCCATGAGCAGCTTGAAGCACAGCTTTCTGAAGCTAGGAGAGAGGAACACAGACTACAGCAGCAAAAACACACACTGGAAAAGCAGCACAAAACTCTGCAGCTCCACAGTAAGCAGTTACAGGCCACATACAACCAGAAGAACCAAGAGTTATTAGAAATGGCTGAAAAGCTGCAAGAATTAGCTGATGCATCAGAAAATCTCCTTAAAGAAAACACTTTACTGAGAATCCTGGTGGCAGCAAGGGAAGGAAAGCTACAGAGCAAAGATGAAATTAAAGAACCCCTTCAGACAGAGCAGATGCTTTCTGAAGCTAATGATATATCAATTTCAACAGCTACTGCCACATTAGAGGAAAAAAGGACTGACAATACTGATATCATAGAGACACAGCACAGTAATGGAAACAGGACAGAATGATTGCTTACACAAAGTCAAATGATGCAGTATTGGGTAGGTATTTATGCAAATTTTATTGAAATTCATTGTAAATAAAGACTTCTTCCCCGACGTGATCTAGAAAAACAAAAATCAAATGGAATATTTGTATACTTGAACTTACCCACATCTAAAGAGAAGAGGAGAATGGAAAACACTTTCTGCACTTTACTATTGCACTAACTTGCAAACACTTATCCATGTAAATTAAAGATGCTGATTTTTAGGGGCAGCAGCGTGCAGCAAGCACCTCTAAGGACCAGTTATTTTTCACTGGCTTTCTCTTACAGCTACTAGGAGAGAAATTAGACCTTTGACTTACACTTTTCCATAGTTTCTGAAGTTTGCCCTTTACACTGCATTCTCTTTGCTGAATTCAAATAGACATACTTCATCTGTGTAATCAGTGAACTTGAATGGACAAAATCTTGCTACAACTATTCTGTTCTAGAACTTCAGCACTTCGTATCACTTTGTATACAAGTTATGAAACCTGCAAGAGCCATGTGTGAACTGTTCTCTACTGAAAACTAAAGAAAGTCTTACTGAATTAATCCTTTTCTCCTTGATTTATACGAAGTCTGAATATAGCAGTTGAAGTGTGTGGATCTGGCTATCCATGCAAGCCTCATGAGACTAGTATCTTAAAATCATGTGCCAAGCTAAGGACAGCCCTCTATTAGCTATACCTCATGTTGTACTCAATAGGCAGGAGCTTTTTGCTACTAACAGCATTAGTTTTGATTCAAATTATAGCCTTCAATTAAAGAAAAAGTGTAGCACTAAAAATGCAAGTCAACATCTTACTGTAGAAGAAAGGGACAAGACTTTTGGCTAAGCCATTACTGTCTTGCATATAGGTATGAATTCTCAAGCAAGCTTACTAGGCCTATGTTAGTTATTCCATATATACAGGTACAAGAAGCAAGTCTAATGCTTCCTATAGAGCTGAAGAACTTTGACTTCATTATTTGTAGCTTATCTCAGGAAACAATTTACAGTAAGCTGCCATTGGTGGCTTAGTGTTGTTCCTTCTCCTCTCCCCAAACCTTGTGAGGTCTGGGACTCCCTATTTAACACATCTTTTTACAGTGCCTATAGCTAAACTATAGCATAGATCAGGAAATGGAAGGTATGTCCTCATTTGGAAGGACTTCACCATTGCTAGCTAAGAACTACAAACTGACCAGCGATCTCCCTTGCCCATATCAACATGTGTTTTTGTAGGAAAGACTGAAACTTATCTTGTAGTAGTACAGTTAAATCAAGAGCATTATCTACAAGATACATTAACTGAATTCTATAGTTGACAGTTTGTCTGTAGACTGAAATGCCTTTTTACAACAGGCTAAAATATACCCTAACTGTTAAGTACCCCAACAGGGGGTTCTAGGAAAGATTCATACTAGTTGCGCTTAACCAGTTTTAATGAGTAACCACTTCTGCAGTTTCAGCATGCAGACCTACAGAAGAGAACAGCCTGCTCTACTGCCACTTCAAAGTCCTGGAAACCTTCTGGACCATCCTTGAGGGTTCAATATCCATCATTAGTTCCCAGGTCAGAATCCATCAAAATGGCAGTTTCCTTGCAGTAGCTACATAAAGAACTGTTCTGGCAGCTAAAAGCTTAATCCACATAGCTGCAACTAAAGGAACACTTCCTTTCTTGTAGCTCCTTTGTTTCCTCCCTTAGCAATACCAAAGGCTTATACCTTCTTTTCAGAAGTATTCTGCATCAGTCCAATAAACTGTTAAGAGTAGGAGGTCTGACTTGATGGCTGTACAGTCAAGTTAGTAGCAGAAGCAAGCTTTAACTGCAGATTTGGTTTTGAAGGTCTGGAACCCCATCTACAGTTGTGATTCAGAAGTCCCCTTATGGGTTATACACAGTTGCATCGTATTATTCCCATATGCTGTGGAACACAAAGCAAAAAGCTTCTGGCAGCCTATTTACAGTTCACAGTTGTAAAGTAATTCACATTACAGTAGTAGCTCCATCAAAATAGGCTCAGCTAAACATTCAAGTAACAAAAAAAACATTAGTAGTCTCTTCACACCAGTATATCCCTGTGTCCATTGCCGGCAATGGACATTATACCAGGTGAGTCAGCTCCTGTCATAAAGGAATCAGGATAAATAGTTAATCCAAAGTGCAACTTCTCAGTGCATGCAGTTGCAGCTTACTTAATCCTCATCAGGGTGTTTTCTGATGAGTAGCATGCATGTGACCAGGTTCTTCACAGTATAGAGATTCTTCTGCTGGTTAAACATATCATAAGCATAGTCCATATACATGTGTTGCTCCAAGTTAGCTGTGTACTTCTGTGCCATTTGGAGTTAGCTTAGCTTTCCTCTCTACACAAGGTCCTTTAGCAGAGTACTGCACCAGAAGAAAGGGCTCTTTGGTTTCTCCTTCACCCACAATGCTTTCCTCATCTTCAGACTGGCTGATCCTCTGCAGACGCAGGTAACACCAGCAGCCCAGTATCAAGGCACCAAGAGCTGCTATAGCAATCAAAATAACAATAACAGTCACCACTCCAGTGGTGGGGCTATGATCCATAGACATGGTTGGTATTTCAGGTTGTCTGACTTAAAGGAAATTCTTCTGTCCTCACTACGAGGCTTGCTGCATCTTCAAACTCCTGCAGTGGAAAAACCAGACACTTAGTGAAGTGGTGTAGTTTCACCATATTCAGCATCATTACTTTCATCGTTGGTATCCTTCACCACAGCACGTGACCCTCTTGCATTCAGTGCTTTGAGCTTCTCACACTCATACCATTCTTATGCATTTTAAGTTATTTCTTCAAACTGCTGTCAAAGATGCAAGTTTCTAGATCAAACTAACACAAATGAAAGCTAAACTTATTTCAGCTCTTGACATGCTTGTCAAGATAGCTCATGGTCAGCCTGCTGAGGGGTAACAATTTTTACTAGGAGACAGAAGATGAGACTAGATACGTACACACTGTATGGGAGTTCAGTTTAGTGCAGAGATTTAAGACTTTAATACAAAAACTAAATCATGAATGAACTCTCATATCTACAAGAAGCTAGCAATTCAGCTACCTTTAGTTTTCCTAAAGGAATCCTACAGAAACAGTACATCTGGGGGTTAGAAGTCTGGCCCTTTTTAAAGTTTAATGTACAAACATCCTTCTTACATACTAATAGTTCTAGGATTGGTAAGCTAATTGCAGAGGTAATTGCAATGCTAATGCATTACTACAAACCTGTCCTTAACACTGCTCTGTTTAGAAGGGGTGACTACTAAGTAATTAATGGGTTGTTCATTGAGCTGGCAAAAACAACAGATGTTGCTTTATGTGGATTTTTCATAAGTAGCACGCAGACCTAGATTTATTGAAAAGTTAACAAAACACAAGGAGAAAATTATTATTTTATACTTCTGCTCCTCATGGCTTTCAAACCACAAAGGTATGCATTATGACTGCACCTGAAATTGGAACAGAGGCAGCAGGCAAGAAACTAGGAGACAAGAAGAGCTTCAAGACTTCCTTAGTCTGCTGCAGTTTTGGCAGGACAAAAAAGTAGAGGAAATGTCCTTTGCTACTGCCATTTCCAAATTCACAGCACTATTTAAAGGGGTCATGTCAGCCTTACCTTAAATTTCAAAGTTACTGTTTACAAATCTTTTAGTTTTACCTTCCTCCACTTCAGCTGGGACATAAGACACAGCAAGTCATTCATTACCTTTTCTTTCTAACTAGCCTTGCTCTTCAACAAGCCATTGAAGAAACAAGACTAGTCTTACCAGAGCCAGCCCTACCCAGGAACTAGTTCTGTACAGCTGCAGGAATCAGGTTAGTGCTCAGTGCTACAATTTCAGGTATAACAAATACAGTCCCTAGTGGTTTGAAGGTCAGCTGCAAGTGCTGCAACATCTGCATTTCACCTGACATGTAGCCACTGACCAGCAACAGAGTAACAGGAGTATCTTCTGGCTACTGCAAGCACCAGTCTATGGAGGGCCACACACATTTCCAGGAAAGGCTCTTCCTCACCATCCTTGTTGCAGTCTCGGCTGCAATAGCAGCATCAGACAAACCCCTCAGAAGTCAGTCTTAACCAACCTTGAGCCAGAACTGTTAGGTTATTTTGAGTGTTCTCTACTGAGCTTTCAATTCTCACCAGTATTTCAACATGAAAGAGTCAAGGCAATTACAGTGCAGTACCTCTGCCTGACAGAACTCAAGCTAGAGCCCCAAGTTTATTTCCTGACATCTCATGGAATGGCAGACCCCCACACACTGCTGCACAGCCATTTCAGCAAGGACACACACACTAGAGAGAAGGTCAGCACAGGTGTCATTTGGGTCCAGTGTCACAGAACTAACTTGCATGCACTTCTGGCTACATTTCCAGCCCCGTAAGCTACAACCAACAGCTTACAGCGTACCCAACACAACCAAGCCCTACAGACCCAGTTTTGCCCAAGAAAAACAAATCCAATCACACCCTCAGCAGAGCTATGTCTATGTGCCCACTGCAGCCAGAGGCATATGATGTTTGTCATTATCATCTTGGTTCTGCAATGCTTATTCAACACAGGGCGATCAGCTGAGTGTGATTAAGAGTGACTTTCATGCAGTTTCATCTTCCTCAGGGCATGTCTGAACTTCAAGCCACAACAGTACAGCATCAGCATAAAAGATGGCTTACCTTGCTTCTCAGGCAGGCACTGCACGTTCACGTTAAGCCCTGTTCTGCAGCTTGCACAACTGCTAGCAGCAATGACAACCTACTAGCACTAGTTTCTCTACAGCAGTTTGGTGTAGCACATAACCTTACATTAGAACTAAACAGTTACCATTGCCTAGAAAATAGCTTTTAAAACTGGAAACTAGCATTGCACATGCTGCCCCTCTGCCAGACTTCAAGTGAGCAGACTACATCAGCTGTTGAAGGTATGAAATTGCATGTCACAGTCCTCTTTATCACCAGGATCTTTAGGCAAAAGGGCCTTAGCATAATAGCTAGCAAGGCACAGACCTTCACCAGCAGTCTTGAAAAACAAGTTTGAAAGCAAGAGCTAGATGTTAGGTTCAGGTAATAAAAGAGCTACATGTCCTTGTGTGAAGGCCTCCATAGTACTTTAATTCTTGTCTGCTGTTCTTGGACACTTCTGTTTAACACCACCTTTACTGCTTAATAACACTGCTACTGCTTGCTTGAAGCTGCGAGGCAATTTAACCCCGACTTCCACGTTTTAGAAAAATCCTGTCATTAAACTACACAAAGGCCAGACCCATGACTCCATCAGTCTTATTTCTCAGCAGGCACTGGGAAGAACCTTGCAGGCCCCATATGCACTCCATGAGTGGGTGACCAGTCACTGGCAGCTCCCACACAGCCAATGCTTCTAGAATATATGAAGTTCTACAGCAGATGCCAGTCAGGAGCATAAGTAGGGACTTTCAAGGTGCAGAGCTGGCCAGGAAGAACATGCTGACTACTTTGGGTATGACAGCTTTGCTTTTTTATCCTCTGCTTTAGCAAGTCAAGGCAGCTTAGTCATGAAAGCTCCTTCTAGAATAAAGGCATATGAATCCTTTATAAGAGGACAGACTTACCTGGGAGATCACCTACTCTTGCAGAGGTATTCTCCTAACCTTACACACAATTAAGAACATTATCAAACTCATCCTTCCAGTCTAAGGGTTTGTTTGTATTCATTATCACCAACTAACTGAACAGCTCTTTAAGACAACTGAGATTTAACAGTAGTAGATATAAACAGAACAGAAAGTTCTGGACCTGTCCTTGAGGCAGGGTATTGTACATGCATGCTCACTCTGTTTACATGAGAAAGTTACTTTAGCTGGGTTAGGCTCTCCTGTGTCTCAAGTGATTTTGCTTTGATATGGCAAAGTAGAAAGTGTTAGAGACTGACAACTAGGCCGTCCAGTACGCATGAGACCAATTTACCCTTATTAAGCAATTTCCAGTCCAAATTTGAGTGCAAGATAGCAGCTTACAGATTCCTCTTAAAGATCATTCATGGCCAAAGCTATAGGTTTTCACCTTTACAATTCTGAATGCTTTTTTGATTCAGTTAAAAATTAAAGGGATCTGCATCAGTTTGATCTCTGAGACAAAAAAAAACCAAAACCCAACAAAACCCCACAGTAACCTGTATGTACTGCCCTGTAAATTCCCTTTCTCTAAGCACAGAAAGGGATTGAGGTTGCATCAAAAAGCACTTTCTAGCTTCTGTTTTGAAAGCTCCTCACATCTTTGCACCACACCATGCTTCATGCTAAGAACTGTAGGAGAAAACAAGCCTACATATCTTTGGACGAATTATTCCACAGACATTCACCTTCTAGGAAAAGGACAACTAGATAAAAAAGTCAAGGTCACTTTCTCAAAGCACTTCAACTCTACTTCTCAATGAGATAAAGCTAGATGTAGAAGTATTTTCTCCTGCAGGCATATATCCTCTTCTTCCCTCTCAAGGAGTCTGGAGCCAGCACCCTATATACAGTCAGGTATATATATGGCATCTGTATGTATTTAAAGTGGCACAAACAACTAGCTATTGTGCGTGATAATAACCAGGACAATAGCACTATTATTTTATTAGCTTTGGATAGTTTCAGTGTTCTGGTACCGAAAGCTACAGTGTTGCTAGCTCATGCTCCTGTTTTTCTGGCTTCAGGTCACTGTACACCTAAAACTAAAGCTCTCCTGCAGTCTTAATTCTATCCTCAGCACAGTAAATTTACATGTTTTAACTATACTAGTAAGAACTACCTTTAGTTTCTGCGTTGTTTTCTAGATGCAGAACTCCAACTTCACTGCTCTTTCCACCAGCAACCAACAGAAATAAAGATTAAGCTGTCTTTGGAATCCCTTTCTCAAAGAGAGAAATACTGCATTCTGTAGATCCTCTTTAAATTGATCTAATGGAAATTTACAAGTAGTTTTCAGACTCATTTTTCTGTTAAAGCATACCTGAGCTAAAAAAAGCCCACGAGCATACCAGGAACAGCACCAACTTCATTCATGAGTTGTACTGTAGAATATTAAAAGCTGCAAATTCCCAATCTTCAAAGGGATTGCTGACACCATCCATGTATACTTGGTGGTGCTTCTAGTGCTATACCCCTTCCCATCACACTTGCTATCAAAGCAAGTGTCTAAGGATATTTACTCATAAGCAAGATTAGTCAGATTCACTGGTGGGAACTGCAAATAGCCTATCTCAGTTCTTACAGCAATCAAACAGTGAAAACATCAGCTATAAAACATTTTTCCATAAATAACTCCTTTTCTTTTTTGCTTAATACCAACTTCTACTTAGAACATAATTTCATGACATTTTATTATCCAATTCAGAGGCTCTAAGTAAAGGACAAACAGAAAAGACAGTTTGAATTGCAGAAGGCTGCAAGGGGATAAATTCTACGAGAGGCTGGCATTAGTTTCTAAACAGTTTTTCATGACAACAGGCATTCTGCTGCTAAGTTCACTATCATTAGTGACTGCATGCTGTTTCTGAAAAGAAATCCTGCTACCATAAGAAGCCAAAGCTATAGGAACAAGCTTCAAAAACCCTATAGTTCACCCCAACACACCCAGGTCCTTGAGCAGTTATGTTTAAGGTGCAAGTATTAAGCCTCCATGTTAAAACCTTTAAGAGACAAAGTAACAGCAGCTTGCACTACATGCTACTAATTGCAAGAAATGCTTTTTTCTCCCTACCTGCCAGCAGTAAGATCGCTTTTGAGGATTGCTGCGTACTCATCACGTGAGCATCCTTATTGCTAAGGAAAGATGAGAGGAAAAAACTGCAAAAACCACAGCTGTAATTCTGCCATTGGCACACAAGCATGTACAGCACCCAGACTACCCAGCCATAGGGAGTTAGGCCTTTCTAATACAGGAGTACTGAGGCTTCACCACTTCCAAAAAAAGTGGGGTCACTGTTACTCTTTAATTGAACTCCAGTTAATGCCACCTCTTTCTGATAAAGCCAAGTTACCTTGCACAAACTGGGGCTTTGCCAGAGGCTATTTTTGAAGCATGGAGCTGTTTAGTGGAAGCCTCCAATGCAAGTCATCTTGTCCTCCCAACCCTTATTATACTTATAATGAGGAATAAAAGAGCAGGGAAGGTGGCTAAAAAAGGCTGTTCTGTGGCTAATTAGTTATAGACAGTCATCCAACAGCTTAGCATTCAAATAACTGTTAGAAACACTAGAATGAAAACTGATACCTAACAGCATTGACTGGAATTAGTTTCCAAGAGGTGTAGCAGCACCTTACACTTAATCAAGAATCACTTTTAAAGCTTCACACCAAGGTAAAACCACACAGCAGTTAATATTTTACAGAAAAGAGGGGAGAGCAGCAGTCTGGGAAGTTTCCCAGACACAGCAACACAATTTCAAGAGCAGGCAGACCTCAGCAGCACAGCAAGTGGAAGAGGTTACGGCTGTCACTGGCCATCAGGCACGTCAGCCACTTTATGCAGAACTAGAAGCCGGTTTCTAGTGTTAAGACCTCGTTTGCTTCAGAGGCAGCTGCATGGCTGGCAAAGCATCTGTTACACTAAATTTGTATCTGCCAGTATTGCATCTACATGGAGCTCCCAGAGGTCTGCCCTGGTAAGATAACGGTTACTTCTGACATTCAGTTGCCAGAAGGAACATGCTGCATATATCCTGTAGCAGAGCTTAGTTCTTGACATAGTAAAAAAAAAAAAATAATGCTGAGCTAGCAACATCAAGTTTGCCAATAAAAAAGTTTTTTTCTATTTATACATTCAAGGTAGGGCTTTAAGGTAGGGCTTGTCGAACAGCAGCTCGATAGCAGCCGCACGTTTCTGGTAAAGCCGCTGTTCCGCTCGGCTCCAGCCCTCAGACGCCTGGCACGTACCTGGGCCAGCGGCCCGGCCGGGGGTCCGCGCTCGGCTTCACCATCAACTTACTAGAAAAGCGAAGGTCACACTGCTTTTGGATCTCATCTGGCAGGCCTCCCCTGTGAAGAGGGATCACATCGGTCCCCCGACGCACCACATCCCGAGCGAGGCCCTCTTGTTCCTGGCTTCCCGGAGTTACGCGGGGACAGGACCACCAGCTCCTGGCAGGGGCGGCCGGGGGCGATCCGCTGCCCCTCACCCACCTGCTAACCAAGGCAAGAGGCTCAAGTTGCGCGAGCTCCTCAGGTCCGTTCAAAGGCAGCACCCGCGCCCAGACGCCCGCAGCGGCGCCCAGCCCGGGAGCAGGAGGAGCGGGGCCGCCCCGGCGCACGCAGCCGCCCCTCGCCCGGCCCACGCCCGCCCCGATGCCGCTCACGAGCCCTGAGGCATCGCTCTGTGACTGCAGCGCGACGGCCGCGCCGGGCGGGCGGGCCGAGCCCCGAGCCGGGCCCGCCC
>JAVJGJ010000047.1:43510798-43535413 GCA_035590215.1 Microhierax caerulescens | reverse complement strand
CCCCCCCCCCCCCCCCCCAGAAAGAACCCACTTTACCAGGAGCTTCCGAAGCATGCTGGCAGATTCAGTTAAAGCAATCGAGTACCCCTTTGGTTATGTTAGGGATGAAAAATTGAGTTTTCTCTCATTTACTATTGCTCTATAGCTGTGCACGAGTAACGTACAACTGTGAATGTGCAACACACTAGTATAGGAGATAATTTTCTCTTACTAGAAAAAAAAGTTGTAAGTTTATCAATAAGATTTTCCCCACAATATTCATAACTTATAAACAGACTTAACAATTTTCTGAATAATATTCTGTCATTTAAAGCATACCTTCTTACTTTGATGTTTTCAAATCACAGCACTCAATGTTTTAAACCATTACATATGCTTGTTGACTTCACTGGGAATTATCTGCAGAAGAACTCTGGGGTCAGTTGTAATCATTGTCACAGTCATCCCCAACCTCTGCTGGAGCTACTCTGACCCCTAGCATGGTTTCCAGCAATGTTGATTCTAAGTGTTACTTATTATAGAGGTTCTTTGGTTTCTCCTCAGGGACTATACCACTGTCAGAGAAATTCATGATCAGATTAAGATTTGCATGTATTTTATTTTGTTAGAGAGAAATTCACATGACACTCTCCTTGTATTTCAACAGCTTTCAGATCGCTAATGTGGTTATTTTAAACTTACCTCTTTTTGAAGTTTCCTTCTGTCAGTTACACCTTGTGTCCTCTAAGGATATTCTTTGTATATCTATTAACTTTACACTTGGAATGGTTACTGTCAGTATTTGTTCCTTTAATTCGGGGCATATGTTGTGTTATTTCTGAAATGGTAACTAGTAAAATAAAACATGTGCTTTCTCCATTCTCTCTTGGAAAGAGAACAAATATGCAACAGATACATATTACACCTATAATGCCTGTTCAGTTTTGTTTTATAGCACTCCTTACTGCAAAATGTGTTCAGTAATCATCTTTGCACTCTAGAGAGTGTATCAGGAAAACAGACTAGCTTACACAGAGAATGTTTTCTTGTGTGTGTTTTAACTGTTCCTTAGAAATAGCTGCTTTGTAAGCCTATAGAGGGATTGTTAAAGAGGATGAAATGCCACTGTCTCTATTCAAGAAGGTATAAGTGATAACTTGCACTTTTACTTACAGGTTGACTGGAGAGCACATATCACAGTCAAAAGGGAACCAAGCTGAATCTGTCCAGCACCTTAGCCAGGTAAGTTTTATCTGTAGTTCACCTGAAAAAAAAGGAATGAGGAATTATTAATCCAGCTCTGTGCATGAAGAGGAATGAAAGTATATGAAGAGTCTGTCCAGGTCAAAGTTTAATTTTAAAAAGTTTTATAAAATCCACAGGGTGATACTAAAGCAAGACTTGCTTCCTCTACCATGGTGTGCTGTGCCTGCCCCAGAAGCTTTTCTTGCATTCTTCTGCTGTGGAACCCTACCAGTTTTCCATAGCCTTGTGCTTAAGAAAGCATCTATTTTTTTGTACTCAGTCATGGATGAAGCTGAGATCTTCACAGCTCCAGCTGTTGGCTGAAAGTTTGAAGTTGTTTTTACCTTTCAGATGTTTGACATACCTCTTTAGTTTATCGGAAAGTTGTCTGCTGATGTTTGCTTGCTCTATCATGTCCGCTAAACCTGGAGCATTTTAATGCCTGCAAAGCTAGAGCTACTGAATGACATAATGTCATTGCAGCTTTAGTGTGTTAGATAGCAAGTGGATAAACTGAGTCCCAAGGCTGAGTATTTTTCCATAGTGAAGGACACTATTTTCTAGTTTTCTCGGAAAGAAAGAAGGATAATGGAGTTATCAGACAGGTTCCACTAATACCGCTATTTTAATTTTCTATCATGTTCAGAAAATGTGTTTGCTTTTCAGTGATGAGAGAATGAAGGCAATCGAAACTCCTGAGAACAGGGGAATGAGCATGTCTTTTATTTTAAAGTGTTTGGCAGTTGTTACAAAGTAACATCAATGATTATCCTGTGCGGTTCTGAATGTCGTTTATAATTATATGCATATATTCCTGTGTCCACACTGCAGCTTACTCTCATTTTGCTATGACTCTGAAAGGGTAAAAGTACTTTTAAGATTAGTGTGAGAATAGACTCACTGTATATCTGAGTAGCAGGTTCAATTCCCTTCAGTGTTAATGTCACCTTCAGGAATACCCACCTTACCTATTTAAAAGAAAACCCTCAAATGATAGTTCTTATGTGACAGCAGTAATAGCAATGATAAATTATCTTAGTCTGATTAGTGCTGTAAGCGGTGCTTCATGCTGACAGCCTGTGGATCCAGGCCAGGAAAAAAAGATTGTTTAAAACCTATCTGAGCATAAGCTTAGCTTCAGGCTTCTGAAAGCAGAAGCTCCACCCACACACCCATTTTTTTTTAATAGAACCTAACTTGGGACAAGAAATGTTTCTGCTTGCATGTCTTGCCTTCTGTCTTGAAAGAGGAGCTTTTATATGTAAATACACACAATCATTAGAAAGGTCAAACCAGTGCTATATGTCATATTAACACAGCAAAGTCTCATCTTTATTCTACTGCAACACAGCTGTCGCCTATTTGCTTCTACTGCTTCAAAATACACAAAAAGAGAAATGTATTGTGTTTTGCTGTATTGAAACATCTTTGTCCCATGCTTTGGAAATTGGTTTTGTATCTGAAGGCTGATGAGCAAGGTACAAGGCATTTCCTTTCTGCAGCAGTTGTGTATAAAGCTTTATGCCAGAGTTATGAAGCCTACTGAGAAAAGGCATCTGGTAATAGTGCTACCATCTCAGGCTCACTCAGTGTCTCTGGGTGTATACAGACAGCTTCCCATCCTTCCATGTTATTACTTTGGATCCAACAGTTATTTTAAAACATGTTATTTTACATGCAACACCGTATATGTTGTCGTGAAATCAAATGTTTTGTAATTAGGCTGGAGGAACCGTCTGTAGTAGACATGAGAGGTGACAGTTTTCTAGCTGAAAGATCTGGCAGTGTAATAAACTTTGCTTTGCAGGAACAGTGTTTGCTTGGCACTATAGGTAACTGTGTTACTCTGAAAAATAGATTCCTTGGTATACATTTGGAAACTACATTTGGTAGAGTTGTTCAGCATTTCCTTTAATTACACTTTACCAAAAAGATTTATGCAACAAAGATATTCCCTGTCCCAAGACTGGAGGCAGAGCCAAAAAGTTTGTATTTTAGTTCTTTTTCTTATCCATGGAAAAAGACCACATACTTTATCTTCTTGCATGTAGTAGCCTTTTCCCCTTCTTGATGAGCCTAGCATACTCTTATTTTTCTGTCATCAGTACTGTAGCCCAGAATATGCTTTTACTTTGGCAAAGCAAACTTTTTTCTTGTTGGACAAACAGTCTGCAATCAGCTCCTGACTAGTTTTTTAGTATGAAACTGAAGAACTGCAAAAATGGGTACTACTAGATCAGCCAGACTTAGCCTCCCTCATAGCCTGCAGATATTCCAGAGGAGCAGGGACCAAAATCAAAAAATTGTCTTAAAAACTGGTGTTGCTAACCATTAAGTGTGTGGTTGGTTATTGGGATTTTTTCCATTTTTTATGAAGAAACATTTCCTGATAAATGGGGTGATTGAACTACTTCTGGGAAGAGCTGACTGCATGAACTACTATAAATAGTATGGAAATATGTAAAGAGAAAGGATGTTACTTTTCTTTCCCTAGATAATATTAACATCATGGTGGATTTATCAGGATTATAAAATCAGTAAATGTGACACCCCTCCCCCCCTAAGAAATCAAAATACTTTTTTTTCTGTTTTTTTTTTCTTGGTGATTTGGTCCTAATTTTAATCTATTAATTCCTTTCTCTTTAAAGCTTGCAGAGGCTTACAGTACTTCTGAACTTCAGGCATTTTGTTTTTCCTTTTCTGTATAGAGGTTTCCCAGGGAATCTTCTTGAAGAACTCCCTTATGTTCCTCCTGTCCCCACCCTTTCCAGAAGAGAAGCAGGTATATAGGTTTTAAAAAAGTATTAATCCGTCCAAATGAAATAATTACAGTATTAACACAACCAAAATGGTTTGGCTGTAAATCTCTTTGATTTTCATTTTCTCTTCTTCATTTTCTCTTATTGATTTATTTTTAATATTATACTTCTTCCAGTTCTCCAGACCACCACAGACTTCCCTAGGAAAATAAGTAATACCCAAATGTCTTAAATAACCTAAAGAAAATTCCCTCTGTTTTTTCAAAAAAAAGACTACAAACCCCAGCTGTGGTCACGTTTTTCCACATTTTCACTTACCCATTATAAAGAAGGTTCCAAGTTTTATCTTTGAGTGAAAAGAGGAAGAAGAAAAAAAACAACAGATTCACTTTCATAAGTGAATCCAGTAGAGAAAGAGCAGCACAGGGAGAGCAGTGCTGAGAAGATAGCCGTCCCTAAGAGTTCACAGCCTCTAGACTATGGACCTCTACATTTTACAAAGCATCTTCTTCTTTCTTCCAGGTATTCCAAAATCCAATTGTAAAGAAGTCCTAGTGTGTATGTGTAGGTCTTGTTAATAATAAGACCTTGCCCAGTTTTGGAGGTACAGCCAGGTAAATACCCCAACCTATACGCTGGAACTGAAGTTTTTCTCTCTCAAGTTTATCAGTATAAGCACATTTGACAAAATAAACAGTGGTTTTGAACATCTACCAGGTTTTTAGTTCTCTCCTTGTTTACTGCTTCCCTTACTTGGGCCATATTTCTTGTCTGGTCTTCAAGACATGTACTGAATATGTTAGCTGGGGAAACCCAATGAAATTCTGTCTAATTGCTACTCTGCCTGTTTAGAACACATTTTTTACCTTACCAGCATACAAAGTAGAATCAGCTATTTGGTCCATATGCTTCATGGTGTACTCAAGCTATGTTCATCTTGAGCTAGGAATTCATATTGGAGTGATATTGTTTTGAGGCTGGGTAGTCAAATGTTTCATAACTTCTTCACAGTCTTACTAGATTTTATCACCATAGTTCTGCTTTATACAGCAAGCACTTCCTGAAACAGTGTAGGTGTTTCATAGTTTACACCTATGTATTACGTTTAATGTGACTCCCTTGCAGTGGAACATCTCTCCAGATGAAGCAGAGTTTGAGCCTTCCCTACTACAGCCAAGAGAAAAAGAAATCCCTTGTTATCTCAACATTTGTGCCAACTTGCCTTATTTTGCTTTGATATTCAGGGGCACTCCTGAAACTGAATCACAGTAAACAGTTCAAACTGGAAGTCTCAGCCTTTACTGAAAACCAGAAATCACTATGCGACTGATACCTATGAAGAATAGAAATCTAATTAAAACATTTGTTACTGCACTTAATGATTGCAACTGCCTGATGCTGTTAGAGAAGCTAGAGGTGATTTAGAGACAAAATGGTTTCTGAGTGATGCAAACGAAGAAGGTAGAAATTATCTGGGAACCAAAACCCAAAATGACAAATCAATTCAGACAGCTCCCTCTATTCCCTTGATAACTCTGGTTACCATTTTTTTTCTGCAAGTTTCCTGGTAAATTTTGCCTGGATGCTGTTGTTTACTCCTCCGGGATCCTGGAAGGCAACCCACAACCTAGGAAACAGAGGACAGGAATATTGCATCAGAACATTTAACATAGGCAATCTTTAATACTTGAAGTAGCTATTTTATCTATTAGTAGGAAAGACTATTATATATAATAGTCTGATTATGAGTAATTGTTTTAGTTCCAATTAAGATCTTCAGATTAATTTCCTAAATACCAGCAATTACTCACTATACTAGAAGCTGAGCCATAAGCTGTCCTGATGCTATTCGTGCAAAGGTCTTAAATCTCCTTTGCATCCTTGCAGTTTAACTCAGCCATATCTCCCCTCTTCCTTTTACTTCCATTGTTTCATGTCTCAAGTAAAGATATTTTTATCTCCTTTTTAGGATTAGGTGTAGTCTTCTGCTGAAAATCTGCAGCTGGACATAATCTGAACTGATTCTGCTCTGCAGTAACTGCATTATACTGTGGTAAATCCTAAATGTCAGAGTGCATGACTTCTGCTACGTTATAATTATTGGTAGTATTCTGTGGCCAGTTTAGGCAGGGGTAGCGGGCCTTGGAGGGTATCAAGTGGAAGTGAGCTGTGGTAGGTGGTGTACCGGTCACCGTGTCTCCTGAAGAAGGCCAGAAAGCTGCAAGGATACCAGAGTTCAAGGTGTGAATCTGGGCGAGTACTGTTGTTGCAAACATATACAAATCCTTGGGGGACAGGGAGTTTGAAGACAAAGTAATTCAAGGTGTTAACCCTGCATAGTGAGCAGTGCACAAGGAGCATACATTTGTGCTTTTGGCTGTTTTGCAAGTAAAATTTTACACCCTAGTTTCATCAACCAAGATACTTACATGAACAGTGCCAACTCTCTCCAAAGTTCAAGGAGAGGGGTGCTGTGAGTGCCTGTGATCCAGGCCTATAATCTGTGGGCAAGGAGCAGAACAGCTTTTTCTCTAATGACCTGATTGTCTTGTTGACTCGGCTTTTAGGGAATTTTGGGTTTATCAATTTTTCTTTTGAGAAATGCGGGTTAAGTGGTATGTGTCAAAAGTTCAGTGTAAATTTAATTTTTATGATGTTTTTGTTTGGCATAGCTCCACTTTAGAGAATCCTTTATTGCAGCAGAATTAATGCATTGGTAAAGCTGTTCCCTACAAAACAGTTTACAGTAGCTGACAGCATCAAATGTTTTCTAGGCACTACATTCGCCACCTAGCAACCATGCTAGGGTAATCTTGCTGCAAGTCATCCATGTGTGCAGTCCTGTCAGATAAAAGGACTGTGCTGCAGGATTACCCATGAGTCATTAATCATTAATGACAAGATATCTTTCTTACAATACAAAGTGCCCTGCAGATTCCCTGGGGTGAATGCACAAGACTTCCAAACAGCATTACATTTTTCTGTAAAAGAAAACTTACATGCTATTCCTTATGGTGAGGCCTCCAGACAGCAGTTATTCCCTGGAAGGCAACTTTTTTAGGAAATATTTGAACTTTTTTCTTCCACTGTACTTCAGAATTCCAAAACTGGATATGCATATTCTTTGAAGCTGATATTAATTGCTGTAAGAAATCAGATCACTTCACTACATGGAAAAGTCTGTTAGCCTTTAAAGACATTTATTTATTCCTGTCTGTTCCCTGGATGCTCTTACACCCTGACTGAATACCTGCTCTGCATTTTGTAGAGATCTCTGTCTCTTGAAGATCCTCGTCTCTACTAGACCTTCTTGTGAAGGCTATTGAAGCTATACTAATAATAGACAGTCTGGATAGCCTAGACCTCTCCAGAGCTGGACACTGTAGTTGTTCCCATGCTAGTAGCTGGCCTACGGCACTGGCTGAGTGCTAGTAGAAGACAGCATGCTGTCATGGGGCTTGTAGGATATTGCAAACTGAGTAACAGAACATATTGTGAACAGTGCTGCTGGAGAGGGCAGTTATTTATGAATACAGGGCAATTCCCTTAATTCCTTTAGGTTTGTGAAGAGTCAAGAACTCTATGGTGAGACTATTAGCAGCAAAACCAGAGAACAGTTAATCTAAAGACCAAGAAAAATGTTTAAAAAGCTAAAGGAGAATACAGAGCACTAGGAGACAGTGACAGCACTACCCCAGCAACTTATGCAGGTTATCTCAAAACACAATAGCCCCTTTCCATTTTGCTTGTTGCGGTACTGTAACCATAGAAAGACTCTGAAAGTAGCTTCAGGTAGGGTATAGGATATGAAGTGATTCTGGAAATGGTCCTCTTGCATTAGGTATGCCTTATTTTAATAGAAAAATCCACAAAATTTGTAGGTATTCAAACATGAAAGGTGTTACTAAGGTGGAATTTACATCTGTGGACAACTGCAAACAGTTTTGCTTTGTGCAGTGTATGGTTTTCCCTGGAGCTTATTTCTCGTCAGGTATCTGGGTAGGGCTGTGACCAGTGTGGTTATTTGTATCTCATATTTCCATTTTAAGTCGTGGCAGGTTACTTCTGTTTGCTGGAGTGTCAATAATCAGTGTAGTCAGATAAGATTCATGTCTATGTATATGGCTTAGATTGTATTAATAGCCTAAATTGCTTTTCAGTGTTTTATTCAGATTACTAGTTGTTACTCAAACCTGCGGAGCAGTGCAGAGCATCTTCAGCCCGTTGGTGTTCATGTATGTGTTTCAAAGATGCATTTAACCTGGCTATCAGTCTTGAATAATATAGAGGAAAAATGTAACAGCTTCGATGGAGTTGCTATTCCAGTCTTTCAGGATGCAGACAGGCCTGAAATGCTCTTTCTGTGGTTCCTCTGGTATATGACTAAGTTGTGCATTTTCTGATTGTTTAATGGGATGGTATTTACTAAATACAGATCAACAGCTGTAGCTGAAAGACCTACAATATGCTCAGGAATGAAACGTACATAGTGGGTCAAAACACCAGAGGATATGTGATCTCCAGACTAGCAGGCAGTACAGTTCAGAGGGTTGAAAAGCTTAAAAAAAACTGTTGGGGAAACCTATTATACAGCTCTTCAGCTATTCAAATGCTAATTGGGTTTATTTGAAACAAAGAAAAACAAGAACTATTTGGAATAGAAATCAGTGTATTACCTAAAGACACAAGGGAGTCCAGTGATTTTACATTTAACTTGTGACAGTGCAGACCCTGACAGCCAGTTCTGAAAAAATTCAAATTGGAAGTGACTCAAAAGATTATCACAAACCCAACACAGCACTTAGACTGGGTTTATGGCTAATTTCAAGACACTTGGAAAGCCTCCTCAACACAACTGATCTCCTTTTTACAATGCTGGGCAGAAATGTAAACAGATCATTCTAGAGACCTGTTCCATACTGCTGAATTAATACAAAAAAGCCTTGTAAATAAATACTCTGACATCCAGAGTGGCAGCTATAGACATCTATAGTGTAGATGTGCCAAGAATAGGAAGTTAATTCTCTGATAGTAAGATGCCAGACAAGGCAGTTAGTGAGATGACACAGATACCTAGGTCTACTGAATATCCATTTTCTATTAGTCTCCTTTATGCTCAGGCTCCTCATGGTTCCTTCTCAACTACATCACCTCATCTGTTGTGCTTATGGGGGCTTGAGAGTGCAGCAGTACCAGCCTCAGCCTTGTTACGTGTGGTCATGCCATACATATTAAGTGCTTCCAAGAACTCCCTCTTGTAGTTAGAATCAGCTTGCCTAGGAGAGGGTGCTCAGGAAAATTAAATGTGCAAACTTAACAGGCATTCATTTACCCCAGTTCAGTGTTCAGTCAAAGATACGCCCTTAGCTAAAGCTCACACCTTCTCAAAATCAGAGCCTGTGCAACAGTCATGCAAATTAACTGCTTCAAAGTTTTAAGTAGTTTTATGTCTGTTCCTCTCTGTCCTGTGAAGCTGGGTATCAGCTAAAGGAAAAGAGGGAACGGAATGGCAAGTGAGGGAAAACATGGGCCAGCCTTCCAGGTTGCCTGACTTGCAAAGGAAGAATCATTCTCTTGCACTGACAGGGAAATAATGTTCTCTGAACTAGTCGTATTTTCTCAGGGCTACAGTGTTCACTTAACAGCATTTTCCTGCTTTAAGTTCATAACCCTGATGACTTCTCAACCTGGCAGAAAAATGACCCTCTCTGCTCTTGACCGGACTACTGCTCAGTATACATTGCAACCTCTTCTGTGTCTCATGTCACATTCAGCCATATTCCATTTTATTGCTTAGAATCCAAGGAGATTACATTAGATGTCACGCAGGCACGTGGTCTGAAGTAATGCTACAGTAAGAATTCCTAAGTCACTTTTCTCTGTGTCTTTCAACACATTTTCCATGACAAATTGACGAAAGTCTTCCAATATGTTACTGTAGACCTTAATAATATTAGCATGCCAGTCAGTCTTCTGGACATGTTGTTTGTTTTGCATGCTGAATGGAAATATCTGAATAAGTTGTTAGTTTGTTACAGCGTTCTCCACTCAGCTGCATATTTATTTACCTTAGCTAGTTTGGTTTTAGTTTGTGTTCCTGTATACTTTGTGAATGTACAAAACCTTTCTGCATTATTTTCCTGGTAGGTATGGCAAACTGTAATTATCTGCTTTAAAAATCCATTTATGGAAGTATGGTTAAATATATTACCTGGACATATGTGCAGAGTGCATTTGGCAGTTACTTGGTTTTGAATTGCTTTACCACATTACATGTAGCTGCTGTCTGTGTTGGTATATCATCACTGTAGTTCTGTAGAACTACTTGAGGTTACTAACGCTTCTAATCATCAATAGTTAGTCTCCTGCTACCAATGTTAAACAGATTAATATCATTCTTTCTATGTTGGGTGAGGCAAAGTTGCTACAGATGACAGAACCCCAATGGGTATGAACTTATGGTTTTGAAGTTCCACCTATCATGGGCCCAACTTGGTGTTTAGGGTTGCATGCCAGAGATGCTGAATTCAACTGCAGAAACATAGAGAAGTTGTGGGTATTCAGTACTTCTGAAGAAAGTCTTTTGTACTAAGGGCTTTGGTTCCAGAAGCCAGGCCTACAGTATGTTTCCAAATTTCCTGGCAACACTTGAGTTATAGAAGCAAATTGTCCTAGGTCACATAGGAAATCTGTGCCAGATCTAGCCACAGAACCCAAATCTCCTGATTCCCATTTTCCCATAAATATGCTGAATATTATTTCTCCTTCATTATTTTAACTGTAATTATGAATCTTAAATGCTTTAGAACTGTGCATGCTACTGAAATGCTGAGTTGTAGGTTAACAACATAAGAAATGAGGTAATGCCAGCAAATCATTGATGAAGGAAACATGCTTAAAATCTTTTATTGTAAGTGTGCTTAGTCTAGCTGAGGTATTCCTGTAAGAGCAGCAGACCCAAACAAGCTTTTTGATTGACACTTCAGATGAAGTATTCAGCTTCAGCATTTGCCCTGTCTTAATTTCTCAGTCTCAGGTAAAGATTTGTAGTATCCCATTAAGAGCTAAAAAAAAATGGTGGCTTAGTTTAGGAAAAGCTATAAACACCTTGGCAGCATTTTTTTTCCTCTCTTTGTGGTTAACTGCCTTCTCCAACAGCTTTATCTACCCACTTTCTTATTAAGAAAATGAGGGCAGAATTGCTTCCAGTGATGCTGTTCTCAATGGCTTTCAGTTCTTCCCATCATCTGGAAATATTTTGGAAGCTTACTCTCCACACTCTGAATTAGTAAGCATTTTAGGTCTTGTAATATTGCAGCCAGTCTTATAAACTCTGGTACCTCTAGTATGAGTAGTACTAAGCAGAACAAAGGTTACAGGATAAACTGCAGAGAGAACTATTTGAGTATTACTTTTCTTGGTGGTGTCTCTTTGTCCCTTAGATTTACTGGCTATCAGATTTCCTTAGCACCTTTGGCTGACAGATAGAAACCCACAGATAAAACAAAAACAAGCAACCAAACAAGAAGAATGCCTGGCTGCGCAGGTGTTGTAAGGCAGCCTTCTCACACTGCAGGCTGAGAGGCTCACAGTACCACTTGCATGTTGGAAGAAGCTGGAATTGCAAAGTTAAGATGAATCATGATTCTGTAAACTATTCTTAGATCTGAAGATGACAAGAAAGCCTGTACATGACTGTTTTGGCCGGTAATCTGCAGCATATAACAGCTAAAGCAGTTTGCTCAGAACCTCTGACTTTTTCTTCCGTTACTATTATGTGTATCTGAGCCCTTTATGCTGAATTTTTCCTCCAGTTTCTTTTGTAGAAACCTAATGATTTGCTTGACCAGTACTGTTCCAAATAACTTCAAAAGTTGCCAGGAACTAGACAACCCATGTCTAGCTTTCTTTTGTGTATTGCAGCCCATACTACTAAGCTCAGAAACCCATGAGTCAATATATTCTTGTCAAATGCCCCTAGAGAGGGGATTAAAATGCCAGAAAAAAAATAATATTGGGTTATTTCCTTCCATTTAAAGAGGTAGCTTGAATACATTTTCAAAGTTTCCTTTGTAACAAGGAAGAACGGAAGAGTACACTGAAAATAATGAAAACCAAGATTCTTATCTTTCCAAGGGCTTGGACTTAAAGAAAAGACTATATATCAGAAAGCTTGAGATGGTAGCAACAGAGCACAATTCCAAATTGAGCTGCTAAACTCAATTTTCCCAGATATCCTAGTCTTCAATCAAATGTGACTAAGTTGTTCTCAGTTTCAGTATCAGGCACTGGTATCTAACTACTGCGAGTAATTTCAAAGCTCAGTGAATTTTTGTCCAAGATAATATTTTATTAAGTACACTCTTGCACAGGGAATTCAGAAAACCTTTTCTAGCAGTGTCTAAAAATCTTTAAGCCTCAGTCAACTTTAAGATTTTCCTCCTTACAGAACAAGCCTATATTAGGAGTTACTAGACAAACTGCCAAAAACAGCATTGAGGAAACATCAGAAGAGCAAATAAGACTCATACTTAAGCCTTCCTCTTAACTGGACTTGGCAGCAGTATTTACAGGCTGCTCGTTCTGTGAAATAAGGGCAATAGTTAACTTCAGGCAGATTTGGACCTAGACCATAGCTGGAGGATAACTTTTCTGAAGAAAAAAAAAAAAAAGATTTGCAATATATCAATAGATAGTGCTTTGCCGTTTTTGTTGATAGGGAGTGAATAGGCTAGTCGGGCGATACAGGGCTTGGTCTTTGCAAGTATTTGACTCAGGTGTTGAGTGAATGACTGCGGATGGGGTAGAAGCTCTGTGTCACTATTAGACTAATGAGTGATGAAATTGGTTCCATTGCCGATTTGTTTCCATCACATTTCCATGGATTGTAATCAGAAGCACCCAAATCTATGAAGGGATCTGTTGGCATGGTCAGGTAACTTCCAGAAAGGCAATTCACTTGTCCCTTAGGCTGTTCCTTTTCTTTGCATTAGTTGCTGTCTCTGCAGACCTGCATGTTCCTGGCAGAAACACTTTTGTTCCAGTGTTCCCTGGAACAAGTTGACTTTTTTATTTGCTAACAATTTCGTGTGTATCAGAAGGGTGAGTAAAAGTGGAATCCTTGCCTGCACTGTTTTTAAATAAAATACTGACTGTCACACTTTCAGAAGATTAGCAGCAAGATTGCAAAAGCTCTTCACGTGTTCTGGTAGCTGTCAAGATTAAATTTGCTAGTCTGTTTTTTAAAATGTGTGAACACAGATGAATTTATAGTGGAAACAGCACCTCCTGCTCGACATTAGCTGTGTATGGCAAGGCTTGGTGCAGTGCCCGCATTTGTGCCTAGCAGTAACACAGTGCTACGTTGCTGCCCCAGAACATCAACAGTTCACACTCACATCCAGGCTGGGTTAAAAGCAGGCACACTCACTACTTTTCTAAGCTAGCAGTGCAGTGGACTGTATTGAGCCAGGTGCATCCTGTGTTCACACTAAAAACTGGCAGAGCAGTGAGTTTTGGCACCAGCTGGACAATACTTGGACTTTGCATTCAAGCTCCCTTTTCCATGTGCATTCGCATGCAGTTCTACCACAATTAGCCAACCCTAGAATTAGAGAGGATCCTGGTTTTGCAGCCAAATTGATGGATTCAAACCTATGGTTGGGATTTTTTTTTTTAGAATGCCTTTTCCTACTGTATTAGATGACTACTGTTTATATATGTAGTTTTAGGGATTTGAGTTCTTTCTTCTTTCCTCCAAACCTATCCTTTCACTTAAGCAAAAATGATCCTACATTTGTATTCTGATTACATAATACATAGCCTAGTAAAAATAAACCCCACCACCTGTCTGTGTCTATGTAGCCGCAGCCAGTGACAGAAACTGTGGCCCACACTCTTGTGTTAGCTAATTTACTGTACTGAAAAGGCAAATTGGTAAATGGAAGTCATCTGAGGGTCTTCCAGTGAAGACTGTGTTTAAAGTTAGCTAGTATAAAACTGGTCTGCCTTTTTCTTTTCTTTTTCCCTTTCTTTAGCCAGAAACTTTGCTATGACTTTGAGGCTAAGGTGATGGTGCCTGTGCAAACAGCAGAAAGCATTCAAAGCTTCTTTAATTGAGGAGCAATGGGTTTTTACTTGCTCAGGTTTGCATCTTCCAGGTCACTGCTCATAGCACAGTTTTGTTCAGGTAAAGATACCATGACATGATGCTTCTTTGGATGGCACGTGCAGTGCTTTACAAATCCAAAGTGCAAATTGAAAGCTTTGAGCTATGTTTAAGTAAAGGTACAGCAAAAAGATTCCTTAGCAGCATGGAAGAGTCAACTTCAAAACACTTACCTCCCCTTGCTATGCAGCAAGCCATCCTACCCTAGTGTACATAAACAGGTGAACTGCTCAAAAGTTTTAAGCCTTTCAGGACATGACAAGTTAAGAAGGCAGAATACACATTTATGATGTCAAGCAGAGACAGTTCTGTGTTAGATTTACCTAGGGTCTGAGCTTGTGAAGTGTGACAGACTTCTGGCTGGGAAACCATTTTGTGCACAACAAAAACAAGCATGCTGTCATGCCAGCATGTTCAGAGCTGGCTGGGAGCCATGGAGCATGACAAGAGCTAGTGTAGCTTTGTCTGCACCTGGCTGTGGAGTAATGTCTGGGGCAGATGGGGACCTGGAGGAATGCGTGGTGGGGGCACAAGTGTCTTGTGAAACTGTTGTGTTTGTGATAATATGTAGTTTCACCCTAAGCTGTATGCTCCCTGGAGTGCTGTGATTTCTGTTTCGTGGTGGAAGGCAGGAGGGAAACATATACTAATATATATATATATATATATATATATATATATATATATATATATATATACTACTATAGCTTGGGAAGCCATAGAACAGATGCTACACAGTTCCAGTGATAATTATCACTTATTTGTATTTCTTTATAGCACATTTATCAAAAGGTGCAGTTGAGCTCTTTTGTAGAAGTCTTGATCTTGCTCTGTTCCACTCTTTTCAGGGCAGGCTAAATGTATTCCTGTGATAAATGCTTTTTTTTGCCCTCTTTAATTTCCCAGTAAGTTCTGAAGTGACTTGATCATGCCAATGAATCTAAGCAGTTTTCATTCTTTGTAGATGCTACATTTCCCCCTCCTCCCAGTGTTTGCTTTGCCTTTTGCTTTTGATAGGTGGAGAAGATCCTATAAAAAAAGAGCTGTAATTAGGACACCAAATTACTAGATACACTTAAGTTGCCACATTCTTGATATCTGATTCTGCTGTTAAGTCCATCTTGGCTTGCTTTTCTGGTTGTTGCTGAATCAGCTTAGGGCACAACTTTAAAATGGGATCAGCAGCCCTATTATTACAAATGGAAACTTTTGTTAGGCTCTTCAGTTGAGGGTCCCTCACAAAGACCCCATCTCTTCTGGCAAATACCTTATGATACCTCAATTTTCTGCTGTTGATGTGTTCCTTAGGAACTGTTTAGTATGTGAGCTAAAGGAATCACATGAACCATGCCAATGCAGAGATTACTACACATAGGCAATGAGTGAGTCAAGGGCAAAGAATCGGTACAAAGAGCAACTACAAAAAGGTAACAGTACAATGTCCAATAGTGAAGGTGTAGAAACACTGCTGCAGCATGATGTTATTTGAAGTAGCTTCATAGTTTGTATGGTATCTGCTGTCTCAGGGGAAGAATCTGTGCATTCTCTGCCATATGGACTGGCTGCCAGAGTAAGATTTCATTAAAAAGGCTCCTAAGCTCTAATCCTGCAGAGATCCTGCCCTATTATTCAGGATGTGATAGAAATGGAGAAGAAAATATCTAGCCCTCAGCCACATTAAGTATAAATATGCAGCTGCAGATGAGTAACTATCTATCTGACAAATTAATTGGCCTAGAACACCAAAATATTTAAGTACTATTGAAAGTGCTATTATGTAGAATGAATAAAAATAGCTTATCCTTTAAATGGCAAAGTCAAGGAATACTTGCTAGTCTAGGTTAGGAACTTACCAGTCTTTGCACAAGATGATTCCTTTCTTTTGAGTGAATATTAGAACTGATGCATTGACAGAGATTGTATCAGCAGTCCACTAGCTATTTTTGGAAAATATTTATATTCAAAACTATACTTGGCGTTTGAAGAGTTTTGCCAGCAGTGCTTTGGACAGTTGTGGCTGTAGCCATTGGTATGGTTCATGTGATTCCTTTAGCTCCCGTACTTCATAAGGAACACATCAACTGTTTCAGTGTAATTCATATTGAATATGATCTTCAGAAGAAGAGAAATTTGCCAGTTGAGACTGCATCCATTTCTTGTGTTCCACCTGCTTTTTCTGACAAACTAGATAGAGAATTTCTGTAGCAGTCCAAATTACTCAATAAAACACACACATAAAAGTGTAAGCTTTCCAAAGCATATTCTTTTAGTGGTACTTTCACGGCAGATCACAGAACATGGGTTTGGAAACGGGGCATATTTAGGAGGCTTTCTGAAAGTTAAATTACTAGTGATATTACCAAGGCTTCTAAATGGGTTCTACTCCTTGCAGTAAGAAATAGATATGAGGAAGGTTAATATAACCAGAGAGACATTTTGGACTGAACAGACCCTGTAATGAGCAGCAAGAAAACCTTCCTGGCAAAATAATGGAATTTTTGACACAGTGCTGTTTTTTGAATTTATCACTTTTTTGCAAGCTAATGAGGCAAATGCACCTATATAGCTATAAAATTGTCTTCTGCTTCCTGTACTTAGTGTTCAGGGTTTGCAAACTGTCTGATCTGTACTGAAAAGACACAGGGGTTGCTGCATGCCTAATTATAGGGGATTTTGTCTGTCCTGTTCCTTCACTTCTCTCCTTAACACAATCTTCGCAGGCTAAATCAATTTGCCATTATGGTAAACATCTCTCCATATTGTGTAAATTAAGATAAATGAAAGGTTTTTCTCTATGAAAATTGTGATTTATGAAATTTTAACTACAAGAATAGATATCTGTTCCTTTATTCTCTTCAGATTTTGTTCAGGGATGGGGTTTGTGCCTTTGTTAGGAAAATTCACACATATTAATTAACCTAATTGAACCTTTCATAGAAAAAAGGTTACAATGTTTAACAGATCAGATAAAGTGCTGTCTCTAATACACTGAAAAAAACCTTCTTGTAGATACCTCTAGCCAAGCAATGCTTGAGTAGTGTCTTGCAACTGTGGATATTTTTCCAGCCTTTGAGTTAGAATGAGATGTCTTTCTCTGCTGCTGCATTTCTTTTCATGTATAAAGTCTTAATAAAATACACAGTTCTTCTGGGAAAGCTTGTATTTTAGTGCCAGATGAATTGTTTATGCACCAGCACTTACAGAAATGGAATTGCCATATGTTGCTATACTGAAGAAGAATGAATACTGGCTTTTAAACTTACACATAGAGAGAAGCAGAAAAACAACAAATAGTGCATTAGAAGCCTGTAAAAGTTACTCTGTCTGAAATTAGGCATTTAATATATTCTTGTAGTTTCTGTTAAACAGTTCAGCTACTGTGTGATTCACTTAAGTACTTGAAGCAGAAACACAGAATTTACTACAAAATATACGTTCATTAAATGTTTTAATTTGCCCAGCTGAAAGACTATAATACAATTAATCAACTATACATCTGTAAAGATGCTTTTCCTTTAAGTGTGACTAGAGAAAGATTTTTAGAAGAAAATGTTCCATTATGTGTGTAGAAACAAAATCAAATGCATACACAAGCCTTTGAAGTAGGCAGAGAACTGGTCATGGGATAATAGAATTATATAATGTCACTGAAATTGGAGTAAGAGTCCTGCAAAATATGGGCATGATGTAGGCAAGTATTAAGACAGATGGTGTTTAGTTACAGATACAGACAGAGCCTGCAGTTCCCTTATTGCAGTAAGGTCACAGTCCTTATTTGGATTCACTGAATTACAGGTTTTCATTTATGAAAGTCCCATTTTATAAGTGGTTCCATTTGTAATTCAGAAAGGTCAAGGGGGGGACGACAAATTATGGATACTTCTGTATGTTATGTGACAAAAGACATGTCCTGAAGTACCATTTCAAATGGTTGTAATAATCTTTACTCTTAATAAGTCTTTTATAAAAAGGACTTCACCAGAACACGAACCTGTAGAAACACAGACTTCAGAAACTAGGGTGAGGTCATGGACACTTATTCCCCATTATGCCTCAGTGTGATCTTGCACACAGTCACTGAAGATTTCATTACCCCAAAGAGATGTAGATGCCTAACTGCCACAGAGTCCCACGGGGACTTAGTTTCTGTGCCTTAGTCTAAAAAATGAAACTGATTGTTTCCTTTCACAGCATGAGATACTGTGTACAATATGACCCATGCAAATATAGATAACTGTTTGGGTTTTTTTTTACATAATACAGCTTAACACCAGATTCCCAGCAGCCACCTCCCATAACAGTGAGCTTGCCTCTACTTTGTGCTGAGTGTTAGAGGTGTCCAAGCTTCTCTGTGGGAAGCTTTAGCTCTGTGCTGCTACAGGAGCTTGAAATAATTCAGCTATTTCCAGCTACCTCTGCATTTCACCAGTGTTTGGAGTGGTGAGACATCCAGGAATGAAGAGGTTCTAGAGGAGAACCTATCATCCATAGGACTAAGTACAGTGGAGTTTCCTTTGGAATCCACTAGTACCATGGTCTGGGAACTGTAAGAATTACACGTTGCTTATCAAATGTGTAATACATCTTCTGGTTTTGTAAATTTATTTTCAAAACAAACCAAGTCATGTCTGCAACAGTGACAAGCTCTTGGTCATAATCATTAGGTGGAATTAAGCTACAGGATATGTGAGCACTCTTTATGACCCTTCATGTACAGCGGGCAACCAGCATGTTGTTGCTGTCCTTATCTATGGCTTAAATTCTTTTTTGGTTTCCTTTCCAGCCCTTCACTCCCAAGTAAAGATGAGAACGCAAATGGTTTGCTAGTAGCAGGAGACTCAAACTCTAGTGAAAAGGACAATTAAGTAAACCCAGGTAAAGGATTTGCTCTGCAGGCAATGTCATTACTTGTTTGTCATGACTGGATCTAGAGGGGAATCTTGCCTCCACTTTTGCTATTTCAGTGCATTAACAGTTCATTTTTGTGCATGTCCCCAGAAAAAATACTTGGATTTGTAGGAACTGCATGCATAGTTTAGGGATGTATTTGGATTTATACCAAAATTAGTTAGACTCCATTTAGATGTAGAAAGAGACAGCTACACCAATTCCATACTGATTGTTCTCACTCTTACAACATTTAGCATATCTTTAAAACTCAGGTAATAAATGCAAAGCAAATTGTTAGATGTCATGTTTTACAAAGAAAGATTGAAAGGAAGACAGGAATCCTGTTGGTACACATAGATTAATAAAGAAGTTAAATGGATTGTAACTTTTAAAATTCTATCATTTTGCATGTAAAAACTCATTACCTTTGAACTCTTGTGGTCAGTCAGCCATCTTGAGTCTCCTTCTATAATCTGGTTATAGTGACTGTAACAGCATGCACTTTGTTTTGACTTTAATGGGAGAAGCCTGCTATTCCCATGTTAAAGGTTCTGGGTTGATTGCTGCTGACCTCTCTGTAGACAGGCACGTTTCACTATATATGGAAATTATTCAGTTTTTCTGCTTTATTGAGTGTTCTAGGTCTTACATTTCTACCTAAAAATAGGTTGCAGTAGCTCAGTCTATGGGGGTACTCTTTACCACTTGAAGATGCAGATTACCATAACACTTTCCCTTTTTTATTTCTTTTTTCAGTGTTCTAAACTTAAAGTAGCTTTAGCTAATTGGCAACTTGACTTTTTAACAAGAGTGTAAGAAAATTTTAATTAAACTACTTGTTCTAATGAATTGTTAATCTCTCTAGCCTACACAGAAGATATAATTACTATGGGATCTCTAAAATGATTTTTCTGGGAAATGGGGCTGTAACTCCATGATATTCTTTGCTGTAGAAAGTGTTTAAATGCATAATGAATATCTCTTTATATTTATATGCCATGTGCTAGTTTGTCCAGACTTTCCTTTTACTAAATTAAACAAATAAACTAATGCCTGCTATATGTGACTAAACATGGAGATGTTCAAAAGCAGTAGCTTAAAGCATGAGAAATACGTGCAATTTTTGTGTTAGGAATAAGAATGAGACTGATGCCATGGCTGTCTGATGTATGAAGAGTGAATTACAAGTCTGTGAAGTCAGACTTTGCCACAGTTAGAAATTAGACTTGCCAAATCCATAAATAATCCTTTGTATGCATATTATTAATTAATAGATAAACACTGTTTTATAGTGCTTCTACTAGATATGTCACATGCCAGCTAGATCACTGTTTACTGACTCCATTAAAAAAATACTCTAACAGAGACTTCAAACATAGACTTACTGACTCTGATTCAGGTGATAGTGTACAACACTCAGTACTGTATGATTGCATTCATTCATGTGAATGAAATGGCTTGCTCATATGATCCTACAGAACCCAACCCTGTTGATTTTTGGAGCTACCGAGCTCTCTCAGCTCCCCAGGCAGCCACTGAGATCTCTGGGTGCTCAGATCTTACAGAACTCCACCCCACTGCAATATGGCTGTAAATCACAACACAACCCTGTTCTGCATGACATTGGACACAGATTCTAGCTACTTGATTTCAATTTGAAAAATACACATAAAATCATCCTGGCCGCTGCCACTTTTTACCTCTTGAAAACAAGTTATTTTTCTTCTCTAACACAGAGTAAAAATAACACTGAACCCTCTCATGTGCTACTAAAAAGACTGAAAGAGAATGGTTAAATTTGTGGAAACTTATTGGCTTCATAGGAAAGGTATGCCTTGATTTCTTCAACATGACAGGCCTGAATGCTTGCAGAATTAGGAAAGCAAATGCTAACATAAACAGGACAGAAATTAAAATTAAGATCAGTATTTTGTGGAGGGGAGGGAAATACAAGTTACTATTTTATTTTCACCACAGTTTTTCAAACAAAATGGAAATACACAGAAGCTGTGAAATTTGTATATTTCTAAAATGTGTGATAGGATTCAAAATTAATAGTGTCAGATTACTATCATAGGGAATGAATTTGTGTGCTGCTGTGCCTAACAGATACGGTAGACTGCTGACATCAAAAGAAGAAACACAGTAAAAACATAGCACTTATGTGCTGGATGAAAAATTATTAATTTATAACTCTGCAGCTTTGAACTTCCTGACTCTTTGAACTGTCAATTTTCAAAATGCTTTCCAGAGCGCTGCTTTTATTTGGGCCATCCTCTCAGCACTGAACACTGAATGTAAAAATGCTTTGACTTTTCTCTGAAACATGCCTCTGATGGGAGGTGTGGGGACAAAAGGGAAGTAGAACTGTTCTAAAGGGTCTGTACCAGCTGGGAAAGTGCCAAAATGCCACTTCAGACGGTTCTGCAACCTTTTCAGACTGACAAGCCCAAGAAGAAAAGCTAATTCAGGAACCTTAAATTCAAACTTTTCTGTCTTTCTCTTCATGTGAATAATTGTTTCCTTTCACTGCTACCCACTAGTCTGCAGATGCCTGCACAGCCAGTCCAAATTAAGTGTATATTTCTTAAGCACTTTCTTTTCTGAGATTTGGCCACTTTGTAGTAAATAAATTCTTTGGAGCAAGGATTGTATTTACAGCATAACACATACAATGCTGGAGTACTGATCTGGTCAATGTCACTTCACATTAGCTTTTTACACACATCATGCCTAATACTTGAGATACCAAAATTAACTCCCTTATAATCCCAAGTCTTCCCCTGCGCACCGCCCCCCCTCCCCAAATAGCTAAAACTACTTGTTGAAATTGAAACTTCTTAAACATTTCACTTAAAACCTGAATAAATATCTATAAGACCCGATGGATTTCTCTGTATTTTTCATTCTCCTCTGGTGCTTTTAAAAAAATATATATTTGTAGCTTACAAATTGTTCATTTGTGACTGCTTTTACCACTTTTTATATTATTTCTAGGAGAAGCCTGAGCCTGTCTAAGTTTGGACTAATACTCTGTTTGGATCCAGAGACATACCCAATTAATATCACTAGCAGTAGCTCCCCTGAGTAGCTGTGCTGAATTTCATAGCTAATATGCACAATCAAGGACATTAATAGTATTTAAACATATTTATGTTTTATGTTAAAAATAATTATGTTATTTTTTTAAAAAAATAAGTTGGTGCTTATAATTTTTCTAACTACAACTTGACTGCAAATTTCACAAAGAAGGTATAAAGTTCTCAGAATTTATGCTTTCTACAAGAAAGTTACTGTGATTTCTTCTTTGGGTGCCTGCTATGAAATAAATGTTTAAAATTTAACATAAGTAACCAGGTCCCAAAATTTACATGCAGTTCCCCTGGGAAAGTCTTACTAAGACCACGGCATGTTTTGCATACGCAGTGAATTTGTTTTTCCTCACTGATGATGCACACTGAAAAGACTATTTACAGAAAGTCACATACCAATACCTCATACATATCCACCAGACAGTATCACAAACAAATGGGGATCCACTTTCAGTATGACACTCTTCAAGAGAGAGGCTTTAAAAGTGCTATTTCAGACCATGGCATTCAGTTACACTTCTGTTTCCTTTTATGAAATCCCTCGTTTTGGTTTATAACCATCTTTATCTTCAGATTCCTGTAGCAAAATCTAGGAAGTTTCTGTCTGCTGCTTTCCTGAAGGAAGTAAAAGAAATAGAGCTAGACTGGTACTGTAATAATTGCTTCAAGAAGAGAAGCAGCTAGCTAGTGCCAGTGCTGTAGCTTTCTATCGAATTGTACCTATGGCCACACAGTTCTGCTACATTTACTAAAACTGTAATGAGAAACAGTGCCAACCAACTCTGCTCATTTGGAGTTTTCTGTCATCATTTTACTGCCTCCTCCCCCAGAGAACAAGAACAGGGAATTAAATGGTGAAACAAAGGCTCTTGATGAATATAATACACTTGCATCTAATCTCTTGAAACATAAATATTAATTACTAATACATTTCACGCTCACATGCAGGTGATATATTTATACTTTTTTTGTTTCAGGCAGTAAGTCAATGTGTAGCTTTGCCTGATCACCATGACCCAAGTACAAACATTCTGAAAATAAAGTGACAAGCACTAAACTTATAAGAACTTTAATCTGTATCCTGCACTTGATAGCATGCCTTATAAAGCTCATAAGAGCTGAAGTATAGACGGACCATACATTCAGTTAAATAACATTTGAGTGTTTGTTGAACCATATCAACACTTAATAGATTGTTAATGATATTTTTGAACATGTTTGGCCATGAATATGAGATCTTTTTGAGTTTTGAACCAGAGAAAGAAGTTTGGAGTAGTAGTTTGTGGTTCCCAGGGTTCCAAAGTGTACTGGTTAGATTAGCCAGTTAGATGAACTGGAATTCCTTCTTCTCCATATCATCATTGAGGACAGCCTTTCTTGAAGTGCCAGTGTAACTCTGAACAGTCTCCTGAGGCAGAGAGAGAACTTGTTTGCTTTCCCTTCAGTTTATATATGTATAAGTAGTTTCATCTGAAAAAAAAAAAGAAAAAAATAAAGAAATGGGCAATGGCTGACAATCCTGTTTGGTAGCTTTCTTTCTAGATTTACTGGTCCATAAAGGTTAGGAAGATATAGAACCATCAAGGACATGTATTTAAACAAGTTGTGTGTTCGATATGTACTAATAATCTCCTGTGTAGGGAGCTTGCTGGAAAAGAAGTTGCTGCTGAAATCATCTTGCTTAATGGATGCTCTGCAAAATACTGACCTCTATGAAGTGTCTCCCTAAGGGGCTACAGCTGAGGTTAGGTGCAGCAAGTTAAAAACCAAAACCATCTAATTTTTTTTTTTTTAAATTTTTTTTTTTTTTTTTTTTTTTGGTCAGAGTGCAGAGGATTTCATTCCTTATCCCCTGCTACAAAAGATACCTTAGCCTGACTCTCAGGGCGCTGTGGCACTGGCTGAGGACAAAGGGAAACATATGGTGAGGGAACTGCTCATTCATGCCTATTCTGGGGCTCAGTGAAAGGATACATGTTGTCCTAAAGCAGATAGCAGAAGGTCATCCTCAAAGCAGTATTTTGTAGATTAATGTTTGTTAGGTAGATGTTTGTAGATTATTTTTAATGCCAGTGGGACCACGTCTAATTTGACATCTTTTATAGCACACCCTTAGACAATACAATACCCCCAAACACCTCCAATACACTTAGGATCCTTTCTTGTCTAGACCTAAGAACTTTTACTGAAAACTGTTTTCCTTAACAACTCAGGTGTGAGATTTTTATCATCCTTATCTATAATATGTCTCTACCTTTATCATTCCTTTTACATAATGAGGACTTTGCCAATGTGACCTATTGACTAATTTGTCAAATTCCCATTGACTGCAAAACAATGTAAAAGGAGGGAAGGAAATTCTTCAAAGGCTTGCAAAGATTTTACTTTCATTCATTACACAAGAAAGGAACTGGGATCAGGGACTAAGTTTGCTCTTAACATCAGTAGCTGGTATTAGTTGAAGGGGGGGGGGGGGGGGGGG
>JAVJGJ010000047.1:43496302-43510698 GCA_035590215.1 Microhierax caerulescens | reverse complement strand
CCCCCCCCCCCCCCCCCCCCCCCCCCCCCCCCCCCCCCCCCCCCCCCCCCCCCCCCCCCCCCCCCCCCCCCCCTGAAATAAAAGGCATTCCTTATGTAACATAGAGATACATTCTTTGTCAAGATGTACACTCACCTTTCCAAGCTTCTAGGAGAAACAAAAAGCAGCCTGGTGGCAATTTTTTTCTCATTGATTCTCTTTCATTTTCTGTTGTTTTTTTTTATTGAAGACCCTTATGATTCTTGCTTCAACACAGGTAGTCTGTGTCGTTAATGAGAATACATATGGTTCTGAAGTGTGGCTAAATCTATTCCATTAAATACATAGGACTCTGTATCCTGTTTCTGTGTGAGGCTTTTCTCGTTGTTTTGCAATCTGAGGCTTCCTTTTCAGGACAACATTTTTGAATAACCTAGTCCAGACAGTCAAACAATGCAGAGAGACTACCTTCCTATGACAAGTGAATTGATTTCTTTCTCACTGTTTGATGTCTACAACATGACAAAAGGACAAATTTTAGAAAATTTGTCTAGTTTGGACTTGGTTTAGATTGAATAGATTTTCAGATGAAAGCAGTAGAACAGTAGGGCAGCTTCTAATGTCAGTTAAAATACTCACTGTTTCCAGTTGCCCAGGCAATGAAGCAACAGGGACAGCACTGCTCAGTCTGTTGTAACCAAGGGGCTGTAGCTTGTGGATTGCTGAGTCAGCTGGCTTGCAAGGATGGCAGAGGGAGCCAAGAGGCAGTCTGCATTGTAGGGATATTCCAGAGCCCCAGACCTCAAGGAGCACACATGTTCCTGGTGTCATAGCAGACTAACTCAAAATCCAAAGAGCAGTTAATGTTAATTTGGTCAGAGATATATTGCCATTATCGTGCTACTGTAAACTTACTTAATTTACAGTTTTGGTCCTTCAAGTACAGACATTTCTGCCTGTTTGGTTTCAGGGTAAAAAATCACTGTAACAAATATTTTAAAGCTTGTACTGTAAGTGTAGAGAAAGGAACATTGGGTGAGAAGTTTGAAATGGGAAGTATGAAATGAGGCTTTCATTTTAAGAGCATCTCAATGATCTCATAATATCCCATTTTAACAATGTTTTCCTCTAGATAGACGAAAAGATTTACATGTTTTCTAAATAAAACCTGTTCTTTGCTATGTTTAAGATGCTGTTCAACAAGATAGTAACATTCCTTTTATAGGAGAAAGTAATTTTCTTGAGATGGACTGCTTTTCTGGAGATGAAATGTATGCAAAAAGCAGATCAAAGACTGAAAACGTATTTTTTTCTGCTGTGTTTATGAAAGTTAGGTTTTATATATATTTTCAACTTGTACTCTGCCTGCTGCACAGTTTTGCCTGGTTAAGTTACACCATGAAAGGTAAACACAGAGCAAGCGGAAAATGGCATGTTGGAGTTGGACAGAATAGGGATACAAATTATGCATTCCAGATGATGTTTGGACTATAGCCAAAGCTGATAGAGGGGAAAAATTGATAGGCACTCTCCTACAGAGATTAGTACCTAAAACTCAAAAAAGCCCTCTAGATTAAATTGGCAAAGATCTGTGTCATGAAGGACACTGATGTCCAGAAACAATGGGGAAGAATCTCTGTTGATACATTTTGCTCTTTTTAATATACTGGTTCCTGGAAGGTGTACAGTTCCCTCTAGCAGTATAAAATTATGCTTTTTCTTTTGATTATCTCAGCAAAAAAACCTCAATGGTTGGAATAGTACTTTTTTTTCCTCATTTTATTCTCACTTCAGGTGTGGCTTCCAGATTTTTTGGAGCCTTGATGCTAGGCCTGGATTTCTCTTTCTTGCTTTATGACATCTCAACGAAGTTCTTCAGAGGCAGCAGTAAATTTTGTTATCATTGTCTTATTTACTTAAGACATCTTAACTCGCTCTGATTCTGTAGGAAACTCCTCTTAAGAAGCCAGATTGACAGCTTAATGTACAAGCAGCTGCAGAACCAAACCTACAGGGTTTCTCAGTACTAGGCAAGCGGACCTGGAAGCCTCAAGCACCCTCCTTTAGTCAAGTTTCCATAACATGTGGATTTTGCAAGGTCTTGACTTCTTTTTTAGCCCACTAGTAAAGCAAGTTGATGCACAGAGTTTTCTCTACTTCATTTCAGGTTCCATAAAATGATTTGCTATTCTTATGGCATCCTCAATCACCTGTAAATGTAACAGTCAATGGGTTTAAATCTTTGCCAGATAGAGAGCTGCAGTTTGAATACTAATCGTCCTTCAGGCAGCAGGATGCAATGCTGTCTCTTTCTGGAAAGCCTCCTTCACCTGCAGTTTGCCCTGAGCTCTGTGTACACTTCATTTAGCGCACTGCAAGGGTTAGGAACTAACCACTTTGCCAATACACTGCTGAATCTCTCACACTGTTCCTAACACACAGAATTTCCCCTCTCTCTTCTGCCTCAGGGAATAATGAGGGAATAATGACCGGTTGTATGAGGGAGACTGGTTAATGGGTAGAAAAAGCCCACTTTTGAAGATGTAGAGAACATTTCATTTACTAGCTTTTTCCTTTCTACTTTTTTATGTCTATTCCATCCTAATTTGATATTACTTTCCTTTTCATTCCTCTTTTCCATGGCTTGTTTGTCCCTCTCTATATAACTGGTACTGTTTCAATGCCATCTTAAAGACATCTGCTTTTGTATCTCACCTGTGAACTGATGTGGAATTCGCTTAAAATAAAATTTTAAATTTGTGCGATATTCATAAGTAATATCAAGAAAAGGAGACTGTACTTCCTGAGACTGAAGTATATTTTTATAGGTAGGTGAGTTATAAAACTTCTAAAATAGGAGGCTATTAGAAATGCTGACATAATGCTACTAGGCTTCTGCCTAGAAGAAACTAATCTTAGAGTTCTCTGAAAATAATGAAGTGTTTAAGTATTGCTACAATAACACAATACTGGTATTTTAATTTTAAATGATAGAAGTTGAGCAGCTAGATTTACTTGATTTTCTCTAGTCTGTTCTGTACTCAGCTCTGCTAAGTCTTTTAACCCTAGACTGCCTGCAATGACCCATGGCTGCCCTGGATGACTGTGTACCCAAAGGGGCATCGGGAAGACAGTACATAGTGTTAAATTCCGCACACAAGCTGCTGCTTCTTAAATTAAACAGCTTTATTATCTAAGTGAATAAATTTACACACACCCCTCTGTATTTTGTCACTAATCAGACTAACTGGTATCACTTTTTATCCCAGGGTTGTGCAGAAGCTGGTTGTATAGCTTCATAAATCCAAATTACAATTACATTTAAATAGGATATTTATTTTAAGGAAATACAAAGGCCTTCATCTTATACTCTTATTACCTGCATTGGTAACTACATAGCTTAGCAGATGTAAGTAATTTAAAAACAGTAGTTGTCTTATGATGTTTCCAGAAAACTTTTAAGGTATCTATTAAGTGTGTGATTAACAGCGTGCAGAGAGCCAGATGATCTCATGCCCCTGTGATTGCAGTCCAGCACCTGATTCTGTATTCACAAGAAACTGCTCAAATAGGCATTCAGTTAATGTCAAAGAAATTGGTAATAGCATGAGGATTGTCATACTCAGAGCATCCTTTTGAAGAAGGGCCTAAAATATTGCCACTGGCAGAAAGGGAGATACACTGACAGTTCCTAAGGAAGGATCAGCATTCCCTTTCCTATATCCATGAGTCAGCTTTAGCTGTCTGCCCTTTTATTCTTTAGCATTTGCTTTTGCATTTTCATTGATGTTGAGCCCTCAGTGAGCAGAAACAGCGATTAAATTCTTCCCAAGGCTCTGAAGAGGGATATGGTAGTTGAAGGATGATAATTCAGTGAATGGCTGCGCAATGCGACCAGACAAGGGCCTATGTGGATGTACTGCAGAAGCGTTGTGTGATACTGAAAAATATCAGAGCCCTCCACAATGAACAGATTGTTTAGTTCAGTCCTTTATTGGTGATGCAGATATCCTGGTGGTTTTGATGGCTGTTAGATTTTATTTTGTATTCACGGAAAAATTAACTATACCAAAACAATTAAGCTCACTAAGGTAATGTAAACAGCAAGAGTTTCAAATGACTAGACTGACAATCAATGGAAGGGACTGTTCAAGGAGAGGCATTTTAATCCTCTATGTGTTGTAATAAGTTGTCAAGGTTGAAACCTCTTTTCCTTTTTTTTTTTTTTTTAAAAAAAAGCTAGACGTTAAGAAAAATGAGTACTTGCTAGCACAGGATCTGAAGGCTACCTATTTTAAAAAGTGAAAAACAAACCTCTTCATTGTTAAATTCAACAGACAGTGACTCTACTTACTAGTTAGGATGACGACATACATTTTTCACTGCAGGCTGCTGACAAGCAATCCAGCTGACTCCCCCAGTTGGGTTATACTTGCTTTGCAGGATGCTAGCAGCAATCACTGCTCATCGTGCTGCTGCCTTCCTTCTTGGCCAATATGAGCTTTGGAATCTCACCACTATTTCTAGCAATGGTTAAACATCCTGTCTCACATGCAGCTGATTTCTAGTGCCCTCCACCCTGTGGGGGCTTTCTACAGGCAGCAGTGTGCCAGGGTACTGGCCTAGGGAGAGCTTTGTGAAGGGAAATCCTGCTGGTTTTGTGTTTTGTGATGGAATTCTGAATGATGTAACAGCACTTTGTGCAGGTGGGCAAGAAGGAACTGGCTGTTCCTTCGCTTAGGAGGATATTGAAGTAACTACATTATAATCTGCAAAGAAACACTGCATTACAGTGAGCATTAATTCCCATACTTGAATTGACATACATATGTCAATAATGTCAGCAAAGGATGCATAGACTAAATAGATAAAGACACTGAATTATACTCCCGAGGCTGGTCTCACTGGATGACAGTTGAGACAGTCCTTGTGCAAATGGTTTGTAATACTTGTATCGTTGTTCAGTGTGTGGATTGCCCCTAGGACTATCAATATATATTCACCTTTCTTGTGATAACCTTACCTCTGTTATTCCAGTAAAATGAATTAATCTTCTGTTCACTTGTGTGAATGGTAGAAATCAAGACATCTGTCGCAGCAGTTTAAAAACTTTGGTTATAAACACATGCGCATAGGAGGTGTCTAAGAGGCAACAGAACTGCAGAAAATAAAGATGGGTCTATAGTCTGTCACTGGCTGAGTGAATAGACAATAAGAAGTGATTATAAAGACAAATTTCATTCTAGAGCATATAACAGTATTATAAATCAAACAGAGGAGGTGGTTCCTTTACTCAGTAAAAGACATATAACCAGAATCATTCAGACTGTAAGGCAGCTTGGAAGGTGTCTAGTTCAGCACACCTCTGAAAGCAGGGCTTATTTCAAGATCTGCACAAAATGTTTTACCTCAGTAGCATGTCAGAGCTCCATACAAGCAAGCGACCCATCTCCAGTTAGTATATTCACTGCAAACCCTTAAATTTTGATTAATCATACTTAGTATGATGTTAAAAGAATGCAGAACAGCAAGGAATAGCAGACTCAATAGGTTTCTGAAGTCTGCTAATTCATCCCAAGGAGTGGGTATTGCATTTATTATTTTGACAGATGTTTCCTTGTTTTGTCCTAGAGTAACCATTTAATTGCTGATTTTAGAAGATTCTCAAGCTAATAGTGTGCTGACAGCCCCAGGGGAGAAATCATGCTTTCTTTTATTTTGTACAGGAAATAAGTCAAGGTTGAAATAGTGGCAGTTCAATATGGCACGTTCTGCCTGTAAATACTGCTGCTAATTACTCTACCTCCTTTGCATTCATGTGTAAAAGGCCCCATCAACCCACAGGTATACAAACTCTAATGTTTTCAATAACTCTGCATTTATTACTAACATTTAACTGATTTGGCTCCTTCTTTCAAACTGAAATATACATCTATGTGCATAATTTACAGGTTTGAACAAGAGTTCAAACACCATCAACTGTTTCTAAACGTAGTCGTAAAGGCAGAAGGAGAAACAGATTTCAGATTCCATTCAAAGTCAGGTCTTGTTTAATCCAGTTTTGATTTCTTCTGTTCCAAGAGGTAGTAACAGTGTATTACAATAGTGTATCAAATGTTGCACATGTGGCTTTTTTCATTGTACTCTTTCCCAATAGTCTGAGATTTACTAATTTTCTTAGCTTAGAGAAAGATTTTATGAATGGCAAAAAGAATGAGAAAACAGTCATAGTGTTATGAAGGCTGCAAAAGCTTTAAGTAGCATGAAATGGATTTTCTGCTTTTGTTTGCACTTGACAAGTACCTCAGCTGGTCTTATTACAGCACAATCTTTTCTTTCATAATTATCCCTATATTATATAATTAAGGCTTTAATTACATACAGGATTATTTGAACTGGTTGAATTGTTTCTGTAGAGTTTTTAAGCAAAAACATTGGGGTTTGATTTAAAAAGGCAGGTTTTGTTTAGATGCAAAAAAAAGATGTTTTTTAAAAACAGATCATGTGTGTCAGGAAACTGTTTCTGAAAATGAACAGGTCTTTGTTTTGCAGAGTGAGGGAATATGATTGTCCCCAGCTGGCACGCAGTCACCAACCAATAGTACTGGTGCTTGTGATTTACTGGTTTTCTGGTGGCTTCAAAAGGTTCAGACATGAATCCTGGCTGCTGCACAGACAAACTCAGGGCTGCCCCCAAGTTCTTCTTGAAGGCAGGAGGCAGCAGAAGATGGCAAGGAAAGATTGACAAAATAGGCAGTGGTCTGAATGCAACAGCAGCAACTATATAAATTGGCTGTTTTTAAAAAATATACGGTATAATTTTAAGTAAATATTTGGTGATATTCCATTGCAGAATTTTGCATGAATGTTTCTGTTCATGATGAACAACAGAAAAGAAAACACTACAGAGATGAACAGTGAGGCTTGCTGAACAACTGAATATGAACAATAGGCAGATCGGAGGTGGGAGAACATGAGTTGAAAATAAGGTAGGGGTGGATGAGGAAAGGTTTTGGATAATAAAGATCCAATGTAGGTAGGAGAACCAGAAACTGATCTTTGAAGCAGTTTTTGACTGGCTAGACTACTGGAGTAAAAATGTTGTTGAAAGACATCAGCAGCATGAAGAGGCTGAAATAGCAGTTTTAATTATACCCCTAATGTATTAAGGGAAAAACAGAAGTAAAGAAAAACTCAGAATGTAATAAGACGACTGTGTATGGGGGTTTTTAATGGTGCTTGTGTGCAAGGGGCCAGGCAAAAAAGTAGGAGAAATGAAAACATTTGGTCTGAGGTGATTTCAATGTCAAGGGCTTAACAGGAGAAGCTGAATAAATAGATGAACTGCACATCAGTATTGCTCAGAGAAACTGTGGAAGCTCCTATAGCAACAAAATAACTGCTAGAGGCAATTTAAAATGAAATTGATTGCACAGAAAAAAAAATCAATGTGCAAAAGTCAGTCCAGAGAAGGGGTGAGTTAGAGGGAAAAATCTGCATGTTCCTCTAGACCTCATTAATCAGTTTCATTCTTTTATCAATACACATAAAATACTATGTAGTTTCCTCTGGGACTGTAACAGTACTTGCTGAAGGGAATAAAGGCAGCATCTGGGTTGAATGTCCAAGCAGTAGTGCTGGTGTTTAGGGAGTATTGAGGAAAACTTGTTTACCAGTGTTTCACCTCCCTTTCCATTGCTTTTTTTTTACATTTAAGCTTGATCTTTCTTCTCAGTGGCTAGTGCCAGCCAGTCCACCACAGGGATGGGAGTGCCTTGATCATTTTCTGCTGAATAATAGCCAGCAATCTGATTGATTTAACATGTATCCAAATTAGTTACTTTTAACAAAAATAAAGAATGACCAATACAAAAGCATTCACTGCCACTAACTATAATATTGTCTTTAAATCTAGAAGAATTTCCTCTGGATTTGATATTCATTAATGTCTTATTTCTTTTTGCTGAACCAGCTGGATTGTTTGTCAAAGCTCTCTGGTGTAAAAAAGAATGAAAAATTAATACAGAAAATCAAACAAACACTTTTTCTTTCCATGAAACTGCTGTATATATCTCTTCTGTTTAATGTATCCTTCAAAAATGTTTATATGCTTTTTTCATTCCCCTCTGTAGACTTTTTGCAGTGAAGGATTTTTCTGTCCTTAATAAAGTAACACCAACAGTTATTGGGGGGGCGGATGGGACACAGTCTTCAAGGGGGGGATGATTTGCCCTAGGAAAAGCAGCTGCTTTGCAGTGGGTGCACCATCCTCATCAGAAAGGCAGAAATTTATAGAAATACGAAATTATGAGCAGGAAAGTCTTGGCTAGAAAAATACAGTAGGTCTCAAAGTATCCGGGTGTTATTTCTGGCCCGAGTGTTCTAAGAACTTAGGATTTCTCTAGGCACTTTTTCTACACCAAAGTGTACCAATGAGGGGTTTAATGCTGCATTATTGTCATTAATTATGTTCACAAAATTCCACAAAACGAAAATATTATCAATAATGTGTGAAGCTGGATTAATTAGATTATATACTATTTAAATCCACTTTACAAACTGTTGCTAAGCAGAAGTACTCTGGTAGTTCAAAAGTTTTAGTTAACACTAGCTAACTTTACTCCTCTATTTTTACGGTGGCATCTGTGTAACAGTTAAGCAAAAATAAAAGTGGCAAGACAGATAATGTCCATGTTTATTTGACTATGACTCCTGTAAAGTCTCTGTTTTTACCAAAGCAAACAGGAGATACAAAATTTCCTTACAATGCAAACCTTCGTACCATGTGTGTATGAGCCAGTATTAATTAGTTTTCTTCAACACTTGTTCATAATACACTTTTCAGTTCAGCTAAATGGTAACCCATATTGTGGCTTTAGCAAAGCCAGTGGAATAATGCCAAGGATGAATCTGGCTTTGCTTAAGAAGTCCTCAAAGAAAAATGTGTCAGGATCTGCTAGGCTGACCAGTCTTGGATGAGCTATCAGTTGATGGCTGAGTCTTTATGAACATACTTTGACTCACATAATCTATAGTATGTAGGAGTAGATAGGAGGAAATTGGACATGGGACAAAAGAAGTAACGTTCTTTATTTATGTACAAGGAGCTGATGATAAGGCATTGCTCTGTTCTGAGCTGCACAGGGAGTCTAAGTCTCAGCAGTACATTAATGGCCAGTCAGTCCTTTGACATGCAGTTAGGGCAAATAGTTAAGTACACTTGTGGGAGAGAAGGGAGATGATTTGGAGAGTAGCCTCAGGAATTAAAAAGTAAGAGGCAAGAAAGTTTGCTTTCAGATCTAAGCCATGACCTTTGAAAGCATTCAATTCAACTAAAAAATGCAGCACTGTATTAGCAGGGGGAAAGATAAGTTGCTCATAGCATATTGTTGCTAGAACATTGTAATCCGTCCTTAGGGCCTGAAATAAAAGTGAAAGTAGGTCGTTTCTTTTCATTTGGATGGATACTAGTTTGCATGCTACCCAATCAAATTATTCCCTTACTCAGTTTTTCTAGAAAGTATGACCTAAATGGGATTTGTTCACAAATAACTATCAAAAAAAAATTACTTTTGATGCATCCTTGGTATGTTTAACTTGACTCTCTTATAGGTGTAGCAAATGGCAAGGAAACCCAGCCCTCTTCTGTCAGAGGCATAGCTCTTGGCTCGTGGCTAACACTTAGGCAGAACAGGTTTTCTGATTCTGGCCCTAACACAATCTGTATGTGACCATCCATAGGTTTAGTTTAAATCAGGTTATCTGTCAGTGTTCCCCTTTCCCAGAGTTATCATGAGGTGTTAATGAACCAGTGTGTCTATTTACATAGCAATTAGAAATGTGTAAAATGCTCTATTAAATATTCTAACATGTTTATTTTCATTTTCAAACTTTCGGATAAACAGTACGAAGTATAAGTTTACTGGTTTTGTCTTGTCAGTCCACCAACATTAACAGAAGCATGAAATGTGAAAGGTGTATTCCTACTGCTTTATCAGTGATTTCAATAACCATTTGCCTGATGTTCCTTCTGTATGTTAAGAATGTCTTGAAACTGAAATGCTGATTTGATAGGCATCATAAGGAGACATGCTTTTATGCCTGCATAATGTAAGATGTGAATAATCTAAATTATTCTGAGCTCCAAAACACTCTTATTCCTTAATATCAATTAGCTCTTTGTTATTATAATCCTGCCTGTAGCAGTTAAAACTCAGGTTGATTAGAGGAAAAATATCATCCAAATAGTCGTGAAGATTGTGATTCAGTCCTCATTTAAGTGGATTTATATTTGCAAAATATTCTTTAGAATGCATAGTTCTATTTGTTTCTAAGCCTATTAAATTTAAATTTTCTTGGACTACTTGGTGAAAGAAGGGAACTGGATTGGACTTGGAATCCAATATTTATTGAGCTGTGTTGTCCTAATGTGCTTTTTGGTTGTATTCCATCTACCCTACACAGCGATGGTAGGTCAAACTGTATTGGCTCTATCAATATAGATACTGTGTTACATAGAGCTTCATGCACTCAGTCAGTGGAGAGGTTTTTAATTAAAATACTGTATAATGATTCACTGTCCTCTGGAAGTTTGTATATAGTCACAGATAAACTGGTAAAATATAATGCACATCTCAAACTTCATTCTATAGTTCTGCTAGTTTTTTTGCCAAGAATGTCTTTTAAAAATTCCATCTTTTAGATTATATAATAATGACTTTGCTTTTCTGAACACAGTAACTCAAAAGATTATCTATTTTTCCCTTACCTCTCTTTTTTATATAATGTTCCAAATGTAGATATTGTATTGAGAAGTCCAGACCAATAAGAACTTGTATGAGATCTATAGTTCTGCATTTTCTACAAAAGGAACTACTTGGTTCCTAATGCTTAAATTTACCTCTTCTGTCTTATTATTATTCAGCTGTAAAGATTTATTTTGCCTGGACCAGTTCTGAACTAAATCTTAAATTTGCAGTCTCAACAGATGCTGAAATTTTCAAGCAAAAATGACTCATTTGCATTTTTAGGGAGCATCTATACCTAGGTTTAGTATCAAAGTTTATACGTTTGGAAGGAAGACTCTTTTCTTGATGGTATCTAAAATATACTGTAATAGAGCTGAAAAAATTCTTTGCAAAGTGTAACTCTCAATCATTCAGGTCAGATCAGAACTGCAAATACAATCTGCATTAATATGGGGAAACAGCAGATCTGAAATGTTATTAATCAGTCTGTGACTGAAGATAGTCATCATTATCTTTGTACCTGAGGGAGGGGAGAGGGGTAGGAGAAAGGAGGGGGAAGGAACCACATGGAGTCTGCTGCAGACATGTTGTTCATGTGACATGTGAAAAAAAGTCTGCCTTTTCCGTGGAATTCCTGGAAAAGCCCCCAGACTGATGTGAATTTGCACTCTGCCAGTGTAAAAGAATTAGCTTTCCTGTGAAATGTCTTGCTTGCAAGACTAACCTCAAAATATGCAGCAAAAACGAAACAAACCACCTAACATATAGGTGTGGAAGAGCAAAAGATTTAATTTTCTTAATTTATGTACAGAACATTTTTAAGTCAGCTGTATGTCACTTTAGCCTTTCAAAGGCTATGATAATAAAGCTATTTTTATTCTCTTCCCTCTCCTCAACCACTGCTTAAAATATCCCAGCCAGCAGAATGGATTTGCATTTTCTGCTCCACAGAACTTGATAAGAAAGTGTTCAGCCTGCAGAAAGTGCCCAGAACTTGCCTGGCCCTGCTTTGCCCAGGAATCACAAGTTTAGCACCAGAAGGGATTAGGCAATAGAATCAATATATTTGTTCTATTTTTTGCCATGCTACAAAGAAGTCTAGAGTCTTTAAAACCAAGGAGAAAGGTTGAAATATATTTTTGGTACTATCATTGTATAGTTTCCTTTCTTTGAAAAATAACATCAGCCCTGCACTTTGCTTTCCAGTCAGTGCCTGAAGGGACAATGTCTTATCTGTTCCTTTCTATTTATGGCATGGCTGGGGATAATTAACGCTTTTAAACATCTTGCCAAATTGTTTCTGAAGGTCAAAAAAGATCTGCTCAGCTTGTTGAAGCTTCGTTTATAAGATCTAATTTTTCCAGATGTGGAAGGAAAATTAAAAATTAAGTCCAACATATCTACAGCAAAAACACATTTTGTAGGTTTTCAACATTTTTCCATTAATGAAAATTTAAAAGTACATTTTCATTTAAATGAGCCCTTCATTTTTCAAATGGTTCACATAGGTCCATCATCATATGTATCGCTTTTTAAAAGGTAACTTCACAAACATGACACCTGTACTGGTGCTTCTAGTGCAAATGCTCCCCAGCTGGACTTTGGGACTTGCCAAGGGAGGTGCAGAATGGGCCTCAGCTTTGAATGCCTGTGGAAAACTGCATGAAATGTCTGGAGGCTGTTTTGGGACATGGTATAATCAGTGTGCTTGTAGTTCAGATAAGTGCACGCTGGGTTTGAAGAGTCTTCATTTCTGATCTACTGTCCAAGATCAGTGTGAAGCCATACTGAACATCAGATTTCAGGCAAAACTTTTATAGATGACAGGTAGATATCAAACGTGCTGGTGCAGTATGGTATCAGCTTGTTTGACATTAGCAAGATTTTTGCATCCAAACTGTCATAGCCAGGTGATTGTTTATAAGGTATAAATATGGACCATCTTGATACAGGTGTATTGATATAAACTTACTCCTCAGCTAATATGAAGAACCACAGCTCATTTAATACAAGAGAAAAAAGTAATTGATAGCTCTTTATGGCTCCCAAGCAGCAGATAATTTCAGCTGATTTAAAGCAGATAGTAGTAGCTCATAAAGGATGGGCAAAGGATATGAAAATATGCTTCCTCTTCTGAACAGGATAACATTCATACAACTTAAAATAACAAACTTTTTGGTATTGCTTTACTTCAGTGAATAAACATTTGTAGGAATGCAGCAGATCAAATCATGCTGAAAGACTATATTAGACATTTTCCACTACTACATTGACTATGTAATTATTAGTAATAGCTCTGCTGCTGAGTGTTGTGCATGCATTCTCGTGGGATAATTACACATAACATTGTAAATGCTGAGTTTCTCAAAAGATATGCTTCACTTTTCTGGGTCTGTCCTCCATCTCCACCAGAAGTTAAGCTAAACCTCAGTACAGCTGTGCTATGCAGCATCTGTATACAACCAATGCCTCTTTGGCCATCTTGTTCTGTGGAGGAGAACTTATTTCACTTGTTTCTTTTTAATCCACCATTCCATGGAGAAAAATGTAAAGCCAGCAAAAAAAATTATTTAACATTTGCCTTTGCATAGAATTCTTATGCTTCCTTCATGTTTTGAAACGTGCATTTTGGACTGAGTGAAACAGTTGTCTTAGTTTCTTCTTAAATATCTTGAACTGACTGTAGTAATTTTTGATTTAAACTAATTGCTTTTCGTTGTCCTATTTTTATGTCCTTATTCTACTTAAAGAGAGATTTTCTGTACTGAATAAGTCTTAAAACATCTGCAAAAATCTGATTCTTGAAGATAAATAGTAAATGGTACAGTGACTAGCTCAAGCCTGCAGTACCCTGTAGACCCATGCTGACATGCATGCACTGCAGTCATATTGACTGCCTAAGGGAGCAGGAGGATTCTGTATTCGACTGGAAGACTTACTGGTTTTTTATTCTCTGTCCTGCATATTTTTGCTGTCTGGCACCTGCACCAATGCCATGAGCAGCATGTCATCACAATGTCCAAAATCAAAACAGCAAAGTTCTGATGTTAATTCTCATCACTTTTAAGATATTCTGCTCCCTGAGTTTGTTGCTTCTGCCTATGTTTGCATAAACATTCTGGAGTTACTGCAAAGATTATTGGGCCCACATATATCTGCTTCCATTGTGCAGGACAAAAAAGAAAAACTAAGTCAAAATGACCTTCTACTAGAAAGCCAGTGACAAAAGGGTTATTTTTCAGCCTTTGTATCAGTGCCTTAGGAAGAAATGTTTTCAAGTATGTATGAAATACAGAAAGATGTACTGTGAATATCAAATATTCTGAAAAGTCTTAACTAGGTAATTGTCAGATTATGACAAAGGAGGAAATTGAGCCATACCAAATCCACCAGAAACAAAAATCCTGATTTTGAAAAAAGTTAGAAGTTCCTTTGCAGAAGGATACACTTTCAGAGATATTACCTGAAACTTCAGCAGGATATGTTACTGTAACCAGAGCTCAAGCTGTACTTTTCTCCAGTGTTGATGACACCTCTATCAGTCTCAATTACTCAGTCATCCTCAGGAAAGTAATGTGAATCACAGACTGGTTTGGGTTGGGAGGCAACTCAAAGATCACCCAGTTCCAGCCCCCTGCCACGGGCAGGGACCCCTCCCACCAGCCCAGC
>JAVJGJ010000047.1:43475191-43489643 GCA_035590215.1 Microhierax caerulescens | reverse complement strand
ATTTATATTTAAAATTTTATACAAGCATGTTAAATATTTTGCCACTTTTTTTTTTTTTTTTAATGTAAGAATTAACATGTTGCCAATGTATTTGGAGATAGTGGGGCCAGGGAATCCAAACTAATATTTGCAGTATGAGCACTCCAAGTGTCATTCAAATGTCATTTCTCTATTGAGTGGATAGTGGAAACTAAGTAGCTGCAGTGGAAATTGTGAGTCCTTAATATTTACACATTAACAAGAGCCTATTTTGCTGCTCTGACCACAGAACAAAGCCCATCTGTAGTCACATAATATCAGAACTTCTGTAGGGGGTTTTGTCTTTTTTTTTTTTTTTTTTTCCCTTTAACAAAGCAACTTCTTTTGCTTGTAGCTATGGAGTTGACAGATATCTTTCATTGCAGAGTGAACTACAGACTGTTCTGCCTGAGTTGTAGTCTGTGCTGTGATATTGTGCTTGGAGACCCATGTCCCACGTAATCCCTGACTGTCAGCCACTTGGTGTCAGAGCCAAGTAAAGAGAGAAATGTCTTATTTCACGCTGGGTTTCTATAGAGGGACCTAGGACTGGAAACAGGAGGGAACTAACATGTAACTGGGATGCCTGTACTCTGACAGGGTAGCTGCCCCTTTTGTTTTGTTGTGTTAGCACACATACATGCTGTATTAGCATTACAGAACTGAGGGGCTGCTACACTGCCTATATTTATATACAGACAAACATATACTTAGAAATATGATAGATTAGTGACAGGTGCTTCCTAGAATACTAATGTCAATTATGTTCATTTCTCCCTGGAAGAGGGCCTAGTGAAGAATTTCTGGGGGGTGTCATATGTATAGAGAAACTCCTTCCATTTTTGCTTTCCTTCCATCTGAGTTTCAATGGTTTTATAGTTTGGCTTGAGCAGAGAGTTTGGACTGAGAGATGTTTATGTATTCCACAGTGCATTTAAGCTTCATCACTTGCACTTGATCTTAAGGGTCTTTTTCAACCTGAGTGATTCTATGCTTCAATAATGTCTCTGGCACGTGTCCAGTAGTGTCTTTGTGCATCTGTGATGGTAAAGGGAGTGGTTAATAGTTGTCACAAGGAATATTAATGTAGAGAAACATTTTGATATGGTGATTTTGGGTCCTTTTGAAAAGATTTTGTGCCAATATAGCAATGCTGTGTAAGCCACAGGACCATACATAGAAAACACCCACAAGATACTACTCACCTCACGGGAAAGCAAGTACTGCCTACAAACAGAGCAAATATATGCCATTTATGTACTGTTATAGCTCATTTCTAAAGCATAGAACCCAAGTGTGGGAGACACCGAGACAAACCTCCTTGGTCATGTTCTGGATTTTGTGTTCAGCCTCTTGGCTGCAGCCTTGATGGAGGAAATGCAAGGAAATGCACACAGCTCTTCTTCAGACTACAGAGTGCGTTAAACTTGCACGGAAAATGAAGCTTTGTCATCCCACAGGAAAGACACTTTTCTGAATGCTCAATGAATTTAATGACATCTGTGTTGTGATCAGACAGCTGTAGGCAAAATAAACACACAAGAGTAAATGAAAAATAAACACCATACAGTAGAAATGCACTGTGCTGCTGAAACCTCTACAGATGCTTAGGGGAAATGGTTTAGTGATAGCTTGGATGGATAGACCAAAATTCTATGTTCATTACAGGAGAGCATAAGAATGTCTGTGCTTATTCTGGTTACTGTGAAAGCAGATACTGTATGAGTGGGTGGGGGAAGGGACAGAAGGCAGAAAGATTGGCCAAGTGCTCATTAGTCTATCAAAAATTGTCTTTACAGGCAGAGAAGTGGGAACAACAGAACAGCACAGTCAGCATTTTCAAACTGAGAATGCTGTGTGGTACATGGATGGCGGTACTAAACTAGGACTTTTTTTTTTTTTTTTTTGTACCTTCAGACAGTCGGAAGGCAGGAAGAGATAGAAATCCAAACCAGATAGATTCTGGAGGGTTTCATGCTGTGTGGTTTTGGCAGGGTTTGAGTTGACTGAGCTCTTAACTATGATTTCCCCTATCTGCTTCCCTAACTGAAGCTGAACTATTGTTAAGGTAAAGCTCTGTGCAACCCAGAAGCCAAGAAGAGGCATTCCTCTTGAATTACTGCTACTCTGCCAAAAGCTTTGCAGGAGTTTGGCTCTACAAGCTCTTTGGCAGGTGCACATCTCCCACTTTCACGTGGGAGTGGGTAAAGTAGCATGGCCAAATAAGCATGAGAGAAGTGCCTCAAGTTATGGAGAACATACACACACACACACAATTTCTAGCAGAATGTAATTTATACTGTTTCCTCTCTTCTCTTATCAGTATGCCACATTACTGCTTTGTACAAAAATGGCATAAGACCAAAGAGGAGTTAATTTATCTTTATTTCTTTTTCCTTTTAATCTTTTTTATTTTTACTTTTTCTTAAGCTTTTAAGGTCCTGTGTGTATTAGCTTAACTGACTGCAAATGATGAAGCTGCTTGCTAGGCTTCTGTTTTCTTTGAAAAATGTCCTTAAGAGATCACCTTCTTTAACTCTTTCATTGTAAAGGGAAATGGAGATAGGGAAATGGATCACCCTGTACCGTACAGGCAGATGAAAACAGCGGTCTTGCACTGGATCAGTCCCTTTCAACTGTTTTCTGTCTATATACTTCAGGACTTCACAGCAAATTCTCCTGTAGTAACTCCTGGTCAGGGTTTTTAGGTTTTATAATATAAACTTACTGAAGTGAAAGAGTCAGCTTTACATAACTAGTAACTAGTGGCATGTCAGGGGACTTTATGCAACTAACTCAAAGAGTTCTTTTAAAACGCTCCCACTTTTATGGTTTTTGTGGTCCTGGGATCTTAAATATTCCTGTCTCTCATCCTCCAGTAGGAACTTTATTCAGTATTTTTCTGTCTGATATCAGTTTCTCCATGCCATACACTAAAACAGAGTTCATATGCCAAGGATTTGAGAATTTTTTACTTCTATACTTCTAATGAATCTCAAAATGAATTAGTTTTATTTCCTTTTCATTAAAATTTTTTTAAATAAGTGGTGGTAATTAAAAAATGCAGTAAACCATAGCTTAGGAACAGCAGTAGCCCTCCCTTGACTCCAGGATGTAATTTGCAGCCACAGCGGTGAAACCTGGGGAACACAGTCAGTTCAGGTGGCACTGTCACCTTGGACCCATCCTGGTGCACTACGGAGGTCTTCACTATTTCAGGGGTGCTGGAGGAGGGAAGGCATGGTTAGCTGCATCTTTCTATTGCTAAATCTGATACTGTCTGTAACTAGATTTGGCTTGTATCTCAAGAGAAGGAATCCTGAGTAGTTCTGTAGCAATGAAGCAACTTCTAAAGCATGAGAAACTAGCAACTAGTGTAGTGTTATAACATCTGTGCTCAAAAGATTTTGTTTATCTCTTTAAGGTTGCATTACCATTCTGTTCTACATATTTCGGTGGGTTTCTGTGTGTGAGGACTTTTCTCCTGACAGGCACAGAAATTGCTTTGTCAGAATAAAACAGAATTAATGAGGAGAGAGAGGAAACTCTGTCAGCTTCATCTATACTTAGTAAGAGGCTTCTAAAGCCTCTTGCATGGCAAGAAATAAAAAAAAAAAAAAACCAGCTCAAACAAACCTAAGGATAGGATGATATCCAAGTACATTAAACAGCAAAGTGCAAGGAATAAGAGTTCTTCAGTAATATTTTCAAAGCATTTGGAAGAAATTCTGAAGCATGCTGTCTCTAATACTATCTCACTGCTAATACTCCTGCCATTATAGCATCAAGCTGAAGATCTGAGCAGTCATGCAGGAGCTCATACAGGGATAGTTAGCCAGGACCTGCAAGTCCCCATTTCCTAGCCTCCCTCTTCAATAGATAGCAAAGATTTAGTGCACATTGTCATTGAACTAAATTGCTGGTTTAGGATCGATTTCAGTGGAGCAAAACAAGGCCCTTGCACTTTTAACTGCAGCTATAATATGTGGAAATTGAATAGATACAGCTGAGGGCAAAACTAGTTCCAACATTTGGAGAGGCAGAGGGAGTGGTACGTTTGCAATTATATGGAACAAAAATTATTTTGAATTAGCTACAGGACATTCAATATCCTAATAGCAAAACTTAAGGCTCTGACATGTCTAATTTGTTCAGAAATCTGTATGCAAGGGAGAAGTAAGCAGACTGAGCTATCAATCCTGTAGAAAGCATTCTCACTGATTTTAGAGGACTAGTCATGTACAATTATGTGTTTGTGATAAACCACTTTTGAAGGATGAGTTGAGGAAATTAAGACAGAAGATTATTTCATTGCTGACACAGGACTATTTTTATATCCAAAGCCTGAACACAGATTTTCTGTAAGTCCATCACGTCTCAACTGGTTTGTTGGGCAAACTCTTAGCAGCATTCCATGACTAATTTCTGCTTTTGTCATACATTTTCAAGCACAAGGTGTAAGAAATACTTCCAAACTGAAATGCACCCTTATCAGAAGAGATATGTATTTGTCCTATTCATCATGCAATTCTTGTGTAAGGGGAAAACTCATGCCACTGTTTTGCAGTTACAAACACATTGATTTGAGAAAACTATTTCCAATTTAGTGACTTTTTGCACAGAATTAAAGTTTTACTTATTTACTTCGATGAATTTGCAATCTTCAAATCACTCCAAGCTATTTCTCCAATTTTTTCAATCCCGATCTCTACGTTTAGGCATTAGTACTTAATTGAGAATCAATTGCAGTCTTCTTTGCAGCACTTTGAAGTGGTGGTACTTCAGTGATTTAAATGATCACACACAGATTGTCAGCATGCTGCAATTGCTTTGAAATTCACTTTCCATAAATGTTTTTGCTAGTAAATAGAGTTCTTGGTCATGCATCAGTCTTAAAAGGGCATCGTCCAATCTCCCTATAGTCTGTGATGTAGAACAGCAGCTGAATAGTCACAGAATTACTTTAGAATATTTATTTCAGCAGTCCTTTGTATGATGGAGTACAAAGTAGGATCAGATGAAGAACTGAATGTGCAGTCCCCCAATGTCCTGAAAGCCTTTACTAACAGCAATCAGAAACTCTGTTAGCAGCAAATTGCAAATGTGATTAACAGTAAATCGGAACAATTTTATTAAACTGAAGATCTGATTAGCAGCTGAACTGCACAATGCCGATTCACCAGCAAAAGTTACAATACAACTACAACCTATAATTTAATGCTGATATGAGTTAATTAATTTCTCTGTGTAAATGACGTGGTATAGAAAGCTTTTTATAAACCAGAGATGTCCATCTTCAGAATAATTCCTGGAGAATGTATTGTTGCTGGCCTGAAATCTCTGCTGAAAATGACTTACAAAGCATTAGGAAAGAAGGAAGGTGACAGCTTATTCACCCGCATCCCTTGTTTTAGGAACTTCTAGGGTAGGTACGGCAATAGGTATTGCTACCTCCCTTCCACTCTCTGTAGCAATATTACGGAACATCCACAGTTTGTTTTCAATACCTTTCCTTCCAAATTGCCTAGCAGACTTAAAGGAGTAAGACAGTCCCTGTTTGAAAGCTGCAAGAAATTGTGAAAACATGTTTAAACTGCTCCACAAATTCCTTGCTTGTTTGTTTCTAAGCTGTTTTTATAGCTAAGTTCAGACTATCCAGCTAAGGTGTGATAAACTGACAAAGAACATCTTAGCTGATGCCTAGTAGAGGCATCTACTTTTTTTTACATCTAAATTACATCTAAATTACATCTAATTTACATCTAAATTACATCTAAAGTAATTGCTTTTACCTGTTCAGTCTGTATATTGGGCTTCTCCAAAGAAAATTACATGCATACAACTCACACCTAAAATCAAACACTTACGTAAGAATCTGCATGGATCTAAACCCACCACGCTCAGTTTTATGGAAGCACTGAATGCAGGCATGGCTCATGGACGTGGGAAGATCATGGTCTACCTTATTGAAGAGTCCATGTATAAAACCCAGTAAGTCAAGAGACTTCCTGCATTTGTAATTTCTAGGGATGTTATTCCTCAGGTCTTCTTTCTAGGGCCATATTTTATGCAGTTGAAGGAGAGCTCGACAAAGAAGAGATTTTACCATAAAAGTGACAGATCCTAGGTTCCTGTAGCATTTGGCCAGTTTTCTGCAGAGTTTAGGGAAGAGAGCATACCAGCCTCTATGTATGTGTGTGTGTAAACAAAGTCCTGTTTACCATTTCATATAGGTAAAGAAATGTTTCTGCAATTCATCAACAAAACAAAAGGTATGTCCCTTCTGGTACTTCAAGGCTGGTTATCAATGCTGCAGTGGTGTAGGCTTTGACATCTACTAAACTTTTCTTGTAGGAAATTCAGGCTTTGTTTTGTGTTTGGGTGAAAATAGTTCATTTCTTGAAGAGGAATGAATGGAGTACTGTACATTTGGTGTGGGGATGTCTAATCCTCACTTGTGAGTTTTCTGTCATTATAACTGCCTCTTTTGTGAGGGAAACAATGTTCCTTTTCCACTGCCTTCTGAATTCCCAGCCAGTGCTGCAGTTCATGCAGCCCTTCCGCCACTGCTGTCTTTGCTGCCCCTCTGCTCACCAGCATTTTCTATGGGAAAGAGATCTTGTTCCTCATTCAGCAAGCTGGGAATGCAGCTCATTAGGATCTTGGCAGCATGAATGAAGCTTGTCATTTAACTCCAGATTTCATTACAGCCCAACAGAAGATGCAATTTGTCAGATAGGGAACAAAATCAGTACGCTATATATTTAGTTACCTTTTTTTCCAATGTTTGTATGATTTTTGCATATAAAGTAGAAGAGTTGAAAGCTCTCACTGAAGTGTTTTTGAAAGAGACCCCATTTTCTTCTAGATCTCCAACTTTCCTGTGCTGCCCTCTTTCTCCAGCCCACCTTTCTGCCAGAGAATCTAAAGGTGCTTAAGGAAATTAAGTGAAATAGATATAATGCAAGAGTTGATTTGTGGCAGCTTCCTTAACAAGGGAAATAACTTACATTTATGTATTTCCTTTAAATTCCCAAAGTGTCTCCAGGTGCTTTGGAGACCACATAAAGGATTCCATCCTTCCTGCCAATTCTGGGATTAAATTCTTTGAGGCTTAAGGAGTGTGCACTATCCTGTCTAATGCTGGAGAAAGGCACAATTTGCTCACTTCCCAATTTATCATCCTGTCTAGTAAGTTACTGTTTGATTCCTTTGACCTTGAATTATTACATGTTATGCTTTTAGGCCTGTTTCACACCTCTGCGTGATGTCAGACCGAGCCTGTTCACACACACTCCTTTAGTCAAATCTGCTACTGTGCTGCTTCTTTCTTGCCATCTTGCATAAAGCACAGATACTCTGAATATATGCTGAAGTTGGGAAGAATGCTTTATTGGCTCCCATGTAGTGTTTTTTATTATTAATGCTGTCAAAGAAGACTGCAACTGAGTAAGTTAGTTAACCCTTTGTTAGTGGCAGAAGATGTTTACGATACAAGCATGTGTTTCCTCCCTTAATCAGTGCTAAGCTCCAGGATGCTCTAGCCCTCATTCTTTAACAATTCTGGCTGTGGTGGGGGACGGGCAGGTGCTGTCCTGAATGAGGCCTACAAGACCAACTACACAAGAAAGGAAAACAGGGGCAGGTCTTTTCCGGTATTATTAGGTCTTCAAAGCTTTGGGCGCAACCTGGGTAACCACTAGACATGGTTTTATACTCCAGAGAGAGACCCTCGCATTCGTAAACAATTCAGTTGGACTTAAGCCCTACATAAGCATCAAAAGTAGTTTTGGGCTTCACTTCTATAAGGCAAACACACAGACAGAAACAATTAAAAAGACCAAGGCATTCTGACTTTCTTACAGTAGGCAATAAACTATGTACCTAAAGCTTTTTAATATTTTATTACAGTGTAGATAATGCCTTGCAATACTCTTGAGGGAAAAAAGAGGTGTCTGGGACGTGTATGAAAGAATCTGAAGCCAAGTTCTTTGATGCTGACGTAAATCTGCAGTAATACCATTCTCACTAGCAAAGTGTGATTTGCACTAATGTGATCAGGCAGAATTTGTCTCTTGATACCCAGAATGAAGGAATGAGGAGAGAAAAAGAGTCCTGGCACAATATACTATCACCATAGCAAAAGCATTGGAAAAAAAATCAGAACCAAATAAGAATGAAGAAACAGGGTGAAAACTAACAAGATGAAGTGATGTTACTGAGGCAAGCAACTGTGGAGAAAATTGCAGAAAGAGGGGCATCTACAGGAATGAAGAGGAGAGGTGGCTAGCTGTTCAACACTGCTGCTGCAGTGACTGGAGCCGGAGGCATTGGTAAAGTTTTCACACAGAAGCCCTTTGGGAACTTTGCTTCTTCAGAAGAAAGAACCTATGTGGGTTGGAGGTCTAATGTTTTGCATTCCTGCATGGCAGAAGCAGGATAGACAGGAAGCTTTATCCCCATTCTTCAAGCTGCAGATACCTTGGTGATCTATATGTAGATTTTAATTTCATATCAATCGTGTCCATTTCTGTGATACTGTTTATCACATTCTCCTATTTTCACAGAGATTCTTCTGTCAATTATGCTGTACATAGGTCTCTACTTACATCATCCATGCTTGCACGTGCAAAGTTCCATTTTCACAGTAAATGGAAATGCTGAATGTCTCCAAGTCAAGTGACACAGCCTCACTAGATGTGTGTTAAGTCAGTGTTGTCAGAAAGACTGGAAAATGAAAGAAACCCATTAACAATTTTGGTTATTACCAGGAACAAGCTGTTTATGCTTGTTCAGCTTGTAATTTTTGAGCATTTAGAGTACAAGAAGGTATATGGACATCTATAGCTTAGAATAAATAGAATTTTCAAATGGCTCAAATCACACTGAGAGTCATTCCTGAAAAGAGTCTGAAGCAGCTTTTGATGTTTAACCATGAGTATCTGTAATAGCTGAGCTGGAATGAGACAATCTGTACTAATGAAATTAGTATCATTGAAGTGATTTCCACTGATTTAACTAGATTAGATATGACTCATTTTATTTTTGTTTAAACTGCAATTTAAACTCTGTAACTTTCCTGTGTAAGTAAGGCCTCAGAATTAAGTGTACATCAGACTGCAGCCTAACTCAGCCCAGCGCATTCAAGATCACTTGTTTCAAATTGCATCTTTTTTTTTTAATAGGATGAGGTGATACCTAAGTGCCAAGGCGTAACATGAGACCTGTGGTTAAGCCATATCTACAGTCTGGCAGCAATGAGTCTAGGGGGTGAAGACATCTGTCTTCTTTTTGTTTATTCGCAGACACTCTCAGATTTTTCGCAGAAGTTTCTTGGAAGTGAGGCAGATTGTAGTCTGAGCTCAAAGCATGGGTGTGCTCTCTTTAGTGCACTTTGCACCTGTATTTTGTTGGGAGTACAGTCTTCAAGTACTTTCAAAACATGACAGTTTTAGTGATGCAGTTAAGTTCTAATTGTAAATGTTAGAACTCCTGTAGAAAAGAACAGCTTCCATCCCTCATTAAACAAAACACTGAAGTACACAGAGAGTGTGCTAAAAGAAACCATAAATTACAAAGCTGAACACTTGCTAAAGAATGCTTGGGTTAAGCTTGATTTTGGGCATCTATTCTTTGCAATGCAGGTGGCTGTATTGAGAATTGAGAAGCCTTAGATGCCTGAAATTGGGTAGGATGGATAGAGATCTAAACCAGTTTAAGCTAATTGCCTGACTTGCTATGGCTTCTGCAGCTAGCAGCGCTTGAAAATAACTGTAGTAAAGATAAAGTCTGCAACCAACTAAACACACAAATGGACCAGTGTTTAAGACTTACGCCAAAGAGACACTACTATTTTCAGTGCATGCTGGATCATTGCCTGAGGTGTAAGTGCCAGTGCTGTGTGGGCACTGCAGCCAGTTCTGTACTGGTAGTGCTAATTTCCATGGAAGGAGAATGGAATGCATAGTTCCAAGTAAACAGGTACTTGAACTGACTGAGAAGGGGAAGAAGAAACGTGTTGTTACCATCAGATTTTTGTTAGTAGATAAATAAGTACTAGTACTTTATAAAAGTGCTTGTACTTATACCAGACCTTTATATAGTGCTGTGTGCTGTAACTTAACAATGGAGAATGACGCCAAAAAGGCTTCAGCCTAGTTTATGAAAAGCTCGAGTAATTTCTCTAATCTAAAAAAATGCACTCAGCCCATAATGCAACTTTGTGATTTTATCATATGCCATACTGCCTAGCTGTTTTATAAAAATAAAAAATTTTATTAAATAAAAAATTATTTCAGGCCACAACTAAAAAGTGTACTTATACAAATAACCTGATTTTTTTTTTATTTGATTTTGTTTTGGGGTTTGGTTTTTTTTGGTTTTAATTCCTGTGAGGCTTAAATTGGTTTCTCTCATCTATGGTCCAGGCTGTAGTGTTATCTTCTGGTTTTGTTAGGGGCATCACTTAAAAAGCCATGCTACTAATTTCCTACAGTCACCAGGCATTTAGAGTGGATAATAGTGAGAGGTTATTTTAGCTGTTTAGGCTTGGGTACTGGGTTTGGAAGTATAGTTCTTCCTTTTGTCTTCAAATGTATTGTTGAACTGTTTCAGGGAGTATTATTATTCACTAACTCATATTCATAAACTGCATATGAAAGCTTTCATTTTATGATTAAAACTCTGGAAAGGGTAAAGTATTTACCAGTATACAGTCAGTCTAGTTGTATGGAATGTAACAGAGAGGTGTATGAGATTTATCAGTGTTTTGGTTTTGTATTTGAAAGCATCAGCTGAATGCTCTGGATATGAGAAAAGGCAATTCTTCTGGGCTTTGAAGCTCTTTTAAATAATTTTGTCGAGTTTTCCCAATACCAAGCAAACCTATGTAGCAGGTATTGCTTTTCTAGTCTGATTTTTAGCCAGTGTACATTTTTACCACTACTGATGACAAAAGAGATTCCTCACACTGTGCTGCGGTCCGTGAGGTGAGGTAGGTGAGAAGGACGGGGTGCAAGAGCTCTGCTGCAGGGCTGCCTCTGCCACACACCTTCAGATCCCCAGAGTGCTGCCCTGGGCCTTGCTAGCACCGGGCATTCGACCCAGCCTTCTCTCCTGGGCGAGGAAAGCAATGGAGGGCCAGAAAATTAATGTACCTACTGTAAGGTAAGATCGGGGGAAGGATCTTTGCAGTTGTTTTGTTAAATTTAAAAGAGACTCTGGCTCACTTGGTGTTCTAATTCTAGACAGGCTTTTAATACCTAAAGCCTAGGTTTCACTTTATTGAAGGTTTTTGAATGTTATTTAAAACATTGCTAAGCAATTATGTCCTAGGTACAAACTACCCTGTTCTCTGCTTACCTGAACGGTGTGTGTCTCGGTGCTACTAGCTGCAAGGCATTATCTAGGCATGCTTGATGGTGAATTACATGCCCTAGAAAGAAAATTGCTAAAGACACCTGCTTTCAACTCTCCAATTTTCTCCCTAGTTATTCTTGTGATTGAAAAGAAAGTATTTTAATATATGCAATCCTAACACCTGTAATTATGCAGTCCACTTTTTTTGTCATGTCCAGGACTTCAATAACTCAAGCAATTCATGGGAGAGTAGTGGGAACCTTTGTATTATCTCTGCTTTTCCAGATGAGCTCGGCTAGAGTAAATAGGCTGTATACAACTCTGAAAAGACCCAGCTTGTTTCAAAGGGATCTTCTCAACTGGAAACCATTATCTCGTCCACTCTACAGAGCTGCCGAGCCCAGCAGCTCTGTGAGAGCTCAGGATGTGTGTACTGGGGGGTGGCTGAACAGACTCCAGTAGTCTGCAGCAGCTTGGGATATAGGGTGAGCGTTGCATGCACACATGCAGAGGAACTGCAGAGGAGAACAAAGGGATGGGTATTATATTTACAAAAGAATTGTGATTTGGAAGACTTCTCAGTAACACTGGAAAAGTGACAGGGTGCTATAAAAAAGGTATTTCTATCCCATCCTTTATCCTTACATCTTTAAAATGCAAGATGTGTTTATGCTGCCATTCTTTGTGGAAGTATGACCAAATTCTCACAGAATTCTCTCAGAGTGTTCTCATTTCATGACTCAGAATATGTTTCCTGTTGTCATTTGTTCAAAGACTTACCGCCAGAGTGTAAAGCTTGTTGGTATTAAGATCTGTGATGAAATGCTACTTCCATTACTTTTGATACATGAGATTCCTTCACTTTGTTCACACAGGCATGGCGTTAGTAACCATGCATCGGTGCATGGTAAGTGAACTCTTTCCTAAATTGCAAAATAATCTGTGCTCTGTAGAGGCAAAGTTAAGCATTTTTGACCATGAAGTTTCTTACTCCTTTCTTTTATCTCCTTGGATAAAACTTGTCTTTTTGATGAACATCTTTTATCATCCTCATATTAACTGGTGAATTCTTGTTCATCTACTATTGTTGCCTGGTACATCTGTAAGGTTCAAAATACCGGCAAAACTTTTTTTTTTTAAAAAAATAGTGTAGTTTATAGGAACATGCATTTGCAATATCCATTTACAATAAAGCTTCTCCAAACTGCTATGTCTATGGATGCAGTGTCCAAATTACCCCGTGGATTTCTAAAGGGAAAGAAGGAGGAATATGTTTGTACACAATTCAGGGTGAATCTAAGTAAAATCTTAGTAAACTGAAATTGAATGTCATTGGTAAATGACTGCATGCTACCATGCTTAAACCCACTTGTGACTATGTTATATCCCCCTTCAAACTATTTACTTTATTTCTACTTGAGATTAATCACTGAATTAATCAATGTTCAGTTATACATTACTCAAGAGGAAAGCAAGAGTACAAATTAACACTGATCTTGGATGTGGTCAAACAACATTCTGAATTATTTAGAGGCAGCTGATGAGTTTCAGCCATTTCCATTGACTAGGAGGATAACATTCTGTATTACCAATGATCTAGAATGCCTTCATGTGTTTACTATTTTTCTTTTTTTGTTTGTTTTTGTCCTATGTATTCTTTCAGTCTTAAAACAGGTATTGAACTCTGATGCATTTAGTGCCACTTTGAAAGAGATGATTGAGGAGCTGTCAGAGTAATTACTGTGCAGCAGCTGCACAGCAATTTTCTGCAAATAGGTTCTTTAATTTGCAACCTGTGAAAATCCTGTTGTCAGCAGGGGTCCTTGGGAGGATAAATTCACCTCTGAACACATGTTTAATGGTTTGAAGAAACAACAATACCTTATGGAGTTTCAAGTAGTCCATGCATAATGGGAATATATGAGTGGTTCTGTAAGATGAAATAAGACAAGATATTAGGGCCAGAGTCTGTCCCACCCTTGGTTCCCACAGCTCTCCTGCTGCAGACCCTGCAGCTGCTGTGTGCTATGGGACTGGGGTCAGAGAAGAGCTGCTGTGCTTCCAGAGGTGGGATGGCATAGGGGCTCAAGGTGAAGGATGAAAGATGACTGAAGGATCAGGAGTTGATGAAAGGTCTTGTCAGGAGTTGGAATAATATCTCATGTATGGGTGGAAACAAAAGATGAAGTGGAATGAAGTTCACTTTTTATTGTCACACTAATCACTAGTAGGGGTCATACACTTGTGTCTAGTTAAGAAAGGAGCTAAAGGGAAAGCAGGTGATGGTAGTTCTGCCATCCTGATAGAAGCAGAAGGAAGGAAAAGGTAATTGAGCTCGCATATAGGGAATAGCTTGTATCATCTTGAAAGAATCAATTTGTAAAAGTTTAAAAAGAAAATAATTAAAGAAGGATCACAGGTAATCTGGAAGAGGATACTGTTTTGTAGCAAGCTAGTAGATTTGGGTAGCTACAAAGAGTTCCTGCAGCTGGGGAAAAAAATAGATGCCATACAACTAGGAAAGGGGGTAGGAAGCCGTTTAGAAAGTAATACATGCAGGAAGGAAATACTTGTAAGAATCAATTGAAATAGTGTCTGTCCTAATAAATCTTTGCTGTCTATAGTTAGTATTTTGCATGTCTTGTCTTTCAGAAATTAAATTTCAAATGCAAAGATAACTCTGCAAGTTAATGGTATAAAATGTTTTACCTTTTCTTGGTGCTTTTTTGTGAGCCTGAAAAAACTGGGTGTCAGGTAAAGGAATCTCATTTTCCACCTAAATAGAATTCTAAGAAAATTCTTTGCTAGAAAGTGGAGCTGAGTTTAAAACATGGCAATAAGCCAAGAACTTATGTGTATTGCATGCAGTATTGCCATTATTTGGCAATTCATACAAAATAAAACAGGCAAGAAAATCTACAACTATGTATGTGCTGTTGGTCCTTGAGCAGTAGTAGTGACTTCTCTTCAACAGAGTCAAGAAATCTGTTCATGTTGTATCCCCTAACAGAGGGGTCCTCAAACTACAGCCCCCCTGGGTCCTCAATCCAGCCCCCACGGTATTTACAGAACTCCC
>JAVJGJ010000047.1:43458484-43472873 GCA_035590215.1 Microhierax caerulescens | reverse complement strand
TCCTCCCACTAAAGCCTACTGCAGCCTACTCTGGCTAACTAACAAGAGGATTGCTTGTACAATTCTTCCAGGGACCCATGTCCCTGTTCTTCCAACCATTCCTCAACACAAGCGATGCTTTTTTTCTTTCCTTTCAGGTCAGTGGTCCTCAGAACAACACTGTATGGTTGAACACAGCCTTGGTTCCAGAAGGATGGTATTGCAGCCTAAATGTTCAACACTAGGGCACTCTGAATTCCAGTCTCAACATAGGGCTGTTGCTACCAAATTAAAATAGTCCACCAGCAGTCTGTTAATACAGTAGTGTGTTTATTAATAAGTAATTTCAACCCCCACTACTCTAACACACAATGGTCAATGCTTCTTAAAAAAAGGAGAAATCTTTGAATCTATGTAATATTTCAAACCTGCAACCATTTTCTACCTATGGTGCGGGGGGAAGTACATGATACCATGTGAATAGATTCTTCCTGATCCATGCCAGCTGTCTACAACATTGTTCCCTTCTGACAGACTCATGCTATAAAACCCTGACTGTGGTGGAGCTTGGCTTGGTGGACGTTTCAAAATCTGCCTTAATCTTGTTAGTCAGAATTTGGGAAATTAGTAAGAGTCTTTGGAGTAAATTCATGTCTGTTATTAAATCAGTGAAAGTGTATACTTTTTTCCCCTTTTTAAAGCAGTGTTGAAAGTTGACTGCTTCCTTTGAAAGTTTCAGTATGCTGTTAGGACTACTAAAATTAAAAACTGGTATGGAGTCCTCTATTCTTGACCCACATATAATAGCTGACCGTCAGAGGGATGTTGCACTGCCAGCTGCAGTTGCATGTTGTTTCCTGGTACACTGTAATCAGCCAATCTCTTTGAGCAGTTCTGGACAGTGGAGTCTGAAACCTCTGTAACTTCACCACTTTCAGAGATGTCTGTAACTGAGCTCTGTGTGTGCAAAATGTTTGGAGATTCTTGATGATAATCCCCAAATAATACATCTTGTGCAATTTCTGAAATAATAATTCCAAATATACTGAGTTCTTGCACTCAGGCTGTCAAATTGGAAAAAAAAAAAAAACAACAAAAGCCTAAAGCTTTCCATGTTTTAGCAACAATAAGACCTGTCAGAAGCTGCTACAGGTAGAAACAATTATCTAATCCCAATTTGCTGTACAGAGCCCTTTCTTCAGGGAAGGTACAAGGCATAATGGTAAGAAAACACAATTCCCACTAATTTAGTTTAAAAGACACTTCAGGGTTTTTTTATTTTTCACCACCATAACTAATTAAATCCCATGGGACCAATTCCATTACACCCAAGAAACAACTAAAACTGAATCTGTAATAAAGTTTGACCTAAACTAATACTTTATTATATAGTACTACAAGAGACGTTCTTGGGAATAGGCTTGAGAGAACTGGAAGAAATAGATTATTTTACTTTATGCCTCGTATGCAGAATCTGTAAGTTGATTCATTCACATAGTAAGATATGGTATAGTTTCTGAGAATGCTCATAGTAGGGCACTGAGAATAGAAATTAAATGTGTCTGTAGGAATTTCATTAATCTGTTCGTTTTAATTCAGTTTTCTTAGGAATTTTTCATACTCATGACTAATCTGAAAAATATCAACAATATTTTTTTCATCAAAAGGTATGTAGCATGGCCATTATTACTTTACATGGGGAGGGTAGATGCTGATCTCACACTGTTTTAACATTGCTCTTCCACTCTGCTCCTGTAACGGACATTTCTGCCTTGCCTCTGGGTAGCCAAACCCAGTGTCTGAACTAATCAAGAATGGCTGAACATTGAATGGTTTGGGCATTTTGGAACAAAGTAGGCATATTCCAACTCAGAAATAAATGGATAATGTGATAACAGTATCATGCACAGTTATAAGTCCACATATATTGATTTGTAGAAAAGAAAATAAAATGCCTGGTTTACTAGAGCAACTTCTCATCTTATTTTTCATGTTCTCAGGACAGGCAGCATGCTGATATTGTTACCAACAGTTACCAGAAGCAGTATAACTTCAAATAAGATGGAATACCAAAGAGAATTTTGTGTGTCTGAGTAAAAAATTTTTCTGATGGCGGTTTTCCATTGCATGCTATAGAGGGGACATTACACAAACAACTAGTTCCCACTTTAGAGCTGGAATAATTTATGCAGGGGTTTGTGTGTGTGGGCGGTGCGTGGTATAAAGTTGTTGGGAGGCTTGGGTTTTTTATTATTTTTAAGGAACAATTGGTGTAACTTCTACCTCTGCACCTGGGAGATTTTTAAATTCCCCCTTCTGTTTGTCATGAAACACATTCATAAATAATGGACAGTCCATTATATTTGCTCAAGCACAGTCCTGTAATAGTCATCCACAACAGAAGAACTTCCGTGTTCCTATCTTATTGATTCATCTTGCAACTGTGGACTTGGCTTTCCCATATAATTTGCTGGAGGTCAGCTTTGTGGGCTTTCTCAGTAAAGGCAATTAATCTCCTCTTATCAGTGGTAGTACTGTTCAGCGAAATTGCTTGTTCTGTTATAGAGCAATTCAGTAAAGGAAATAGGAAGCTAAACTTGGATATTCTGACTACCAATGTTTTAATTCTACCTACCAGCTGTCCCCTCACATAGCTTTCTTTTTTTCAGGTACTTGCTGTTTAGAGTTCTCTGTTGTTCCTCTTTTCCCCAAGCCTGTAAGGAGACCTGATATATGCTTTAGAGAACTTACTAGCTAGAATAAAGCATAGGGGTGCAAAGCAGAAGTTGGGCAAGTAAGTGGTATCTGTAAGCAATAATACCGCTTCAGTCTCACAAAGAGCCCTAACTTTGTGTAAGATGAAATCCAGCACCTAGTTTCTACAGTCTCTTTAGTTTAAATGTAAAAAAAAAGTGCCTTTAGTACATATCTATTTATCTTGTAGCACTTCTGGGTACTTGCACATGTTCTGATTATTATTTGATCACTCTAAGAAAAAAGTGGAAAATACGTTGTAGTAAGAGCAAACCTGCTAGCCTGGCTACTTGGTAAGTGTATCTGTCATTTAATGCTTCAGCCACTCGGTGCCAGAGCTTAGCTGGGAAATACTGCTTTGTACTGGAGCCCAGCCAGCTCCGTGGCCTTTCGCCTCTAAAATCTGGTGTCAAAAGGACGTGGTCATGTGCCTATGATCGCTTCAGCCTTAGCTGTGGCTTGGAAACTGTCCTGAACTGTAGTGGCTTCATATTAATATTAAAAAAAAAAAAAAAAAAAAAAAAGAAATTGCACATTGCCAAAAAATGTGCAATGCTGTCTCTATAGTAATAGTAATGCTACAGTTACGATAGATGGAAACAAGGTCAACTTTGCAAAGTAGTTAGTTAGTCCTTTTACTAGGCTAACTGATGTAAACGAAGTGACTTTAAGGTACATAGGGCCTCATCTGAAGATGAGCATGTAGACTTGAAAGTGAGCTTCATAAGTGAGTCTAACAGAAGAATATTACCTCTCTGTGCAAACTTTATCTCAAAAAGTGTAGTCCAATATAACTATGAGATCCAAAGGGCACAGATGGGTCAGTTGTGTTCATTTAGTGTTTCTGCCTCTGGCAGCATCTGTGGCAGCATACAGGGGGTGTGTGGGGAGCTGTGCTTTGTTTTATCTTTAATCTGAACAGACCTACTGAGAGCTCTAGGAATTTGATGCACTTTTAGTTATCAGGTATGTATGGATAAATTCTTCTAGACTGTTCTTGGTTTCCTCTTCCTATGAAATGCTGTTGTCTTCATTTGGGTCCTTTTGGGTTTGGCCAGTACTTTCAGAACCCTAAACTCTTCATCCTCCTACTCTTGCCTGCTTCTCCTAGGCAGTGAGATAGGCAAGGGTAAAACCAGACGTTTGGTAAGGTTATAACCTTTCTTCCTGCTATGCTTCTGCCTCTTGTGTATGATTTACCTTGGTTACAGCCACCTGAAATGTCAAAGAGAAAAACCGGTTCCCCTGGATGACAGATACTTTCTGTTTACCACGTGAACTGAAGTTTCTGCCTACCTCTGAGGAAAGCAGATTTTTAGATTACATAAGCAAATCATTAAAATAATTACAGACAGATTTTCTTCCGTGCTTGTCTAGAAGGGTAACAAAATAAAGAGGGATGATTACACTGAAGCTTTTTTGTGCGGTACAGGTTGCAAAGCATTTTGTGTGCCAGTTCCTTCTGGACGCAGCCTGTGCCACCTCGTGGACAAGTCACATCATGTCTGAATCCTTGAGACAAATATTTAAAACCATTACACTTTGTGTGTGTGTGATAAAATTGCTTAGTTGTGCAATATGTCAAATAGTACATATTTGTTGCTCAAGGCAAAGTTACTTGAGTTCATTTGTTTCCATTACATTTGAGAAAGCTGAATTTCTTTTGCTGGGGTATGAATCACATGAATCACTTGTTACCACTTGTGAAACTATCAAAAGTAAAATCATTTGCAGTTTTCTTCTTAATGAAGTTTAAATCAATAACCTGGAATTATGTGCATCTGGGAACAAATCAGAAATAATTCTGAGAAGCATCTGTCAAAGCAGCATAATTGTTACATGCCAATAATTATAATTAAAAGAAAATAATTTTAGAAATTTCCTTCCTTCAAAAATAAAAGCAAAAATATTCTTCTTATTAGAGACATAAGCAACTAGGGTTGGGTTTTTTTTTATTTGAAATTAAGATCACATTCTTTATGGAGCCATACTAATTTGATTCTTTCTTGGCAGAAAGCAAGTGACAACTCTATAGACATTCTTTAGTGACTGAAAAGTCCTTTCCAAAAGCAATAACGATTTGGTTTACAGGGAAGGCTCTAAACCCCCCAACATTTTTCAAAATATTATGCTTGCTGAATGAGATCATTGCCCTTTTCATGCAGAGGTCACAGAGGTCAACAGGTCTTCTCTTGTAAAAGTCCTTTAGAGATAGCCCATTGCCTGTTCCTTCTAAAATTTTAAATAAGACTAGCTTATGGTAAATGTTACCGAAACCAAGTTTGTGAAAAGTAAAACATAAATGGTTACAAAGGTGAAGTTTTTGCTGTTAGCTTAAAAATATGATTCCAATAGCAAAAAGCCTCAAATAAGTTAATTAACTTAAAATCTAATTTGAACTCAGTTAGAAGCATTTTTATGTTTAAAAAGATACTGTAATTTGAATTTGATTTAATGAATAAAAATTGCTGGGCAAATAAAATGGTGTCGATCACATGCTGATTAAAGAAACTTTAATGTTCATTGTGCTGGTAGCTCTGTCTGTCCCTGCAGGTAGGCAGAGCCATTACTAGTTTTAGGGTCGATCGATGTTCCTGGTAGGTCAGGCAGAGATACTAGAAAGGTGGCTAATTAATAAGCTTTCCCACCATTCATGTATAACAGCATTAATGCTACAGAGGTGTAATTTGTCACCCAATACTACCAGGTACCTCTGAAGTAGTGAAAGCTACCAAGCAAGTGGCCAAGCAGCTGGGTCAGATGTTTCTACTGTTGAGATCTACAAATGTGAGTAACATAAGCTGCTAAGAGAACTCATGACTTACTAAAGAAACATCTGGGACCAAACCCAACCAAGTATTGCAAGTATTTGAAGATACTAACATCACCCACCCGGATGACAATTAATGAGGTCATGCACGTTGTGATAATCGTAAGGATCTGTGTTTGCTGGCCAGTGCTGGGGAGCTATTTAAGAGCTGGACTAAACTGAGCCATGAATTTGTGGAGCAGCAGTTTATTTTTAGTTACTGTAGATTCTGTTCTGGTTGTAACATGGATCACATGATTTTTCTGCAGGGCAAATTCAGGAGGAGCTGCACGTACAATCAAGACTTGCAGCATCTATGCATACCGCAGAGCAGCCAGCTCTCTGAATCCCAAAGTGCTTTCAGCCATCGTGAGAGTTTCTAGTTCACTTATATTTATTACTTGTGTTTGTAAGGATATTCATTTGTTTACTGATTGCCTTGCTTGTCACAAAGGATTAGTCTGAAAAGACAGAGGTTTTGTTTCAGCTGAGGAGTGTCCTGAACATTTGGTATCCATGTGTAACAAGCCACTCAAGGCTGCCAGCAAATTTGCTGAAGTGCTTTCTTAATGTGCAGCTATAGATGATGAGCTAGCATTTCACCATAATTAGTCATTGTTTTTGTAAATGGGTATTAATCCTCACACTGCTGTTGCTGGTTTAGTTCTGTAGCCATGACATTTGTGCTGATTTCGTCTCCAAATGGTAAGCTTCCTGGTTTGCTGTTTCCTGCAGACAAGCAATATCAAGTGACAAGATACGGTATGTTATATCTGAGTTTCTTGAACAGGAACTGACACCTTCTCAGCTAAGACTGTTGGCCATTTAATTTATATGCAGACTTGAGAGATTCACTAAAGTGCCTTTAATGAAGGCAGTCCTACCAGAAGTGGGGAACTGAAATATTAAACATTATGTCAAAGCTATTCTTATATCATGTGACATGACAACTGGAGATTATAAACCAAAACAAAATTCAATAGCAATAACTTTGCAGTTGCCAGAACCACATCAAGTATCACTAAGTTCAAATGTTTGTACCATGAAGTGAGAGGAGCATAAGAAAACACTCACCAGCATCCAGCTTTGCTCATAGTAAGTGAGTGATGATGGGAACAGAGTTTCAGAGAAGTGGGTTTCTGGACCTAAGGAAAGCCTCATTGGGTATCTATGAATTTTTAGCAGTATGATCTTAATCTCTAGATATATTTCTATATTTCTTGCCTATACCCCAACTATGTTGTAATAATTCTGGTGTCCAGACAACATCTGTGTGAAAGATTATTATGTTAAAATTATGCACAAGAGACTACTGTATCATTCCTTACTCACTTTAGATCCACAGAGTTGGATCAAAGCAGTTCATTAAAATAAGTTTGACTGCTAAACAGAAAACAAAGTAAAACAACAGGAAGCTTAAAGGTAAGATTTAGATCAGTGGGTTTGGTGGTCAGATACAGTATGAGCCAGCACAGCTGATTTACAGCCAAGACTGTATCACAGCTTGGCCAAACAGTAGGTCAGGCGTTATTCTGGAGGAAGGGTGAGAAGATGGGATTTTTGCACTGCTTCACTCAGCAATGGAATCACAGCAGCTGAAATCATGCTTCGGTTCTGTCTATAGGAAGAATAATTAGGCAGCTTTGTTTTTAAAATCACATCCTTCCTGTGCCCTGTCAAGGAAGTAGGAAGATGAATTTGAAGGGTAAATTGTTGGAGAACCATAATTTTCCTCTCTGTTTTCTGATGGCCTCATTAGAGAATCCATCAAATAATGCATGACTTAATCAGCACAAATCTGCCATTTTTAAATGTGAAGCTTTTCTACCATAACCGTTTATTTTTTGTTGTTTACACTGGAAGAACCATTACTGGCAGTGAATAGTTAGTCTTCTTGTAATTCTTTACATGAAGTGCCAACTGTTCTGAGAAAAGTAAATCTATCATTACCTCTTTTGACACCACACTGCTGTGTCGCTCTCTAGGGGAGACAATATGATTTAAACACTTAAATGTTTTCCTGCAATGTGACATAGTGTTTTGCAATCTGGCAGCTGTTATTAACTATTATGATGATCACCTCAGACTATGGGAGTTGCTAATTAAGAAGGAAGCAGTACTAAAAGAAAGAAAATACAAGGTTTGGATTAATTTAGCAATTACCAACTGAAATCCTGGGGGATCATCTGCAGTTTCAGACTTGATATGCTACTTCTGTTTCACATAATAAATCCATTAATATTTCAGTTTTCCACAAGCCTGTTACCCCATGTCTTAACAACTTGCAGATGAAATAAATGTCTTTTTTTTTTCCTTAATGGTCATGCTAAGCAAGGCACATACAGTAGGGTGCACGCTTGGGAAAGAGGATGGCACGTGTTTAGTATCAAGAGGAGTTGTTGCCATACCTTGGCCTCCCCCGGGAGAGGCAGTCTCTGACCCTGCTCCGTGGAGGCAGGGAAGCCCACCTCAGTGCATCTGCCTGGCACATGGGTAGCCTCTAGGGTAAGGGGTTCCCTGCCTGCCGAGATGGTGGTAAATGGGCAGCTGCAGCCTCAAAAGAGAGAACACCACCTCTAGGAAACGCTCAGCGGGGCACCAGGCAGAAGCATCCAAGTGGCTGCTGTGAGGAGGTGTGTGGGGGTGTGAGACCTGGGAGCAGTTTAAAAGCTCAAAACTTTTGGAGATTTCACCTTTTTCATCCCACTGGTTTCCAGCACCGGGGGCTGGTAGGGAGTTGGTGGGTGTGGGATCACCAGGGGAAGTGTAAAAGACACTGGAAGAAAATGGGAACTGAGAAGGAAGATGGTTTTGTGTAAGATGACATGTGTCTGGCAGCTGACTTGAAGTCATTATTTATCTGTCATGAGGCTCTCTTTGGGGTTTTTTTCCCTGCCAGTTCCACACTGGTGTGGAGCAATAGTTTTGTTTTGATACATAAACTGAAGCAACGATGCTGTCAGTAACGGGGTATTTATCCTCAGAAAGTAGTTTCTGAAAGGGAGGGTGTATTTATGGGCTCTCTGTTATCCTTCCTCCCACCACCTCTGTCACACACAGAATTTGTTCCAGGATAATTTAAGTTGATGTTATTAACTCCCAAATCAACATTGCAAAGCCCCTCATCACAGCTTTTCTAAAAGCCAAGTGTATGGAAACCAGCGCTCAAACCCACGTCCCGGCAGCCTCGAAACCCGGGCTCTGCTCTTGTTCACACAAGCAAACTGCACTGTACCCTCAAATGAATTTGGCACCTACAATGTCAGACTCTTTGATAACTGCACATGTCAGTATAGTTGTTTATATTAAACAGGGCCTGTCCTCACCCAAGCAGAAACTATACAGTAGTTATCCAGGCCTGTCTCTGCAAGCTCTTAATTATTGCATTGTTAGCTCCAAAGTATTTTGCGATTAGTATTTCTGTAGTAGTACATGCGAGGAAGTGTATTATGGCAGTGCTTGGGTTTAATTATTGCAGGCATTTTTATGTGCACTCACCGTTAAAAGTAGCTTAGAGAATGAAACTAAAGCTGTCTGCACAGTACAATCAGAAAGTGCTGAAGTTACTGCAGGGTGGTTTTGGAAGGTAATGAAACCCTAAAACACTGAGCCTAAAAGCTTGAGGCTCAAGTGGTTCCTTTAGCTATTGCTTCACTTCCCAGCAGGCTGGGAGAAGGCCACGCAGAAGTTGAAACTAATTTCTCCTGCACTGAAGTTAACTGAGTTAACTTAGAGTAGACAGAATTATTACATGGTAACATTATTCCTTCAAAATGTGGCACTTGCCTCTCCTTCATTACCTTGACTCATGAAGCAGATTTTTAATTTTTTGGGGTAGTATTTACCAAATCAACTAATATGCTGTCCCAGTCTTTGTTTTATCAAAGCTCTAAGCCCTAAATCCAGCCTAAGTGAGAACATACTTAAAAGTGAAAGTCAATGACACTATCTTTTTCTTTCCTGGTCAACAAACACTCGGAGTGCCAACCCTTCAAAGCACTGTATAAAACCCCATAGAATTAGTTAAGGGGACTCTATATTCTACCATGAGCATTCTGCATTCAGAACCTCAGCCGGCATAGCCATAATTTACCAGGTGCTAACAAGGGAGCTCTTGCTAATTTGGTAGGGATACGCAAACTGAGTTTTGTGGCTGCTGAATACACGTATGTGAACACCACCTTCACAAAGCCACAGTGCCTCACAAAGGTCCCGGAGTTTGCTGCTGTACCTAATGTTTTTTTCCTGTCCCTCAGCAGGCAGTCTCAAAGAAAGCTCAAATCTTCCTCCCCTCGCCCCTACACTCCAGTGTCTAAGTGCAGCTAACACCCCCAACGGGAAGGCTTTTCTCAGCCAGCCAAAATTCCTGTTTTCATGCTCCTGTCTACTACAAAGGAGCCTATTAGGTAACTGAATCTCATCTGGGCAAACTGGGTGCCCAGCTCATGACAGCAAAGTATTACCAGTGCTTGGAGGACACCTCAGCAACATTGAACATACACTTTACACTGAAACGTGGGATGTGTAGCTTGTTTTCGGCTTTGAGGCTTGAAGTGTGAACCTCAAAGCTCCTGTCACACGGTCGCTTGGCTAGTCAGAGAGAGAGAACCTCCCTTGAAGATTAGCTGCTGTCAGCCAGAGGCAGCAGAACGTCTCCATTTGTACCTTGGACCTGTAGAACAGAGTATTGATTTACACTTGTGGCACTGACGTGTATGTGTTTTATTATTGGTTAAAACACAGGTGAATTTTAAAGAAGCAAAGTTTGACCTGAGTCACTAGAAATCAAATGACATAATAGCAAGTGGTACTACTCTTTCGTGGTGTTGTGGGGGTTTTGGTTTCTCTTTGTTTTGTTTTTTAATTGATACGTTATTTCTTAAACCAGGTGGGATTATTTGCTAATCAGTTTGACATGTGGTTATGTTATACCATGTGGGTGACATGTGCTTTGCAATGACCTAGGCTTGTCTTAAATGTCTTTTTCCAGAAAGTCAGCAAAGTTTGTCTGGAACTAATCAAAAGATGTAGAAACTCTTACTTCTTTAGTTAGTTTGTTCCAGCTAATTATCACCTAATTATTTAAATAGAAAAATAATACATTAATCTTGATTTTCCTATCTTTGTGCTGTGAACATTGATATTTACTGTACTTTTCTCCCTTTGATTAAAAGATCATTCATACATCATCTGATGCTTCCCTCCTATAGTCCAGTGAGTGATTTGGCACAATAGTTTTCTATACTTGAAGAAACTGTATCATTCCATAATTAAAGAGACTCAATACTCAGACTAAATACTTATCTTCATATTAGTATTATCAAATTAAGGAGAAATGTAAGAAAAACCTGTGCATTCTATATACTGATTGTCTTGACAAATACATACAATTACATTTGTTGAACTTCCTTTACTTCCCAGAAAAGTCTTTATCCAAATTCTTTAGAAGTAATGCCCTAGCATAACATTATCTGATAATGGAGGATAAAAGAACAAGAGGGAAAAAAGACTATTGACTCAAATAATTATGCATAAATCCTCTCCAGTTAACTTTTTGTCAGCGTTATACACAAAGTTACATGAAAAAGAATTTAGCTTATAGGGGAACTAAATTTGCTGTGAGGCTCGGAGAAAAGATTTAGCATTAGTAAAATCAGTACTAAGCTACACCACTTTAATAAAAAGCTCTGCTTTCTCAGGCAATCAATATTCCAAGGGGCAGAAGCTGAATTTGATTGAGTACCACCTGACCACCTGACACTGTACGTGTAAATAATGTGTACTTCATCAGTATTGATCCCATCTGGAAGTTCATGCCCTTGGGACTTTGAATTAGGTTTTTTTCAACCAATTGATGCTTGCAGCAGTCAATTACATAGAAATGATAATTCTGGATTTTTGGTCAGGTTTGGTTTTGTTCATTACTTTAACATAAATCTTCCAAAATATTTGGAAGTGTTGCTTATCTAGATGGTGCTGCTCTTTGTGTGTCTTTTTTTCCCTTTTTTTTTTTTTTAACCCCATCAAATTTACCTGTTTCTCTTTTAAAATGTTTATATTGTGAAAACAAAACCTATGAGTGGCTTAAATGTTAGATTTAAAAATGTAATTTTAATTAAAAAAATTAAAATAAAAAATTAGCTTTAAAAAAGTTGGGATATTGACCAGCAATTGCAATACCAAAACAACTGGCTGTATTTTGCTTGTACTAACTGTTTAAATTGAGTTATTGCTCTGTTTGCTTTGCAACTTGAATCAGCCATTGCAACAGGGGAAAAAAAAGCAAATATTCTTCCATATTATTTGTCTTAATGTCTGTACCTTGCTTTCTCTGTAAATCTATGTGTGTACATTGATTGCAGGTCTGAAACTGCATTCTGGCACAACTCTCCCTAAGTATCCGGTATCACTGAAATGATCAAAACTGATAGAAATTCTTTTCTAGCCTCAACAAATCAATATATGCAAAAGAACAACAACAAAAAATCAACTCATATGTGTGCCAGTCCTATGATTTCCAGGCAGGAGAAAAATAAGGTGACATTAAGGTTTGCTTATTTTACACAGAGGGCATATTACAGTATGTGAAATATGGCTAACAGGCTTTTAAATGTACATCAACTTCTAAACTTTGTTCAGTTTCTTTGGTGGAAACTTACTGTTGTAAAAGCAAAAGCTAATACAGCTAGCATGCATTCATTTTGTGGGCTGAACTGACACCTACTGGGGTTCAATAATATGGTGATGACAAAATAGGCACAATATTCTGTGTACGTTTCCATGATGCTTTTAGCGGCCCTGCTAACGCCTTGGTAGAGTTGAGAAAAGCCAAATGCAGCAGGTGGGGCAGCCTAGCACATTGTGCCAGCGGGCAGGGGATGGAGTGGGGCTCTTGCAGTTACAGCATACTGCATTCAAGCTTCAGGCTTCTGAAATTGCCACGGGGCCTTTTTTCTGATCATTATTTAAAACAAATTATAATCTTCAGGTAAACAGCTCGTGGGCTGTGGGGGTGACATAGTAAAGATTTATCTTAATTTCTAACCACATATCCTCAAGCATGCCTTGAGCTGGCACTGCCCGTGTCCCCACTCAGTCACTGGGTTTATTGCAGAAAGAGAACTTCCATGGGTCCCACCACACAGGTGGCCACCTAGGAGAAGCTGTGCTGGGTTTGCCTGCAGGGTGGGCAGAAACCCTGGCTAACCCAGGCAGGCCAGCAGCCTGCAGCTCATAGGTGCTGCAATGGCCTGGCCTGCCATAGACTTGCTAAAGCTGATGCTTCTGTCAGCCAGTGTTAGCCAGCAAAGGACTGGAAAGGAAGAAACGGGTGAATGGTGAGATAGGTGCGAAGGAGGAGGGACAGTGCAAAGAAACATGCTCATGCACAGGTAGTTGGATGCTGACTGCCTGCTGTATTTGGACACTTGGTGGAAACAGCAGCAGGGCAGAAGGGAGCAATGTTACTGAGGTCCCCAAGGAGGAGTAAAAGCTGTAGCATGAGCCAGCCTCTAACTAGATGAAAGGAAAAAACACAGGAGAGCATGGCAGTCAGGGTAGGAAGGCCTGGAGTTGAAGGTTGTGCCTTATCTCACCCTGGGAGATGTGTTCAGTCACAGCTGCTCTCCTGCAGCTTCTAAGCTGCTCATAGCCACCTGGGGAAGGGAATAAATATAGTTACAAAGAGAACAATTATTCCAATTTCAGTTTAGCCAGGGCACCGAAGCCAAAATTACTCATATTCTGCTCCTGAGAAAAGTATCATAATATCTCATGTGATTTCTTGATAACGATGAAAATTTATTAGCCTCCAAGTCTAGTTCTACTCTCAGATTCAGATGCTAACTGGCAGGAAGGACTGAACGCTGCTGCATCACCCCCTTCCCCCAGATCGGGGGACTGGGAGTACTCATGCTGCCAGAGCCCTCCTGCCCCACCATCTGATGAGACCCCCCAAATACCCGTGCCCATACCCACAGGGGATTCAGCTGAGCTCACTGCTGGGCTCGCTGGGGCAAGAGCCCCCCTGGCTCTGGGGTGTGTTTGCCTTGAACCTTTATACCTGTTACTTAGGGCGAGGTCCGAGAAAGGATTTAAACAGAAAAATAGGACTTTAACGGGTTTTAGATGCTTTTGGCCAAAAGGCCTAATGCATAATCCCTGCCGAGCCCCCAGGGGTTACTGACTCTCTTCAGTCACTTAAATGCCAGCTCTTGCCAGCAGGCCCACCGGCTGTCCTTGCCGCATCCCTCCCAGGCTGCCTGGCCAGGGAGGCATCTTCTGTCTTACCTCGGCGCTGCTGGGGTGGGTAGAGGGCGGAATGGCACACTGTTTTCCAAAGACTGAATCCCATGGAATCGTCTGTAACGGCGCTAGTTAAGATCGCTGTATCCGTTAAGGGTTTCTCTGGTCGTTTTATGTCTTCTTGCATCAGGTGCCGTCTGAAGTGTCTGATCGCGCCCACACAGGAGGTACGGGAGAGTTAGGGGAGGGTGTTTTGCTCCTGCGCTATCGAACGTGCCATGTGGCTACGCCGACCCGGGGACGGCTGGGAGCCGCCGCAGCAACCTGCGGGCAGGGCTGCGAGGGGCCGCGGGCCCGGGGCTCTCCCGCCGCCGCGCTGGACGCTCACTGCGGGGCAGAGGGGGCGCGCGGCTCCCGCCCCTCGGCGGCGCTCCGGGCAGCGGGCCGCCCTCCCCGGGCCGTCCCCCGCGGTTTCGGGGGAAGGGGGCGGAGGGCAGCGAGGGTGGGGACGGGCCGAGCGCTGCGGTTCGGAGACCGCGCTCCGGCGGAGAGGAGGGCAGGAGGCGCCCGCTGCCAGCGGTAGGAGCGGCGGGACAATGCGCG
>JAVJGJ010000047.1:43440399-43451818 GCA_035590215.1 Microhierax caerulescens | reverse complement strand
AGATTGCTGGAAATACTTGTACCTTGGAACAATTCATGGGATATAGGCGAAATAGTCACTTGGGTTTGGACATGAAAAGATCGGAAGAGCGTCATGGATACATTAGTTGCAACATTTACACTTAAGCACACTAGTGAAATTCCTCTGGTGTCAACGTGAATAACCAAATTTACGCATCTTGGGTTTTTTTCATCCAACATATATACCGTTCAAAAAGTGTCCCCCCAAAAAACGAAAACTGCTAAGAAATCTAAGAAAATAATCACTTCTTACACTCCTATAAAAAGTCAACTTGGATAGCCAGTTACAGGCTTACTTTATTTTCCTGTCCTTGCCTGGTCTTGCATGCTATCTTTGCTAGTGTGTTGTACCTCTCAGTAAAATTCTCAAGAAAGCAATTTGACATAATGCATTCAGATAAATTCACATTCAGCAACTTTCCTTATAGTGGAAGATAAAAATAATCTATGTACTTCTTTTCTAAGTCATCCTAATAAATGTGTGTAATGGGAATGTCCCTCCTCTTGCTGAGAACACATATGTATTGATTCTGAGTTTTGGAGTGATGCTCTATGAAAATAAAAACAGATGGTCTGAGATGTTGGGTCTGGTTTCACAATCTGCTTACGTTCCCTTGCATGGGCTGTTGCCATCTCCCCTTGTAACACCAGTGTTTATGCAGTTGTGTGGCTGATGCAAGTAAGGAACTGATGTGGCTGAAAACTTGCTCCATAGTAGTAGCCAGCTGGAAGTGGCAAGTTGGATCTTTTGGAAGAAATAGTATTAGATTGATTTAGGACATTTGCTATTGCGCTATTTTAAAAGGATAGAAATTTCTTTTGATTAAAACCAGGAAAGCTGTAAATCTATACCAAACAACGAAAATGTTCTTAGTTCAAACTTTCATACAGCCAGCTATGCTTATTTTTTATAAAAATTTCTTTTGACAGATATACACTATGACTTAAACTAAAAATTGTATTTTCTTATACTAAAGTTTGTTGCAGATGGACTTCAGACAAATACAGACATATTTATTTTCAGGGGAGCCTGTTTAAAAGCCTGCAGACCGTTTCTGGTCTTTACCTGAGTCGCTAAGGAAGATGTCAGATAAGAAAAATGGTTCTGTAAGGTAGCGAGTTTATTTGCTCTTCTGTTCTTAAAGAGTAGTACTTGCTGTTGTGGTGAAAGCAGATGCCAGGCTCAGGGTTGGCTGGACAGGGAGAGAGGGATGACTAAATTCCTCCCTGTTCTCCAGCCTCTCAGCAGCAACGCTTCTGAATGTAAGTTTCTTCCCATGTGGAATGTTAAGTGTGAGGACTGCACAGACCTTCTTTTCCTCCCCTCCTGATGAAAAGCAAAGAGATTACCTACCCGCAGTTATCCTTGAGGTGCTGTTGCTGGTAACCTGTGTGCTGCTGTGGAATCAGTTTCTACTAAATTCTTGTGCAGGTCAGGGAAACCAGCTGGGATTAAAAAAATTGTTGCCTAATGATTCATGTATACTTGTTAGGTAAGGCATGAATGGCTTGACTTACCTTTCCGCTTTTGATTCATTCCCCCTCCTGTTTTTTTCCCCCATGTGTCCTTGGGCAAAAGATATTCTTCTGCATTCTTAGAATACACATTTGCATCCTGTCCTCAGGAAAAGGCTGCCATTTCAAACTACATGGCATTAATGTACCGATGTGGACAATATCAAAAACTTTCATAAGATGGGGGGTGCATCCAATGTTGAGAAAATGGTAATAAATCTGTGTCCAGTTATGGGTGTGGAGGGGGCGATTTGTAGTTATGGTGATTATCACTAGGTGAAGATGCATGAAAAGCGTGTGAGTCAGACTGAGCCTGGGTGGCCTGCATCATGGATGGAGAATGAAGAGGTAGGGCAAGATGACTGTAGCCCTGCAGCTTTGTCAGTCTCTGTATTTGGGAGCATGACACAGATAATGGCATCCTAATGTTCTTACAGTAAATCTGCCCCTTGGGGAAGGGAATCTTGAATACATCTCCCTTCCTGGAACAGGCAGTGGCGCAAGTTAAGGTACAAATGTGTATTATCTGGCAGATGTAGCAGTCATAGGTTATCACAGGGCAACCTGTTGTTTTGGGCCTTCCACTAAGACCTGTGTAGCTTCTGGACTGTGATAAACATAAGTTCTTTCTTACCTTTCCTGTAATATCTGTAGGCTTCTTGATGAAGGTCAGAGTAAGAGTCTTCCTCATCTACGCTTGGTTTTACAGTTTGGTATTTCAGTTAGCATTCTGAAGAAACCATCCAACTTTTTACAGACCCGTGTTGTAGGAGGGTGTACTTAGGAATGCTATGCAGCTATTAAAAAAAACCCAACTATGTAGGTCATAGCCTATATTTTAATTAGTTACTTAAACGTTATTGGACAGTTGTCTTGTCCCCACTGAATCCTTCTGCAGTGTGTAGCTGCCCGTGAGCATGCTGCTAGTTTCAAGTCAGTTTTGTCTTGGATGATTTTGTCAGATACAAACCCTGAAGCCCATGTAAAAATCTTGGCATTATAATGAATGCTTGGGTAATAAGTTCTTCAGGTAAGTTACCTTAGAAGTTCTGATTCACTTAATTAACTTTTTCCAATAGCAAGATAAAAGGAAAGTTTAGCCTGGTGTGCTGTTTTTTTTCAGGTACAGCTTGCAAATTTTCTTGCAGTGTTGAAATGGCTGTTCTGGTTTCAGGTTGCTGCATGGGGTTAGGGTTTAAGGAATTAAAATGGGGGGAGTGTTTGAATTAGTTAAAATATAATTTTGCAAAATGCAAAAGCCTGCAAAAACTGCCACACACTGCTGAGTTTCACTAAGTATTCAAAAGCTTCAAAAAGCTTCCATTCCCAAAACTCACCTGGCTTTAGTGCAGTTGTAAAAGTGACAGAGCCACGCTGCACTCTTCATTGGAGAGAAGGGTGTACATGCATGGTTCCGTCAGTGGAATTTGTTACTTGACTTCCTGGTCTCTCCAGCTAGCGTAAGTAATCAATCCAGTTCCATTTGAATAGTGTGGTTTGTGAATGCTGTGGCTTTTACCAGCCTTTTCCCTCCCTTTAGGACAGCTTTCTTCTGTATGTAGAGCAGTAGACATCTGCAGAAAGGAATGAACTGGAAAAGCGCTTTGTCCCATGCTGATGTGTTCCAATGTGTGCTTAGGAAAGAAATTTGGGCTGAGAAAAGTGCTCGCAGCTCTGAGTACTTGTGATTCTTTCTCTTGAGTGAATGAACAAAAAAGAAAAATCTGGAGGAGGGAACTGGTGCTTTTGCTGCTTTATTAATTTTCCTCTGGAATCTAGCAACTCATCTGTGTAAAGAGTGCAGCTGGGCACAGTGAGTAAATGCCCACTTTACCGTTGTGCACCTGGAGTACAAGAATGAGGTGGGATGAGCAGCTGAAGCCATTGTCTTTGTCTTACCACATTTGTTTCTAAAGACTTGAAGCAAAAGAGTAGTGAGAGTCTGGGAAAAGAAGCCAGAACTGCTTAGTTCTTCTCTGTGCTTAATGGTGTTTGGATCGGAAACTTCCAGATGTAAATGGAAACTTCTTGTTTATATGTGTAAAAAGTGCAGTCTCGCATTTAGTGTGCTTATTGTTTTGTCAATGTTTGCATATCCTGATTTGAGATAGCTTTAATGTTGCCTAATCATTTGCATATATGCTACCTGTGGATAACTTCTTGGTGTATTTGACTTCCCTGTTACCCGTCTTACCCTTTGTCTTGCAGTTGAGTACCTGTCACTGAACAGCCTTCCCTTTTGAGTTATTTGGGAGCAGCACTTGGGAGTCTGCTTTAATACGATAAAATGGGTGGGTTCGGTTCCTGCTTCTGCCATCAGCTTGCTTTTCTGCCTGTTTATCTTTCAGTTAGTGAATTACTGCTGTTTCCCAAGTAGCTGGGTACAGTTTGCTAAGGTGTTAGAAATTAAAGTCTTCCCTAGTCTATATAGAAGCTTAAGATTCTGTATCACATTTTATGTGATCTGTGGTTGGTTTATAATATTAATCTTTTGTCCTCTTTATAATTCCAAAGGCTGTTCCCAGACATGTCTGTGTCAGGGGTATTTTGTATAAGAATGTTATCTGTAAGACATTATGATTAAAGTTATAAGCTGCTCTGTACGTATTTGCAGGGAGCAAAGTGTGAATGGAAACTACAGAAAGTCTATTAGTGCTTTAAAAGATTGTGTAAGGAAGTATAACATAGAGTTTACTTACTAACCCAGGCTGTAAGCCTTGCCTAAGGTAAAATAAAATGCTGAAAATCCTGTCTAGAATGTCCCTCTTGCTGTTGTTTTCATTATTGTCTAATCCTTGAGTTAATGTTTTTTGCTGTATCAATTTACTGCGGTTACTATCTTATCTGAAGCTTGAGTAAGTTTGATACTCAGCAACTCTATGTAATCATGGTTGGTTTGGGGTTTTTTTGGTTGGTTGGTTTTGGGGGTGGGGGGATTTAAGCAGGGGAGGCTGGATTTCAGTTAGTTCTAGGCCCAGTCTTGCAGTGAGCTCTAGGAGCAGGGAGTTAATTTGCAAGCAGCTTTTTCAGGATTGGGCCTCACTTTCTTAAAAAGGTGTAGCATCTCACTTCTGAAACAGCGTACATAAAAATAGGTGTTTAAAATCAAAGGCGTATTTATTTTCAAAAGCGAATGTTGAAATAATGGAAAATACAGTTGGAAGGAATGTGAAGAGGTTCTCAAATCCAGTTAACACCGAATGACATATAATTTCTGACATGTGTAACTGTTCCTGAAACTTTCAGGAGGGAAGGCTTCACAACTCTCTTGCTGATTTATCTACTGCTTAAATAGTATTATTAATAGGCACAGGGAAAAGCTTATTATTTAAAAGGCTTTTTTAGTTTCCCTTAAAATTTACTCTCAGAGAAGTTTAGTTCTTTTTCATTGCTACCTCGCTGTCTTCGTTATTCTCTCTGGTCTTTTGAAACCAAGGAAACTCAATTTCTTTGGCTTTTTGTCAGAAGTCCTCTTTTCTAGCCTTTATGATTGTTCCTGGTGCTTTGTTTTCTTTGGAATCTGTTCACCTATTTGTTTCTTAGATACTGTACTCCTGTGGGGACTTTCCCAGAGCAGCAGAACATTTTCAGCTGCCATACAGATACTGGTTTTGCTTACACATCCCTGCATGACGTTTTCAATTTTCATGGCACAGTCAGCTTACATTTGGCTTCTGGTCTGGTAGGTCTGCTGGATCCTTCTCTGCAGTCTAGCTGCCAAAGTGATCGGTTATTCTGAATGAGGAATGTGATATATTTATTGGCTGATAGGTGGGAAAAGGTACATTTTATTGGAGACCAAAGGAAGAAGGGAGTTCCTTAGGCAGTTCTTCCATAGCTCACTAATTAGTAGGACTATGTGTGTTAATTTAGAAGTCCGGGATGCTTTGGTCTCAGGGTGGCTGTTACACAAATGTCTTGAAATGGTGATGAGAAAAACCTTTTCCAGAATGTGCAGTGGAAAAGTTCTAGACTATGCACAAAATAGCTACATTCTTTCCTGGGATTAATCTTGTTGATGCAATTGGTTCTTAAACTGTTGTTTATAACTGTTACAATACACTGAAAACAGCAAATAAATTCTGGACTTCACCTGCACACCTAAATGGAGTGGAATGAAATAATCTGGGAGAAGGTAGTTGTAGATGCATAGTTTTACAACAGTTGTCTCTTCTTTGGAATAATAAATTCTCTGATAAAGTAATCATTCTAGCTTAAAAAAGATTATTCAGGCCACTGTGTGGGAAACTATTATGCACTAGGTTGTTCACTGTACAACAGTTGTAGGTTGGTTCTCTGCTGACTGTTGTTCCTCCACTGTCTGCTGTGGCCATGTGTTGATCTGAGTGTGAAAGAAGCGATGACTTCCATTTTCTCAGGAACTACATTCCCCAAAGGCAATTTAATAATTTAAGGATTAGACAGGTTTTATGCTGAGATTTTTTTATACATATAAATATATACACTAATAAAGGTGCCTCATGTCCCTGTTTTAGCATTTTTAATTCATAAAGGAAGAATTGATGTGGGAAAAAGTGTAAAAACTGCCCTGCGAAAAGGAAGAGGGAAGAAAGCAACAACAGTGAAATCAAGAGTAACATTTAATACTGTCAGAAAGAAGTAGCGGACAATAAGTTTTATGCTGGGTAAAGGTGCATTTTAATGTAGTTTTCTTGTTTCTGTCTGAATAGAGCCCAATTAATTGTCACTTGCACTCGAAAAATTACAATGAAAGGCATTATTTACTCTTTATTATGTTTTAGATACGATGTCTGCTCTGACTGGCAGCCCTGTCCCATCGGCACCACCTTCTTACGAGGAAACAACAGGAATCAATGTGAGCTATCCTCACCCCTATCCTGTCCCAGAACCTGGCCAGAAGTCAGATGGAAAAGGAATGAACCCACCCCCATACATGGGGCAGCCTGCACCAGTGAATAACCCCAGTAAGCCTCAAAAACTCTGCTGTACCTCATGTTAAGAAGGTGTCAAGTGGCTGTGTAATGGGTGCTGTGCAGAAGATGAAAGATCATGGTTCACAGGCATTCCCTGTCTTCCAAAAAATATTTTTGAGGGGAATAAAGTGACTCAATTCTTGCGAACCCTTCAGTGTGTATTAATATCAATAACATAATTTAGATTTCTGCAGTTTTTAATGCAGCCTTATTCTTAAGACAGTGTGTTTCTGCATTAGGAAATGCCATGGTGATTTCTCATTGTCATTGTGTGTTTCATTGCTCTAAGCGTGAAATATTTCGGAGTAATTGCTGGTTCTAGCTCAGAAGAAGTTGATCAACTATCCTTTTTTCCTCATTTACCCATTGAATAAACAGCATTTTCTTCTGCTCAGTTACAGTTCAGACAGTGTATGTGCAGCAACCAGTAGTATTTTATGACCGCCCAGTTCAGATGTGCTGCCCCTCCTGTAACCAGATGATTGTGACACGTCTCTCATATGACTCAGGAGCTTTGACTTGGCTGTCATGTGGTGGCCTCTGCCTGCTGGGGTAGGTTGATTCCAATTTGCATTTTATTTTTCTCTTCTTTATTTTTCTTCTTTTACAAGTCTAAGGAGTAATAAAGCTCTAGCTTTGTGGCCTTCTCATTCTGTCTGGGACCTGACCCTTCATGGTTTGAATAGCCTACATCTGCATTCAAGTTCTATAGGACCTTGAAGCAGCTCTAGAATGCTAAAGTGATGGACTCCATAGCCATATGTGTTCTTTCTAAGCTTTATGGTACCAGTTTTACTGAGGGCTTTTGCAGGAAATGTATTTTACCTTCTTGTGTATGTAACAAGTGGTATAACAGATTGTTTTGGTTTTGTTTTATGGGGGGGGGTTCCCTTTCAGGTGTATAGGTGGCTGCTGCTTAATCCCTTTCTGCATTGATGCCCTAAAGGATGTGGATCACACCTGTCCGAACTGCAGTGCTCTTGTTGGTTCTTACAAACGTCTATAGGCAACATTTAAAGATTGATAATCGATTGATGAAGTTGGTCAGCACCTCTGCAAGCCCTGTCTGAAGCTTCATGGAGACTTCTGGTTGTTTCTGTGCATCCTGTCACTGGAAATCAATCAAAAGTAATGTTTATTGCTAGATTATTTGAACAAGAATTTGCTTGAGGGGGTTCTGACTTAGGTCTGTAAAAAGTATATGTAATCTTTATGGGCAACTCAGTCTGGCACCAGTTGATAGCAACCAAATATTTTCATATTCTGCTTTATGCAAAACATATGCAAAACAGGTTTGTGATGTTCTTCAGTTAATTTTGTTTCAGGCGTGTTGCACACTGGTATACTTGCTTGCAGTCTCAGCACAGATGAAGAGGAGAGCATCTATGGAGACCTATATATGTCTCGCACTTGGTGTTGATGCTTTGGCAGCAGCACTGTTTACAAACTGGCAGGGAGTTGGTTGCCTCTGAGACAGGTTCCCCTCTTTGCCAAAAGAAGTGATTTGTTGGCATCTTTTCATGAGCACTACAATTCACTTTAAAACTTTCTTAGTTGAAAGAGAACCAAAGCTAAAAGCTTCTTCGTTCTTGGAGGCTGCTTTACCAAATGGACAACTCAGGTTATTGTGCATCAATGGTGATTCAATCTAGTGCCTGAAATTTCCTTGCCAATTTTAAGTCTAGTCATATCTCTGCTCTGCAGTGAAGATGTTAATACAGGAATTTTTCACAGATATTTGTTTGGTGGTTTTTGTTTGGTTGGGTTTTTTACTGCTGATTGTAAGCCTGTGAAGTATTCTCTTCTCTCCACCCCAGTGAAGATGCCCATACAGCCTTGGTTATAGCACTGGAAAACCTTCTTGTACATTTGCATAAGTCAGTTGCTAGATCATAAACAAACCTCAGCCTTATCTTAACGCTTGAATTTCTACATTCAAAACACAGAAGCAGGACCTGGGCTTTTAATTGTTGATCTGTTTGTTAATTACTGTTTCTTCATTAAGAAGGTTACGTGTTAAGGCATTTCTCTGGTGATTATTTAGACTTGTACTCAGATTTTTCTAAATGAAAGAGGTCCTGTTTTCAGAAACTTAAGCTGGATATGCTTGTTTAAGAAGATGATTGCAAAATATTAGGGAATGAGGCTCTGAAGGCTGAAATATTTTACCATGTCATAAGCAGCGGGCTTGGTCCAAATAACATCTTGATGCATTTGAATGATCCTGTCTAGAAAAGGCAGGGAGATGTTTATTAAGCTGTATTAAACTCTGTAAAAGTAAAAAGCTGAAATAAATACAAAGTACTGCATTTACTGTTCTTGCCAAATGTGCCTCCTGTAAATATTTAGTATAAGTTAACTTTTCAAAAGTCTTTCAACACTTCACATTTGAAATTCAGGAGTTTTGTGGATCACAAATACAACCTCTAGGCCTTGTGTTAATTAGTTTTTGTAAACTGCTGCTGGTGGTGGGTCAGTCTGCAAGTGGTTTAAGAGCCTCCTGTGCATTGGGAAAATGCTTCTGATTGTGTGTCTCCCTGTACCATAAGAATTCACATCAGTAGCTACTAACTGCCAAGAGAATGATAGAGATAAAAAACTGCTAGTTTTATAGCTTTTGACTTTGATGATGCGGTGCTAGCTTGTGTTTTTTGTCTGCTGTTGCCCCACCATAATGCTTTCCATGTTCTTTAAGGGCCTGGGTGATGCTCCATTGAATTTTCTGTTCTAATGGCACAGGCCAAATGCGTTACTGTAATAAAGCAGTATTTACACACACACGCATGCACACACGCGCGCACACACACACACACACACACTGGGTTTCACAGAAAATGTACCGCTTGTCAGCTTGTCACCAGAGCAAGATAGGAAGAAACAATGAAGCATGCAGTGTTTCTAAACTTGATGTTTGCTTGCATGGTGGGGGAGCATTTTTAGTTCTGTTAGTACCCATGTCAGTCTGTTCTGGATCATCCTGCCATATATTCATTTGGTGAGTAAGTCTTCAAATTGTTATTCCTTTAGCTCCCCTTTTCTCTACAAAGTGATGGTTGGAAAATCTGAGGTGATGACACCAGAATGCAGAAGAACACTGACCAAAAAAATAATAATTTTGTGGGTTTTTCTTGGTTGGTTTTATGGGCACAGTCCATTGCATCTCTTTAAATTCCTTGTATGGATTGAGAACAGGACACAATGTTGGCAACTATTCCCTCTAAGTGTTCTGCAAAACTTTCTGGTGCCCCTTCTGTACTTAAATTTCCTTTAAATACAAAGCCTGTGTTTGTTCTACCTACAGAATGCACCAAAGTAACTTGCTTTGTTAAACTTATTTTAGATAGACAAATGCAGGATATAACTTGCTTTGCGTGAAAGTGCTTTGTGTTTGATTATATTGAAGTTACTGTTTGTTTTAAAAACTGACTATATTTAAAACAAAAACTTTCTTTTGTATGTAGTGCTTATAATCTGAACCTTAAAACATTTTGAATGTTTCCAAACTCATCAGTGGCTGAAATGTTAAAATGTTAAGTCAAGAAACGCAATTACAGGGTGACATTTTTCAGTCTCACTTGGGCCAAGTATCTCATAAATGGCATTCTCTGGCCTGCAAACTGTTCACACACAGAGACACATTAGAAAATGTGTTGTTTTCCTGCAACTCAGGGTCTTTAAATTAAAACTCTTAAATCAGTTAAAATCCTTGGGTAAAACTTTCACTTGCAGTACAACTAAATGAACACATAGATATGGGTACGGATTTACAGACCAGTAAGCAGTAGGGTTAAACCAGATATCATTATGTTCAGGTGGAAAGAGTCCTTATTAATCATGTGAGAATACCCTGCTATTTTTAACATCCAAAGCACATTTTATTTTCTTTCTTATTTTTCTGAGATGCAGAAAATATGGGAATGCCAGGTTAATACAAGTTTGGTTTAATACGTTGACATTTATTATTGTTATTAAGCAACTTTCTGGTTAATTTGTTAATAATCGAGTTGAGTGGTAAACATAGTTTTTCCTCTGTTGACAGAACAGAAGTAGCACAGTGACTTTGTGTGCCCATGCGATTTCCACAAGGGAGGGGAGGGGGCATAGGCCATCTGAAATCCTCCCTCTTTGTGTGACAAATTTGGGTGAAGCCTTTCCCTCCCCCCACCTTCATTAGCTTTCCAGGATGACACTGGTTTCTGTTACACTTTGACCGTGTTATTTCCATTAGACTTCTATTTTTAATTGAGAGAACTTGCACGGTGTTCAAACTTAGTTAATTCTGATGAGGCTTTGAGCCAGGAGGAAATGAAATTTGTTTTGTCATGCAAAGAGGATCCACAATAAAAGCCGTTTAAACAAGTAAAAAGCAGCTGATAACCTTGCAAGAGGGAGCTGTTAAGCAAGAGCGGAGCGGTTTCAAAAAGCTACTATTTATTGCAGCATTTGTGAAAGCACTTCTGGCAGTCCAACCACAAGTTCTTTTTTGAAGAAATGAGTTGTGATTTACGTACTTAATCTCAGTTAATTATTCTTCACAACTGAGCAGCAGAAGGTGAGTAATGGAGTATAAAAACCTAAGAAATGCAAGTTCTGTGAGGAAGGCGTGAAGTGTCTGTAGTCAAGTCGATTGTGTTTTACAGCAAATTAACTTTTGTGTTCCTGTTTTCTTTGCAAGATCCTGCAATGCGATACCGATTCATCATCTTTAGGATGACTTTTAGTGAACAGTTGTGAGGTGAAAACCCTCACGTATGACGTGCAGGCCGCAAATCCGGTGTGGAAGTAAATTCTCCGGTGAGCGCCTTGCTGCTTTTTCATGCCAGGACAGCAAGAGGCGGCGCGTGGCGAAGCGGAACTCTGACCACTCTTTTCTATGGCTGTGGATGTGGTCCATATGGGTAGTGCTTTCTCTTTCTCCTGTGACTTGTT
>JAVJGJ010000047.1:43381069-43437888 GCA_035590215.1 Microhierax caerulescens | reverse complement strand
CCTCCCGCCGCGGGGCACGGAGCTTGGCCGCCCCCACCGTGCAGCCGGGGCCTGTGCGCCGGGGGGCGGCCGGCGCCGGCTGAGGGGCGCGCTTGAGGCGGGGCAGCGCGGGAAGGCCGCTGCCCCTTCACCGCCTCATCCCCTCGCGGTGCACGGCCTGGAAGGTGCACGCGTCTCACGGGGCTCCTCGGTCTGGGGGCTGCATTTCCCAGGGCAGTAACGCGTGCGGGACCCCTCCGGCGCCGGCAAGGAGCCCAGTTTCACAGTGTGATGGCTGTTGTGTAAAATCTTAGAAAGAAGCTGACTTGCCTCCTTGTAAGACATACATGCAGTGTTGTTGCAATAGTTCTGAGGCATCCCAGAATCCTGTGCTCTGCAGTCTTGTGAACAGTTTTGACATTTTTGGCCCATCTGGTCAGACCCTGCGATGTTTCAGGGACTTTGGGCACAGACTATCTCTCAGCATAGTTCATACAACCTTTCCTGGCCATCCTCTTCCTTAAAGTCTCATCCTACTGGGAAAGGAGTTGCCTGTGACCTGCATGAATTATTCTGCGTGAAAATTAAAAATTTAACTGAAAGAGCAAATTGGGTTGGGTTTTTTTGTTTGTTTGTTTTTTTTAAATGAGAAACCGACCCACAGGTGCTCTAACGAAACTAGCTATGTGGAGACAAAAGGGTTTCTGAAAGAGCTTCTGGTGTTTGAGTAGGGGATGAAATGACTAATGAAATGGGCCTGTTCTGAGAAAGCGCTTAGATTTGAGCATATGCTTTATTTTTTGGGGTGTGCTTATGCTTAAAATTAAGCACCTATTTATGTACTCTGCTGACTCTGGGCATTGGTGGGGTACCTGAGGTTAACATACACTAAGTGGAAAACTCGCTATAAAGTGTCAAATTCATTAACTTGAGGGAAGAGCTGCAGAAATGCTCAGCACACAAATACTGCTTGTAACTGTTGCTATTGGGCCATGTGGTTCTTAGGAGAGTCAAGGCAGAAATTCCCTCTTAATTCCAATTTTGATATTCCCAGTGACTTCAGTATAAGTTTCGTGCTTTTAAGTTATTTTGCACCAGCTATGTGAAATATGTTGAAATACCTTACTACATAAACAGTTAAAAGTCAGACTACCGTGGAGAATAGGCAGTAGTTAATGACTGTAGAAAAAAAATTGCCACGATATAGCAATTTTCCAGTAAATTCACCGTGGTTTTATATTCATGCCCAGCTATTAGCTTACCTGCTCAAGAGCTGAATGACTGCACTATAGTATACGGAGCATGTACTATGCCTGGATGAGCTGTAATCTTAAAATGAAAAATCAGAATGAATACAAGACTGAGTAACTCAGAAGAGTAAAAATGGTAAAGCCAGCAAGCTGCAAGATTTCCACAGTGAAACCTCTGAATCAATTTCAAAATTAGAATACTCTGAAAAATACTCTAATATTTTTCTAATAATAATTTTCTAGCAATGAAGAAGCCTTTCTCAGTTACCACTATAGGTTGATCATAGGAAATCCAGGCCATGGTATGGAATCTGTAAGATGTGTTTTTCAAATTCAGTATCAGACCTGAGCTGTCTCCAAGTTTGATATTTGGTGGATCTGGGATTTTGATAGAGGGGGCCCAGTTTTCATCATGGAATATTTTACTAACTCTTCAGACTTGACTTGCTCTCTCTCATCTTTGGTCAATGATCTGTGCAAAGAACATGTGAGAAATTGCTTTCCATTTAAGTGAAATTCATAAGCATTTTGAACTGAGCAAATGTTACCTGATGGAGAAAGTAAGTTCAGGCAAGAGGCTGTGAAGTGCAAGCTTAGTGGGGGAGAGTAACTGGTGACTGGGGTTGTTACCCATGATTTCTATTTGTGAATCTGGTTTGAAGTAAACAGTAGCTCAGGATAAACCAGAGAGGCTTACAGCAGGAGAAAATAATTATTTGCCTGTCCACAGCAGCTTTCTTCAGAAGGTCTTGGCATGCAAGTGTAACAGAGTTTTGACAGTGCTTCTGGGGCGTAGGTGATCATCAGTTCTGTATGTGTGAAGAGTAAACATGGCCAGAGAAGGTGTGTGATGAGAACCCCAGTTCTAGAGGAGTCAGTAGAACAGGAGGTCGATGGTTAATCTCCCTCATGCAGGAGTGTAGGGTTCAGTGGACCCTGGAAGACCTATGTCTGATGTGCTGTAAAACTGATTGTTGTCAGAAGGACTGCAGTTCAGTGGTTTTGTGTGTTATTAATGCATAATTTCACCCATCTTAGGTTTGGGACTTTGGCTGAAGGGATGGGCTACCTCCCCTGAACTTGCTTGTTCTGAGTGGAAACACCTTGTCTTTAGCCCCCAAGCTTTTGCTTTCATCTGGTGTACTTCTTGATTGATTAATCGTCAAGGAGTTATTGCTAGGGTGATTCTTTGAAGTTATTTATTTAAAACATACTGCACAGGATTGTTCTGAGTATTTGTGACATCGTGATGCTCTATGCTTAATTTCTTTTCCTTGCAGTTTTGTGGAATTTCTAACAGGTTAACTTGCTGTCTCTTTCATGCCAAAAGGCTGACGTGGTTAGAAGAGTGGATAAATGTTTGTGCCTGTCTCTCTCCCCCTTACTACACTCGCACACCCTCCCCTCTGCAGGCTGTCCTGCTGGAGCCCCTCCTCCGGCTGGAAGGGGGGGTTGAAATAGTGAGCTCCGGCTTTGGGAAGGGAATGTGCTTTCACTGCCTTGCTCAGAAGTGGCGTTTAGAGGAGAACTGATGTGGTTTTGTTAACTTCTGGGCCGAGGAGGTGATTTCGATGGCCATGGGGCTGTGCGCCATCGTATTATTCTGTGCTGTTGTGGCAGGAGCCTCAGGCAGTAAGTAGAAGAAACATTTTCCTCTGCTAAGATTGATCTCTCAATGCGAAATACTTTCCTAAGGGTGATCTTGCTAGCAAAACTTCTGAGATGCTGTAAATTATGTTACAACTTAGAAGTTTGCAGTAGTTCTTGTAGCAGTTTTGTCTTGGTTTTCAGTGTAGTGTAGCAGTTCGCTTTATGGAGCTCTCTGGGTGGTGCTGCAGGTGGGAGAGCTCCCTACCTATAAAGGAGTGCAGTTAAATAGTGCATCTTCCTTCAGCATTACCAGGGAAAGCAACAGAAACAGTGAGATTGTGCCAGTCAGTTCCTTATCTCACCTGAAAATAGCATGTTAGTATTATGTTCTAAAATTGCGCTCACTTTGCTATTTGGCAGATGAAGGATTCTGGAAAGTGTGAATAAGATCGTGATGCATCAATGATGTGGTCCTTTGTTACTCTTGTCAACTGAAAAGAGATAAGTGCATGCTGTTTCTAGAACCAAAATAAATGATGGAAGAAAAAGTAAAACTAAAAAAGAGGAAAGCAAAGAGCAGAAATTCTTAATTTAGGCATCTTAACAGGGTTAACAAAGAGCCTGGCTGTCCGGGGTGCTCAGCCTACGCGCTGTTTGTCTGTCGTAAGCATGTTTAAAAATTCTGAGCACAGCATTCAGGTATCCACACTGGAGCTGAGAGAACTCTTAAACCTGGTCCTGGAAAGGTGTGCTCAACATATCTTAAAAATCTGAGGCTGCATAACAGAGATGAATTTTCCAAATTTGCCTAAACATACTTGTTTTAAGGTTCTTGAATAAGCTGCACTGCTTCCTTTATTAAAAGCCATTAATCTAACACTTGTCCCACTGTTTTAAAGAAAAGGGTGAGCTAGATACCCCTATTCTTGCTGGATCCACTAGATACTTAGGGATGATTTTTTTCACCCCAAGGAAACAGAAGCTTATTTCTTTCTCTCCAAATGTGGTGTGTTTGGAATGTTGAAGTTAGTGCATATGTTTTATGTATATGTAGGTATTTTTATAAAAATGAATAGTTTAGTGATAATTCTCCTATGTTACATTACCTGGCTTCTCTATGCTAGCAAGTTTTTAAGTTTTGCAGATGCCTAGTTTTGCAGTAGATCAAGTTTGCTTGAAAATAACATGTTATTCGTACTTTTTAAAGGTTATATCTGAAGTTCCATACAGAGAATTAATTCTGCAAAATAAAAAGGAACATTGCTTGGGAGGTAATTATAAATGTGGGGGAAACACCTTTTAAAGAAAAATGTAATTCCACTCTCCAGAAACTTAAAATTTAACTTGAGAATAAAAAAGTATATAAACTTGAGTGGGTGCTGAAGAAACAAATACTTTATCGTTTGTTTTTTTTTCCAAAACCGGTGAATTCCCTTCTTTCCTCTTGCCAATAATTTTAACATTTAAAAAAAAAAGGGATTAAGAGAAGGGAAAATATGGTTCCAATAAGTGATGTAGATGTGGAATTTTAACTATTGTAGTTTGACAAGAGCATTTCCTTCTGGCATATAGCATATATAAAACATTCAAAAGCACACAGCCGGAATAAAGAGGCTCCTTTAACTTCTGTCTCCAGTGGAGGAACACAGAGATGTTAGTTACCCCTTAACAGGGAGGATCGTTAGCCTATAGTGTAGCATTAGAGCTTGAGGGCCCCTATACTTACTATTGAACTGCCTGTGGGAGTTTTAAGACAGATTTATCAATAATGGCAAGTTAGGGCTGAATGCTTTTAATACTAATTAAATCATGTGATATGTGATCGATTAATAAAGTACATTTTCTTTCGCTATGGTACATAGAAGTGCCATGTATTAAAGCGCAGCAGATTTGTGTATTTGATTTTGGCTGTTCCTGGTGTATCACTGCAGTGCATATGGGCAGCTGGGATCTGACTGATTTTGCCATGAGCACGTTCCTATCAGTCTCTAGGACCTGGGGTAACTTGCTGAGTTGAGTACAGGGAGTGTGAGCAGTGCAGGATTAGGTCCTGGGACGTGCATCTCAGATGTGTCCATCATGGGGCTCTTCTCTCTCAAAACTCCTGCAATTCAGCTCAAGTTTATCACAGAGGTTCTCAAGAGATTGGGACCAGCAGGCCGGTCTTCAACACAGTACCTGTGTATTTGCCAGAGGTGAAAGCAATCTGCAATGGTTTTTTTTTGGTTTTGTTTTGTTTGCTGAAGCATGTTTTGTATTGGTCTAGCCCTTGGAGTGTGCGGTCATCGTGCTTGTGGAGACAGTCACAGTGGTGCAGAGGAATCAATACCCTAAAAATTTAATTGTTGTTTAACTTCTCTGTGAAAACAGAGTTTTTCTTCCAGTTTATCATGGACTTCTATGTTGTCTAGCGGTGCCTGCAACAACTGACGAATGTAATTTTGCCAGGCTAAATAAGCTAAATTCAGCATCAGAGCATTAGAATGAGAGTCTTACAAGTTTACTGTGCAGTGGTGTGTGCGCAGAGCAAAGAGAAGGAATAGAGACAGCAGCCCCAGCTGCTTCCCCTGTTCATGTCAATGCAAAATTTGTAGCAATTCCACCTGTGTGGTGTGTGTTCTGCATCCCCCTGAATTTGCTACCCTCCCAAAGTCTGAATGAAGCTCAGGTTGGAGAACAGGCCTTCCAGTGTTAAAAGATGTCTTAACCAACTCTTGAGCTGTGATGTTTTAAGTGTTTCTTACTGTGCTGGTGCTGGAGGAGTTTTTCTTGGGCAGTAAAGCTTGCTCTTGTTCTGCTTTAAATGCTGCTTAAGGTTTCTTGAATGGCCATGTGCAATAAAAATCTTAGCTAAGTAGAAAATTTCCCACACTGGAATAAAGTTAAAAGCCTATGGATGTGAAGAAGTATGATGTATAAAATGTGTATTTCTTTCCTGGAATGAGAACTTCCTTTTTTAATTTGCTTGGTAATCTGTGATATTGTTGCCTTTCCATACCTACATCAGTAAATACACTAAGGCAGGTAATTCCTTCATGTATGTGCTTGTGTGGTGTAGATGTGTGGAAAGGGGCAAGAGCGAGTATACTTGGTAGCAAAACTCTCGTGGATTTTTTTTTTATTTTTTGAGGGCCATGCTTTGGTTTCAGTTATTTCATTGCAACTGAAAAGCAGCCAGTCTGTCCTGAGCTGCACAGAAATTTTCAGTGCTTTTCTGTCATCTTACCTGTCATTGCAGGATCCCTGGAGAGTTTAAGTGATGAAGCTTCCTGTTTTGCAGAGTGCATAGGTAAGTAAAACAAGACTGTATTCAGGCCTTGTATCTGATGAGGAAGGAGGGATTTGAAAACTTCATTCCCTGCAGCCCGGGTGTTGTGTGTGAAGTATGGTACTTGTGTCTGAGGGGAGTACTGAAGTTCCGCTAAGCCTTCCCTGGGCCCAGATCTGCCTTAAGTTCACATTCTGTGAACTCGGAAAGCCCACAGGTTTTAGAGTTAAGCAAACTACTAAACCAGTGCAGGACAAAACCCAGCCGCGTTTGAGTGTCTTTTTTTTTAATACCCAGTGTTAGCTCCTTTCAAACAGGCATGAAGGAAGACTTCTCCTGCAGTAAACAGGCATAAAAATTATGTCCTGTAAAGGAGGGGCAGACAGGAAGGCAGGATATTGAACTGACCTGGAAAGGTTTGGTTGAATGGTTTGAGGTATTGTTTGTAATTTACCTTTTTGTTTACATTGCCAGCAGATACTTGAATGTGCAGAAGCGCTTTTCAGCATAACTGCAAGGGGAGCACTTGGGTGTTCTGCTCCCCTCGCAAGGAGATCTTGCCCTGGTCTCTTAGCTGCCTATTCAGTGTGGCTCAGAGACCCTTCATTTATTCAACACTACTTCATCTCTGTGTGGCTTTGTCATTGAAAGTGTTCGAGTGTTGCAGTGCTGCTGTGAGGCAGAGAAAAAGGAGCCGTGTATTATAGGAGCCACAGTGGTCATTTTTTCTAGGTGGTGTCTTATTCGTCTGAGGGAAAGGAGAGTATTTTCTTTGAATTTTCCCTCTGCTGCACTTCAGTGGTCCCAGTTAAGGTCATGATGTCATGTCAAGACCATGATGTCTTATCTTTCAAGGACACTGTATTTGTAACAATCTCACACATGACAGCCACCCAAAGGTGTGGCATTGAAGGTATTATGACTCTGATCGTCTCACCCTTTCAGGGTTAATTCTTATCACCTGGTCTAGAAGAGAATCTCCTCTGATTAGAGGGTCATGTAGCACACTCGAAGGTGTCTGACATTATATTAGACAGTGCTACCTATGGACACTTGCCAGGTGATTACAATGTCATTATACAAATTCAGCTAATCTGTGTCTCCCTATGCTTTCTTTTCCTCAGCCTGGATCTTTTGGGGCAGGCTTTCAGAACCAATTATTTTTTACTTGAAAACCATGTCTTCATATGTGTAGCTCACAGCAGGGGCACGAAGAGCACTCAATGCTCAGCAGATCTTTTTCATCTTGCTGTTACAAACAAAGGTCCTGCTTTGCTGCTCTTTGAAAGGTGTCAAAAGAGCATCAGGCTGTAAATACATTCCATTCCTTTTCAGCTCTTGGAAGTTAGATGCCTGCCTTGGTGCAGATTGTGAGGTTATGTGCATAGGAGAGGGGAATTATTTTCAGCATCCATACAGGAACTGTCACTAGCATGCAAAGAGCTTTCAGAAACCAGTTCTTTCAGTTCTAAGTCCAAGTGGGAAGGGGACATTCTTGAATATCCAGCCCCTTGTTTAGCTGATTTGTGGCAAAAAGAAAAAAAAAATATGGGGATGTAGGGTGTATGTAATAAAGTAAAAAAACCGTATTTTTTTTATTTCCTAGGACATAGTGCATCATACTTCCCCAAACGAGCTAGATACAGCTACAGGTATTCAGCAGTCACCAGCACGTTCCTGCAGGGAAGTATTTACAAAAGCAGTGGCATCTCTCTGGAGAGCACAGTGATCATTGAAGTGCTGGGGAATTGCCAGATGGTTTTGAAAGTGAGTATTGGCATAATTGTCTGAGTGATTGGGATGAGCTGACTTGGAACTGTATCTTTCTTTTGTATTACTGCTAGTTTTAACACAAAAGCCAGTTCAGTTCTGGATCTCATAATTAGAGTTGCAGAATTGCTTTGGTGTGACACGGCTTCAAATTAGGTACTTGCCAGTTTTAAAGGGCAGGTTAAACAAATCATTGCTTTCTTTGCTAAGTGGCATGACAGTTTTACTGTTTTGTCACATGAAGTGCAGAACTGAAGATGAAGCTAGTCCCTTTGAAAGGAACTTGGGTTTTTTTTTGGTTTTTTTTTTTAAGCACTTTCATATCTGTAGCAATAATCTAAAAATAGCAAGCATTTTAAAGAGAACTTTAGAAATTGCATGATACCCTGGATTGGTGCCATTCCTAGTGTAGTGTAAAATTCAGTCTTGTAACACTTCATTGATCTCAACAGACCTCCCTCAGCGACAGGAGCAGCAGACCTTTTCCTGGGCTGAGCCCTGTGGTAGGCCAGTTTGAGAACGACAGTGCTTTAGCAGGGAGACCATGGAAAATAAACTTCTCATCTGCCTTGGTTTTCCTTCAGGTTAACAGAGGGGATAATTCACAGGGTCTGTGGAAGGTTGACATGTGTACTATATACACATATACATGAGGCCAAAGAAGAATAGGATATTATCCCTGTCCTAATATGGCCATATGGATAAAATTAACCGGTCAAGTGATTTTACATGAAAAATAAGAATAGGGTACTGTCTTCAGATTGAATCACTCTCTGATGTCTTGCAATAGCAGTGGCTGCATTCGCCAACTTCTAGCTCTTTATTTTAATTTGAGGCCTCCTAAGATATGCAAACCAATATGTAGTTGAATGCTTGTCTTTTTAAAAAAGTAGTATACATTAAGAAAAAAAACAACTAACGGATGCAGTCTATGCTGTACTTGAAAGGGGGCAGAGCACCACCATTTTTGACCTACCATTTGAGAACAGTTCTTCCTTACCACAGCCAGGCAAATTGCAAGTGCTTTAGGAAATTCCATGATAAATATAAGTATGCATTTTATTCTCTGAATTCAGTAAAAGTAAGCTGTGAAATTGCTGCAGAATACAGAGAACTTTACCAGGTATATTCTCAAGAGTCAACTCAGGTAAGTAGTCATTTTCCTTCTCAACTGGAATAGAAAGGTCTTACATTTATCCAGGCTCCTGCTTTATCCCAGAGTAGGTGATTTCTTCTGCCTTGAAAATGAAGGGGACACAATAGTGCCATATAAAATGTATTTAATAATGAGTGAAACTTCTTGGTTTCTGGAAACCATCTCAGATATGCACCCTGAAGATGTAGCTATCGTTGTTGCTTGCAACACTGAACCTTTTTTCATAGTCTGTGACATTCTATGTAGATACACTTATGTGATAAAGTCTGCAAGTTCCTATTGACAATGATATTTGTTGTTCTATAATCTTTGCTTCTAGGTGCAAGATGTACAGATTAAGAAAAGGTTTAGATCCAGAGAGGAGCCTCTGAAGGAAATGGACAGTCTAAGGTAGAAAAAACTTCTGATCTGGTCTGGTTTTTGTTTTTTTGAAGCTATATGGCTTAGCAGTGGCTTGACTAGACATTGTTCAGACTGTTTTAATACTCTTTAGTTTTAGCTGGGCTTGTTTTGTTGTTTTTTTGAAAAAGTAAAAATCAAGATTTGAGCACTGTCAGCAAAATTAGAAGCATTTGGTCCAAAAAGTTTTTTTGAACCTAATTTTAATCCCTTTTTATATAAGAACATTGGGAGAGTAGACAATTAAAATTATTCCAGGTACAAATTATCAGACTTGTAGCTGGCTAGCAGTGTGTACATATTGCTGACTAGTTCTCCAAGTTGCAGAGGTTACTTGTGCAAACTCTTGAGTTTTTTTGGTTTGAATGATTCTCACGATGCAAAACATTGGGGTTTTTCTTCCAGGATATTTAAAGTGCATTTATTCATCTAATGTAATTTTCTTTGGTTTATGTTTTCGTTTTTAGTATCTCATTCATGACTTGTCAGTGTGTTTCCTTCTGACTTGCAAAGGTATAGAGGCTAGTGAAGATGCCCTTACAAAAAGGTCTCTTCAAACTGTGGAGGTCTGGTATTTTCCCAGAGAGCTGGTGCTTCTTATGTCATCAAAAAAAAAGCAGTTCTGTTGTCTGATTAAGCTTAGTCTTGTAATCATCCTCTTTGTCCTGGCACTTGGATTGTCAGCTTTTAAACAACACTGAGAACTGAGGTAATTGACTCAATTCAAAGGGTCAAAAAGAGCAAGTTTGGAGTAAATGCATTGCTTTTTATATTCATCAGGAAGAACTTTGTGTTCCACAGTGCGGGTAGTGGTATCAGAGTACAGGCCCATTTTCTTCTGTGAAGTTATTTGTAGGATTTTCATAGAGGTAAAAGCAGTTGTATCTTGTTCTTTGCAAAGAAGCCAAAACATAGAGGTAGCAAAGAAAGCATTCAGTGAAGCTTGGCTATTGAAAGTAATTATTCAGATGAGTGAACCTTATTAGCATGTGCCTCAGCCAATTGTGAATATGCAGTGGTCTAGCTTGTCCTCTGAACATGCACGTAATTTCCACAGATAGCAGCAAAAGCAACCACAGTTGTCTAGGAGTTCCGAAACTCTTATCCCATATGCACTGTCTCTTCTTTGGAAAGACTTTATCCAGGTGTTGGTGCATTAAAAGCTTTTCTCTTACATTGTCTTTGTGATCTAGTTGATTAGATGAACAGTTAGTTCCACAGTTAATGTGCACGTGAACTGTGTATCTCCATGTATGGCAACAGTTGACTGGGCTACTGTAGAATTCTTCCTTTGGATTGTTTATTTTTCCCCATTTAAATAGGAAATACATTATTAATTTGGAGTGAAGATAAATGTTAAAAAGCGATCTCTTGCAAAAGTAGGAAACACTGTACTCTCAATCTGGAATAGCAAAAGCAGTCAGGGAGTGGACTGACAACAGACTGTGAGATAACTTTGGGATAGAGCCCAGCTATGTACACCTAACAGAGCAGGAAGATGTTGGGAAAGCAGTTCTGTGTATCACAGCTGAAGAGGAATGATGAAGAGTACATGCAGTTACTTTGCAATTGAGACACCCTTACCAATGCTAAACCTGAATCATGAAATGGAATTTCTCTCTTACATTAAGGAGTCGTTGCCAATTGTTAAGTATAATTACTTGTGAAGAATTTACCAGGAGTTGACTTTATTGTTACAGTTGTGTCAAAGATGCTGTGATTATCTTGATAGGCTTTTTTCTTTTGTTTTGTTTCGGGTTTTTTTAAGGGCTCTTAGGGTCAGAGTGAATTCATAAAGAGTAGAGGCTTGCTATAAAGAAGAGAGATGCAGAATAAGACAGATCCATTGTGAAGGAACAATTCTGCTCAGAAGATCTGAGTCTAATGTCATGAACTGACTTGTATCCACTGTTTGAAGCAAGAAACTGTAAACTATTTTATTGCAGGGAAATACTAGAACAGCACCCTCTTCATTTTTCTTTCCATGATGGGAAAGTTCTGGAGCTCTGTCCTGTGAGGAGTGAACAGATCTGGGCACTGAACATAAAGCGAGGCATTCTCAGCGTCCTGCAGACATCACAATCATCCACTGCTAGTGCAGTTGTGGAAGAGGTGAGGCCGTTGGGAGAGTCATGCTCTAGAGTGGCTGTTAGCCTAAGTACACATTAAGTCTATTCCCTTTGTAAATAAGTAAAGGTTTTTGCCACTTGGTGACTGGTCAACAGCCAGGGGTGGCTGTCTGATTGCTTTTTGTAGTGAATATTATGAAATTATCTATAATTTGCATTCTTGTTGAGGGTTGGATTCCACTACTTGGTTACCTGAGGAAAAGCTGTGTATTGCAGAGTTCTATGAGGAGTTGTAACACAAGATCTTGTGCTTTACCTGCTCTCTGGGGAAAATACAGTATTCATTATTCGTGATCATTTGTCATGACTTTTTTTCATTAATTTCAGGAAGCCTTAAGGTCAGGCTTCTTGGAGCTCTTTATAATTTAGTTTTTAAAATGTTTAAAACTGAAGCTCAAGTTCTGCTGTATTACACTGAAATAGTAGCCCAGAGTCCCCAGTGTTGTCCATGTGTTTGCATGAGTGCAGCTGAGGTACCTCAATGGCTACACTTCTGTTACCAAGAGCAGTCTCTAGGCTGACCTTCAGCATGATGCGCACTACCTCATTCTCATGCTGTTGCTACATATCAGTGCTTAAATAGATGTTCTGCAATAAGGTTTGGGACACCCATATGTAATTACGTTTCTTCTGAGTAGAAATGCTCTTCTGAGTTAATGCTTCCCTGCAGACCCGCAAAACCTGAAATGAAAAAGCATACATCTGATTCAGAGTAACACAGAGAAGTTAAATCAACAAACCCTGGCTATTATAAAGTTTGACCAAGGTTCTTGAAATGATTTGCCTTTCCATGGCTTTTGTGGCAAAGCCAGTGTCCTGCATGGGAGAATTTAGGTCTCTGATGCATTGCTATTGCAACAAAGCAATTATTAAAATTAATTGTAATAGCCCATAGTAGCTGCTTGTGTTGTATGTGTGATTCAGCACTGTGTGTTTGTTACTAGGTGGATGTTCTGGGTATATGTCCAACCAGGTATCAGCGAAAAGGTCCTTTCCTTGTCAAGACAAGGGACTTAAATCTCTGCTCTCATCGATATTCTGGTTTTACTTCTGTGCAGTCTGTTGTTCTTCCTCATATGTCGGTAAGTGTTGGGGAATGATACTGGTTTTTCCACAGAACCATTTAATTTCTTTGAAGAGTCATAATGTCGATGAAAACATTTCTGAATACTCATTTGTGCTCAATTATATTTGTGTGCGTTTGCCCAAACTTGAGTCCTTAGCAAAGAAACAATGAATATTATTACCCTGTAATGTTTGTTATTCACAGAATTTGTTTTTAATGGAAATTTGCATTGTGGTTGATGAACATTATGATACAAATGCAAGAGGTTGTTAGGCACCTGAATTCAGCTCTGGGAACGTTACACTTACAGTGGTAAATTGAAAGTAGAGCATGAAAGAGAGGAATAGAGAAGTGTGGATATGGAAAATACATTATGCAAAGAAGATTGTTACTTGCAGAAAACTTTGGAAAAAGAGAATCTTTTCTAAAAGTCAGATGTAGAGCTTTCTGGTTTTCATGGTAAATACAGTCAATGTTTGTATCTTGCACTGTTTTTATTAGGTGAGGCGTAGTGCTTGTTTCTTGTATTGTACTACCAACCGTTTGCTTTTCTCCGCTCTGCTGACCAAAAAGATCAGCTTAACACTGATGCTTTGTGAACTGAAATGAATTGAGACCATCTGACACTGAAAGGTAGTAGCAGTTGCATTTCAGTGATGGAAAAATTAGACTTAAATAAAGGGTGTATTAACCTCTACAGGCTGGGCACTGTCAAAGATCTAGACAAGAGACTTTACACTTATCACAGAACTGGAATCCGCTGTGAAGTTGAGAGAGAAAGGATTGGGCAGGCTGATATAGGTCATCGAGACTTTACGTGAAGTATCTGTTCTTCTCAGTCTGAACAGCAGATCCTGTCATCCAAACTGGAATGTGTTCAGAGCATTCAGGATGGAATCCTGGTGGAGGCCAAATGTTCCGAGTCCAGCCTTGTTACACTGTTCTCTCAGAAGGGCAGCGGGGCAAAGACGCAGACAGAGTCTTCACTGAAACTCTTTCAAGTGGAAACAGAGACGCTGTACAGAAAAGGTAACGTGATGTTTCTGCTAAAAGAAATGAAATTTATTTCCTAGAAAAAATCTTGGGACTTTGTCTTCCCTGTGAGAATTTGTTGCACCTGATACTTCCTTTAATATATTAAGCAATGTGAAAGTTGCTTTCACGTTGTTTTTACAGGCTGGGCTACTGAGAGCTCTCCCTTCTTTGGGAGTTGGGGCCTGCTGTAGTGAAGCTGGCTGGCTCTCCAAAATTGATCAGTTTCTGTAATGGCCAATTCCTTTTTGCCCACTTCACATAACTAGCCCCCTTACACACAGAGCACCAGCCTTCCTGCGTCTGTGAACAATTCCTATTTTGTGTACAAATGGAGCCTGTGTAATTGCACGTCCTAATGGAACTAAGGACATGCCATGTCTGAGAACTGTTTTAATTTTTGCTCTGTCTTTGCTCTGTGTGCTTCTCCTTAGGAGAGTGATTTTACTGAAGTCAATGGGAGGCTTGCTTGAGGAAAGATTTTAATGTTGAGCTCTAATTCCTGAGAAACATTTTGTATTATTTTTTTTTTGTCTTTTAAAGAAATTCCAAATTTCCAAGACACTTTTTATTTATAGTTATGCCAACATAGGGTGAGAAGATTCTTCTTCAGGAAGAGGTTAAGAGCTGAGCCATTTGTTTTTCTTGGCACCTAGGTCTCCCTTTGAGTTTTTGGGAGGTTGAAGTGTGAGATGGAGTAAGTGATTTAATAAAATGGGAAAGGGTGATGAACGTGAAGTAGAGGGGCCATTCTAAGAGACATTGATGGAAAGTGGGACCTTTTTACCTGTGTATCTTCTTTGTCTTCTTTCTCTAACTCTCTTTCAGGTGATGCTTGTCTTAGGCCTTTATTCTGTTATGTTCTTAAATTCAACCTGACAGCATGCATTCATATTCATCCCTTGGTTTTACTGAGACTAGAGGGATTCTTACATGTAGAAGTAAAGGCTCAGAGAGAAACCTTCCCCTAGCATTTAGGGTTAAGCATAGCAAATGGCAAGCAACCACCAGATACCCGATTTTTCCTTACATCTTTCCAGTGGATTCTGATCTATATGTGACCAGTATGCTCTATGAAAGGGAAGAAGCTGAGAGGGAAGTCACTGGAGAGGAAGTGACTGAACTAGTGTGGAAGCTTTGCTTAGCGCACAGTGCAAGTTTTGAGGTAAGTTTTGACATAAAACCTCTGTTTCCTTGTAAGGCCCTTTGTGGTCTGAGAGTTCCCCTACACAGACAAGAGGTGACTAGGAGAGCAGCAGTTTTTAAATACTGAAGCCTTCCATTAGTTTGGCCATTTTTTAATGTGGAATTATAAAGAGATAAAATGCTTTGAGGTGCCATTTTCCTGTATAAACAATAAATCAAACTGAAGAGTCAAAATGTCATATGGCCCCGAATACTGAGCAAAAGTAATTTTGAACTATTCTAAATTAACCTGAAAGAAAATGTTCTGAATTCTTGTTTTGCTGTGGAAAAACAAACAAGCAAAAGGTCTGGTTTTGTCTTTATCACTGACAGTTTTGATGCTTAATAGGAAAAAAACATTTTCTACAGCTTTAATGTGGGATACTACCCTTGGTAGTGCTGTTGTTTCCATGTTTGTTGGAGGTCTGTGGTCCTCCTGTTGCTGCCTTACCCCCTCAAAACAGTTTGCACATGAAACCCTTGCCTCTGGATCTTGACTGGTTGTTTCTGTTTGCTTCTGATGGATTCTAGTAATAACTGTCCTGTTTTCTAGGATGTTGCTTGGGTCCAGAGGGAATCTCTTCTCACCTAAATGATTTTCATTGGTCAGTGCTGCTAAGATATGATGGAATATTCAGGTCATGTGGAACATGCAGTGGCTTAATTTTTTTCTACAATGACCATCATTCTAGAGGAAGGTCTGGTTGCCTCCTTAGTTCGCTTGGGTCTTTTGATTTTTGTTGATCTTGGCAGCAGCTGGATCAGTTAGTATTTGTGCCTGTCTTTGAAATGAATATCTTCTGTGAAATTTGGAGATGATGAAGAACACCTGTTATACACAATACAGAAGGATCAACAGGTGATAGTGCTTAATCATTGCTGACCTGAGATGAGCTGAGACCAATAACCTAAAAGAGAGGGCATTTCATATCCCATTATTCTTCAGGTGGAGTGGTTCTTGCTAGTAGTGAAGTTCCTATACAGAACAGTGTGGAAAAATATGTAAATATGAAAATAGAAGAGCACACTTTTTCAAGTCATTCGTGGTCAGGGTGTTACTAAAAAACAAGTGTGGTTTAATGGGGAGAACACTGAACTGGGCCTTGGTACCTCCATAAATTTGCCACTGATGAGTTTAGTCAGCTTATTCCTGACATATTCCCTGTCCTCTGACATTCATGTCTTGTTAGATTGCTTGTACTTCGGAGCTAGGTTATTTCTTGTGCAGTGGCACTGTGTTCTGTCCTGTAAATGCACATAGGTACAAGTGATGTTAACATAAAGCTTCAGACCTAGCCTAGGAGAAGGCACTTCTCCTTCCTTGGTCTAGGTTAAATCCCATGTCAGAGAACAAAAGCTCTGCCTGTTTCTTCCCTGGAGGGGGCACAGCTACTGGGAGATGGAGTGCAGGCTTTATGGGGGCTGGAGAGGAGCGCGCTGCTGGATTACAGCTCTGCTGGCAGTGGTGCTTGTTTAGAAATTGCTATACTGTGTATCTTGATGTTTCTTTTAGTTTCAGCTGTGATTAATGAGCACAAGTAGGTGTTTGTGTCACGTGGTGTGAGACTTAAGGCAAAGGCACAGAGTGTAGAAGGACCACTGATGCAACAACTGAAGCTGGTAATTTCAGTCAGCTATGATAAATTACAGCTCTAGCAGTTACTCCCAACCTATTAAATGGTGTTGGTAGTCTGACCTTGTATCACAGCCTGACAAAGACGTCAGGACAGGGCTGAAGAGAAAGCAGCAGGTGGCCTTTCTGGGTGGTGGTATATGGGATAGGTTTCTCTCTTTCAGTTGTAAGCAAGTCTGCCATCTTTTTTAGTTGCATGCTAGTGAGCTTGGGACTATAGAGAGCTAACAGAGCCATAAACATAAGTTCTTGCTAATGTAGAATAAAAGCAGCCTTTTTGAGTATGGTAATGCTTAATTCTGTGTGGCTGTCATTGTAGCAGCAGTATGAAATGGCATTTAGGAACAGACTAGAGGGCTACATACTGCTTGGAAAATGTTGAAAAAAGAAATAACTGCAGTGGACCTGAGAAACTTTAAATCCTACCTTCTTTTGAATACCCATAATTCAGTGTCTTTGAAAGAATGGTGAACTATTTTTCCCAGTAACAGTGGGATGTCAGTTCTGTCTCCAAAGAGGCCCACTGGCTTCATGTGTGGGAAATTTGTTTTGTAAATTACTAAGATTAGCACAAGTGGCTGCTGTCTGTGCCATTGCCTAAAAAAAGAGGTGAATTATTCATCATATGCCTGTCCCAGCACAAGGTTTGATTGGTTGTCAGCCATTTTCGCCATTTTCACCATTTCAGGGTGTTCCTTCTGTGTGACAAGACATTTCAAAGGGGATCTTTATTATCCTTCACTCCATGTCCTTTGGGCCAAGAAAGAAATTATGGGAATGCCCACAGCGTTGCTTGGGAAACAGCTCTGCTGTTATGCATGTATAGCTTGTTTGTCCCCTTATTGTTTGACTCTGAATGAGGTGAGATTATACATTTCTTTCAGGACACAAAAGCAAGAATAAATGCAAGACAAAATCCCCAACGCAAGGGGAAACAGTGAAGGGATGAGATAATGGGGGTGGAGACTCTGTCATTTCCAAGGAAGCAAAGTTGTTGTTTAAGTTTTTGATGCTATTATGAGACAAGATTGAATTTCAATGTGGAGGTAGATTAACTAATGGACCATTAAGTGCACAAGCTTCATGCTGACAAAGAATGGCCAAAGGGATGGGGAAAAGGGACCCTCACTCCAGAGAGGCTTGAAGGAAGCCTGTCATACTGCTTCTGCTAGGGGCTGCATTTATATTTGGCTGTTTGAATTTTGATGCTGGATTGGTATGTCTGGTGAATGTTGCTGTGTACTCTTAAGCAGTGTGGGTCAGATTCACACTGCCCAACTCCTGTGCCCCAGTTTGACCCCAAAGTTTCCCTTTAGAGCATGGTCTCACAATTTGTTTTTCTCATAAAGTGTTCTAATTGCTGTTTGCTAACTAGCTGGGGGTTAGTATTTGCATGTTTCTAACTGGGTGTAGGGAGTATAACAGAATATTTCCCAGGTGAGGCAGATGTTCTGATTATCAAGATGAATTAAGATACTGTAGTTACATGGTTGATTTTGCTTTCTGAAATTAGACTGTGTTCTTTTTCTGTATGACTGTAACAACAACTTTACCAGGAACAGAAGTCTTTGTCTGCTTTGAACTGGAAAGCCTTAGAAGATAGTATTTGGAATGGCCAGTTAGGTCACTTAAACCTGGTCCGTGAGCAGGCAAATTACGAAATTGAGGGTGAAATAAGGTTAACTGGCAAGGTAAGAAACCAAAGAAGAAAGAACTGATGAGGATCAGAAGGAAGGGAAGTTCTGCTGTGGCAGGGAAAGAATAAGCATAGCTGTTTAACCAGTAGACTTCAGGGAGAAGTGTGTCCCACCTCCATCTGACTTTATTCTTGGTCTTCAGTTCATGGAAAACACTTGTCTTTAATGTATATATAGTTGAAAAAAGAAATCAGACAGCTGAAAACCAGACATTCCCTACAGAAGCAGCAGCTATTTTCCAAAGGGATATACTAAATTTACTGAATTCCAAAGGGATATACTAAATTTACTGAAGAGAAGGCCTCACGCTTTCATTGAGAGCATAAATTAGTAGGCAAGAACAAAGATGTTCATTGAACACGTTTCAGAGCAACCTCCCTTGTGATTACATGGACTTACACTTGGCAGCAAGTAAGGTGTCAAGTGTTCAAAGGGTGTTTGTATATACCATAAATAGAAACATTCCTATTGGAAAGCATCTTACTACTTTTAACTTCCAATCTAACTATACTGTGTTTGTGCTTCCAGAGGATTATTTATTTTTTTTTAAATAGAGCTATAGTAAGTCTGCAGGTAGAAGGGAAAGCAAGCTTCTATGTAGAATAAAAGCCAGGCTTCCTTATGTTTCATTTAGGAGTTGGAATGGGAGCCATATTTCCATGTAGTTTGTTATTACAATGCTGCAAATAGAAGAATTTACAATAAGGTTCTTGTTTATCTGACAGCTCGACAATGCAACCTACCTTAAAAATAGCCCACCTGACAAGACAATTCCTTCTAAAGTTTTATTCTAAGGAAGTAAAAATAGCTATTTCTCTGCAAAATTTTGCACTGTTACTAGGTGGGAGCTTGTCTAGTCAGCAGGTGTGAAGCAGAGTGAAGTCAATCTACAGTCTAAAATTATATCACCTGGAAATATATCAGTCTGGAAATTTTATCTTGAGCTGTGCTGTGGCCTCCAGCTGACGAGCTCAGGTGGCTCATTGTGGTAACATCTGTGAGGCTCCCCAGCTCCCCTTAATCATGCTTCCCATAGTGTATTTGCATGTGTAAAAATGCACACAAGGCACACAAAATGCTTTTGAAGAACAAATACAATTCTCTGAATATTTCATAGACCATGAAATGTTGTGTGTTTCACTGGGTTTGGTAATTTCTTTTTAAAATAGACCTTAAATGTAATGATGGGATGGGATGGAGCAGAGTGGAATGGAATACATGTGGATCTAACTGAATTTTAGCTATGGAACTATAAATGTTATATGAATTAATATCTATGTAAGGCTTCATTACAATAATAAATTTCAATTTGATTAAATTAATATACTATTGCTAAAAAGGAAAGAAGTCCCAAAAGAACAAAACCAAACAATGTTTGTATTGGCTTTGACGAATTATTCCCTCAGCCTATCAAACAGCATGGTAATAAATTACTCCATCTTCTTACTGAAAGACAGCTTTTTTCTTAAAATGTCTTTTCAGTCTTAACTTAATATCAAATGCTGGCACTAAGTTATTCCAATTTTCCATTGTTTCTGGAAGGAAGGTTAGTGTTTGCAGCCTGAAGAGAAAAGCAAGGGAGGGAAGGAAGATAGGGCCACAGGGTAGGGAGGATGTTTTATTCTTAGGTTGCATTGTAAATCAACAGCAATGCTGGTATAACCCACAGTCTGTTGTGCTCTGTTCTCCGAAGCTGGTTTCTGCACTTCTGATGTTGTGCTCTCTTACAGACTGCAGACCTTTTCATGACTCTTGTGTTTGAGCTTCGACATCTTTCTCTTGAGGCCTTAAAAGTGCTATGGCAAAGATCTTCATTTAAATGCAGAGACAACTGGTAAGGCCCTTTTAGTAATTGCATTTAACACACCACCACCACCACCCCCCCATATATAGAAAATAAATATTTTGTAAATATTTAAAGTAGGTGAATGATTTAAATCCATGCCCAAATGTTGAATTTAAATTTTGAGCACTTTCAAGGAAGAATACATAGTACAGATCTTTTTTATGTGACAGGAGGATGATATTCTGTCCTTATTGAATGAATGTTGTGTACAAAATAGACTTGCCTGTTCCTGCAGACTTCCTGTTTCAGGAACAGTGTGAAGAGGAAGCTAGAGTCATGACTTAGGTGGAAATCAGTGCTGCTGGTTTTAATTGTCTATTGACATTGGTTATGAAAAAGCTTACCAGGATCTGTACCTTCAGTGCCCTTTACTCATGGAGGAGAGACGACAGACATTAGGCTGGGAGTATTCAGTAGTAGCCTCGTCTCAGGCTGTCTTATACTGATCATTGAGCTGTAGCTTTGAAGTTCAAGGCCTCTACTCCTGCAGTCAGGAATAGTTCTGATCCAATGGTTTGAGACTTTCTGAAATACTAATCCAGTGTTATTAAAATCAATTTTTTCTACCTCCAAGATTAGTATTCTGAAAAGGGCAAACAAAGAAAAAAGTTTGTTACTTGGTTTTAGTGCAAAATGTCATCAGCCTGTTTGAAATTAGTGCCAGGTTTTATGTTTGTGACAACATCTTAAACTTCACATCATGCAAAAGGGGCAAACTTTGTTTTGGCTTAGGTTTATTCACGCCTTTTAACAAATAGTCATGCTAATATTCTTCAATATCAGAAAGTAATCTAAACTACACTGCTTCTTTCTATATTAACTTTAATTTTGCTCAGGACAGTGTTACTAACTTAGGAGCTAAAAAGAATCCCATGCACACTACTCTCTAACACAAGGGCTTTTTGACCCAGTTTAGTGTAACTGCGACCAAGTTAATGCAGGTGTCCATCCATTAGAATAGGAGCTAGGTACAGAATATTTGCAGAGGGACTTGAGAGCTGAAATGTGTATTGTCTGTCATGCTGGTGTAACCTTTCTACTTAGGTAAGGTCTAAAAAAGCACAGGAAGTAAAAGCTAGTCAATTCAGTTTAAATATTTTCAGTTTTTATTGGTGAAATGAAACAAAAAGCCCATTTTATTAAAAAATAAGTGTTTAAGGTACCTCAGTCTTTAGAAGTCAAACTTGGGATATGTTTTGGCATAATTTTCAGAGAAAGCAACTGAATATTTTCTTAAAAGCTGGGTTACATACAGTTCTTGAAACACAGTACACTTCATCCCATCTTGACTAAGGCATATTTCTCTAAGGTCACTAAACCAAAGGATAATGTAGATTTCTATGGAATCTGACATTTGCCAAGTCGGTGGAGTTCTGTTTACTCTGAAAGAAGCCTAACCTCAATGTGTTTGTTCTTTGATTCTTAAGTGTTTTGGTAATTTTAGATTTGCTGTACTTTTTTCTTGTGTTACAGGCAGCCGTTAGTAGATGCTCTCCCATCTTGTGCTACAGAGGCATGTGTTGTCCTAATGAAAGAAGTTATAGCTTCTGGAGAAGTCGAGGAAGACAAAGTGGAATATTTCTTCTGGTCATTTTCATTCATTCCTAAACCCACCGCAGGCATGATCGAATCTCTTGCTGTGAGTGGATGTTGTTTTTTAATTTTTAATATCAATCTAGCTGTCTCATAATTTTTGTGTTTTACAGTAAGTCTTTTTCAGAGATTTATACAAAACTCTGATCTGTTCAGTTAATTTTGGTGGTGAAACTACTGGCTATTTTAATCTTGATTCCAAAAGAAGATGCAGTTGTGTTTGATCACTGGAGCTTGATTTGTGTTCGTAGCCTTAAAAAAAATAAAAAGTGCGAACTACCCTGTAGACTCCAGAGACTGGTTTGAGCTAATTAGTTTTGAGGTTCAAGGTCAGGTCAATGTGAGGAGAATGATGCAGCTACTCCCTGCTTTGGATAGAGAGATTTATTCTCCACTTTGGTCCATTGCAAGCATTGCATTTAGCACCTGGAGACATTTCAATCCTTTGTATATGCAGTGCTGTTGCAGTTTTTGACATTTTTGCTTAACTAAATTAATTGTACGCAGAATAATACTGGCTCCATTTCATGGTATATCTTTCCTTTAAAGATCTGTTATTCTTCCGGGTTTATACAACATAATCTGTCGTGATTTTAGAGTCTGAAGTTGGACTTGCGATGTTGTTTTGTGAAGCTGCAGTGTTCCAAGTAGTAAAATCATAGATAATCTTCTAGCTTAAATAAGCTATTAAGAATTTTTTTTTTTTATTAAATAAAATGTTATGCACATTTGGCTTGTGTGCTAATGAACCCTTGATCAGCTGTGGAGAATTTTGCAGAGTATATCACAACCTACTGTTTCAAATCATACAGGTTCTGACCAGGATTACAAAAAACAGCTCTGTGTGAACAGGTTTTCCACAGCATCTGCATGAAAGAATTAATCTTGAGTTCATTTGGGCTTCACAAATTCACTTTGGTTGAAGTGGTGGGATTTTCAATAGTAACAGGCTTGCTTCAGAGTATACAGAAATTTGGAATTTGCAGGTTTATGGGACAGAAAACCTAAATTCATTCTAAAAATCAGTAAACTGCCCGGGACTTACTGAGCTGTCAGTGCTTTTTGCGAAGTATTGAGGTGAAACATAGAGAAACTATGTACTGGTGAGGGTTTTACTATTTTGTGGGTCCTGGAAAATAGTTTAAGTTTGTGTTCACGCTCCTTCCTAAGCATGCAGGCGTGATTTCTCATGAAAAGAACTGAAGTCTAGGTCATGTTGACACTAATTTAGCCCACATGTGCAGGTGGAAGAATTTTCCACTGTATCTTTGCAGGGTTGTCCTGTTTTATTTGCTTGTTCAAGTCCTTTAAGGGCTGTTTGAAAATACATATTGTTGAGATTGAGTTTGAGTATGTAAATATTTTGATACATTTATTTTCTATGGTGTGAGTCCTGGTTTCAGCTGGGATAGCGTTAATTTTATTCTTAGTAGCTGGTACAGTGCTGTGTTTTGGATTTAGTATGAGAATAATGTTGATAACACCCTGATGTTTTAGTTGTTGCTAAGTAGTGCTTGCTCTAAATCAAGGACTTTTCAGGTTTCTTAGGCTGTGCCAGTGAGCAGGTGCACAAGAAGCCAGGAGGGAGTAGGGCCAGGACAACTGACCCGAACTAGCCAAAGGTTTATTTCATACTGTGGATCTTCATGCTCAGCATATAAACTGAGGGGGGTTGACCGGGAGCTGCTGATCACTGCTGATCACTGCTGATCACTGCTGATCACTGCTGATCACTGCTGATCACTGCTGATCAGAGGGGGCTGGCTGGGCATCAGTCACCGGGTAGTGAGCAATTGCATTATGCATCGTTGGTGGGGTTTTTTCCCCTTGGGTTTTACTCCTCTCTCTCCCTCTCCATTACAATTAATATTGTTATTTTTGTTGTTATTATTTCAGTTATTAAACTATTCTTATCTCAACCCACAGGTTTTACCTTTTTCCAGTTCTCCTCCCTATCCCACCAGGGAGGGAGGGAGTGAGCAAGCGGCTGTGTGGTGCTTAGCTGCCAGCTGGGGTTAAACCACAACAGTCTGTTGCTGTAATTGTGAGAACAACTTTTCTGAAACACCCTGTTTTTTTTGTGTTTGTTTACAGCCTTTGCTGAAGTCACCAGGAGCAAGTCAGAGCTGCTTCTTTGGAGTAACTAATCTCTTACACAGGTTTTGTTCAGCTTACAACTCCTGTGATGGTGTACCTGCTGTGCAGAGTGTGATGAGGACTCTTGGAAAATTTCTGGGAGGAAACTGTACTGTGCAAGATTCAGAACGACTCAACGAGGTATCATTTGTACAGAAGTATATGATATAGTGCTTTACGTTGCTATTCCCTTTATGATCTAGAACTTGTTTGATGACAGTGGTATTCAGTGGATTTCCAGAAAGCCATGAATACAAGCTTTGTAAATGAATATTCTTTGGTAGGATGGGCAGATAAAATTTTGTAGTCCAACAAGTAAAACCTGTCAGCGTGGGTGTTCCTGTGTATTTAAAAAAGGGAAAATCTTGGGTCTTCAGATGGAGCAGACTTCTTAGTGTTGATGAGTATGAAGAACACCCATCACCCCCCAGTGAAATGACATGTTGATGAAAGTTTCTTATTCCTTTGTTGATTCAAATTCATTTACAGATAGTGTTAGCTGTGTTATTGCTGGCTAATAAGTTCTGCTGAGTTACAGTGTTTCAGGCTGTAAATCAGTCATGATACTGGGAGGCTAACAGGAGTGGAAAATTGTTTTTAGCTGCTTTGTGTGATCTTGAGTTAGGAGTTATTCCTATCACAGTTCTGGGGTTTTTTTATCTTTAATTGACACTTGCTGCTGAAGAAATATCTTTATATCTTCTCTTTGATGATCTAGTTAAACAATCGATTCTTCCTTATCATGCATAGAAAACAGACATACTGGTGACAGTGTATCAGTAACAGTAAGAGCCCAAGAGCTAAGTCTTATTTCATATATTTGTGTCTCTTTAATTTTCCAGTGTGCAAGCTAAATGCACAGGATTTATATTTTTCTTAATACAGTGTGAGCAGTCTGTTCACTTTTAATTCTTACCCAATTTATTGAAGGAATAACTTAAAATCCCAGATTTTATGTATTGGGAGCCTTGAACAAAATTTTGATTAAAAAACCCAGAAGACATTCCTTTGCTGAATTTTTTTGTCTTCGTGTTAGCTATAGAATCGTAGTTTCTCTGTGTGTTTTCAGTTTCTTACTCTGAGTTGTATGAAATTACCTAGTTAATTGTGGTAGAATTGAGATTTTGCATGGTTTGGGGATGCATTACTCTCATTAGACAAAATTGCAGTAGATAATGTATCTTTTAAAGTCTGTGCTGTCCATTGGAAAGAAGCATCACTGCACTGGTGTTGAGTGGTCTCGAGTCCCTCAGGGGTGCCTCACTGGTCTCTATTGAGCTCTTAGAAGTATTTCAGAAAATCAAAACAGCCATTTAAGTTCCCAAAAATGGATGTGGAGTGGGATTTTCAAGAGAAGCTTTGATTTCAGTGTTGCTAACTGATTGTTGGGGGGAGTTGGTATGGTTGCTTGAGCATCTGCCCTCTCCCTGCTTCCTCTTACATCCGTTGCTGCCAGCTGGGTGAGGAGTGCCACACGGGTGGTTCCACGCTAGGATTGTGCTGCTGGACCGGATGCCTATACATGCCAGTTTGCTAGCAGTTGACCAAATGAAGCAAACGTCTATTCAGTTTATATTGCAATCTTTCTCTGTGGGGAAGGGCTCCAATTTCTTGGCCCTGCTGTGATGGATTAACCCTGGCAGGCAGCTAAGCACCACACAGCCACTCGCTTACTCTCCCTACAGTGGAATAGGGGAGAGAATTGGAAGGGCAAAGCTGAGAAAAAATACAAAGAGTTTAGTAAGTGAAGGACACCCCCCCTATCCCAACTCAAAGCCCACAGCAAAACCTCGAAGTGATGCAAAAGTAATTGCTCACCACTAATACACTGGTGCCCAGCCAATTCCTGAGCCCTGGATGCTAATCCTTGGAATGGTAATACCTTGGAATCACCCCTGCTCCCACCACACTCAGTTTTACTGCTGAGAATGCCATATTGTTTGGACTATTTCTTTGGTAAATTCAGGTCAGCAGTCCTGGTAGCATCCTCTCTCAGCCTCTTGCCCACACCCAGCCTACTTCCTGGGCAGGTGGAGTAAGGAAAAGAGAAAGCCTTGACTCTGTGCAAACACTGCTCAGCAACAGTTAAAACTGTTGAGATCTAAAATGCAGCACCGTACAGGCTGCTATGAAGAAAATTAACTCTATCCCAGCCAAAATCAGTACACCTACTGTATTGCCTGTTTTAATGAAAACTTTGCTTTTTTTTAACTCTTTTTGTCTTCTGACAAATCTGATTAAAGTTAGCCAAGAGATTAGTAAAACAGGGAACTGATGAAGAGGGTCATGCTGAGAAAGGCTACCCACGTCTGAATAGCTTCTTGAAAACTTCTGTAACTTACTGAAACACAGTTGTCTGATAACTGAGGAGCAGCCACCTGAAACTCAACAGCATGTTGCAGTGAGTGAGTGTGCAGATGTGTGTGGGAGGTATCTTTGACAACTTCACTGAGTAGGCAGAGCAGAATAGGAGAGACCTCCCACCTGATATCTGGAACCAACAATGAATGCAAGTCTTTGAGCCAAACAGTTGTGGGAAGTTTTTTAATGTTTTAACTGTGCTGGCTTCAGTATAGTTGTTTCTAGAGGACTGTCAGTAAAACGTGCATCAGGCACCACAATGCATTGATGTCCCTGGGCTCTAAACTTTAATACAGAACTTTTTATTAAAATTTTATTTATTGCCAGCAGTAACATGCACTAAAATGGCCTAACATCTGTGAACAAAAGGGACAAATTACCAAAGTACTTGAAAAACTTCTACTATACCACAAATCCATGACCTGCTATTACATTGCAATGCAGTTTCTTTTGAATGCTTTTGTATTCCACCAGGTGTAAGCCAGATTTTACTTACAAGTGCTACGTAGCATTAAAACAGCTGTCTGTATTCATGTGAGTTTTGTTCTTATGCTGAAGCCATAGTACAGCTGGTACAATAGGGGCTGCAGTAAACCCCCCAAAATGGTCAGCAATCATTTTAAACAGAGAATTTTGCACAGAAAATATTAATGCAATAAAACTTCATGTACAGCTGACATGTGGAGAAATTTTTCTTCTACCTTGCTTTGTATTTACAGATGCAACTGGTGTTAAAAGCCATTGGAAATGCAGGACTGGCAGCAGCTTCGCTAGCTCCTGTTTTGAGCTTGTGTGCTTCCCTGAAAAGTAATCCGATCGAAATTCGTCTAGCTGCTATCCAGGCTTTCAGGCGCATTCCCTGTTCTGTCAGGGTAAGTGATTTATTGCCAGCAGGTGACTGATGGCTTTCTAGTGCCATCCCAGAGTTTTGACTTTCTGGAATAGTTATGAAACGTGCTTGCAAATAAAGGAGCAAGTGTAAACGTGTCTTCCAGCAGAGCTCCTCTCCTGTTGGAGAGCTTAGTAGGACCACCCTTGTGAATGGACCTACAATATGCTTTGCTATAGTTGAAGTAAGACACCAGTGACCTCATGAGGTAATGTTAATGTCTTCTGAAACAGTTACTTCAGTTGGGTGGCTTATATCTGTGTGGCTTATGGCTGAAACCCCACAGTACATGATTTTCCCCGTCATCTGTTTCACTGTATCATTCTCTGAGATGCTGAGTATTAATGTGAGAAACTGTTGTGATGTCACAGTTAGAACATTTTGTTAATGGTTTAATAGAACAAAACACAAGACATATTTATCTCAAATAACTTGATACTAAAAAGAATATTAAAGCCAGGATTGCTACCCTTGGAAAAGCTGACGGTCCTGCTGTGGAAGAACAAGAGGTTCCACATGGACTTGCACTTGAAGAAGAATGTTCTGTTGCTTTCTAATGTTTAATCACAGCATGATTTGGTGTAATCTGTTCATTCTGTAGTTATGAAGCTTGGTGTTGCTCCTTGAACCTGTTGTAAGTATGAAGTCCAGTTGTTGTCATACACCCCATCTAGCAAATGTTGTCTAGCAAATGAACTGCTGAACTGACACCCTGTGGGTGGGCTGGGCTGGAGTGTTAAATGCTAATAGAAATGTTACTAGTATTAGTCACCAACATCTTAATTCTTAGCAGTTCACCAAACAACTCATGTGTGTTGATTCCCCAGGAAGTATTTGGTATAAATTTGAATACATTTGAGAATAAATTTGGTACAGCCCTACCCCTTGACTGAGACCAGAAGTAATGATTGTAATAGCCTGTTAACAAAACCATAGCCATTGCTGTGTATTAGCTGTGGCATGTGTGAAATACAATAGAACAACTCTCCCCTGTGGTCAAATAAAACCATCATTAACAGTAGCGCTAGAAAGTGAGGCTCTGTGTTGCAGATGGTCCTGAATAAATCAGTCAGTACAGAATTCAGGTCATAATGACAGTTTGTTCTGGAAATTTGTGGATAAGGTAGTATAGAGAATATGTGCATACATTTGTATGCATGTTGCATGAAGTGACTTTGTCAAGTGTAAAGCAATAGCTATCTCTTTCAGAAAGAAAAACTCACCTGTACCTGAAAGTGCATACATAAGGTGTTTTAGGGGAGTAAATAATAATTGTCTTTTTCGGTATTGGTTATGTTTTTATCTTTTTCTCTTAGAATACTGTATTAGTTCAGCTGTACCAAGCAACTGGCGAAGATGTGGAAGTAAGGATTGCTGCTTATTACATAGCAATGAAATGTCCACATGAAAAGTTATTTGAACAAGTACAGAAGACTTTGCTGAAAGAAACTTCCAGTCAAGGTTAGCCAAACGGCTACTGAAGTCTTACACATTCCTAAATGATACTTCAATGTAACATTTATGTTACAGGCATGAGGGTACCAATCTGCCTCAACTTTTATTTGATCTTAGTACTTTGGAGGTTGTTTTTAAAAGATTGTTTGTATGATTGCCACATTTTGTATTGGAATTGTGATACTGTTATTTTAGCAATGGTCAGTAAGGAGTGACTCTTCATAGAATTAGTTCCCCCTATTGGCAGCGTTCCATTAACTGAATGCTCTTGAGAAAGAGATGCATGTAACATCTGTGCTGTTTAGTGCATTGGACATACAAATGGGTAACTGCAAATTATATTTCATTAGGTTGAGAAAGAAGAAAATGGCATAAAAAATATTGCAAGCTGCATGTATAAAGTAAACAATTTCTTAATTACCTTTTTAATGCTTCTAAATTCCACAGTTATGATTTATGTGATGTAATACAAATAATTATCATATGGACTCACTACCATGGTCTTTCTTTGGTACTGTCCTCTTTTGCAGTTATTTTACATCAGTTTTGATATGGTTTGATATTGATCACAGTATTTTAAAGATAGCATTAGGCAGAAACTAAGCAGATCTGAAGACTGCAAAGAAAGGCTTGTTGATTTTCATTTAGATGATTTAAGATACCTAGGAACTTTAAGGCTTCCTGCACTTTAGCGTCAAGGCTTAGTGGAAGGTACTTCATCACTGTGCCAGAAGCAATTCTTCAGGTCAACTTAAAGTCCTCTAAGGATCACAGTTTGAGAGCTGTGGATCTAGTGGCAAAAAAATGGCATCAAGAAACTGTTTATAACACAAGGGAAAACCAATATATGGGAGCTGGGACACATTGTGTTAGGAAAGTTGTAAAAAGAACTTTGTGAGGGTTGTTAATTGTATATCCAGATGTATAACAGCTGACTGTCAGTGTAGCAGTCATTTGGCAAAAAGGTTAGCATAAATATGTCTTAATTATTGATAATTTGTTTTGATTTATTCTTCCTGATTTTGTAGTTCCACAATCAATTATTGTCCGATCTGAGCCAGAGTACTGATAGGAGAGACTGAATCAAGAACTGACGCAAAGCAGAAAATCTTCTATACTCTGTTTAAAAATAGTCATTTAAGTAGGTTATCTGAATGAGAAGCTGTTTTGGGGTAGTATGAAATGGAACTTTAGGTTCTATAAAAGTACATAATTCTGTCAGCTCTTTATTACTGAAGCATACAGATGTTTAAGCTAATCCCATATTTTGGGTAACTGAGGGTTTTTTTCTAAATGGTTTCACCACATTCAACAAAGAATACATCTAGACTATTCCTTTGCTTTTAAATCTGTCAAGAAAGAGCAAACAAGAAAAGGGTATCAAGATTGTTTGCAGGCAGATGAAAGCAGGCTCTGCCTGCAGTCTGATGTGTCTGGATCACAGCCAGTTCTGAACTTGAAGCTGTGCATCCATTTTATCAGGATGGTATGTCCAAACCAGTATATCCTGCAGCAATTATGAGTTCAGGCTAAGCATTGTGTTCACCTGATGACGTGGTTTGGAGGGGACTTGTTCCCTTCTGTTTAGAGTTCGTACAGAGAAATTGCATCAGCCTGCAGAATACTGTGAAGGTGCACCCCAGTGACTCTCCTCCATGTTGCTCCGTGCAGAAAAAAGAAATGGATTTACGAGGGAGTTCTACAAGTCCATGCAAAATGTTGTATGTTTTAAACAATTTATTGCAGTACTCATGAATTTTGTTAATTTTCTTCCTTTGTCTTCAGTTGATGTAACACTAAATGATTCATATAATAGATTTTTTAGTAACAAACTTCTTTTGAAGGCATAGAGCCCATACTAGTTTTTAGTTGTCACATTCAGAAAAAGAAATACGAGAAAGAGAAGTTGTATTGTGAAAAATGCAGTTATATCAGTGTTCAGTGTCAGTGCATTGAACTGGTGCTGGAGCCTAGTATCTTTTATCTTCAGGAGAAAAAAAAGCCTTTGTAAGAGCCAGGCTCCAGAACAACACACTGAAAATGTTTGCCCCCTACAACGTAGTGTGTACATGGGCCAAATCGTGAATCAGCACAGTGTAATGCAGAAATATTAATTCTGAATCACAACTGTTTAACTGTATGTGCTTTTTTTTCTTTTGAAGTGCATTTGGAAATGTACATTGCACAGTTTAGAAAGATGATTATTTTTTTTTTTTGTATTGGAATGATATGTTTGTTGTATGTAAATGGAAACTTTTTTGCCAGTTTTCTCTTACAAATTCTGCAGTATTGTTGCCAGTGTTCATGCAGGGTATCTGATTTAATCATAGGCTTGTAGAATGGTTTGGGTTGGAAGAGACCTTAAAGATCACCTAGTTCCAAACCCCTGCCATGGGCGGGGACACCTCCTGCTAAACCAGGTTGCTCAAAGCTCTCTGTGTGTATGTATATATGCCTCCCTATATTCAAAGTTGCCTGATGATTACCTTTAAAAGGCTTTGTTTATTCCTGTTTATAGTTGTTAACTGTTATTTTAAGATTTTCATGTGCTTTCTGTCTATTCCAGACTTAAATTATTTTTTTTAATGTTTCAGTACACTGGGTCAGTGATTTTTCAAGAACAAAATGAGTGATGCTGACAAAGTTAAAGTTTAAAATAATGATTCTTTTGTGTCTGTTCTTCTAAGAGGGAACAGAAACAGTCCAATAATATTTGAGCTGCACAGCCTGCTTCTAATGTCTCTATTAGTCGTCTTTTTTTTTTTTTTTCCAGCATTCCTTTGAATTTAGTATAGAAGATCCTTTTCAAACAGTAAATATCCAGGTTAACCTTGCCTCCTTGCCTGCCTAGGTTATCTGAGAGGTGCAAATGCAACTAGGGAGTGAATGACCCTTCACATGTCATGTTGGAAAGAATAAGACAGTATTTAAATAAGCTGACTACGGTAAAGGTAGATGCATCAGACTGATTTTAATTGGTGCTGAAAAAGCATTAATTCTTTTGGGTCAGGGGAATGGTTTAGGGTTAATTCTAGTATAAATAAATAAATAAAAAGGTTGCCTGTGTCAGTTTTTAAAACTTTTATTTTTTCTCTAATTTCCATACGCTTTTCTTTGTTTAATTTAAGTGGGCTCCTTTGTGTGGAGTCATCTCTCTCAGCTCCTGGAGACGGATGATCCACTGAAAGAGCACCTTAGAGATTCTATTCCTGATGAAATCCTTAGCAGAGATTTTGACCGGGAGACATGGAAATACTCCTCATACTCGGATGTCACATTCCACTCAGGTATGTGGACTTTTAGAACTTAATGCCTTGTAGCATATGGATTATTAAAATCCCACATGGATTTTCTGGTCTTTTACATCTTGCCTCAGAGAATTTAAATTTTATAACTTAGTAGTACCCAGATATGCAAATGGAGGCTTGATTCTTCTCTGACCTTAATTGGAATCTATCAAATGTAATTCCAGCAAGCCAGATACCATGTAAATTTGCCTTTTGCGAGAGAGGAGAATAAGAACCAATGAACTTTTGAGATGACTTTTGTGAACATCAACTTTTGACTCCATCCTTCGTGAGTTTCCCTTGCAGCATCAGGGGATTGGGATGTAGGTTTTTTTTTTTACTTCTGATTCGTGTGCTTTCCTTGGTATAAGAAAAGATTCAGACTCATTCCTTCCTGTTTTACTACCTGTTTGTAATTTGTTTTTAGAAAAAATGCTATAAAAAATTTAGAAAAATTTAGAAATATTTTTCAGAGTAATATTCTGTCCATCTATTCTAGTGCAGTTGTGTACGATATGTATGGTAAATGCTCTTCTTTTAGTGTTAGTCAGATAACAGGCTTTTGGTAATGTCCATTAAAGTCTTTGCTATACTAAAATGTTAAATAATTTCAACTGTTGACTTAATGTTTTATTCACTATCTCAATGAGCTGAGTTGCAGTTTCCCAAAGAACGATGAGATTTACAAAGTATATAAGAATAGCTGATCTCCAAATGACAGACATCTGATATTTTCTATTGCAGCTGGTGCAGGTGCAAATATGGAAGCATCGGTGGTCTTTTCTCCTGCATCTTTTCTACCACGATCAGTCACAGCAAATTTGACTGTTCACCTTATGGGGCAGGCTGTAAATCTACTGGAGGCAAGTTTATGTATTTTTTTTTTCCATCCTCCTTCTCAAGGGACACTTAGTGTATTGAAGTAAAAAGAAATATTTTCTATTTTCCCATTACAGTTCCTTTAGCAAGGTATGCTTTTCACTGCTGCAGCTAAGTTGCCTCAGAATGTTTCTCCTTTGTGTGATAGACCAAGTCATAATAAAACCACTTTCACTCTGGTAGTACCATACACTAGCCAAGTGAGTTATACTTAGCTCTTGTTGATTCGTATGAAAGATAAAAGTCAAAGCTTTCTGAGACAGTTGGTCTGGCTGCTGTTCAGGATAATAAGATTCCATTGGTTGACGTACAGTGGAAAATAGATTGGCTTGGGTACACCATTCCTTTAATACAGTAGATAGAGTTGTGTATTCCTAACTGAAGTCACTGTTTTAGTCCCATTGAGCATCCAATGCCTGGGATATTTAAATGGCCTGCCTGCAATCTCATCATCTTTACTTGTGCCTCCACTGTGCCTCCAAGAGAAAGCAGTGTTTGACATATGGACTCTGTTGCAGATAAAAATGTATATGTGGAGGAAAGAATTTAATGTAGCCTTCAGATGTGAAGTTTAAGCTTGCAAGGGACCAAAATGTTTTTTTCAGTATTTCATATCCTGGATTTACATGTGTTAGTAATACTATTTTAGTCAAACTTCCAAACGTAATCTTATTTCAGGAGCTTTAAAAGGTTGTGCTATTGTTTTCCAACCAAAATATCAGTAGCTCTAACTGTCCCATCATGGTGTAAATGAACCAGTATCTGAATAAAAAAAGGATTTTTATTTTGTACAGAGCTTCACATAATCGACAAACTGAAGAGTTTTTTACTGGAAAGATTTAATACTGAAATATGATGCTGCATTAGGTAGGATACTAAACTTTGTAGACCACTGTGATCTTGTATGGCAAATCTGTAAAAAAACCTAAAGGTGCCATCTGGATGTGTTCTTTAAATTTCTACCTATAGACCTGGATGTGGCTTATGCATCCTCATTGTCAGGCGTTTCAATGCCGTTTGCTTTCCCCTAGGTTGGTGCACGGTTAGAGAATGCTGAAGCTTTTGTGCAGAAGATTTTGCGGCAGAAATCTGCTACTTTCAGTGACTATTTTTTTGCAAACACTAATGAAAGAAACCACAAGTCTGAAAACCCAGTGGAAACAACAGGAAAAGTCAAGCAGAAGAAGCTGACTTCGAAGCGATATGGCCCTGCTGATCAGCTTGTGACCCAGTCTGGCAAGCCAAAGTTGAGAAAAGTTTACCAGAATTGTCCTGGTAGAAAGTACAGTAAGATGAGTGAGTTAGTCAAAAAGGTAACTGACTATGTGGATCTTGGGAAAATTAATGGCATTCCCCAGGCCCATCTGTGTCACTGTGACTCCTTTGCATAAAGCATATGTGACTTGTTCCACTACTTGCAGAGAACTTAACAGCTGCATAAAATACAAATCAGCAAGGAGCCACATCTTCAGTATTTCAGATTTTATTGTCTCAAAACAATGACTCTCAGCCAGGGGAATACGTTGTCTGTGTTTTGGGCTTCCTCTCGTTATTTTGAGCTCTGATCCTTGTTATAGTGCTGTTCTTTTGTCTATTGACTTCTGCAGCACTGTAAACAGCTGCTTGATGTTAAGTTCCTGAGTCATGCTGTTTGTGTTGTGACTTCCTAGTTTGATGTTGAATGTTACATTAGCCCTTTGTGAATTTACCCATGTTTGGAGAGAGCTATGTTCTATGTATATAACAGGAAGGCTTTAGGAATTTACTTCAATTGGTGATGTCTTGTCTGGAAAACTTGGGGACCACGATTTATTTGGTCTCAGACCATCTCTCTTCTTGGGACTTATCTTCTTAGAGTTTCTTCATAGAGTGTAAGCTCATGTGCATGTTGTGTTGCTGTTGTATTGATTCATAAGGAGGGAAAAAGCAAAATTTTTACTTATTAGCAGTTTATTTGGCAAACACGGCACCCATAATGTATTAATTGAGATTGTATTTTTCAAAGCCTCATCTGTTTGTGGCTATGTGTTGCAATACTTCTCCTTTTGCCCTGTTGTCCTAGGACTAGACATCAGCTGTGTTCATAGTGAAAGTCAGCTTGTGCCATGTGGAGCTGAAGTTTAGCTGGAAAGAACAGATATTAATCCAGGGTCTTCTGTGGTCTTGAAATATTTATAAAAGGGAGCCTAATGTCTGCTTGCTAATAACGTAGTCTGCACTGAGGAGTTGTTCATTGTGAGTTTGAAAGGAAATGAATATAAACATCATTATTTTCCTGATTTATTTCTTTATCACGTTATCAGTTCACTGAGAGAACAGTGAGAAAGGAGGCACTGAGATGTGAGCTAAGCATGAAAATCTTTGGAAATGAACTTAGCTTCTTGGATTGTGAAGATTTAAGGAAACAAATGAAACATTATTCTCTAAGTCTGGCTGCATTGGCTGTTAAACTTCTGAAGGTAAAAGGAACCTTTTTTTCTATTTGAAACTAAATGCCTTGAGAAATGACTTTGACAGATATATAAAAGGTACAAAATGCTACTTACCGTTTCTAAACTGAACTCTAAAAGACACCAGTATATATTGGGTTTAAACAGCATTCAGCACGTTAGGCAAGGATTTGTCCTGTTGTCTGATGGTTCTTAACTCTTGCTTTTCCCGTTCAAATTCATCCATGCTTAAATGAAAAATAATTCTTTCTTCAACTGGGGTAGGACTAGTGTCTAACTCATGCCCTGGCCAGATGCAGGCTTTGGGCTGCTTTCTACCTTATTTCCCAAATCAGCTCAATTAAAAACACTTTCACAGCAGACAAATGCAGTGGATTGTTACATCTGGAAAAATTCTTGGGAGGCTGACTTTATTATGCAAAATAAAACTCTTTTTTTTGTTTGTTTGGGTTTTTACACCATAGGGGCAAGAGGTCCAGTTTAATAAAAGGATTAATTTGGCCACTGAAGAATTTCAGTTTCCAGCAATTTCAGGCTTTCCTGTTCAGCTGGCAGTCAATGCCTCAGCAGCAATCAATGTGAAAATGAAAGGGAATGCAGATTTCAAACAGCAGTCCAATTTCTTTCTAAATGGATATATTAAGCCAAGGTAATAACAGCTGCAAATGTGTCACACATATTCCTGATGTCAAGTAACAGTTTCTGATGTGAAATTTTTGTGTGAATGTCTGTTGTAATCAGTTAGGAGATTCCTGAAGAATTCAAGCAGTCATCAGCCTTACACTGCTGAATAGTTGCTTTCTTTAAGGACACCAGTGGTTTCTTATCCTGCCTGTCTGATTTTGACTTCTGTTGCTGTGCTTTTCCAGTACTGTTTTAAGCTGACTATTCCTCACTATCTCTAAATCAGATTCCTAAATGCTTGTATGCAGATGATTTTTTGAATGCTTTGCCTGTTACAGGGATGTCATTTTGGGTTTTTCTCAGGGTCAGATATAGTTACAGGTTGTGAATCTACAAACCAATGGATGATTTAACCCTCTCTTTCGTTACCAGGCTATTGTAGCTTTTTATACATGATGAATATATTTACTAAGCTACACTAAATGCTGTATAGACAGGATAAACTTACAGCATGATACTCAGTCCTGATTGCTTTTCCTTTCCTGATATTTCATGATGAAGTATGGATTCACCTTCCTTACTTAGATTTAGTCAAACTATACTGTAATTCACATTAGAAAATGTATGTCTCTGTACATACAGTTTTTTTCAGTTATTTCCAGAAACAAACCTCATGATTTTAATGCTAGAATACACTGTGTTAATCAAACACGATGTATTTATTGAAGAGGATGAGCAGCCTATGGTTAAATTTAGTGCTTTAAAAAGAAAGTGCTTTTCATAGAAGAATATGTATCTGAATCTTTCAACAGTGCGTTTGTCCAGCTTTCTGTCCAGATGGGAACTGTGGGGGCTCTGGGACAAGCTGGCCTAAGCTGGTTAACAGGAATGAGAACATCTACTAGTCTTGATGGGGGAATCCAGGTGAAAAAAGGGCAAGAGCTCAAAGTTTTCTTGAACACTCCAGAAGAATCTATGGAGATAATTAATTTCAGGTAAGATTAAGAGAAGACATCTTCTTAAGATAGTTACTTAAGATAGTAACCGAGATAACTTTCTTGAATCAAAACTTGACTAGTAGACTTATTAATAGAGCAGAAATATATTTTGTCAGAAAACAAATTTTGTTTGACTCGTAGTACAAATCTGTCATTCAGAAGAGAAGGAAGGGGAAATTACTCTGTGCATTTTACATTGTTTACCATAAAAACATACATTCAAATCAAAGCCTTATGATAAAAGATGTAAATGAATTTTTTGATACTCCCCTATTTTTTCCTACTGAATGTCAGTAGGAAACTTTTGTTGTCACTGGAACTTTAGTCTCCAAAGAATCTGGTTCAGGGTATTAAAGTGGTGGAGGAAAAGCCTAGCATTAATTCTACAGATGGTATTTAGCAAAACACTGGAGTCATTTGGAATACAGTACTGACAAGGTGTACTCATACCCTTTTAGTGAGTTCTTAGTTAGGTTCTTCAATGTTAGGCAAAAGTTACATTGTAAAATACTACCTTAACAACTGTTAAGTGTTATGCAGATTGGTTGCGTTAATGCAAGCTAGGCTTTTTAGCTCATTTTCTTTCTGCTGGTTTTCTTTTTTCTTTGGACTTCTAAATTTGATAGAAGTCCAACTAGAGGGCACATAGTATAAAATAAATATCAACTACATGTCTCTTAGACATGACAACAGATGAATGAAATATTTACAGTATGTGGATTGTCGTTCCATTCTATTTCTATTGATTTGGGATGTTGCAGTGCTATAGGATATGCAGTTCAGAAAAGAGCTAAAAGGCTCAGGACTTTGTATTTAAACCATCCATTCCTTTAGGAATCTTGGAAATTTACTGATTTAATTCTGTTTCTGTCAGCTGGAATGGATGGCAGACCAGAGTGAAGGTCAGAGTAATTACAGACTTGTATATTGTGCATTATTTGAACAAAAGACTGACTGTAAAGTCATTGCATTAACTCTCTTGCTCCCATCAAGTGCAGAGATCATGATTCTTGCACAAGCAGTTGAGTGAAGTTCTGGAAGAACTTCAAGACTGGAATGAAACTGATGTCCATATGTAGCCTAAGGCGCAGGGGAGTCCAGAAGCCAGGAATGGAGTGGAGTTGCAGTAAGCTGACCATTGCCCAGAACAGAGAAATCTGATACTGACTGTGAAGAACTGTAGAAGAATCTCAAGATAGTGACAAGATTTAACATGGAAACTGTGGATGAAAATTGGTGCTAATTAGTAGAAATGCAGTCTAACCTTAGCAGAACTTAATCTTTCTTGGTTTTACTATTTGGGAGAAGATGGCAATATAACTGAGAATTTTGTTTAAATATTGCTGTAACTTTAGCATAATTGTTTTTAAGTTAAATTCTTGGTTGTAGCTCTAAACCTTACTTCACAATGGTGGACGAGACAGAAGATTTAGAAGTTTTCCAAGACCACACAGAAACCAGATCTTGCACTGGCGAGGAAGGTGAGTCTAGCTATAATGCTTTGTCTTGGAAATCTAATCATTCAATATCCATAACAGAACATTCTATTCAGTAGACTTTCATTGTTGCATATTGGTTCTAAGAGGTCTTCAGTGCAATGTTCATTTTCATGGTTTTTTTTGTTGTTCTAACTGAATGTTTGTTGTCTTCCACCAGTGTCTGAGGTTATAGGCTGGCAGCTGTGTTCTGAAATGTCATATCCTGACTCGGCCAGTGGTTTGGTTTTCCCCCTTACTGGACCGTTGAGAGTGGCTGTCACATTAACTAAGCAAGACAGAGGCCTGCAGCAGTATGTTGTGGAAGCTGCGTATAACTATATTCCTCAGGTACCCTTATGGCATGCTTTAGTTTGGCTTCAGTTTTAGTTTATTATGCTGATGAAAGAATGGCAGTAAGTACCTCAGTACCATATATTCAACTTAACTGGTTTTCAAGGTCTACATTATTATTATTTCCATGCCCATTATAGTGGGAAAATAATGATGAAACAAATGACTGATGCTGATAGCAGGTACATACTCTTTGCATATACAAACCAGTGTACATGAATATAAAGTCATTTGGTTAGATAAGGTTGATAGGGCTGGAAGTAGAGACCAGGAGTTTTGGCTTGGTGCCAGGACTAAACAACCTGGCCTCACTCTGATAACTTGTTTTCTTTGTGACAAAAAACCTCAAACCCCAACTTGTTGATTTACGTTAAACACCTTGTTTGAAAGCAGAAGTTAGGCCCCAGTGAACCCACTCTGGAAGAGTGTCAGTTGTTTTAATGTTTGTTTGGGCAAGCCCAGAGAAGGAATGGTTTTCAGCTTCTGTGGGACAGTAAGAATTTACTGTCATTTTTTTAGGTCATTACTTGACCTAAATTTTAAAATGATAGTTTAGGTGCTTAACAGGGGCAGTGGCTAGAGTCTTAACTTCTGTCACAGGTATGCTGCTGGACATGAGATAATTCTTTTTACTGGGAGACAATTTGGGCTTTGGCTGTATTCAAACATTGCTCAGTATCTCTAAGATAGTGAGATAAAAGCAATAAGCAGAGTAACATCCCTTTTTCTGACTTTCTCAAACAAAAGCTGGAAAGGGAACAGGCATTTTCTTCTGCCAGAGTATCTGACATCTGTAGGCAGGGCAAGGCTGAAACTGTCAACTAAGGCACACACTGCAGGATCATGGCGCTGTGTTGTACCGTCTCCCACTGCTGACACCAGAGCGTAAGGGCTTAAGGCAGCCCTGCCAAATTCTAGTCACTTAGGCCTGAACTATAGAGCTTGAATTTGTAACTGGAAGTGTGGTCTGATTTTCCATAAAAGTTGGCAGGATTCGGTGTGATTTAAGGAGAGGGTCAGTATGCTGTGAAATTCGAGGTGTTCAGACAGTGTTTCCCAAGACAAGCACTAGACAGGGAATGGAAAATGCAGCCTTGGAAAAATAGAAATTGCTTGCTGAAAATCTTCAAAAACAGATAGGTGAAAAATTACTGTAGTAGTGAAGGTAGCTATGATGATGTGATGTAACTCATGATGTGATAGACTGTTTTATAAATGCTGTGCCAATTGCAAACGTGGTTATCCTTTCTTTCAGGAGAATTCCTGGATCCCAGATGAAGCTGTCCTTCACTTCTTCATTGGGACTCCAAAGTCAGATTTGAAAAGGGATGTTGGTCTTGACCTAAATTTTAGTGTCCCACAGAAGAAATTCAGAATCCAGTTTATGCAACCTAAGAAAAAAATTGAGATTGATGGTAGGTTTTTCAACTACAAACCAGATCATCAGTTAATGTCAGTTAGGAAAACTTAATCAGAATTAACAGAGAAATATATTTCAGTCAGTAATCTAATGCTAAAACTACATTATTGTGTGATAGCCATTCAGTTTACTGCTTTAGGTAACACTTATTCCTGGTGGTTTTTGCATCTTTGTTAAGACTATTATGCGCAGTCAGAAGTTCAGTACCTGGTTCACAAACTCACATTAAAGATGAAAGCTGTTACCAGTATAGATGACGTTGAGGCTAAGAAACACAATAGAATGTTCTGTAATCTTTTAGGTATGCTAAACTGGCCTTACTGTGCCTAAATTTTAGTTTGCTATGATCTGTTAGTTATGATATGAAATTACTTGTTGCCAAATCAGTTAAGTACTGACTATGATATTGCTGTGCATTATAATTTTAAAGTAATATTTCAATCACAGTGCTGCATAGAAAAGAAAATCAGCTAACACACTGATGAAATAGAAACTGAGAGATACATGGTAATAATATAGACAAGATATTTCAGCGTCTTTGACGTGCTCGTCAAGTGACACTTTGTTTTGTCTTGTTGTGATGTATTCTACCCTATCACATTTAGAATTTGTCCCTCCAGGTGTGGTGGGTTTGGGTTTTTTTCTTTCAATCCTGGTTATTTTCAAATGAATTGCCTGGAAGATTTACCTACACTGGGCAAAGCTTTGCGTGTGCCGTGTTCTGAGCTCATGAAATGTCTCCACAGCACAACAAAGCTTACAAGTTTTAGCATGGGCCTAAAGGAAGCGTGTAAATCACTTCCAGAGCTAAGCTGATTTGATGGAGACAGCTTCCTTGGCTCTTGTCAATTAGTATTCTCAGAATGTCCTTTCAAAATGAGATAGGTATTCTGAGGACACTTCAGTGCCTTTGCAAACGGTATTTCCTTTGCTCTGATATTTATTATGTTTTTAGTTTGTAAACAAACTGTTCACAACAATGGCAAACTATCATTTGGGTACAGTTTTATGAAGCATCACTGAACAGTGTATATCCAGAAAAAGTAAACAATTTTCTTTTTCTCCAAGGGAGAATTGAGTTTTCTAAAAATTCACGAATTGGACACCTGGAGCTGATAGTAGATGACCAAGATGTGTATTACATTAAGGTATGTTTTCAGATCATGAGCTCTCATACTAGCATGAATACTTTAATAAAAGCACAGCAAAGAAAGGCAATGAAAAACTCACATACTGAAAAATAGTTTTGTGGGCAATCCATCAGAGAAATTACCAGTTCTCTTTATTAAATATTTTTGAGACAGACTCTGCTAAATTGCTGTGTTTTAAGAGCTTTTGAGACATGGCTTCTGCAAGTAATCTAAAGCAATTTTTTCAAGTTCAGATGTACTCAAAACCTTTGGGTTGCTTCCAGTGTTAGGTCAGTAGAGAAGATCACATTGACTCCTGTGGACTTTGGCTTGTTATCTGCTTATTCAGCCATACTGTTTTTCAGACCTGTGTTCTGACTGTGCATAAAGACTCTTGAGTAAGCCTAGGCTCATTTCTTCACTTCTGTGGACTCTATAGATGTAAGAATCAATGAGATACTGTTCTTTACATTGCAGAAATTGGTTGGGTTTTTTGTTTGTTTTTTTTTTAAGTACTAGGAACTAAGCAAGAGAATGCCAATGTTTGAACTCTGAAATGAAAAAGCAAACAAAAATGCATGTAGGAGTTTATCACTGAAACCCTACTGACGTTTTTGTTTATATTCCAGGACTTGAACAATTTTTTCATTATCCAATTGATACCTATAGCAGGATGACATGTTTTATGTGGGCCTCCAAAGCCAGTTGGTTTTAAATACGCTGCTTTTTCCTACAGTGAGCACATTATTTAACAGATTATTTTTTTTCTAGAGTAATATTTAACAAAGATGTTTTGGATGTTTCTCACAAACCCAAATGCTAATTAGCATGGCAGATTGTTGCATTTCCATCTAGTCCAACCTAAATCTAGTTACCTCTGTGAGACTGCCAATATTTTGAGTAACACCATATTATTTTTTGGCCCAGGACTGTAATGTTCTTAGTGATTTCAGTCACTGCTAAAGCTAGCAGGATGTGAAGGAAATAGCATTTCACACCACTGTGATTTTTTTATAACTGGAAAAACAAATCTATCCTTCAGCCCCATTATTTACTAACAGCAAGTTTTATGGTCTGCAGGGGTGAAAGGGAGCTTGTTAGGTGTATAGAAAAAAAAAATCTCATTTCTTCCTCCTTTCCTCTCATTTCTGAAATGCCCAAGTTTATAGTATTGTTTTCTCAAAACAATCAATTTGTACTGTTGAGTGGCTTGGGTTTTGGTTTTGGTTTTTCACTTGTTTGTTTATTCTAGGGTATGACAGATTTGCAGATGCTGAGTGGGGAGCAGAGATTCATGACCCAACTGGAGGTAAAGCTGATAAAGCAAAGCAGTCCTATCATTCTATCAGGAAACATCACTAAACAACTTGGCAAGAAGATAGCTTTTTCAGTATCCCTGAATAATTTATTGAAGGATGCTGCATTTATTTCAGGTTAGAGGACAATAAGTATTTGCCATGTAAAAGTTCTGGAGCCCTTATATATTGGGGTTGCCTGACTTTGGATACGTATTTCTAAAGTTCCTTTGAAATTACTAAGACTACTTTTTAAAATTATTATCCTTGTTAAATTAGTACTAACATGTATTTCAGAATAATAGGGGTTATAAAATAAATTGGTTTTTAAGTCTGTTTTTAATTACTGTTGAAGAGAGTGGGGAAAATAAGACATAAAGAATCACTTAACAAAAAGATGCCAAAACAATAACAGCTTTTAGAGTATTTTCTAGCTTTCACTCCTGGTAGTACAAAACAGTGCAGACACACACATATGTCGCTAAATGTCTCTTACGACCCTTGTTCTAAAAATCCTGGAGTCTTTTTTTTTTTTTTTTTTTTTTTCCCTCGCAAATATGCTTAAGAGAAAGATAGAAAGTGTCAGAAAGAGGGCTTTATTATTTGTATAACATCAGTTCTTTAAAAGGTGAATTAATACAGTGGAATAAACCAGTAAAGTTAGACCTTAAGTCTAAGGCTCTCATGTTTTCCTTAATATTTCTTACTGCAGTCTCCATGTGGTAAAGGCATTGAAATGTCACAGCATATTATTTCAAAATATGCAATATTTTCAAATAAAACTAAAATTTAATGAATGTAGAATGTCAGTTTGTTTTTTGGGAGATCATCTTCTGGTGAAATTTTGATCCTTAGCTTTCATATGGATTGCCAGTGATTGCATCTAAAAATGGTTCTGGTCGGATTTCAAATTCTTATCCCCTGAGAACTGCACCAGTTCTGTTGCAAAGCCGCAACCTTGCTTTGACTAAATGTAGAAGTAAATATCCACATGTTCATATTAGGTCTTGGTTAATTAAAAGATCAGTCTGTTAGAATTTATTTCACTAAACTGTAAGCAGTATCTGTGAAATGTGGTCTGCAGGCTCTATATGTAGTCAGAGAAAGACATCCGGGTCTTTTTTTTTTTTTTTTTTTTTTTTTTTACTGCACTAGGAGTGCATCATGGGGTTTCTCAGTCAGATGGGATGAGACTGAACACATTTGTGTGTTTCCCACTGTAGTATTCCATTTACTAGCTAAAGTAACTTCATGTTCTACCACTGTATAATCACTTCTACTCCTTTTGTAGCATTTCTGGAGAAAAAAGTTGATGATAAACTGAGACAATACTCATTAGAAGGGGAGACTTTCCTTCCAGGTGTTCTTGGAGTTCATGTCATTGGTCTTCTCCAGCAACGTGAGGGCTTGTGGTCTCATGGTTTGAGGATAAAGCATGGACTTCTAGGTACAGTAAAAAAGAGGGGAAGTAAAAACATTCTGTTGGTCTCATTTTTTTGCAAGCCAGTAACTTGTATGACTAGGACACTCTCTTAACAAGAAAGATTTCAGTTGATTTTCAAACTGTGATCTGAGGCCTAGGACAAGTTTCACTTTTCACTTGGATAAGCTTTACACTTGGAGCCTGCATATAAAAAACAATTCATTTTTTTAATGTGCTTTTCACAAGCATGTCCAACATTTGATTAAAAATTACTACTTCAGTGGGAATTGCTCCTAATTGGTGTTCTCAGATGTTTATGCAAAATGAATAGTTGCATACATACACTTAAAAATATGAGGGACTGTTTCTAGGAAACAGTTGGCTGTGTTCTTGTGGCTGCGATGTATGAACTGCATTAATTTTATTGGACAGAGCAGGAGAACATCATTATATCAGGGTATTGAATAATTCTAATAGCTAGTCCTGATAGCATTATAGGGTGATTGTATACATAAAGTACGTTGCACATTCGGAGAGTATGTAGCAATATCACTAGTGTGAAGTTCTCTTAGACCTACAGAGGTATGACCCCATAATTTTGCTGAAAATGGCACGCTGATCAGAGTATTTTATACACACAAGCAGAACATATGTGAACACTTAAAACAGTATTAGGTGATGCTGAACTATAGCTAGGTAATTATGAAATTATATCAAAATACAACTTAAGTTCTAAGTATATAAACACAGTTTGACAACTGTTCTGCCTGAAGTGGTCAGCAGGTGGTTCCTTGTAGAAGTACTGAATTTGAAAAAGAAAAAAGTAATCTTACTTATTGGTTGAAACTTCATATTCGTTATTTTAAGGGGTTTTGTCAGTGACCACAAGGGCTGGAAATTCATTATTGCTTTTTGTTTAAGATGTAGCATCATGTAATGTCATGATGTCGAGTGCTGAGTGGTTACAGAAAACCATCAAATACTGTGAGAGCCCAAGAAAGCTGCAAAGGTTGATCATGATTAGTTTATAGTCCTTTTACTTTACTCAGGTAAAATTTCCTTTAAGTAATAAACTTAGTGCCTGGTTTTATTTATTTATTTATTTATTGGTTCTGAAGAAAAAGTGAGTGAAAGAACACGGCAACATAGTAAACATCTACAGAGGACTTCTGCTTTTCTTAAACAAAATTGGCCTAAATAATTTGATCATTTTCATTCTACTCTTAATACAAAGTAGCTGTTTAAAATTGTCTGAACTTAGAAACAATTTTTAATAATGTAAACAAAGCCCATGTAAAGCCTGTAACGTCATTGTTCCTAGGATTTTTATTTGTAGTACTTGTGGGGTAAAAAAAATTGTAATGCCTAATTGATTTTTTCCAGCGTTTTACAAGTTATTTTGCATATACAGAGTGTCTGTAGTTGGAAGAGCAAAGCTATTGATTGCTGGTAGGTTGGACTTACGTGTAGCAGGAAGATAAGTCAGAAACAGTGTTTTGACAACAAGGTTGTAGTCTGTAAAATGCGTCTAGATTTGGAACAGATAGAGAAGGTAATTCTTGAGCTAAACATCGTGGTAATGCAGATATACCAGTATTGGTACCAATCTTCACAAACTTTGGTCAGTACTTTTAGGTTGCAGAACATACTGCTAGACCTTTTACATGAATTAAATATCTGCTTGTCTTTTACTTTTTACTGTGGTAGTGCTTTCATTGTCATAGGTGTAAATCACCTAGCAAATATGAACTTACTGTTCTTAAATGCATGTACGTTAAATGTGTGCTTTCCTTTGGATTCGTAGGATAAATCAACAGGTATATATCTGTAAAAATAGACAAATCTCACTTATAATGTTTTTGAAAAATAGAAATCTTGAAGCCAGTACTAGATTTATACTATTAATATTTTGAAAGTTCAGTTCTCATTTATTTGAATGGGTAACTTTGTGATTTAACTTGAACAGGAGAGGCAAAAAATCTTCATCACGAATGCAGTACGCGGCAAAAGATTAAAGTGGAAACAGGTGCACATGGCATGTACAGACTTGATATTGCACACGAATTTCACTGTATGCAGACTCCGACCTACAATCACAAGGTAGAAATACTGACCAAAGCATTTGTGTGCTTGTGAGCTGAGTACGTTCGTGTCACTCGCATACTGAGGGGCTTAGAGCAATGCCCAAGATACCATTTTTGGATCAGTCTTCTCATCTTGTTTCTTTTTGCTTTCTGGGTAGACAAAGATACCTTGTCAAGTTACTAATTTGTCTAGTCCATTACATCTGTAAGTGATGGAACTCTCCAGTGATGTCATTTTTAATGTATTAATTTGCAAAACTTCTGTGGAATGTTTGTTATGAAAATTTTGTTATACATAGAAAATACTAATAATAAGTATATGATTTATCTTGTTCTATCCTTTTAGTTAAAAGTCAGGAACTCTCTTTGCTTATTCATCAGAAGTTGTATGTCTAGAAGATAAGGCATTTTATAATGCTTTGTATTAATTTTCTGGTTCAGATTTGTATGCTTAGAAATTTCAGTGTGTGACCCTTTCATGCAGAAAAGCAGATCTGTTTTAAATTTCTTGCTTCAGCGGCAGCATGAAGGCAAAGGCTGATTTAAAGGCAAATCACCGTTAACACTGGATATTTGCTGCAAAACAGAGTGCTGGCTGAAAAATAAACTTCTGAATTAAAGGAAAATTTCAGATTTGCTTTTGATCTAAGTTGGACTGAAGCCAAGAAGTGTTAGGATTTCCCATGAAGCAAGATCTTGCCAAGCTTTGCAGCTGCATGGTGAATCCTTGTGGGGCAGTCCAGGAGGAGTACTTGATTCCAGTAACCTTAGCTTTTGAGAAAAGCAGTTTGACTGGCACCACATAGACAAAAAGTTTTGGGCTTTTACACTGAATTTATACCTTTTGATGGAACATGATTTTTCCATGGAAAATTGCTACCCTTTCTGCTTTAGTCTTGCTTGCTACTTGGGAAATATTTCTATGGGAAGTTAACAGCAGTGAATAAAAGTAAAAGCATGGTTTACAGAAAAAAAAGTGGTTTTCTGTTCTTTAGGTTCATGTGAAACATGAAGTGAGTGCATCTTGGCTTTCCTCTCGGATGGAAGTGAACTATGGGAAACACTGGGATGAAATAAACAACAAGAAGAAACTGCTGATCAGCCAAACATTTAAGAACAGTTCCAGTTCATCTCTGGTCAACTATTTCATGGAGGTAATCATGATTGTTGAAGAGTAAGACCTTCACTTCCAATATTTAACAGACAAACTAAGAAAAAAATTAGGATAAATTTATTTGTTAAGACTTTCTTTCCTAACTGTGTTATGTATTAATAGTGTAAGTCAGATATTCAGACCTAATGAGTTTGAGTTAGGTAAGGTTTTAACCCAGGCACGTATTGATCGCTGACATTTAAAATGAGCAAGAGAAAGCCAGTAGATGGATTTTTCAAATACTAAAAAAGTTTGGGTGTGTTGCAGTCTGAGTTTTTTGCAGAGTTTGCACATATGAAATGATGACAGAGATTTATGAAGGTTACTTTGCTCACACAAAGTGGAAGGAGAGTGCAGGTTGTAATGGCTCAGAATACAGCATTTAGGTGGAAGCTGGCATGGAATGCAGTAGCTGAACTAACATCAGACCTGTTGCTTTTTTTTTTTTAATATGAATTGATTTCTACCCTGGATCAGTAAAAAGCTTTACCTTGTAGTAAACTATAACTAAAAGCCTCAGTGGCAGTTTATGCCTTCTTTTGAAGTACATTCTGTGGGCTACAAAAAGAAAGAAAATAATTATTTGTATGGGCATACCCTGTTGTCTTTTGTTTTATTTGTAGAAAGTTCTTACAGAAGCTAAAGAAACAATTCCTGTAGATTTTTGTGTTATTTCTTAGAAGTTGAAGAACTTCTCTCTTATTGTCTGAGAACGGGTAATAGTTTTCTGAGGTGGGTCGTTACTACTATATTTCTGTAGCGGAGTACTGTAAACATAGAATCTGTCTGTGATCCCAGCACAGACTGACCTAGAGTTATGATTTTTTTTTTTTCTTTTTCCCCCAGCAAACTAAATGGTTAAAAATTGGTGGAAATCTGGGTTTGAATCTCCAGTAGGTGTAACAAATGTATATTAGAGAAATTACAGTCTGTAATTGGTCAGCATGCATGAAAAGCTCTAAAGTGAGTGGCAGATGTGCAGAGCAGAGGCACTAACTGTGACCTTCCCGCTAATGTGTGTGTGGAATTAGCTTAGATGACCCTGAAGGTAAGATCCTGTTTTTATTTAAATTTGCTTCACTTGTTTTCCAGTTTACCATGCAAGTCCTGGAAAAACAGGTGAATTATAGAACCCAGCTGCAGCACTTGCACAGCTCTCAGGATTATTTGCAGAGCAGCACCAACTTTGAGGTGCAGTATAACAACCACGTGCCATTTGTGGCTGGACTGCAGTGGAAAGACAAATCCAGAAATGGCCTGAAGAAGTGGGAAGGTGAAGTACCACAAACCATTTCCAGCCTGTGGTTAGAAAAGCATGCCTTGAAAGTTGCTGCTGGTATTTTGTGAGGTGGTTTTCTGTGGGTATAACAGAATCATAGAAATACTGGTTGGAAGAGACAGACCCTGGAGGTTATCTAGACCAGCCTCCTGTCGAATCAGGACTGTTCCTAACAATAGATTACATCTGCTGTGGCTTTTTCTGTCTGTTTTTGAGATTTCCAACTTCCCACAGCCTAGCTGACCAGCCTCTCCCCCTGCTTTAAGCTCTCAAAGTGCAATTTGTGGCCATTGTCCCTTGTATTGTCTGCTTCTCTTGAAGGGTTTGCGTGTTCCTCATCTTTGCCATTTACTTTCAAGTTAGCTATAGTTTGCTATTAAGATTCCCCTGGTCCTTTGCCAGACTTAACAAGCCTGGCTCCCTTTCTTCTTGTCGCAGGTCTAGGCCCTTTATCATCATAGCAGCCCCTGCTGTAGCCTTCCTGGTTTCTCACCGCCCACCTTGATCTGGGTGCTTCAACACCAGATCCAGTGTTGCAGACATAACCTCTCCTGTGCTGTGCAGCGTGGGATACTGTCTGATGCCATGCTTCTAATATAGACCAGTAATGTCATGTTAGCTTTTGACTGAGATAACTGACTAAGTAGTGAACCATGTTTTAAAAAAATCCTTTGCTCTAGAAAGTGATGAAATTTGTTTTAAGAGCCTTAGAAAATGGGACACCGAGCGGAATTCCGATAGTGTATTTTAAGCTATAAACTAAACACCTGTGTATATGTATGGATATTTTTTAAAAAATCACATTTATCTTAGATGTTTTGCTTCGTGATGTACAGCAGGGAGCAGGCCTTTATAACTATAAGCTGTATTTTACATTTTCAGAATTCTTTCCCAAATAGGGGTTAAGTTACAAGTTGTGTGCCAAAAATCAGTTTTCTGCCATTTGGTTCTGAAGATGGATTGAATGCCACTACTATTTATGCTTCAGTGGATAAAGCTGTATAAATCAGGGCAACGATTGGCTGAATGTGTACATTTGCTTTTGAGATGTATTTTTTTTTCAAATCTAGTATACACCATATGTGCAAAAACTTGGATCCTTATTATTGCAAAAGAACTGGCTTAATACAGCGGACTGAATTACTGGATGTTTTTTCTGCTTGTTAAGGTGAAACAAACTAAGGTTAGATTAATTCTGAAGTTTTTAAAATTTGGAAATTACTTTGTGAATGTCTGTCATAAAATAGTCATGAGTTACTTAACTGTATCACAAAGTGAATGATATAATTTGATAAATAACCAGCAAAATTCCAAGTCCGCTAGTGAAATTTCAGCAGCTTGTCAGATATAAACATTCTGGGCTGTCTATAAACTAGTTCCCAAAACAACCTACAAATCTTGTTCAAAATTTTTGTGTTGCAGAGTTAAATTTCTGTGTTGGCATCTGTCAGAACAGCTTTGATTTAGGTCGTTATTGTAATTATGTGAATAATGGTTACAGACTTATAGTTCTGGTAAAGATCACGTTTTGTTGCAGATCATGCAATAGAACCCTTTCCTGGTGCCATCTGGGTACTGAACTTCATAAATTTCCATTTATTAGCAAACCTCCCTATGTGTTAAACTATGTGGTATGTTATGCTAGTGAAAGACATTCATTTCATTATATACCATCCAGGGATTTTGGCAATTGGAAGAGAATAGGTTGATAGTATCATTTTAACCTCATTCCAAAACCCCAGCATCTTACGAGCTTTGTTGCAGAGTTAAAATCTACGTAGCTTGAAATCTCATATTTCTGCCAGCTTTAATATATGTTCTTTTCAGGTCGATTAAATATAGACACCCCATGGCTATATCTGTATGCAGCTCACAAACTACATCAGCCTCAGCATTCTGCTTATTTATTGACTCTGGAGCTGACAACTGGAAAAGCTTTCTCCATTAAGAATTTTAGAGTGGAACTAGTCTATAAAGATCAAGTCAATGAAAAGGAAGGGAAAGTCCACATTTACACACCAGCTACCACATACCTGCAGGTTAGTAACATGGCGCTTCCTATAGCGTTCAGCTTTGATCATAGAGCTTTGTGGTAGATACCCAACAGAACTGTCACCTTACTGAAATAACACTTGTACAGCAGGCTGTGTGAAGTAGCTTGTTTAAGAAACTCATGCACTGTCTGCCATCTTAGAGTATCTTGAAATGCTTATGTTCCTTTGTTTTCTGTGCTTGAATGATGAGCTTGCTATTCTTTCTCTGGAGCAGCCAAATCAGCACAGCCAGGGTGTCTTCATTAGCTTTGAAAAAATGTTAGGGCCACCACCTCTGTTCCCCTTTGGAACAGGAGTCAATTGCTCCCTGCACAAAGCCCAGATACATGATGGCAGATTCTGCCTAGGAGCATACAAATAATAATTACTATTTTAAAGAACAATAGTCAAACTCCTAAATAGGAGCCCAGTGATTACAGCATTCACCTAAATTTGAGGCATTAGATTTAAAGGCATCCTCCGTGTGAGAAGAACGTAATCTGCCCCTACCTGGAGAGTGTCCTGTTCAGTAGGCTGTCATGTAGTTCACAGACCTTATTTACTGCCTTTTGATATGTGGCACCGTTGCTAAAAATTCTCCATGAGTGTTTGGAGCTCAATTAATATTAGAGTTCTGATCGTACAGAATGCCTTTGCCACTGAGGTGTTTTTGCTGCTTATCCCACTGTACCTCTACAAAATTAATAAGTATCTCTACAGGTAATTCTGCAATGTGATCAGATTCAGTAGGAAAAACGGTAATCCTGTTGCGGGCTAGAGTACTGGATAGCTCAGTGGTTAGGAATAATCCTGAGAAATACAAGGTTATTTCTTTTGTTGTGACTTAGAGGATGACTCCAGTCTCCCACAAACCTGTGAGAGAACCTTCAATAGCAAGTTCTCCATGTTAGTCTGTCTTTTCTGTTGGAATTCTTTCACTTTCTATAAATATCCATCAGGTGGAATCAGCATTTCCCGAGTTTATGGATTCTAAGCTTCCTCCTGATTTATTTTTAGACTGTACTATGCAAGAGGGGTTTACAACTGATGTTATCACAGCTGCTGTGCATTAAGCAATATGATAAACCTCTGTCACTGTGCAAAGTTTAGATTCCTCTTGGAGAAGCCTGATTTCTTATCTGCCTCTGTATTAATGAGATGAGAGCCTGGAATTTTTGCCTTCCTTTTAGAATCCACTGCAATTGTCAAAATCTTTAACCAAACTTTATGTTTAAGGTGTCCCTATTCTGAACTGCAGCTTTCCCTTGTTAGATCACTGCTGGCTGAGGCACAGTGTGGAGGATTGTGAGAAACATTCTTGAATGAGGAAAAAATGTTCGTTGACTATATTCTTTTCAACTATTCAGCTTTTTCTCTCTCCCTTGCTTAGAGGAGATAAAATAAACTTTGAGCTCATTATGGCAATTCAGAATATTCTGATAGTAGTAAAGCTGGCACACTATTTCTAATAGTTCTTGTAGTGATCATCTCCAGGAAAATGTTTTCTTTTCACCTCTGTGCTGTGTTGCTGGCACAGTAGGATTCTGTCTGTCCTAACTCAGCCAGACTAATGTGTTCACCTTTGGTTTTCAGGCATCCACATTTAATCATCTTGGGAGGAATGTTCTGCATAGCTATAGCGAAATGATATCTCTGTGGAATCAGCTTGTGATGAATGAGGTTCATTTGGAAAATAACGAACGAGACAAATTTCTCTACTTTAAGATAAAGAGTGCAAAACAGGAATTTAACTTCACAGCCAGCTATCAGAATCTGCCAATGGTAAGAAAGAATTTATGTGACTCAGCACTGTTTGTTTTTCAGGTCTGCCACCTTCCTGAAGGATGTTAATGCTAGTGTTGAAACTTAAACACTTCTACTGCTACTTCTATTTCTGTCTGTTTTGGCAACCTGCAATGTGAAACTAGGTTCAAAAAGAAAATAAACAAAAACTTGTGTGATGTGGTTCTCCTGTATTTGGGAGGCTGACTACAGACAGAAAGTCAGGGAGGAGAGGACAAAGAGACTACATGGCTAGAAAGAGAGCTGTAGATGGGATTACTTACATTCAGATGCAAAGGTCTGGCAGGTGTGGAAGATTCTACTGTCTTGGTGGAGAATCAAAATATCTTGCCTGCTACTGAGTGTAGTAATATGCTGGGTTTATATGCTATTTTAGCCTCTACATCCTTTCCAATTGTAAAGTCATTTTTGCTTGCTTTGATGTCTGCAGCACAGGAAAGGTAATCAGCAGTTTGTCCTCCAAGGAGACACTTGGATCAGTTACTTTTAAGACATCCTGCAAGGAACTGACCAAACAGAAAGTGTTTTTTCTAGTAATAGCATTCCATGCTTTGAAATCCAATCAGGTTTTTATGTAAATGCTACCAAACTGCTACCAAAGTACTACAAAAGTTTACAAAAGAGTAAACTACTGCAAGTAGGTTACACTCAAGTGATATGTTATAGGACATTTGTTTTCTGCTGAAGTTGGCTTTCTACTGATGTCACTTTTAATGTATGGAAATCAGGATTAAAACTGAAGTAAAAAGGGGTTGATCTGTGAAATGACAGCCTCGAGCAATCTGTTGAAGCATGTGGTTTCTGTATTGACATTCCTGAACATGAATGCAGTAAATCTGATGAAATTGTCCTTTCCTCTTCTGGTCTCATGATTTGAGTACAGCCTAAGAAGACAAACTTTTCTGTGAAGACTGTATGGAGAGATTATAAAAGTCTGCCTGTCATACTGCATTTTGAAGGTCAGATAGAAGAGCTGAAGAAGGAGAAGATGATCTATCAAAAACGTGGAACCCTCCATTTCAGGTTCAGTGGTCGTATTATTTCTGTCTCTGAAGAATGTTTTGGCTTAAATGTAATGGGCATCTTGACGCTCTTGGGAAATGTTCTAGGCGTTGCAAAGTGGAAGAGCCGCATGCACAAAGCCTGTGCTTCCTCCCATCTGACTCTCTTGACTTGCTGAAGCTTCATTGGCTGGTTATTTGCATCCATAAGCTTTTATTGTCTTTATTGAAATGACGGTGAACAAAGTTGTCAAAGGCAACAGGCCACGTGTGCTGTGGCAACATTTTTGTTGGCAACTCTATTGGGCGTACAGCCTCCTTTCATGAAAACAGCAGGATTTATGGTATGTCCAAATCTGGAAGTGGGGAGAAGTTCCAAAATGCAGATATGATTCTCTGTGCCAGCCAGATGCCTTTTTTCTAGTCCATAGGAATAATACAGCTACTCTAAAGCCAAAGATATCCCTCTTAAAACCCATAACAAATAAGTCTTGTTTAGATTTTTGAACATGTTTCCATTTCCTGATGAGAATGAGTGTGCTCCTTCTAGATATTGGCTGTCTCTGAAATGTCCCTCTTCATTACCCATTAGCAAAACACAGCTTGAAGGCCTTGGTAAAAATGTATACTCAGACTTGAGACATCTGGATCATCTCTGGGGACATCTCAGCTTTCTTAAGGTGTAGTAGGGTCAACAGGAGTGCACAGTCTCCCTTAGGAGCCACTGTACGTCTTGGAGATAGCTGAAAAACTGGGAGATGCCTTTTCAGTAATGGAAAAAAATACATAAGTGAATAACAAAGAGCTGTACCAGATACTCCTAACATGTATAAAGGCTGTCCAGTGTCTGCTTATAGAACTTAATGCATTTTTCCAAGACATCCAACTATGTAAATGTACAGAAATATTTAATAAAATCCATAAAACATTACACTGAAGTAGTAAACTACTATGAGGACTATGTAGTGCCTGAACATCTGTTGCATAGGATTCTTGGCAAGCAGATATTCTTACATTGTTTCTACAGAAAGCATAAAATATGGTGAGATTTTGAAAGCTGCCATCGTAAGTTTTTGGACACTGTCCCTATTTGAAATAAAGTCTTGGCCATGCAGCTACATAAAGTGTACATACTGGTGTTATGCATGTCAGAATTTTAGAGCATCACCTCTCCCATGCTTTTCCAAGCCTTTCCTGAATCCTTGATGGAAACTCTATCAGAAATTTTGGTAAATCTGTGTAGTTTGTTTGAAGTTGTAATTACACTCTAGTATAATTTCTTAGAGGTCCCAGTCATATGTGTTTTGCTTCTGCACCTGACACTGATGGTATCTGCAACTGAAAATTTTGGAATTCAAACTGAACTTAGCATGATTTATTTTTGTAGTTGTCTGTTAAGATCTTTTACACTTTTCTTATTCCTTGTTTTGTTCCAGGCATCCTTTTAAAGTGCCCATTCTGCAGAGCTTCCTTTTGTGGGAGACATTTACTGTTGACAAAAAGCAAAAGCACTATTGTATGGAATCAAAAGCTTTGATAAATGGGGTGGAGGAAACAGTTCAAACTCTTACACTTGGTTACCAACCTGAAAACCCCTATGTGAGTTATGCAAGAATCTCCTGTAATCTGGCATACCAAAAAAGCCAGCAAATAAGTGATTTACTGTATATATCTTAACGTTCCTTGCATTTTCTTTCAAACTTTTTTTTAGATTTGTGCTGGCTTAACTCATCCTTATAACTACAGCTTGTTCCCCAAAGATGTTGAAATATGCATTTTAACTCAAAGTCACCAAAATGTGAGTGTATTTTCCATTAAGTTCAGTTAGAATGAGAGGTTAATTACCTGCTTATTTACAGTTTATTGTCTTTTCAGACCTAACTTGATATAGGTATGTAGTTACCATGTAAATGCTGCAACCAGAAATTCAGAGGACAGTGATGTGGTTGGTGCTTCCCTAATATGATGTTTTGTGTAGTAATATATTATAATAATGTGTGTAGTGATATAATAATATTTAATATAGCATTTAAAATATTGTTGTATATTAATATTATTGATAACAACACGTACTGGGAGGGAATGGATTCAGGGTTCTCATCTTTATCTAGGTGTATCTATTCATCTTCCTTACCAAATGCAGTTAGTGTTTTCCTTTTGAGCTTTGCACATTTTTCATTTTGAGCCACAATGTAATAGCTCACAAGTCATTCATTTTTCATAGTGTTTAGGGATGATTTCTCTCATCTTTCATAATATACAGGGTTAATAATGCTATTCACTTTTTCACATTCTTAACACGTAGGTGAAGCATGAGCTTGAGACTACCTTGAAGGTCAATAAGGAAGATGTTCTCAGCTTTCTAGGGAGATACCAGGACAAATCCAGTCAGGCAGATTTTAGACATCTTTTACACATTGATGTGGCACATTCATTCCAGGTATCGGTGGGTTTTATTTATGGCGGTTTATTTTTTTTGTCTTGGTAGCTGTTTTGCTGCATTATCTTTAGAATTATAATTGGTTTATGCTTGTAAACTTTCCAGTTGAATAAAGTCCTGGCCATGACAAAGACCACAAGTATCTTAGCAGATCAAATCATAATTTGCATCAATATTGTCTTGTAAGAAACACACTGACCTTTTGTTTTCATACTGGGTTTACTGCATTTGATTTATTTTTCAGTGTCTTTCGGTAAAATTTTATATATACCTTTGCTTATATGCATCCTTCCTTCATGCTAGAAGTTCAGACATCAAATCACATGAGGCAGTTGATGGGAATGCAGTGATTATGTTTACGTTTTACTCTGTCAAATAGCTTGAGTTTCCACAAGAAATGGGCCTAAGTGGAGAGCTGTTTTCCAGGCAGACTAAACTGGAACACTTTGACTATGGTGTGAGTGTAAAAGCCATCATCAACAAGAACGTGTCTTCACAGGTCAGTTCCCTGATTATTACAGTCTCATTGTTTGAACTTGTGGCTTTTGCAGTTCAGACACTCAGACCTGTGTTGAGTCTCTTGCTTGTTGCATACATTAGGAATACATGTCACCCTGGGAGCTGTTTAACTTTGTACTATAAATTGCTTTGCAACTACTTTCAAGTATGGGAGCACAAATGAATTTATGTGTTTATAGTACAGAGTTCATCAACTCATATGGAATTCAATGAGTGCAGTGGAGAGGTGTAAATTGTTAGGAAAACAGGTAACTTTGTAGTTAGAGTTTGTTCTGGCTAGATGGCTACATGCAGTTGGATTAGGTGGCTTGTGATTTTGGCTGAAATTCAGAAAACTGACAGTCAAGTTGAATTGTACTTCAAATTCAACATAGTTCATAACTTTTTGTTGAAAGCTCTAGCATGGTAACAGGCTTATATGCAAAATCAGGTGTCGTCTAGCTTTTATTACCAATTCAAAATGTTCTTTCTCTAGGATTAACTTTTATCTTGTGTGGTGGGTTCAGATATAGATAGGGAGGTCACTTACCCATTACTTTCATGGACAAAATAGATTTCAACTTGGGCAAAATTAATTTAAGCTCTTGTGAAATAAAAATAGGTGGTGAGAAACAAAGACAAAACCTAAAAACACCTTTTGCCCTCTGCACATGCTGCCTCCCCCGGGGGGGGGGGGGGGGGGGGGGGGGGGGGGGGGGGGGGGGGGGGGGGGGGGGGCGGGGGGGGGGGGGGGGGGGG
>JAVJGJ010000047.1:43347488-43377863 GCA_035590215.1 Microhierax caerulescens | reverse complement strand
GGCTGGTGGGAGGGGTCCCTGCCCCTGGCAGGGGGCTGGAACTGGGTGATCTTTAAGGTCCCTTCCAACCCAAACCATTGTATGGTTCTGTGATTCTATATAATGCATGAGAGAGTATTTAGCATGCAAACAGAACCATTGGTCAGTGGGTTGAAACTACTTTTTAGTGAATAGTTTGATAGTTTTCTTATTTTAATTGATTGAAGGAAATAGTGGATAGTGTCTTTCCTGTGCAGGTCTTCTGAAATCTGTGTGGTGTGCTGGCTTCTGAATGGCTCCATGGGTAGAGCAGGTCACTGCAGAGCTCCAGAGGGATCGTTTGGCCTGGAGTTACACAAGTTATAGGTCGTAGTCCCTCAGTAAATTTTCCTTCAGAAGGCAGTGCAGTGTACTCCATGGCCTAAAGGCACTCGCAGCTTGGTGAATAAAAACAAACAGCTGCCATAAATACTGTTATGTAATTTGTTTTAAACACAGACACTTCTACTAGTAGAGAAACTCTCTCTCAACAGGAGACTGATCCGCTCTCTTGATTAGGCTAAATTATCTATTATAATGGAAATTCCTTTACTTCCTCCAGTTATTAATGGTCAGTATATTATATGTCGCTTATAAAATTCTGGTTATTTCTGTCCCAAAGGACTCTCTCCACCCTAATAATTTCTGCCTGTTACAGGTAACGTCAATGTGATGGTCAACAAAACACTGTATGGACTCCATCTCAGGAACAGAAATGTGTTTGGGAATACCACCGTACACAGTATCGCTTTTGCTATGTTTCAGAATGGCAGTCAGGCAATACCAATGGAGGCAAAACTGAAAGGACACCTGGAGCTGAGTAAAGAGATGAAAAGGGGGCTAGCTAGCTTCCAGGTGGATGAGAAAACCCTTTCTGTAGATTTTTCCAGTATCATGAGTCATGGGCACAGCAGAGTCAGTGGAACTTTCACACATAATATCAGCTTTTTAAAAAATGCAGGTATGAAGAAAACGAACCTGATGGAGTGGGGAAACAGTGTCAGGGTGAATTTATCTAATTGGGTGCAGTCCCAATTGTGGAAACATGTGCGTTGCATTTGCTCACACCAGAACAAAATGTGATCCAGTCTTAGCAATGTTCTTTTTAATATCATTAAGAAAATACAATTAAATATATACAGAACTATTTAAAAACTCTTTGAACTACTGCAGAGTAAATAATTACTTTCTTGTGTATCTGTATTCCTGCATGCTGATCAGTTCCTCTAAGCCTGTTTTTATGCCTGTTTTGATTTAGGCCAGAACTGAAATATTGAAAGCTATTGAATAAATCACACTGAAGGCTGAAATATGCCAGGTGGTGTTTCCCAAGCAAACCCAAGGGTTTTCATGAACTGAAGTTAATAATTTTGAATCGGTAAATTGCCTTTGTCCTTTTGGACTGTAGAAATCAGCTTTGAAACTTTCTAACAATTTTCATATAGTAGGTAATATCCTTTCTTATTATAAATACCAGTAAGTGCAGCGGACTGGATAATTGTACTTTAAAAAAAAAAGGCCTGTCTTTTCTTAAGAAAAACTATAGAAGGCTTTTCTTAATCTGCAGTACATCTTCTCTATGTTTTACAATGACAACCCAGAAGAATTGTGTTCATTTTGCTTCCTTCTCTGTCAATAGGATTGCCCTTGGATGGCGTTCTTACTGCCGTATGTGACTATGGCACAAGAAATGGCACTGTTACTATAGCCCTACAGAGTGGCAGTGAAAGGATTACTGCTGTGTTTGGAGGTCACAAACTGTCCACAGAGCCTCCTAAACCCCAGCTTTCTGTGAGTTTAAAGCACAACATCTCAAAGATAAAGAAACATGGGATCCCTTTTATTGTGGAAGTTACTGGCTATTACGAGGTAAAAAAAGTTCTCCCTGTGATTATTTCATTTCTGGCAGAACTATTTCTAATAACTGTACGTTGTTCCTGTGCACTTTATTCCAAAAAGCCATCTTTAGCCGCAGGCGTGTCTCAAACCATGTTTCCTGGTACAGTGTTGCTTGGCCACTCTATCTGCATTTCTCCTATAGATCTGTGAGCAACATATAGCTCTTCTGCATCTCAAATTATCCTTCCTGAAGAGAAGGGTTCAAATATTTCTCTTGTTCTAACATGTGCTGGAAGGCTGAAGCCATTAACATACTGACATTTGTGGTGGGTTCAGCCACTGTGGTACAGTGAGACACACAGGTGTGCAGAGGAAGAATTCTGTACCATTCCCCTCGCCCTGTGTACTAACAGTTTCACTACTTTAACTGTGGATGCCTTGGGACTCAGATCCTGCAGGGTACTGAATGCTTTCAGCATGTTCTGGACTAGAAGGAACTATTGATACACAACATTCAGAAGGTCTAGCATAACAGGAAGATCTCTGTTTGAAATGAAGCCACTGTTATGACTATGCACTTCTGTTTTACCAGTGCTGCTGCCCTGACACAGGCTCTGACGTTGAAGCACGGTGAAACGGACTCTGCCTTTGCCATTTGTTGCTTTGATGTTGTTTGTTTCTTTCCATTATTTGGTTTCTTTTGCGTATAGAGTTTCACCGAAAAGATTGCTGCTGGGATAATAACCACAGTGGAGATGGAAAAACTCAAAATTGAAATAGAGAAGAAAACCGCTGGCAGTGCTATGGAGATTTCTCTTTCACTTCACCATGATATGGGAGGACTGATTGACATTGTTCCATGCGTACTAGAGGTTAGCAGGAATCCTGATATATGGTGTATTTGGTGTAGCTTTCTGCTGTTCATTCTCAGCTGCTCAGGTTTACCACTTCAGAGCAAGCTAGCTAGTTTGGTTTTTTTGTCAAACAGGGCCAGTACAGAAAGCCTGAAAATTGTTTGCTTAGCAATAAAGAGCGGGTTTTCAAGACGTGGTGGGTAACAAAACATTTATGTCATGAAACTGGAATGGGTGCTTGCCTAGGCACAATAACGTGCAGTCCCAGTTTTTCCATCTTGGTAAAGCAGGGTCTGCAGGTGGATCACATGGCTGTGGGTACATTGGTATTGATAGCAAAGTGAAAAATAATGGCAATAGTTTTCATATGGCCAACTGCAGTCCCCAGGGACTTAACTTTCTGCAACAGGGGACACAGCTGACTGCATTTTAAACAGTGCATGTCTACTTACAACAGTGGTATTTGCTATGCCAGGCATAAGAAATACCATTATTTCCTGTCAAAATTAAAAGCCAGAGCATCAAAAATAGTTCTCTCTAGCCAGTAACGGTTTTCTACTGTTTGAAGATATTCTTCTGTCTTTATGCTGATTAGAGTATGATTTAGTCTCAGATCCACTAAAATGTTTATCTTTTTGAAACTGATACCTAATGTTAAAGCTATTTTTTATTATCTTCATGCTTTTTATCCTGAAAGCAGCCTTTTAGCCTGCTCCTTTGTATTTTAGTCCTCTCTGATTTTCTTCAGGCTCTGAATGTGCTTTTGTTGATAATGCAAACAGGTTGCTTGCAGTGGAGAATCAGCTAACAAACAATTTTCTGGCCTTTGCAATGGAGCGATCACGTTTCATCATTTTGAGGTACTGGCTTAATTTATAACTGGCTTCAACAACATAACTGTCTTAACTACCACTAAGGGAATCTGAAGTACTGAAAGTGTCAGAGATGTAGAAATGGATTTGGGTTAGCTGGAAGTTTTGCACATACTTTCAGATATTTTCACTCCCTTAATATTCATAGATTCAAACAGATTAGCCTACTTTTTCATCAAAGACTGTAGAAGTCCATGGGGAAGGTTGCACTCACTTTCACCATCATGCAATGGATTGTTTAGTTTGAATCAGAATTGTGAACAAACTTGTATTCAAATGATACAGATTTACATCTTTAGTGTACAGCTGTGCACCAAGTGCAGAATGCAAAGTAGAGGTAAAGGATGGTAGAATACAAAGTAGGGGTAAGGCCCAAGAGGTGCAACTTTGAAGGTGATATTCCTGTGTCCTACAGCAGATGATCAATTTGTGCTGCTTCAGAGCTCAGTGCAAGAGCTTGTACCTAGCAGAAGACTAATACCAGAAGGTAAGAGGTGTGCACCAGGCAAAAGGCAAGAGTCACATCAATGTTTCTGGCTGAAGTCTCTGAACTGCATCTTCTGCCAGTTGGAACTGAACTTGGTATAAATGATCCTGTTCTGTTGTTGAGCAGCCAACTGGATATGAACGGGGCAAGGGAGTACAGGAGGCGCAAGCTGTTCATGGTTTACTACTACTTACTCTATTTTCTGCTCCTTCTAGCTAACCATTTTTTTGTGAAAGTCCCTGTGGCTCTTAAACTGTTTGAGAAAGATACACCTTATAATCTGATGTGTTCTTAATAATGCGTTAGAAACGTCTTCTGTGAGTGACATTACAGAAGTTTATGTTTGTCTCTGGAAAGACGGTAATCATAGAGACAAATTCGTATGGTTGTGCTAGCGACAAAGATAGCAAATATATCTCAGTACTTCCCTCATGTAACATGGATACAACGTGCATAACACTTGTCACTCCTGCTGAGGTCTGGGGGGAATTGGAACACATTCTCACAGTGCTAGGACTCTATTTAAACCAAAACCAGAAGTGATGATAGTAAAAGCAGTAGCAGTTGATTTTTCTGATATTAGTAACTGTTCTAACCGAGTTGTTGAGTTTGGTTTTTTCCTGTTATTTTTATTATGGAACTCTGAAAGAAAGATTTTAGGCCATCTTTCCATTTGTTTAGGCATTTATAAATATGTAGGATGAATACAAAATGCTGTCAGAGTAGTTCTGTTTTAGTAACATGAGCATTTAAAACCAGTATATGGCCTGACAGGAAAACAAACTTGACAGCAGTTTTTCCTGCAATTTTTCAGGCTCCAGCAAGAGTGTCACTGAATGGGTCAGTGTTTACCGACAACTTTACTGTCATCTTCTTTGGCCATGTTTCTTTTCATGGCATGTTTGCCTGCCTGCAACTCCATTCCACCACTAGCATTCAGCCTCATTTAGAAATTGACTTCCAGCATTCTTTGCCTTTACTTCAGTCTCTGGGAATTGCCAGAGAGAACCAAGTGAAGGTATTAGCCATGAGAAGTGACAAGTATAAGGGCGTGCTTGATATTGTCCTTGGGCATTGCAGTTTAAAAGCTGATGGAGAAGTGAGCCTGGCAAACAATGAAACAGATACGGAATGGGTACTTACTTTTAGAAGCAAGTGCATCAGTCTAGAGGTAAGTCTAGATTGTTTTCTGTATGGCATTATGGTCTATGTATTTCAGATCTTTGAGTCACAGAGAACTAGTTATTGCTGACACAGTTATTTATGGAAAGGACAATTTTGGTCATTGAAGTTGTTCTGGTAGAAAAATGGTCAGAGCATTTGCAGAGGGAGTGTATATGAAGATGAGAATTTGGAGTAATGCAATAGTAGGTGTTACTGCTGTTACCGTAAAGTAGTTGCTTAATAATAGCTTTTTAATTAAAATAAACTTTTGTCCTAGAATCCAATGAAAAGCATGCCCTTTCCATTTGAAATTTTGGAGGCTTTCTTTGAGGTTCTGAACTTTTTTCTTCTAAAGTACTTACAAAAATGTTGGGTTTCGTTAGTTTTTTGTTTCTTTTTCTCATTTCACAGATAAATTTCTGATTTCTCTGTGAAAAAGCTGTTTCGTATGGTCCTTTCCAAAAGCATATTAGTTCAGAAAGAAGAAATGCTTTCTCATGAATTAGAAACAACTTAGGAAGACAGTTGCTTTACCTTGTGTGCTTTAAACAGTATAATCTTCTTTGTTGCAGAGGATGGGATTGCCTCATGCTGCAGCCTTTGGGGGCTCACTTCAACAGAACACCTGCAACACTGGCTTGTTAATGAACCTCCAGTGTGATGGCAGAACAGTTGCTGTGCAGATAGATGCTTCCTGCGAACATGCATATACATTCCAAGGGACCCTCAGGCATTCAGTTCCCTGGCTGAGTCAGCTTGGGCTGCCTTTTCAAAACTCTGTCCTGTTATCTGCGGCCACAGACTCCACCACAGAGGGCATTTTGTTGCTGCAGGCTGGCAAATGCAAACTTAAGGCTAGAGGAGATCTCTGTATTCAGAATAAAGCCAAATGGACACTGGAAACAGAAACAGAATGTCAGCTTCTGCAGGTAGCTCTTGGAGGCTTTTAAAGAGAGATTTGGGTTCAAATGCAGGCCATATAGGGTTTTAGCTAAAATAACAATGTTTGGGTGTTGGAAAGCCACTCTAAAGACACACCGGTCTAACAGCACTAGGCAAAGAAAGTGTCCAGTGTATCCTGTTCACAGGTGTTTTCTGTAGACTGAGATTAGTTCAGTCATTGCTGCTGGTTGCCTTTGCAGACCAAGACTGCCCTCTGAGGCTGAACAGCAGTTTTCGTTTGAACTCTTTGTCAGAAAATATATTCTCTGCCTGTCTTTTTTATCAAAGTAGAAGTTGTGAAATTTCCTTGTTTTTTCCACCTGGCCTCACTGACTGCATTAGAAAGAATGAGAACTGAATTTAGGGGTTATTTCTGGATATTCTTAGGCATTTCTGTTTTACTTTTAACTTCTCAGTTCTAACTTCTTCAACGATGAAGTTGCAATATAACACCAAAAATGACAGGAAAATGTGTGTCTTCCATAACAAAGGGGGAATGAAAACCACTTAAAATATTAAGAATAGTAGAATTGTCAGTGTTTTTACAAATAATTTGAAAGAATGAGAGGAAACGTTTCATTTGGGGTGTTGCACAAGACAAGCTTGAAGTTTAGTATTACAAAACCCAATCCTTATGACACCAGATGCAAGAGTATGTGTTAGGCCTGTTATTTTTTGTTGAGTTTGAAACTTGTTTGAAAATTGAGATTGGTCTGGTCTGAGTGAAGCAGAGGATGTTCAATAAAATTTGCCACTGAAGAAATAGGTGTTTTGTATTTTTGTAAATGTAAATTTCCATATAGATACAGAAGTTGTAAGATCTGCAGGGCAGTCCTAGAATCTTCCCTCAGACCTTATTCAGGCAAAATTGCCACCTTACTGTTGGGAGGGAGAAAATGGCAGTGCAGAGATTGCAGGGTTTGTCTCTGATATTGTAACAAGATTTCCTTTCTTTTATGGTAAAGGGAGAAGAAAAAAGACTCAATACTGACTTGTCTTAAAGTGTATGCATAATCTGAAGAACTTTTTTTTTTTTTTTTTTTTGACTCTTGATAGGATCTCGGTATTCCAATTCAGTCACAGCTCACAGGATTTATTCAGAAAGACAAGTGCCAAACAGAACTTCTCTGTGTCCTTGAAACAGAAGGCAAGACTGCCCATTTCGAAGTGAGAGCAGAGTGCAAACCGAAGATTACACTGGAAATTCAGTTCAGGCATGACCTGCCTCAACTGAAGATAATCCCAAGGGAAAATAAACTGTCCATCACTACACGAAAACAGTTACAATATCATATTGAAATAGGAATGAAATTGGGTGATTGTGAGATACAAATGAATGGGGACTTTGATCCTGAAAAGAAGCTTCAGTGGAAAATACTTATAGAAAACAAATGCCAAACATTTCAGGTATTGGAAGGATTTATTTTTTTTTTTGCTTTACTCTTGAATTTATACATCTAAACCAGGATCTTTGCACCTACTAAAGTCAAAGGAAAATAGTCTAATGTTTTCAGTGGTAGCAGAGAAACAAGAAAAACATACTTTTCTTTTAATGTGACATCTTACTTTTGGAGCCAGTCATTCACTCTGTTTTTGTATAGCATAAGCCATATTTCTGTGATTCGGTACCTACAGTTAATGGACTTGCTTGTACTAGCTCTGATGTATTTTTTAAAAAGCACAGATGAGAAATCTGCAGGTTTTTTATCTTCATAAATAGGGAGTATTCAAAGTTGTCTTTGGCTTTATCAGCTATTACAGTTTCTCAGCAGTTTGACAACCAAACTCTGAAATAGTTTAAAAATATATACAGTAACTAGATAATTTTCACTCAGCTTTACAGAAAATTGAAATTGCTAACACAATTGTTACACAGTGATCTGTAATGTATGAAGACCATTGTGAAGAAAGCCCAGAGTGAAAAAGCCAGCACTAAACAGCAGTATCATTTCCTGTAAGACCTCAGTTGAGAAATATTTCAGGGAATTTAGTTGACAGACAGACAGGGACGTTTTGAACAAACTGGTTTGGACTGCCCTGGTGAGCTATTTCTCTGTGGTAATTCTTGCAAATGCTGACTGTATAATTGTCTCTGTTTCATTAATGAGATTTAACTTCTGGTGGGAGCCTCACCATAGGCCCTGGGTCTCAACAGCTACCAGTAGGGTAAGAAAAAAAGTAGTTTCTTTGTTGAAAAGGTATAGACAGTAGAAAAAAAAGCAATGAAAAACTGGAGTTCTGTGGAAGAAGATCACTCCGTATCACAGGAATGTACCGTCATTTGCAGTCAGTCTCATTTCTATACAAAGCAAAAGCAGTTAGATGTCCTGCAGTCCCCATCTCTGGAGGAGGCCACACTGTTGTTGCCTGGGAGGAGATGGGGAGCAAGGTGGCTCCCAGAGCTTCCCAAATACGGGCAGGCAGTGTGCCATGACCCCTCTCAGTTAGCTGGCATTGCACATTGAGCTCCTTTTCCCTTTTGATGGAGGAGTGAAAAATAGCACTTTTCCCCTCGTTTTTGGCCCAGTGGTTTACTTTCCCAGGGCAGACTGTTGTACATAGGGGTGGGGGAGAAATTCTGCAGCAGGATTTCCTGAAGTAGCAGTTCTAAATTTAGCTGGATTGCACACTGGCTTTTTCTTACTGAAAACTTGTATTGCTCTTGGAAATCCTGGTAGCACAGTGCGTGGCCTCTCACAGATCCCACCAGTCAGTGCCATATAGGCAGGAAGGGAAAGGACAGGAGAAGAGTGTGGAAAGTTTGAGAGAGATGTTACCACAAAACCATCTGTGGTTTCAATATGCAAATCAGGGTAAATCTGAATATACAAAACAAGATTTACCTGCCCTCTTCCAAAACCAGAGCTGCTATAATAAACCTGTGTATACTGTCTGTTTTCACTGGATGCTTTGGGGGGAGCAGTGCCAAGCATAGAAAATTAATTGGCTTTTCACTTGGGCAGGAAGAGCTGCCATTTGTGTTGTTTTGGCTCACTTATAAAAAATGTATCAGACATTCAAAATAAAAAAGACAAAATTCATAAAATGTGATAAAAAGCTGTCAAGATTTCTGAAACATTCTCAAAAATGGATATGCTGCCTGATATACTAGATTTACAGCTAAGTGCTATTAGAGCTACTTAATAGGAATAACAAGTTTCAAGTGTATAGTGTATCTGTGGTTAAGTGGAAAAGTGGAGAATTTTTAGTTTAGTTTTTTTTTTTCTTGTACAGAATCTTGGAGCACCAGTAAAAATTGATGGCTCAGGCTATGTTTTGATGGATAAAATGAACCTAGATTTGCAGACGTTGATCACTGTTGATGAAAGTAAATTACAAGGACTCCTTATACTAAAAGTCACTGATGTAAGTATCCTGCAGACTGTTAGGCTGCATGTACAAAGGGCTGAGTGATATACTTCAAACTACTTTATTGGGAGCAAATAGTCAAACTTTAATAATAAATGCCAGAATAAAAATAATCTTTGAAAGTCTGGCACCTGTAATGTGCAGTAAAACAGATGCATAGGATAATAGGATACGGCTGTGGCACTTCCTGAATCATTGCCTTGTTATGCTCTTCTGCGTATATATTTATTTTCTTCTGTATTGTACTGTTTGATATTTCATATATTATGTGGCAAATACAAGAAATTCAAACCCACAAACGCTGTTATCACTCCAGATATGCATCTGGCATTTCAACGTAATGCTCTTAATTCATCATTAAAGTATGCAGCAATGCACAAGCAGAAAAAAAGATTGCAATTTTTAGAGTGATCACTGTGATTCACATTGCAAAATAACAGGCAGAGATTAACTGAGGCACTGCTGTTTGTTTCTTCAGTAAGACAACAGCACAAGAAAGGCTGTGAATCTCTTGCTTTTCTGTTGACAATTACAAGTTTGGCTTCTCCTGTCGTCAGTGCAGGAGAGTAGAGTAGACACAGAGAGAAGGACGTTCCTCCTTGTCATCATTCACTTTCTTGCCGTAACTGCTAATGTCTGCGTAGTTCTGTGCTGTAGAGAAACAGAAAGCTACTGGGAGTTCTTTGCACCGGAGAGAAACTTTACATCCTTTTCCCTCTTAGCTGAAATATTTATCCACCTGTTAGGCTTGATTTTTTTTTGTCTCTTTCCCAGTGTAACTTCCCTGAGCTCAATGAAATTGGTTTTAATTAGTATTGAATGTAGGACAGGCAGATTCTTGGTTTGAGCTGAATGTTGCAGCAAGCTTTGGGTCCTACATATGCTTTGCTATATATACTATGAAATATTAACAGGAAAGACAAGAGCTGGATGTGGTGCTAGCCCATAACATTCAAGGAGCTGCTGACATTGGCATTCCTATGAGGATGTTAGTTGATGTGATGCTAGAAAAAACCAGTGACTTCTATAAAAGACTTATTCACTTCTGTGTGAACAGCAAGCAAGTAAGTGTCTCCTCCATTTTAGTCAGATGTGAAATAGAGGTTAAAGTGAGACAATTAATTTGGTAAATATTGTTTCAACACTTGAAATAGCTGTGCATGAGGCCCTTATAAGATACTTTGCAGAGGCTGGTTTGGTTTTAAAGGCCTTAATTAAATGAAGGCAGTATCTTTCAGTTGCTTCTTCTGTGCAGTCACTTCTGGCAACAAATTTGACACCAGTAACGATCCATGACTCCCATTTGCAAACTGTATCAAACCTTTCTTATCAAGTGTCTTCACTTGATAACCATAGTCCCTATTACAGTACAAAATGGTGACTTATAAAAAAAATTAGACAATTCTTCACTGTAAAGTTTGCATAGTTTTCATAATTTTACTCTTACTGTGTAATTAGTACAATACTTACAATTAATCACAGCAGTCCCAGTATCAGAGGTGTGCCACGGTTAACTTTTGTCATACTTTATTTGGACCAAACAGATCACAGAAGAGCTGAGCTTTGTCCAGAAGCTGGATGCTGTGTCTCTTAACTACAACCTTACTCATAACATAGAGGCACTGAAGACTTTGCAAATAAAAGACAGGATTGAGTTGCAGGTAAGTTGTCAGACAGTGACAAGGGAGATGTAAATCCCGCCTGGAATCGTGTTGTGACAAAAGCAGTAGCTGTAGAAGTCAGATAATAAAGAACAAAGGGCACAGCACTGCTTCGCTTAAAAGTCAAGACTTATACAGGAGACAAAGCTTATTGCTACAAAATATAGCCCAAGTGGAGCAAACATAAATGAAAAGCCATAAACAAGCTACCTAATATTGCAGGTACAAGTGGGAAATATTGTTCTCAACATTTTAAAATACAATGTAACCTTCAGTAAGGTATCCTGAGTTAAAGTGTCTGTGTTGTCACACCACCTCGGCTTTAGTTCTCATTTATACTTATTTCTAGATGCACTGCTCTTCTTTGCCTGTATTGTACTTGTTGGGCCTTCCTTACCTTTAATTCAGTTGCCAGAGAGAGCAGCAGTGTCTTCTGTCCTTCAATATGAAGTACAGTGGAGAATTCGTTGTGAAAGTGCATTGCAGGGTGTGCAAACTGTAATTTTGAGTGCAAAATGAATGGTCTGAGAAGTCTGTACTTGTGCATTCAAGGACTATCTTGGAAGGAGCTGGGCTAAGATGAGGCAGAGGAAGTGAGGTGGTGATAAAATGAATTATCACTCTATAATGGACAGGTAACAAATCAGTCGTTTTCTTGGCATGCTGATTGTACTGCTGAGTTCTGTAACCCGTCAGCAGTGAAAGGAAGTTGGGCAAGGTGCTGTTCAAGTGGGGTGTCGAGATGGAAAAGCACATTGCTGCCTATGCTTCTGATGGAGTAAGATTTTCCAGAATTTGGGTGTTGTCCCAATACACATGGGTCATAATGCCTGCATCTGTTTCAAAGACATCTATATTTTCTTTTCTTCCTTCCTGCTTGCTCTCTTTCTCTCTGTCTTTCCCCCCAAGTTTAGAGTGGAGGGCAGTCCAGATGCTCACTTTGTTCTTGAGGGGAGACCAGAAGCTCAGCTTGCACTTGAGGGGTTGGGAGAATAGCTTGCTAGACCAGAACTTTTCATAGGAATAAGAGGTTAGAGGTTGCTTCTAGTGTACGAACAGCCCCAGCCCCAGCTGAGCTTACAGCTTGCACTGCACGAGGAGCAATGTGTTTTAGCTCATATGCTTATTCTGTCTGATAGATCTGCAGTGTACCTTGTATAGACTAGACAGAGGGGAGTACTGATATGATTTCAAAGTTTACATTCCAGATGGTATTTTCCTCCCAGGCTCTGTAACCTGGCATAGCTTTTTATCTGAGATACACAAGCCTAAAGCCACTTCCTTGTTATTAATAATGTAACTGCTTCAGTAGGGTTAAGGCATGGCCATACTGGAGAATACGTGTTAAAATGCTGAATTTAGAAATAAAAGGGATGTCTGTAACTCTGTTGTGTTATAAAATTATATGAGATTAATTTTTTTGACACATCTTTATGATGCTACTGCCTGAACCAAAGGAAGAACACTGGCAGAAGCTTTACCTTCTACAAAGCCACCTTCTCACAGTTTATCTTTGTTGCATACAGGCTGTCTTGAACCTGAAAGTGATCAATAGCTGTAGTATGAAAGTGCATTATGGTTCTCACCTAACCGTTCTCGAAGGGCAAATCCAAGAGTTTGAAACAAGTACCAACATAACTGGGAATTTCCATCATAACTGGCCATGGCTTCTACAAGCCAGAGTCCCGTCGTCTTTACAGGTAAGTTCTTTTTGTTCCCCCCATTAAAATTATTGTCCTCTATTATAATATAATAGCCAATCACTAGAATGAAAACTGCTGTTTTGTAGGGTATAGGATGGAAGCTGAGATTTTCTGATACTTAAAAATTATGGATGGCTAAAACCTGAACTACTGAAATAGAGGATTTCTTTTTGATTTCTTTCTGAATCAGGTTATTCCATTCTGATCACTGTTAGTACAGTGTGTATTGTTGATACTGTAACTCTGCAGAATAGTTTCAGCACATTGCACCAGGAATTGGACTATTACTCTTATGTTATTTGGTGGGAATTTTATACTTAGACAGGTACTTCTTGAAGTGCTGTTTTCAGGAAGTATCGGAGTAACTGCTATCTGGTAAATATTAGCAGTACACATGAATCAAGGATTCTTTATATAAAGGGAGTCATGCTTTTGTGGGATAAAAGAGAACCTAATGAGAATTTGACACAAATCAGTGAGACTGGCATGGTTTGAAATTTATTCTACTGAATGGACTTCCTACTAGAAAGTCATAGATGATTAATGAAAGGCTAAGATTTTTTTGTTAATGGATAGATTTTTGACATAAGTGTAGACAAGAGAGGGTTTTCTTTCACTTCCATTTGTCATCTGTTTCAAAATGAAATAGTATTTAAATGTTGTTTCAAGAACTCATACCTACATGTCATTTTTTAGATAGATGTGTTTTTTCAAGGGAGAAACACTACTCAAGAAAGATACGTGCACATTGCAGCTGGAGAAACATCAATCGCGTACATAATAAACTCCTATTATGTTGGTCACCAAGTGGATATCTTCTGCCAAAGTGTACATAGTAGCGAGGCACTACAGGCATCTGGCTACCCTAAGGCAATCAACTTGATTCTCAGTTTACAGAAATCAGGTAGGTACCTGCCATTCCTTGCAGGTTTCTTGTTACGTACTAGCTCTTTGAGGATGTTTCAACTACTCCTTCAACAGTTACAGACTGACTGAGAGTTGCTGGTAGTACTTAAAAAGGGGCTTTTTCTGGTATGAAAGTAAAATTGTCATACTTAAACTGCATCTGTTATTAGTTGCATTTCATCTGTGGTTTTAATTCCAGGAAGGATCTCATGTGGTACAATACATGGTAAAACAGGTGATCCCCAAAATACTTAGCTGCGTAAAGTAAAATTCCAGTATCACGCAAAAAACCTTGTTACAGAGCACAAAAAATGTGAATTCCAGTGTAGTTTAAAGTGGGCTTTGAAAATAATTCTAAATGGTTTTTGTTGTTTGAACTGTGGAGGGGAAGACAGACCCATCTTGAATAAGCCAGGCTAGCATCAAAACTTGCCCAGACATAAATCCTGTCTGCCTAGCCCTCAATTGCTAATTTACATTGTGGTCAAGTACTTTCAGTGCCCACGTGGGAGTGTATTCTTGTTGAAAAAAAAAAACCCCTAACAATTGTGAGAACACCAAAGAGTAGGAATTACTGAGGTTAGCAGGTGACACGGCAACAGGTGGCTTTCAGGACAGCTGCTGGAGTGGCCGCTATATGATTGCATGCATGTCTGTGATTTTGTCGTCTTTGTAAAAAGTTCCGGGGTTTCACGTCTCTCATCTCATTTTCCTCTCTTAGCAGTCTGTATTTTCTTTTTCAAATATGAAAGCTGGTAGGAAAATAGGGGAAAGGTCCTCAGATTGTGCTGTTGGAGCCACGTTGTCTGCTGTAGCTGGAACTGAGAGTCACTAGAGGTCAAATCAACTTAGAGCTCTTCTCTAGAAGTGGCTAATACCTGCTAAGGGCTACAGCTGGCTGTATCAGCTAGTCAGCTTTAGCTGCAAAACCACATTACTATTGGGAACTGACTTGTCACTTAACACTTGTACGTGGGCGCACAAGCTCTGTTAACTCAAGACGTTGTATGCTCAAGGACATCGAAGAAACTCTGCACTCCAGCCACAGGCCGAAGCTCTTGTCATCCTGAATGGATGACTTTGTCATGACGAATGTCTTAACCCAAAAGCTGGCTGGATTGATTTTATGCAGGCTGTACTGAAATTCCTTGAAAATGAGTCCCTGAAAATGACACTGTTTGTTCTTGCTATTTAGGAAACACAGCGAAGACTATCTGTGAAATCCAGTGTGATGGCAAAGATATAACTGTAACTATGGATGTTGACACAGGCTTTCAACTCTATGGTATATTTGAATTCATGGCAGAGGTGAAGCATTCGATATCATTTCTCCATCACCTGGGACTTCCCTTCTTTCTAAAGGTAATAAACCATAGATCTTCTGTTGTGCTTTGCTTAGAGCTGTCATCTGAGTTACACTAACGTGAATCCAGGGCATTTCCAGTGGCCTGAGTGAAATTACTCCAGGTTTATACAAGTGCAGATGAGAGGTGACTTGGCCCAGTTTATCTGAATCCCTGTTTAACTTCAGTACATAGCTAATGGCATGTTTCCAAGGAAACTCAGCAGGTACCTGAAATCCTGGATTAATTACTTCAAGAAGGCGCTCATTTACTGTTGCTTCCTAAGCTGATATGGCTTTCTGAAGTAAAAAGGACTTCTGGAATAAAACAGCTGTCCTTCATACCTAGAGAATTCTTTGGCTTGGTTAAACCATTTCCAGCATAGATAACTATAATGTTCAGTGTTGAATAAACAGAAACAGATTTGTATTCCAAACTACCTGACAGCAACACAAAGGCTGTACCTGTTCATCCCAGGAGAAGGAAGTATGAATTGAAATGTCTTCTTCCATTTTGGAGGGAAGTATATGGAACACCATATCGTCTGTCACTTTCTCTTCAAATAAGAGGATATGTAGCTAGGATACAAGATTAAAGGTAGACTTCTCTGAAAAGAAACACTGTATCAATATTAAACCTGCATATTAAGTGTCAGTGTTTCAAGGGAATATTTTATGCCAATGTTTTACTAAAAGGTATTAGATAGATCCTCTGCTTCTTCCCTCTTAATGTTTAGTGAAATGTCTTTTATCCTCTAAACGTTTGAGTGAAAAAATGAAAAACAGAGATGGTAATCCTTTATTCATATATGAGCTATGAGTGTAATCACATGACTTTAGAAATTATCATTCCCACAGACTTTGGCAAACACAGTATGTGTTGATCTTTAAGTGTGGGAGATGGTGCTGATCTTCCCCAGAGGGATTCTTTAGCTGTTTCAGGATAAAGCTGTAGACAAGCTAGCAGCTGTGGGAGGAAGAAAATACCCTAGAGTAAAAGATCTGTAGAGCTCCATCTGTTTCAGAAAGGAAAAAAAAGAAAAAAAAAAAGAAAAAAAAAAAAAGAAAGGCAGTTTCTTTACAGTATATGAAAAAGAAGAGTGGGGGAGACGTAAACAAGAGCCAGTGGCTCTAGACTTAAACCAGATAAGGGTACATTGAAAGTAAGACTAATACTTATCAATAATGCAAATGAGTAGCTATGGAAACATATACTCAGAACAAAAGGAAAACATCTCTTGATACTTTTGTTTTAGGTCTAGAAAGCCAGTCTGGAAGATAAACTTTGGTCAAGGTAACAGTTTTAAGTCAGTCAAAACTTAAAATGTCAAGTCAAGACTTAAAATAAGTTTTTAGTCAGTCAAGACTTAAAAAAACCCTTATTGTCTTGACTGACACAGTGCTCAGTTTAGGTGAAGTGCTGGGTAGAAGCTATGGCATGTGATTTGCTTATGTTTTCCCCCTCACAGATGACAATGCAAAAAGTCCTGACCGAAAATAAAATTGAAGGAGCTCTGAGGCTGACCTGTGAACAAAACACAAACTTCTCCATTACCATCAGAAGGAAGAAAGACCAGCAAGGGTAAATTTTGAGCAGTGCAAGAATGTCATTAGGCCACTGTGATTCCATGGAAAAAAAGCTCTTCTTTGAGCCACCCAGGCGCTGGTGGAATGGCTAACAAATGTGTGACAAAGTGAAGTCACACCAAACAGTCTGTATACCTGAAGAAGTTTATGAAGGGCTGCAGAGAGATTCCCCTCCTCACAGCTTGGGCCATGCTTGTCTTTCTGCCTGCCCCCACAGCACTGAAGCAGCAGACAGTGAAATAGTGAAGAAAATTCTACATTCGAGCCAGACAAGTACTAAAAAATATAGCTAAANNNNGCCTAACTATTTAAATCTTATTAAATTGTTTTAGCACAGTTGAACCTCGTAAAATTACAGTCTCACTCAGTTTTCTAAGCTGGTATCAGTGTGGCTGTATCTGCTGTGCTAATTTTCTCTATTTTTTGTCTGGCTTCTAAAAATGTTCAAAGTTCTTAAAAAAAAATGAAGAATTAATAGAATAATTCTTTACTTCAAAAGTGTCTGTTAATCAGCGTCTAAACAGAAATATTTGGTATAGCATATATATATATATATATATATAAAAACAAAAGTGTAGGCTTTTGAGGGTGTTTAAGAGGTGTAATATTTTTGCCTTGGGGTATTTCAGAGATTTCTTAATTTCTAGCAAAAGACCTTTGCACTGAAGAGCCTTGTAAGTTCTGTTAAACTCTCTAATCATTGTGAATTCTATGTCTGGAAACCATGACAGCACTTGTGAAGTCAGATTCCAAAATACCTCTCTCATTTTTTAAATGCTAATGCATTTACTATGGCTAGTAAATTGCTAGCTAAAGTAATTTCTGATCCAGCAGACCAAATTCTGTCCCTGGGGTTTGTACGCAGATTTTTCACCAAGGTCAGAGATAGCGCTGCTCTTTGGTTTCCTTTACCTTGTATGATTGCATCAAAAAAAGTCAGTGGGTTAAGCACTCAGCGGAAGGTACTGCGATTTGTGACTAAAAAGCTGTGGTAGACTCAAAGATCACTCAGATGAACTTGTGCTGTCAGCGAGAGTGGACTTTGTGAAATACTGTTGAACAAAAAGTACATTTCTTCTCTTTAGTGAAGACTTGACTATAAAAGCGCTCCAGACTCATCCCTTCTTTCTACGGTACTTCCCCAGTGCAGCAGAACTGTCTTCTAAGGTAACTATCTGCAAGTTATCCGTCACATACATCACTAGAAATTAGACTTGTCTAATATTTTAGGAGTCAAGCTGTGTTATTTCTAGTACTAGTATCTCTGACCTTGGTGGTGGTGTTGTTGAGGATATCCATGTTTTCAAAGATGCTAACAATCTCTAACCTACCGGAGAGCGTTCATTCCATTTGACTTTGCTTCCATGTGTCTGCATTTGTTATGACTCCTGGCAGACTGCCGTCAGGAACGGGTTTGGTTCTTCTGGCTACTAAGAAAAAGAGACTGGGCAGAAAGCAGTTCTGGTTATTGGCTGTTAGCAGTGCAGAAATACACAACAGCAGGGTAAGAAAGGAAGATGAGTGGGGTTAATTTTCAGTCAAATGCAGCACAGTTGCTCCTGCTCACATAAAAAGTAATTCATTATGCATGTTATGCAGTTTATGATATTTTGTAGCTGTGCCTTCTCCAATGTGAACATACAGAAAAAACAGATCTCTCTTAGGTCCTGAGGACCATAATATAACATACTGTGCAAAGAATGCCAGTGCAATATTTATTTTGTCTTTCTCTGTTCTCTCTCTTTTAATGGGAACTTGAAAAGGTAAATTATGATATGAGTGAAGCAAAAGGCAAACTCTACCTCAGGATGCAAAAAAAGGATTTCAATGTTACAGCTAAACTAACTTTCACTGGAACCAGCTACACGAATGTCATTGAAATAACACAGACAATGTCCCAGGTTGGTATCATCAACAGATGGCAGAAGGCAAGCTGTGGCTGCCCTCTTCCTAGGGTATGGCATCCAGGATGCTGGCTGCCCAACAGTGAGGGTCAAATAAGCTCCAGGCACTGTGAGGTGTTTTGCCCTTGATTCTTCCAGCAGCATGAGCAAACATTCAACCATAGATTAGTTGGTATGTGGTCCAATGGTAGAACTGTTGTTTGATTTTTATATTTGTTTGCTCCTATAGATGGAGCAGATATCTAGCACATAAGAAAAATAATAAATTACAAACTGACAAATTGCTAATTTTTATTATGCAGGTACCACACATTTTTTTTCTAAACAAGGAAAAAAAGATGTCACAGATAGATATTATTGTTTGTGCTACCTGTTGGACTTGCAGTGTAATAGTGGGGTTCTTGATGTTGTAAGAATCGCACAGTGGGATAAAAGAGATAGAAAAGAAAATACATACTAAGTAAAGACTGTTGTAAAGGGGATACTCAGTCGTTTATCTATGTTCCTTTATGTGAGAAGGTGCCTTATTGTAGAAATGAAATAAAGTAGATACGAGTAGCTGCTTATGCAGAAGCAGTGGGCTTTAGGGTATTGTTGTGCTAGAGCTTTTATAAACACATTCCTAAAGCTGTATTCCACAGGACTTTACAGTATCAAAATTACACACTACACTTAATTTCTCTGAAAAGTTAAAAACCTGAGATTTACTATTTTCCCCTCTTTTATTTTTAGTTTAAAATTCTTCCAAGGCAGCTTGTGTTCATGATGGTTTACCAAAAAGGCAACAGAACACGTATGCTGAGGCACATTGCTCTGTGGGATGGCAAGGAGATCAAGGTAACAGGCATTTACACCGGACTCTTCCCAAAGTTGTCTGGAGGTCATGATGTTCAGGGTAGGTTTCTCAAGTCTCTTGCCAGTGTTGATAGCAAACTATAAAATAAACTAAACCACAATAATCTGATTTCAAAATGTATATTCAAATGGTTTCAGTCCAGGCCTTCTAAGATCTTATTTGCTTTGAAATCATTATAAGTCTGGCTGTTAGAAATGTCCACTTCAGAACGCTATTTCTGCTTTGTGGTTATGGAATGTGAAGTTTGAATAAACTTTATTAGTGCCGGGGAAAAGTTTTGGCCAGAATGAAAAGTCATCAACTAATTAAAATTTCTGTTGTTCTTTTACAACAGATTTCAGAATGGTTCTGGATTCAATTAAGCATTTGGTTTTATTTTTATATTTGCTTTTGAATAGTTGAAAAATATATATTCAAAATATTCAAAAATATTCAAAAGAAACCTAGGAACTAGTTTTGGACTAGATGGTATTTGTAAACAGAGAAGAGAGTTAAAAGAATTGCAGCTACTTTCATTCTAGCCAAGGCACCACATACTTAGCTGGGCTGTGGCAGGTTGGGGTTCACATCATTCACATCTGATTTCATTCAGAGCAGATCTGAATGAGAAATGCCAATGTTTAGGGCTCTCCCTTTCTTCTTCCTGATGGTTCCACTTTGAATAAAATAGTTCCATAGTTCTCTGCCAGTAAACGTTTCCTTTTTTCACAAACATGAACAACTTTGGTGGGAGAGGGGGGAGAATAGATGTGGTATGAGCAGTAGTACGCTCTGCAGTGTAGATCGGGGTCTTGGTTCTGTAATTTTATGACTTAAGGATCCAGGTGGAAATTACTGGAAAGAAAACACATCTATTTCCTTCCAGGAGGAGTCAGGCTGCTGAGGAGGAGCTTTATAGGATCTGTAGTCTTACTACACTGTGAGTTGCCACACGTGCCAAGTGTACACCTGCACTTGCTAGCCAGAAATGCTCCCAGCTCGTCAAGTGCACGTGTAGCTTGAGGAAGATTTGGCTTCAAATGTGCAGTAACCAGTGGTCAAGTCACTCGCTATGGAGGGGGAGCCTAAATGCAAATCTCTCGCAGCTGGGAGAAGGAAAGGGTTTTCAGGTGGCCACATCTCAGATTTGTCCTTCAGTCTGGACCACCGGAGGTAACATTTGTTCTGAATGTTGCCCAAGTATCTCTTTGATTTTGTACAGTAAAAATATTTCACTTTAAGTTCATTTTTGTTTATTTTTCAGTTTTCTTCTTCTTTCATACATTTTCGTCCCTCCTGGATATAATTTCATTTTTTGTTATTTTATTGTCACCGATTTCTGAGGCTTGTTTCAGAAACTGTAAATGCTGCTAATCTCCTGCGCTGTGTACTGCAGGGAGCGCTGGGAGCGCTGGCCGCTATCTTGAGGTGCAGAACCCTTACACTGAGGCTATGTTACCTGAAAAGAGAGAAAATAACTGCACTTGTTTGAGAGTTGTAAGCTGTGCCCCTTACAGTGTAAGGTCATCAGTAATAAAGATCACTTTCCTGGCTGTTATGGCTGAAAGTTGCTTTGGGTGTAGGTATCAGTCTTTTGGTTATTGCAGGTAATTACTGGTTTGCTGGTAAGTAGAGGAATCCTGTTTTCCCTTACGTCGTTCGGCAGAGATGGGCACGCTGCAGCCATTGTAGCTGTTGGGTAGGTGCAGGTGTGTGTATGAGCACGAGGCCATGTCTTCCCCGGGAAACGTTGCTCTCCTACCTGTGGGAGAGTGTGTCCTGTGCCTTTATCAGAAAATGAACAGTCATGATTTGTGGTATGGAAAATTTACTTGTTTTTTTTCCTTGTAGTGGAGCTTTTCCATCCTCTGTCCATCCCTTTCCCATGGCATGCCAGGGTCAACTTATATGTGAAACATTCGGCACGCAGTCACCGGGATGATCTTAGTGTCATTTGGAATGAGAAAGACCAGGTACAGCAGCCCAGAGCAAACAAATTTCAGGAGAATTACAAGAATATCAAGTGGGTTTTTTCTGGGGCTGTGTTTTGTTTTGTTTATTTGTTTGTTGTTTTTTTTTTTAAAAAAAGACAGCATTTAGCCAGCCAGGGAATTCAAGTAGGAGGCAAACTGTCCTCCTTCTTGGATGTATAAAGGGCTATGACTATGAAAGATGAGCAGCAGATATTCTTGTTGGAAGCGTTTTCAGGCCATGCCATTTTTTTTGTTCGCAGTAACCCAACAGCTTGCTGCATAACCAAAGGCAATGCAATGCCTGTGGTTCAAAGCCCTGGACAAAGGGCATTCCCAGCACTCTCCAACTCTCCAGGACACAAGTGAAAAGAATAGCACAAATGTCATGTTTAAAGCAGCTTAGGGAGAAATGTAAAATCTAAGCCAAATGAGTAATGTGAGCATTAGCGTGAGGTTGCAAAGAATGAAGAACCTACCAGTTGCATGAAGATATGCTGTGTTTACCCTCAGAGAAGTGTTGACACACACCTGTGCTTAGCATTTTCAGCATTACTGATTTAATTGAAGCTCTTTGCATTTCATTCTTTGCTTCTCCTCTTTATTAGTGAGAATGACAACTTTGGCACAGTTTAAACCATTTTTTACTTTCTTAAAGTAAGTCAGCATTATTTTTTAAAAAATATAAATAGTAAAAAAAAACCCCAGAACTAGGAGAACTTTGGTTAAGTTGATTTACAAATGTGGTTAAATGAGGTAGCTTACTGACTTGCAACTATGCTATCTTTATGTGTGTGTCTGAAATGCAGCACCTTGTCTGAGTATTACATTATTTTCTGAATAAAGGAAAGATAAAAGACAATATTTAAAAGATGTTACCATACAGAAACGTAAATGTCCCTCCAAAAAGAATTAGAATGTCTTTTAAAAGCGCAAAATTTCCAAAATATACTTAGAAGTATTTTTGTACTACTGTTTAAATTACCACAGCTATTTAAATGCCACCATTTAAATTCCCACAAAAATATTTTGCTCCCAGCAACATTACAGAATGCAAGTAGTTTTTCTTATGCTTCAACATTGCAAGCTGCATCTAAGCACTCTGTGGCAGTGGAGCCTCCAGTGGCTAAAGATGAGACCAAACTCAAGCCTCATCAAACTTAAGTATGGTTCATTACTTTAGTAAAATTCAGAGAACAGTTTTACTTTTAGCTGTGCCATGTAGGAAATTCAAGCAGCAAGAATGTCCCCATTTGAACATTCATTTGCCTCACTACTTCAAAAAAGGACTTTGTTACACACACAATTAATCTGAGGAGAAGGTACAGGGAAATCTTACTTGGTGTATGTTTGAGGTCAGTATGTTGAGAGTTGTTTTATTTCACAAGTTCCTTTTACATCTTGTTGATATGGATCAGATATCAGTGTCATCATCTCTGAAGTTTGGAAGAAACCGTACGAACTACAGCGCCAGTGTTGCCCACCCATTTAATTACACTCTGAAACAGCTGGAGGTCCGTTCCCTGTCAGAAAGAAAAGGCACAAAGTACAACCAGCAGGTGAGATCATGAGGAAAGGCTGCAAAATACAAAGCTGTAATACTGTATTTCATCTCAAAACACTGCAGAACCAGGTATAGTCCTGAAAACTGTAAAGAGCACCAAGTGCTGTTCTCTCCTTGTGCTCAAACCACCAGCATGGTCTCCTTTGCTAAGCGTAACTGTTGCTAGCTGACAGTATCTGTCCTGCAATTTTAGCATTGATCCATTTGGGATGCTAAGAAGCCAGAAGTGTGCAAGAGCCAGCCTAGCAAGGAAATTGAGGCAAATTTTGTCCATGAACTGATAAACAAACTTTCTGTATATGCAATTGCAACACAAGTGTGAAAATGTATGAAACTAGAAAGTATACGAGGGAAAAAAAGAGGAAGAACTCCACAAACTGTCCTTCAAGATCAAAGACAAGACCTTCTGCTCGATAATAAGCTGTGCAAACTGTGTGGTATTCCGTTTGTTCGCCTGGAGTTCTTGGTACTCACAGTGGTGCCACAGAGTGCTCTCTGGTTGTTTTTGCTGAATAGTCAATATGTCATATTGTCTACTATAATCATAATAATCATAAGTGTCATATTCAGAGGAATAAATTCTCTGGTAGTGTCATTGTTCTACTGGTGTCGTTAGTTGCTCTGCACGACAGACCCAGCGGAGATTCCAGAGAAGCCAACAGAAAGCCGTCTGTTGCCTCAGTTGTAAACGTGCATTTTCCCCTGTATGTTTGTGTAAGGCCCTGAGCTTCCAGGCCACCTGGAGCTCAATGGAGTTCTAATTGTTCTGTTGCAGTTTTAATTGTATGTGCTTCTTTTTTTTTCTCTGCTGGGTGGAGATCATTCTTCTAGATCACCCTGCAGACTCTTCTGCTCGTTCTAACCTTGCTTCACTGGACAAATCCTTCTCTGGTTTCAGCTGCAGCTCACAGGGAATGGTGGGCAGCCTGCTGACATCCGACTGACCCTGGAGGATAAATCAAAGGTGAACATCACTGCCTGGGGTGGCTGTATGACACTCTCTTCAGGTCAGGTATGAGTCTTTGAGTCTAAGAAGGGATGGGTGTAGCTGAACTTCTGGTTTCAGGTCTCACAGAACCAATTTTTTCTGCACTTACCATAGGAAAAGCTTTACTTGAAATCAACCTTTTCATGTCTCAGAGGAAGAAAAACAAAAAGCCTCTGAAGAGTTCTGTTTCATGTAGCTGCATTTGGGATGCAGCTTTCCCTCAGGACAGAATTGGCAACCCCTTAGGTTTCTTCTTAGAGACCGAAGCAGTCTTTTATGGATATAGACCATTCAGGGGTTCTCACAGGGGTGTATTTTTGCCCAGAGAGCTGACTCCTCTAGTATACATTGAACACATTGTTTAGAAAATTACAAATATGTGTGTCTTCATTTTTTCCCTTCTTCCAGCTTCAGAGAGTATTAAGTATGGAAAACCTGCATGCATGTGGGTCTCTAGAGCAAAGATCAGCATTGTTTAATGAATATCTAGATCTGAACTGGGATGCCAAAAAATTCAAACACAATTTAACTTATGAGGTAAGAGAAGGCAGTTGTGTCCATTAACCCACCATTTTTGTGGAAGCTGTTAATAGATATTTACTTTTTGTACCTAATTTTGAGTGGATTTTCAGAAATCTACTTCTGTAGAGTACCTTTTTCTGTTAAATACCATTATTTTATTTAACCTTTTACATATTACTCTGCACAGGAAGAAATCTAAATGTAGCATAATTAAGAAAAAACAAGTTCTTAAGGCCTCACTTGTGCCCTAAATATGCAAAACTGTTGAATTCTGTAGGATGGAGACCAGTAACTGTGCTGATAGCCAAAACATTGTCAAGTTTGTTACTTTGTTGTTGTTGTTACATTTTGGTGGAAATGTCATGTTAAACCCCTGAAGCTACTACTATAAAAAAAAGCCAGCATGGGGACAGGATGCAGTTGAGAGCTGGGATGAGTGGGCACAGAGAAGTGTCTAAGAATCTGTTGTCATGTTTTAACTTTGTTTTCTTGGTTCATTGCAGAGAAATCAGTTCTTGTATCCTGATAAATTTCAGTTAGAAGCTACTCTGGAAAATATTTTCCTGACCTCATGCGCCAAACAGAAGATTCTAGGTGAAATAGAAACAAACTACTCATCTTGCCTGGACTATTATATGAGCTTTGAGTTCTGTGACCTTCCAAATGTAAGTCTCACATAAACCTATTGACCCTATCACTCTAAATGTAATCACTGGTTTGGAGACACAGTTTTCCTCAGCTGCAGCTTTTCACGAGAATTGACTTCTGTAACTAAATGAACCGTGAATCAAGTGTCTTTTGATGGGTTGAGGCAGAAGGGTTGTGTTTGCCACTGGACTGTATAGGTTGTGTTGTGGTTCTAAACATTCTCAATTCCCCCATGTTCTTTCTTTCCTATTCCTCTCTCAAAGATCTTTTAATTGCGTGTTTCTGGATATGAAAACAGGCTCATGAGTAATCAAAAAGGAAACTAGAGAGAAATAAAAGTACTTTTCTTCCCCTGTAAGTTAAAGCTTACTGGTTTTTACAGCTGCTCTGCAGGTAGCGATGGATTTTTGAACCTTAGCGTAACCTTCTAGTTGCCACTTATTTTTACATTACACATACGAACTGAAGACCAATCCATGATCTTCATTAGATGTACATTGGGCCCTGGAGTTGCCTGTAGATACTCACAACAAACACAAAACTTTGAACTTGCAATAGATGTGGTCTCTTCGCAGTTCCCAGTGGCTAAAATGCATCTCAGTTAGTTTCCTTGTTTACTGTCCGAGCAGGTCATGCCCTGTAAGCAGTGGGAAACAGCAGCCAAATTTTGATGCCAGTAAAAACCTTTTGAAAACTAAGATGTGTTAGAGCCTATTAATAACGCAAAAAATGCAAATACATGTCACTTCAAAATCAGGTGCCTCCTGAATTCTTTTGGATTGCTTTCTTCAAAGGCATGCATTGAAATGCCAAGCTAGAGTAGCTGAGAAGCCGCTAATAAGACCAACAAAAAGGACATGTAATTAAATATAGTTACATTCCAGCTGTTTGTCTTGTCTTAGGCTGTAAACACTGAACACGCTTTGTTACACCACAGAAACTGAAGACGTAATAAAGCAAGACAGCGCTGTGAGAAGGAGGATGTGCAGGATGTGCTGGTTTCTGGAACTATTAGTTTTGTTCATCACTTCGTTGTGTAACATGGGAATGCTAACATTGTACAGCCTCTTGCTACCCAGTGCAGAGCCCATTTCTTTGGAACAGTTAACCTTTAAAAACTTTTTTGTTCATACTTAGGTAGTTTTCTCTGGAAAACACCAGCTCAACAAAGATGACATCATTTTGCAGTCAGAGGGCAGATTCCGCTTTGCTGATCATGGGAGAGATGAGGCGTTGATTGGAGTATCCTTAAAAAATCGGAGTACAGCTGATGCGAAGAACTACTCTTTGGAAGTTGCAGTGAGTTTTTCATTTTAGTGGCACTGGGGTTTGGGGTTTGGTTTTCAAAGGGCTACTGCCATCTACCTTCCACGCTGATCGGGTGCAGCCACTGACTTTAAAACAGCAGGCAAGTACAGGCAACATAAAATACTCCTGGTTTTTTTTAAATCTGTTTTTAAAGGAGCAGTTATGCAATGTACATGCAGTATAATCAGGAGAGAAAGGAAGGCACCAACATTAGTTATCTGCAGAGCTCAGTGACAAATATAGTAAGTGTATATCAGCTAGAGTGTATAAAAGCTTTAAGAGGCCGTGTGTTATTATAGCTCGCCTTCTTTAGCATGACTAGCCTGTTTGGTGAAACATGGGGTTTGGCACCATAACAAAAAAAAAAAAGGGGGGGGGGGAGAAGGGAGAAGAGACACACAAAAATGTAATTTGCCAGAAAATAGAACTGGCCTTAAGAAAGTCACAGAACAGCTAATATGATGCTCACCCTGAGGCAAATCTCTTCCTTTTTCTCTCCCCCTCGATTTTGTATTTACTCTTAATTTTCTGTGGAATTAATAAGGTGGAAAAGCTGATGGTGGCAATAGTGGAGGCAGAAAAGTAGTGTGGTCGGCACCGTCCAAACGCTTCATGAGAAGGAATGTGGGTAGTCAGTCATAATTAACTGAGACAATAGGCCACCCCTTAACAAAATTATGATGATTTAATGAGTAACAGGCTAAAACAAATACTAAATTATTTTTCCCTCTTTCTTTAGAAGGGAGATGAATTATCAGCTGCTCTATTTGGGCTTTCTCTGTTCTTTTTTTTTGGAATAAATGGCACAGATGAGAGCCTCACAGGGAACTGAGTGTGAGAGCGAGCCTCCTTCTTCCTACCATTAACACTCTGTCTACAAGCCTTGTGCTACCCAGCCCTTCAGCTCTGGAGCCCATCAGCCAGATGCTTGTGCCTCTCTTAAAAATGTAACTCCTGTGTAGTGCACAGGCATTGGAAAACATTTCCCTCACCACTCACCCTTCTGCGGGAAGTGCTAATATTTGAGTATCATCTCTGAACATTCTTTAATTCTATGTGGTGGCTTTGAATAATCTTCTTCCTTTATGGCTGCAGTTAAGAGCCTTTGAAGATATTCGGCTAGGCCTGACAGGAACTGCTTCTTCCTCATCTGTTCGGAGTCAGATCCTGGTGGAGGGGATTATTGATCAGAAAGAGAAAGTTAAAGTAGCTGCTTCTAAAGGAAAGGAGTGTTTTCAGTACTACATGGGGTATTTGAAAGGTATGTACCTTCACGGATGATGTTCTTAGTCATGTAATTTATTTTTAGGGTAGTGCTGCAAGGAGCAGGGAGTAGGACTTGATTATCCTTATGGGTCCCTTCCAACCCAAGATGCTCTGTGATTCTATGATTCACAGCCGTCGTTGGCACGACGAAAGGCTGCGTCTCTAGTGCCAAGCCTGCTCAGTTTCATGGCGATCCAAGCTATGATCTTTCAGATAACGAAAAGCTGATGCTTAAAACTTGCTATACAGAGGTCAGCGTCCGAGACATTTGTGTGATTACTAGCCAGGGAAGGATTATAATAGATGGTGATCGAAGATAGGATTAATTTAATCTTGGTTTAGCCATCTTAAAGTTGTGTACTCATTTAAGATAATCACTACATTCCAATTTAAATGAAGGGAAAGAGAAAGGCTGCTCCAGAGGATGACTCTGCCCCAAACAGAAACAGGTGTGAAATCATCCCCTGCAGCGGTTCTCAGCAGCAGTAAATTCTGACTGACAACAGAGAGGGAACAGGGCTGGTGGCTCAGACTGTACCTAGATTTAGGTGACTAAACTCAGATGGAATGAGACCTGCTGCAAGTGCTTACTATTGTTACTCATCCACCTTTCAACTACGTTAGATTTGTGTGCAAACCAGGTAGATTTGGTGGTATGACAGTTGTCTCAAACTTGTGTTACTGACAATCCCAGTCCTAGTTTCAGTTACGGATTTGCCATTCCACAGTTCTGCAGGGGAGTTTGTCTCAGGTTCATGGCCTCGCTTGTAAGTGCTGTGATGTATTTGAGATTAAGACCATTAGTTTGTGAATTACTGAAGTCAGAAGTTTGTAGAAATGATTCAACTAAGCTCCCAAACCAGATTCTATGCACACTTACCAACCACTTCGGCCTCTGCTTATCAGTTACTTGGGCAGAAAAGTCTTGTGTGTGTGTGTGGTAGATGGATAAGTGACTGACTCGCTTATGGCCTAAGCAGTTTTGATTATCAGCAACAAGGGACAGTGGAGGACTCAAGTAGAAAAGAGCCTGTAAACCACTGTGACTGAGAGTTATTTAGATTTATATTAATCCAGTGCTTGCTTTGCAGTAGCAAGTCTGTATCGATAAATCATTCACAAGCCGATCAGAAGAGAAGCATCAAACACTAACACTGATCTGATTTTCTGCTGTTCGTTTTTTTGTTGATTTTCTCCTCTTGGTTTTTTTTCCCCCCAAACACCTAACACACTCAGACGCTGATTGATCACCTAAGTAATTAAAAAGCTGGCTTTGAAACAATGTCTGTCAGTGTTGTTCCTGTAAATGAGTTCTCTCGTTTTGTTCTCTAAGGGGATTTGGAAGAAGGCATGGAAGTCAGTGCTTGTACTTACGGGCAACAGATGGCTACTATTAATACCTATCTCAACATTAATGGTGAAAGGCAGGAAAACGTGGGACAAATGACTCTAGCAGCTGCTAATGGAAGCTTGAGTTTTCTGGCTCATGGATGTGGGGATCCAGTTCTTAAAGCTGAGGTGAGACCCTTCAGTGGCAGTTAATTGCTGTGTGATTTTTCCAGAATGTTGTTTAATCTTGTCAGTTTGATGGAGCATCTTCCAGGTAGGCTTCAGGTGTGAGTTCTGGTGAAACCATAGGTGAATCAGGTGAAAAGGAGAATTGTGCAATTTTTTAAACTCATAATAATGTTATTTTTCACTTTGGTGTGAAAAGATCACATCGTGAGAATTGTAAAGTTCAGCCATACCTAGAAAGCGTAGAAAATATGGGACCCTCTTCTAAAGGGTGTATCCTCTGAAGAAGGTAAGTAAATAAAGAGCAGCGGTAACATGCCAGGGCTGCTCAGCATATTGGTTATAAAACTAAGACTGGTATTCCTGAATGTGCTTTTACTTCGAATAGGGTTTCGCATACTCTCTGCTTGGAGGAGGTTTTTTGGGTTTTCATCCTTAGATTCTTCTGTTCCCATTTCTAACCATTGAATAATGCAGACGTCATTTCACCTGGAAATGGCAGGCCACTGGATCTTTGCTGGCATTTAGACTAGTAGAAACTTTGAGTGGTTTGGACCCAGCACAAGCAATTCTAGATCATCAACTCAAGGTTTTTATTCAATTTCTCACAGTACAAACTTAATGAAATTGGGAGCCTTCTGAAATCCAAACTGATGGAGAAGATGAAGAAGTTTGATGGATATATGTGGAGATTCAGGAGATCAGTAAGTAATCTGTACATGATCTGTGAAAACACCGTGGAATATTCATGCAGTGTTAATTAAAAATCATTATATTGCATGCAGTTGTTTTGTTTTGCTCAAGTATTTAAATGGTTAAGCCTGTGCTAAACTGCAGTTCATACACAGACAAAACGCATGTTTCACGGTGCGCTGGTTTTGGCTGGGATAGAGTTAATTTTCTTCATAGTAGCTGGTATGGGGCTGTGTTTTGGTCTTGTGTTGGAAACAGTGTTGATAATGCAGAGATGGTTTTGTTCCTGCTGAGCACAGGGCCTTTTCTGCTCCCCACCCCACCCCACCAGCGAGGAGGCTGGGGGGCACAGGAAGCGGGGAGGGGACACAGCCGGCACAGCTGACCCCAGCTGACCCAAGGGATATCCCGTACCATA
>JAVJGJ010000047.1:43328778-43347338 GCA_035590215.1 Microhierax caerulescens | reverse complement strand
TGCTTTGCTTGTGTGCGCAGCTTTGCTTTGCCTATTAAACTGCCCTTACCTCAACCCACGAGTTTTCTCACTTTTACTCTTCCAATTCTCTCCCCCATCCCGCTAGGGAGAGTGGGCGAGCGCTGAGTAGGGCTTAGCCACCAGCTGGGGTTAAACTGCAACACCTAGTAAAGGGCCTGTGAGTGCACCAACATGGAGGAGTGCGGAATTTCCTTGGACTGGAGTCAAAGCTTTGCTTGTGATCACTCTGTATGTTAATATTTCTTTCTTTGGGGGAATGACTGTAGGTGCAGCAAGTTGATTTTCTGTCTGAAGTAGCCGGCTGGCCTTCGATAGCCTTGCAGAAGTTAGCGGGATTCCTCCACAGCATGGGTAGAGCTGCTGCCCAGATGTGGAAGCAAAGTGGAATCAGGCAGATACTGAGAAGCCAGATCCCGCTTTACCTGGATAAAATCCAAGACGTTGTCCAGCAAATGCAGAATGAATTGCAAAGTAAGCAAAACCATGCAAAGCAAGGAGAACAATGACAATGTCAGTGCAGGGCAAAACAAACTTGAATAAAAAGATGCTGAACCGCACAAAATTTCTATTAAGTGCTGACCTTGGCTCTTAGTTTACACAGTGGGAGCCTTGATATAGTGTCTAAGTAACCTCAGTGTGACCACCTTTCTAATGAAATCATTGAAGAGGTGCTCTCTGGGACACAGGAGTTGGTTCAATCGGATGAGAACACAGCCCTATTCCCTAAGCAGAAGCATTTCTGCTAACAGTTCCCCGGCAAGCATTTACCCACAAAGGGCAGTTTATATCCATCCTGGAGTTCTGAATGCCTGTAATCACTGGATTTCACTTGATCTGTTTTTTCCAGTAGCCACTAATTCACTGTTCAGCTGGACTGTGGCCCACATTTGAAACCATTGAGAAATGCAGTCAGCTGTAGTTAGCTGAGAGAACCTTAAATTCTTGCAAGATTAAAACCTCACTCTGGGCCGCTTACCTCTAGACTCTTCCCACTCAAAAGTGGGATTTAGTTGATACACTGTGTTTGAGATTAGTTGTGACCAAACTGTCCTGTTACTCATTGAGCTGTACAGCTTTGATGGTGGCATACTGTGGAGCATTCCTTACATTCTTTTGGAAAGCAGCAATGTATTTGTAAGGGCCATGAGTGGATCGAGGTTATAGCCAAATGCCTCTTTCCATTTGTCAACGCTGCATCCATACACAGCTGTGAAATGTGCCCAACTGCCATGAAAACAAAGCTGCCTTTCCCAGTTTGCTGTGTCCCTCCTTCAGGTGTAGGCTGGAAGCTGTGGGGAGACAAACAGCCACTTTGTAACATACTAAGGTTTGTTTCATGTGATGTGTTTGTCTTCAGAGCCATTATCAACTTTGAAGGATGCCTACTACGATGTCACCTTGAAGCCACTGGATGAAGTTTGGCAAGAGAAGACAGAAGAGTACATGAAGAAAATCCAGGGTTTTATACCCAAGATAGTGAAAGATGCGTGGGTAATGGAACCAATCCAGCTGGCATTAAAGGTTGTGAAAGCAGGCTTGGATATGGTTGGTATAACTCAATTCACCATTTTTAACGGTTTGAAAGACAAGGCCTACAAATTTAAGTCTCAGCTTGAACTACATATACACAAAAATAGTTATATGTTGTTGTTCGTGGAAATAGTGTGGTTATATTTCCACATAACAAGCTTCTACACAGCTAATTCACGGTTCTCAAAATATCTGTCCTGCTTGGAAAGCAGTAGTTCTCCAGCTAGAGGCTCGGTGGTTTTACTAGGAAATCAGAGCAACATAATCTATCGTTCACGTAGCTTTTGCTTTTCTTCCACAGAGGGAAGGGTTTGTAATTCCAACAAATAACGTACAAATACATTTGGGCTCTTCTAGTTGAAATGAAGAGCATAAAGCATGTATCATGACACCAATTTATATTAACAGAGATAACAAAGCTTTGCAAGCTACTGAAGCACATTAGCTCAGTGAAGTATTGGTATACTTTAAGTAATGTTATTTTAGGAAGGATGCATTTCTGTCCATTATTTGTTGCTGCAGTGACTAGTGTCTCTCCTCTGGATGCTAACCTCTAAATGACAAGATGCTGTCAGGCAAGTGACAAGTGCAGGAGAAACCAAAGTGCGATTTCACTGACTATTGATTTAAAACTCATTATCAAGCACCGTGCATGCCCTGAAGCCATACTGAAGTCAGTTTTATAATCTCCTTTTCTGGCTTTCCAACAGACTGCACAGCAGATGCTCAGGTGGGCAGAGGCCATGTTTGCTAGAGCTGTGAGCAAGATCCGGAAGCCTTTACTCAACCTTTACAGGTTTTCAGCCAGGTAATTGGTGGGGTTTGCAGGATCCCTGCTGCTGGGGAGCGTTCTGAATGGTTGTGCGCATATTTAAGTCTTCACATCACTTGCATGCTGAGGGCTGTGGACAACCACCCGACCATTCACGCTGGGCACGTGGCATCACAGGGTAATGCTCATTTTTGTTGGCTACCAGGACAGGCTACATTTCAAAAGAAGCCACTCAGCAGCAAACAGAATAGCAACAACTATGGTAGCTGGCCTTAGATGGCATGGTGTATTGCAGGGCTTAGCCATTGTGTATCTTTGTTTTGCCATTCTAACCAGACTGCAGTACTTGTGAACATTTCACTTCCACATTTCTGATAATAAAGCAACTGCATTTCATCACCCTAGCAGATAAGGGCACGTACTGTTTTGTTTGTATTCTACAGGAACTGTTCAGTGACTATAAAACTGCCAGTACTTCCTAAAGCAGACCACTCCCTGGATCTGGCAAATATCACTAATTATCTCATTGAAGAAAAGGTAATGAGGCCCCTCCAAGACCTCTACAATATCAACATAGTTGCAGAGTATTATAAATTCAAGCGATGGATGATGGAGAGTCCCTTTGAACGTAAGCTCTTTCAAAGTGCTGCTTTATTTTGTAACTGGGTCTATTTCCACTTAGTTCTAAATTTTACAAATCATATTTGGAACAGTAGTTTACATAGAGATGGTTGCTAATTAATAATTGTCCTATAAACTTCATATATAGTCTTTCTTGTATAACAGTAATTGTATGTATAGTATCGTATCAACACTTTGGGTAAAGCAGACATGCAGTAAACACTCTTTTTAATGTTCGTGCAAATTTTGCAACTCTTTACACTTTCTGCTCTGAGACTAAACATCAGCGAGTGCCATTTATGTGCTTATCTGCATGCTCTTGTGCGTTGATACTATGGTTCAGTGCCAGCCATACCTGTTGGCCCGGGTCTTGCCATGGAGGCTTTGTTCATACATGGGAACTGGTGATGTTGCTTCTGTTGACTCGAGGAAGAAAAAGCTCAGCCCTACCGAAACGTCAAAGGCAGTATTACCTGAAAAAGCATGGGTAGATGCTAGAAGACTGCATTTACAGTGCCAACTGTCCCTTATAGATAATAGCTTTTCCAGAAAGAGCCATTTTTAATGGCTTCCTCCCAGTAAGCAGACCCTGAAAGTAGATCCGAGTGACCAAAAAGTGTAAGTGATCTATCGGCAGGGTTTCCTGGACTGCAACTCTGTTTGATGCTCTGATTTGGCTGGGTAATTTTTCTGAGCCAGTTAATATTTGTGCTGTTTTCTGCATGGGAATGTGGAGGGGTGGGGGTAGCTTACAAGTATGACTGTCAAGTAGGATGACTATAAATCAAGAGGAGCTTTGAATCCTAATTCATGTTTCTCCAAGCTTTAGGACACTCAGGTGGATCTATAATAAAAATGAATTATTAGATTGGTTCTGGGGAACTTTTTGTTGCAGAGCAACATTGATTAAAATGTAATAACAGCTTGAGAAATTATTTTAAGAGTATGCAGCCAGAAGCTGTTTGTGTTGCAGTATGCAAGTAGTAGCACAGCACTTACTACTCTGTGGAAAACGTACTGATCTGAAATACTGTTCTCCAGATCACGCTATGTTAATGGGAACCAAGCATCTTATGACTTTTGATGGAAAAATTTACGATTTGGCATCAAAGTGCAGCGTACTTCTTGCCAAGGATTTTGTTCACAATACTTTCACTGTAATACTAAACGAGGAAACTAGTAGCTCAAGATCACTGTATGTGGAGATGAACCAGACTGTGATCAGTATCTACCCAAGACTGAAGGTAGGAGGGGAAAGTCAAACATTCTCCCTTTCGAGACCAGAAATTACCTTCAACCAACCACCGCCACCGCCAACAACAACAGTCTTTAAGACTTTAATGCTCTCAGGTGTAAGTGCTAGAAAGTAACTTTTTAAATCAGGAAATTTATCCCCCAAACAAAACCAGTTTTAACTCAAAGGCTGCCCCTTTGCTGTCTGGGTACTTAAAACAAGAGAGGCTTGATGAACTTTTCAGTTTTGCTCTTACATGGTGTAAGAGAATGGCAGGGAGAGGTCTGGAAAACAAACAGGGCCCATAGCCTCAGTGTACCTGGGAGGCTTTGTGCTTTCCTGCTCTTTCAGAAGTTTAACACAACCCCGTTCTTATTCCCTAACTCTGAGCAAAGTTGACCCCATCCCACCTGCAAAGCCAGGCTGAGCTTGCCCATCACTGAACTTTCATTGTGACATATTTGAAATTTCATTTTCATTTTAAAACAGCTATCCAAGATATATAACTTCTCCTTTATGGAAGAAAACTGCCAAGTACTGGATCAGTCCCCTGAAAAGAATGCCACTAATCCAACGAGAGAAACCAACACAATAGAAGTGTCTAATCACAAAGGAGTTTCTGTCTCTTGTGACTTTCAGTATGACCTCTGTACTGTCACTCTGACTGGGTGGCACCATGGTGAGTATCAGCTGCACGGATACAGGTCAGCAGACCCGAACTAGCCAAAGGGCTGTTCCATACCATAGAACGTCATGCTCGGTATATAGACTGGGGGCAGCTGGCTGGGAGCGGTGGATCACTGCTCAGAGACTGGGCATCAGTCAGTGGGCTTGCACTGTGTATCATTTCTTTCTCCTTTTCATTACAGTTGTAGTTGTTATTATTATAATCTCAACCCGTGTTTTTTACCTTTTTCCAATTCTCTGCCTCCCACTGCGTGGGGTGGGGTGGTGAAGTGAGTGAGTGGCTGTGTGGTACTTTGCTGCTGGCTGGAGTTCAACCACAACACCCGTTTCGATTTCACTCCAGGTATTTCAGCTGGGCTTTTTGGTACTAATGATAATGAAGCTGGAAATGAATGGACACTTCCTAACCGCTCCTTCACTGACAGCGTGCGCGAGTTCACACAGAGCTGGCAGGTAACGAGCTGAAGGGCTTTTCCCTACAGATCACCAGGTGCTGCAGCACAAAGCACAACTTCTGACATACTGTTTGGGCTCAGATGAACTAAAGCTAGATACTGAGAACAGCAGCATACTCTGTGTAGTTTGTTTTCCCATCTTTAACCAGGGAAAAGTTTGCACATATTTGCTAAAAACTATACAGGAATTCCCTGCAGCGAGGTGCTGTGCGTTTTTGGCCTAAGTGGTAAGGTAAAACACAGAGGCTGCTTCTATTAGAAGAAACTGATGTTGGAACTAAGTATCTTTGATGTTTTCCTGCTTAGAACACCTCTTTCTGCAATGCAGAGCCACATGGTACTTAGTCTGTGACAAATCCACATGATCATCAGTCAGGCCACACTTTGTACCAGGAAGTTTTCCCTCTAGGTTTTCTTTAGAGCTGGGTATGCTGAACCTCTTCAGTTTTGTTCTTCCTGCTTTCCATCTCACCAAGTTATGTAATAAGTTATTAACTTGCATGAAATGACTCCCTATAACTAACATAAATAAATGTTGTGACTCTTTTATACCAGTAATATTATACATCTTTGCCTCAAAGACTTAATCTTAATGCATGCAATTTATCATCAGCTGAAAAGAATCTAAATATGAAACATGGTGTACGTAGCCATGTGTGAACGCAACTGACCAAAAAAACCCAGCCTTAATGTGCTCTCCAGCCATGTTGACAAAACATTCTAAATCCCTTCATGCCCAGTTGTTAGAAGCTATTACCAAAAAAAAAGAAAACCAGCATCTTACTACTACTAAGATTTTGAACCTTCCCTTTACCTTCTCTCACTAGAAGACATCAGAGTTCTGGGCACAGAAATTCTACTGTTTTCAGCTTTATGTCAGTACTTCAATTTAAAAAAGGATTGCTTCAAGTATCTTGTTCTTTTCCTTGCTGGGAAGATGTATCTAATTTAAGAGTTTGCAACCTCTGTTTATGTTAATAATAGGGTGGGATCATCACATGACTGACTAGGTATAGTCTTCTTAATTGCTACAAATATTAACTTCTAATATATTATATATTTTATAAATATAAATGTATTTATAAATAAAAAATTATATTTTATAAATATAAATATATTTATTTTAAAATATAAATAAAAATACATACCATGTAATACAAAACTACCCAGAGACACTGACCTAAAAATAATAATTAAAAGCCGTATATAAGAAACTTACTGTCATAAACGAGCTGGGAAGCCATATATGTCCTTTTTCAAGTGGCATAATGGCTGTGCTTACGCTGTCGATTGGTACACCTTATCTGTAGGCCATGGCATCTTTGCAGTGCTGTATACTGCCAAGAAAAATTTACAGATGAGACTAGCTGAGCTCTGTGCTCTTTGCAGTCATATCCCCTTGGGAAAACAGCAAAAAGACTAACTTGCCAATAATGTACTGCTGTCATACATCATTAAAGTGGTGGCCAGAAATACAGATGTGCCAAGTCAGGAGTTCGCTCTAAAGTCGTAGAACTTTTCTAAAGCAGTAGATGAACCAGCGGCAGGAGCTGGTTCAGGCAGTGTACTCGGCTGTGCAGATAAAACAGAGCTTGCAAAAATCCTTCTTGGCCAGAAGTTTTAGCACAACTATATGTGATACAGAAAATGGAAAACAGAGTTTAAATCTGGCCAGGTATCAAAGCCTGAAATAAAAGGAGTGAGTCACCCTGCATCGCTGGGTTCCCCTCACACCGCACTCTAACTCGGGACCGGCAGCTCGCTACCAGGAGCCCTGTTACAAGCCCTTGTCATACACTGACCTCACAAATGCCACCAGTGGGGTTCTAGTGCTAACGAGAGGCTGCTGTACAAAACGCGGAGATTAGCAAGGACACTGCAAATGTCTGATTCCTGCAGGATGAGCATTACCTAAGAGATTAAACAGGTAGTTAATTTTTCTTAGTAATTAAAATAACTTGAGCTTATACTTGCTTAAAGAACTTCTAAATTCAAAGATTCGCCAGGAAATTACTGATTAAAACCCCAGTAAGTTACTAATCCAATACAGAGTACTAAAACCAGTGTTCAGTCAAAACAAATCCCAAGACACTTCAGCAGATGCTGCTCTTCGCTAGTTCAGCTTTCAAGTGGTGCGCTAAGGAACCTTACCTGAACCACATACAACAAAAATCCATTCCTATTTTATTGTCCAAAGCCTTGTAATTGTAGGCACCTCCAGTTTGGATTTTGGGGTTTTTTTTAAAGCCTTCTTGTTGTTTGTTACCTATGAGTAAAACAGCAAGGATATGAAGATTTTTTTCTCCTGACAAAAACATCTAGTAAAAGCACAGTTCTGATCTGTCTTACATAAAAAAAAAGACAACTAGCCAATGATGTACTATGTCAGCAGCCACACGCTAAAATCCTTCAGTGAATAACAAGATCAACAGAAAAAGGAAACAATGTGTGTAATTCGTAATATTTATGAGATACACGTTTTTGTTGAGGAAGAGCGCAAGGTACTCTCAACGTTAATGAGCAATAAATGTTAATCGGAGCCGTGTACTGAGCTGCCTGCATCTTCCTTCAAACCATCTCACCCTTGGAAACCTGAGGAATTCATGCTGCACTGATGTTTAAAAACACAAACAAAAAATTTGCATAATTGTGTTTTCCCAGGTGAACAAGTGCGGACTGGTACAGAAGACAGTGAAGCTGTGTCCAATGACCACTAAGCAAAAAGTCTGTAAAGTGTTTTTTGAAGAGTCACGTTCAGTTCTCAGGAACTGCTTCAAAGTTGTAAGTATAACTTCAGTCACCAAAGGAATATCCACATACCCAAATGTCACACTTCAAAGGACTACATGTAATTCTTGCAAGGCTACAGAACTTCAGTTGCGGATAACTTCATAAGTAATCAGAACAACAATCCAGACAGAAGAAAAAGGTGTTGCATTGCCATAAATATGAATTAAGGTCCTTGACATCCACAAAATAGTGCCATGACCTCTCAGCATACCAGTCTAGAATTTGGAAAAAGAAACCCCTCAGCCTTAGGAAGAGAATAAAAAAGGCAGTGGGGGGAGACACAAATTCTTCCTTCTCAGGTTGTCCACAGGTGTGCTGCCAGGCAGCTGTACGCTTGCACCCTGCGCACCCCTCTAAACAGTCCTTTCCGTGTTAAAGGTGGACCCTGAACCATTCTACAGCATGTGTACACGCGACACCTGTGACTCACACGAGCTGAAGGCTGCCTGCAGTTTAGCAGCAGCTTTTGTTCATTTGTGCAACCGAAACTTTGTCCCTGTGGAAATGCCTCCTCAATGGTAAGTCTCGTGTCTTTTCATCTTGAATATTCTGACTGTATTGCTCCAGTACTTACATGTCTGCTACTCAAGAACACATGAGAAAATAAAACTAATGAATTTGACCATGGACATGAGCAAAAAAGGTCCTATTCCTGGAATTACTCTTCTTGCTCCTTCTCCATCTCACCCTTCCTGTGGAAGGAACACCTGCAGAAGCACACCGTAACCCATCTGATTCATACTTACCCCCGGCCTCTTTATTTCCTCCTCTGCTGCGTAGGAGGCGGCAGGATACTTGCAGAATATGGTGTGATTGCTCCTAGGAGCTCCACTTCTCAGAAAGTTTTTGTTGCTTTCTTTTTTTCCTCTGAATAATGTGTTTGGTTCATGTTAACAGTAATACATACTACAGTGACCTATTTTTGTCTTTTCTAATGAAATTTATTTATCTTTAAACTTAACCTAGAATTTCAAGATTATCAATACTTGTATTTTAACACAGCTGTCATCTGGATGGCTGTCTTCTAGGAATCTGTTTAAAAATGCAAAGAAAGCTGAAAAGCCTGAAAAGAGCAGTAGTGCTGGCTTGGAATTTTTGAATTGCAATCCTTGCCCATTTCTGTTGTTACTGCGCGAATTAGTTCTGGATCCTCACATTTTCAGTGAAGCTGCACACAGTGCACATTGCTGCAGACAAGAGTAGGACAGTACTGCTCTAAAAAGAGACCAGAGTCACGTGTTCTGCTGTGTGGCAAGTGCAGAATTCAGGGAAAGAATTGTTCTTGTGTAAAGGAAAAAACACATGGAAGTTCACAACACCAAAATACTTGCCAGTAATAAAATATAGTCCCCTTATTTCTTTTCTTGAGAGTTACTGCACTGCTATTACTGCAGAGTTACTGCACAGTTCAGCTGCACAGCTGCCATTTCCAGTATGCGTTGCCCTGTTCCAGTCAAACTTGGCTATAGTGCAGTCCAAGTCCCTAAGGAACAAACGGCCGTCCAGGCCGGAGAACAGCAGTGATCTGAAACAACCTACCCGTTAAGGATGATAGCATCTGTATATTTCAGCATTTTCTGCATTATGTATATTCACTAATTTGCACTATACAGCTCGTCTGCAGTTTTTTTGTTAAACTCTGCCTCCATTGGATATGCTGCATACAGTACCTTTGTTGAACTATGATATTGACTACAAATCGCTAAATAATGATACACAAACAATGCTAACTTGTACCGCTTGAGTAATACTGACTACTCGCACACTGCTGTCTTAACAGAGGTGACCAAGAGCACCCCCAAAACTTTTTATTCACCTGCACTATGTTACTACTAGCTGAGACAAAAATAAAGCAGAAAGCCTTCTCCGACATTTGCTATATGCTTGTATCTTTTTTTATTGAATGAGAACATTAAAGGAAACGCACGTACAAACCATCAGTCATACCAATGACTGATACACTTGACCAAGTGATAACTAAAGATGTAATTACATTTTTACAAGACTGCAATGGAAACATTTACTTAAGTAAATGACAGAATCACGCAAATGAGCCAGTTATGCTTTTACTTGAATTGAAGCCCTTGGGTTTACATTCCTAACCCTTACGCACCGTGCTTTGCTAAGGCTTCGTAATTAGAAAACAGGGTGGGTTTTGTAATATATGTGATGACTATTGCATATATTCATTTACATTCGTAAACTCACTCAAGGGAGTCATTTGGTGACTACAAATACATTTGTGGTAGGCTTAAAAAAACATCTGCAAGTATTTGCTGAATTCTCACCCATTATGGAAGGGAATAACTACCAAGTATCTGTAAATGAGTGTATTAGCCATAAAATAAAATCCTAGAAAAGGAATGCTCAATTTCTAAGTGCACCACATGCATACACTCCCACATGCAGCAGTATTGGCACATGTCCTTATCTGCCTTACTCATTCACTTCACTCAGTGTAAGCAGTAGGTGGCCATGAAATTTCTGGGTAGTATCTTGTATGCAGTACACTGTTTTAGCTCCAGTAGAACTCTTCAACATACATGTGTGAAATACAGAGACAAATTTTGTTACATCTGAGCCTGAATATTCAGTTGAAAACAGTTTTAGAATGGCTTGGTAGCCAAAAGACTGAAGTCAGCGAGTGCTGCTAGTTTACATTATCTCATTTCTGAGGAAAGGGATTGGCTTTCAGTGGCTCACAAGCTTAGTTCACAGCAGTAACATGCTACTGAACAAGCACAGCATAGCGGGGATGTACACATGACTAAACACATTTAAGACAAGAAAGACTTCTTCCCTAGTCAGCTTACTTTACGCATCCAGGTTTGGACACCATGTTTTAGTTAAGTTGTGAACCAGCTGTGAAAGTCCTGAGGTCTCTCTGTGGGGAATAACTGAAGGGCTGAGTAAGTCTTTAAATATGTAAACACACTAAAGAGAGGGAAGTGTAACAGACCAAACTGCACTAAGAGAATTGGGTTTGATATTGTGAAAGAGTTTGCAACAGCCAGGCTAGTCACGCATCATAACCAACAGCCATCTATGGTCATAAGAACCAAAGAGAACGCTTCAGCCATAACAGCTACCTCTGCACTACTTTCCAGAAATTCATTCTTGTCCAGGATCTTCCATTGGATAGCTGAACTAGCCAGAGCCTATAAACTTTAGTAATAATGCTGCCCTTTCCCTCCTAAATGTGATTTTATCATCAAACCTGAAGAAAGACCCTTACCTCTTTATTTCAATATAGCATATCTAAGATAAAACTCTACCTAAAACGCTAGAGTATGTTTTCCCACAGCCTTTTGACAATGTCATAGAGTTGATGCTATTTTTGCCTTCATAGATTTCTTGTAATTCAGAATAATAGCAGCTTGTAATACATGTCACTTGTTACTTTCTATTCTTTAAATACTTACCAGCCCCTTGACTGGATTTCATCTCTTCTTCATTTCAGCTTGAGCCAGTTCTGAATGGCAGACACCAGCCCTGAAGATGGAAGAACCCTTTCAGCACCTGAAGTAAAACAGCTGGTTTAGGTTTAGGTAGACAAGCTAGAAACAACAGTAGGTAGAACAGTAGAAGTGTGAATGAATTAGTGTTAGGACTATCACTATAATGGAGCATATACAGTATAAAAGGAAACCTTTCCACCCAGAAACACCTGAGGGTAAGAGGGTTGATTTCACTGCAGTAACAAGAAACTATAATCAACTGGAAGAAACTGGACATAAGCATATCAGGTACTTCAAGCAAGTTCCCCCATTCAGTGGCAAAACTGCCCCTTCGTAAGCCACGAACCACAGCATGAATACATTTAAAAGATGACAAAAGGTCTTTTCCAGCTCAGATTAGTACAAGTTTGCTGCACTGTGAAAGCAGCATATCAGCTTTGAGCCTGTGCATAGATGCCGATTCCTTTTTTCTCCAGAACTGACACTCAGCTGTTCAGTAAATTCTGGAGAAAGTGACCTTTTTCCAGGGAAGTGCCCCAGCATGCTAGAGGGCTAAGATAAAAATAATGTGTATAAATAATTGAAAGCATTTAATCGTTTTTGTGCTGGTTGATTTTTCCCTTTTTAATGTGTACAGTGTTAAATGAGAAACGGACACCTTGGTATCTGTTCACCAGTGTCACATTTGCCCTTTGTGTCTTTAGAACCCCCTTCTCAGAAACCCATTTACATACTGGGAAAAGGTGACCGATACCTATCCTATCCATAACGTAGTTTTAGGGTGTTACAGATGTTGTGCGAAAACATCTCATCTTGTAAATTACTTTCTATATTCTAGGTCTGTTGATTAAAAAAAAAAAATAAAAAAATTGCATTTCTCCACACAGCACCAGGAATACAGTTATTCCTTAGTAAAAGGCAACACTGCAGAATCCTTCAGATGTTTACATAATAGGCAAACATGGAAATAATAAAGTCCTGAACTACAAAATAACGTTAATGAATATCTGACTTCCTTATTTTTATGCTGGAGTACATTTTTACTGATTATTCATAAGAATAAAGTTGTACTGATCTACTAAGTTGGAACTGGCTGGGTTTACATGAGTTCAGAGGCAAAAATAGCAGCTGGCCTCAGTTACCTTGTGTATGCTGCTTTAGTCCGTGCTCACCTTCTAAACACTCACACTGTAGTTTTATATAAATCTTAAGTAAAATATGATTCTCATGCTAACCAGGAAAAATTCCTGTAATTGTTAGGGTTCCCACACACAGGAGATGCTGTTGTATAAAATATGGTAGAAAACAAGTCTTCCTGTGTAATAATTTTATAACTGCTCCTTTACAGAGAAGAGGTGTTTTATAATAAAGCCAACATTTTTTTGAATATTTCTGAAAACATTTCTGGAAAAAAAAATGCATAATCTTCTTCCCAGTCACTTAATGCATGCTAGGCACCCCAAACACCTTTGAAAAAATTCTGAGGTGCCAGTTGCAAGAACAAAGTGAAATGTCAGCAAGTAGAGCAGAAGATTCTCAACAGCTGCTTTACTTTCCAGCTAACTGCAGTGCAGGGAAGAGTTTAACTTTATGCGAACTGTAGATGGCGACACCGAGCTGGATGCACACAGCGGGTCTCCTAGAAGCTGTGTAGAACACATTACTGGTGATTCGCCAGTTCAACACCAACAGACGTTTTAGACCAGAACTGTTGTGCTCAGCGTGATGCTAGATGTCTTGGAGATGTTCCAGGTTATGCACATGCACGCTTTCTGTCTAGATACCAGAGAGGCAAGAACCCAAACGGGCCCTCCAAGCCACACCTCTGGCCCTTGGCAGCCCTGGGTTAACGGTTGGCCTTGATCTTCAAGGTCTTTCCCAACCTCGGTGATTCCACGGCGGTTCGGCTGGAGCCTGGCGCAGCACGCGCTGACACGGCTCAGTGACCAGGAGGCAGAGCCAGCACCCAGGTCCCAGTAACCTCAGCCCCCGGCCCTCCCCGCCACGGGTGGTCCCCAACAGCCACTGACTCCACAATAAACAGCGCATCAGACCAGTAACAAGTCTGCACAAGGCGCCATTTATACAGAACAGGACTAAAAGAAGGGGGGACAGATGAGAAAAAAAATCCAAAACCAAACCACACTTCGTTTTTCAATACCTTGTTCAGAATTCAAGTTGAGCACCGATTACAGCTTTCATGAATAAAGTCACATCTCCATATTTTTTTTTTTTCTATCAGCCACCATGCCTTTCCTGTGCGCCAGGTGGATTACTGGTGATAGCGACAAGGCAATCTCTTTTTCATACCTGTTCATAAAATAACAGCCACAAACACACAGCTCATCACAGGTCAAGAAGTTGTTGTTGTAAAACCGTTAATGAACCAAGGAGACCATCCACCCAAATTATTTTTAAGTATGTCTTTAGCACAGCACGGCAATGTCTCATCTTGGGGATTAGAAAATGGAAATACAGCACCCTCCCTGCCAAACAAGCAAAAGCAAGATGTCCGCTACCTTGTAAGGCTGCTCACCTTAGTACACAGTCCTTAGGTAGGAAGGTTGCAGAGGATTATGGGGGGAGGCGCACTCCAGCCGTCCCCCACGGCTAGCTAGTAGCCTCCCTGCCTGCTGCACGCCAACACTTGCTAGGGAGCGTGCCAGGACGGGGTGGACTCTTGGTGACTCTGCAAACAGCATCTCTCAAGCCAGCTAAGGTATGTTTGTGATTTCTCACAGCTGTGATCCTCCAGGGAGGATCCCCTTGGCAGGATTTGACTGAATCATTTCTCACATCAATACTTCAGTTTCAGTATTTTTAAACTGGCATTTTTCTCTGCGCTACCCCAGCTTTCTCAGAACTAAAATTTTTGCATATAACTACTAGTAACACTGTACATTTTCGCACACCAGCACATTCTAGCGCACCTTGACTGAAGTCATCTGAAGTGTTCACGCTTCAGATGATGGTAACATAGTACACGCTGTCCCATGGAAAATGCATAAAAACCACTGAATAGCTCACGGATGTACACAGCACAAATGGCTCTCATCTTGCCTCACGGCTTGCTGGAGAGTGGGAACTGCTCATTCTGATCACCCACCCACACCCAGCTGACCTTGAAGGACCATAGCGTGGTTAAGTCAGTCATTCTTCCAAGTGTGAGTATTTTTAGTGCCTACAGCTCACCTTCAACATGGCCTTTATATAGGTGACACGCAGAAACTCCAGATCTACAAACTTCACAGACATTTATTCACATCACACAAACTCTTAAGCCCTAAAACTCAGTAGCAAAGTTGTGGTTTTGAGGATCTAACACAGGCCAAGGAAGTCTGAAATACACAAAGCCTCACTGTTCCTGCCAGCTGTGTTCCCCAGATACCTGTATGTACACCAGGACAAGTACAGGTATGTTCCAGTTAACGACACAGCTACCGCTGAGCGCACAGAAGCCTTCCTGCACTCCACAGCCATTCCCCTGCCCTCTCCAAGGCCCCAGTACACTCTTAGAACAAGATCCCAGCCTTGACCTCTCCCTCTGCAAACCAGTGCTAGAGAAGCCCCTCACCCTCTAACATCTCAGTTACGTCCTCTGCTATCAACTGCAACAAAAAATCACAGACCAGCCCACACTCTACTGTAGAACTTGAAATGAGTTAAGATGTGGCAAAGGGAGAGCTCCTGCTACCCAGCAGAGCCCTGCAGTGCCAAACTGTTGAGAACCCAGAGACAAGGCACTGCAGCCTGACCCTTAAACCTAGGCGGTACAGAGGCCACCAACAGCCACAAGCTGCATCAGCCACTCAGGAGGCAAAGCACAGCTAAACTCCAAGTCACTACAAGTCTTTTGTTTAGAAGCTTGATGTTCAGCTTTGCTATGGGCATCTTTTGCTTGGAATTCCTAGGAAAACACTTCTCAGTGTGAACTGTCATAAAAGCATCCAGTCTTGGCTTTAAAGCCCTTAAAAGTTACTGGGTTTACTGTTTTACTAATGTCATTGCAGGCCTTTCTGACGCATTACTTCAGCAGCAGTTCTTCCAATCGACCGCCAAGCAACATTTATAGCTTTGTACTGATCAAATATGTGACACTTGCCAAGGGGATGGAACCACAGTTTAGGGTTTTCAGTGAGCTCAAGTGCACAGTACAGTACAAAGCCAGACAGATACTGAAACACACTAAACCAGGGGTCCTCAAACTACACCCCGTGAGCTGGATACGGCCCCCCAGGGTCCTCAATCCAGCCCACTGGTATTTACAGAACCCCCCTGCGCTCCGCTCCGCCCCCCCCACCCCCGCCGGGGGTCAGGGAGGGGAAACCAAGCAGCCCCAGATGAGTGCCTGCCACTTAGTCTGCGCACCGGCCCCCTGTTTAAAAAGTTTGAGGACCCCTGCACTAATTCAAGCAATGAAGAGATCCAGATCTCATTATGCTTAGAACTGACTGTTAGCAAGGGAGCAAAGAAAACCAGTGCTTTCACTTATAAGCCTCTGGATAGGAGAGCGTGGCAAAATATGCAAAGAAGTGCTCTACAAATCAAATCAATCCCTACATAAATACAATCCAATCCCATACAGATACAACTTTTCAGGTGCATTCAGCTAATATGCCTGCCTGGCCGCCAGATGGATTGACAGTAGGTTCACTCCTGACAGCCACTACATGGTGCACCCACTATGTATGGCAGGAGCTACAAGCCGTATTTGAGTTTGCTGTGGATTTACTGACACTAGCAAGGATCCAGCAGGGTCTTACTGCCCAGTCAAAAAGCATGGCAAGGTGAACTTACTTGGAATGAGCTTCAGGTTCCTAGCCTAAGGAGCATTCAGATGGAAAAGTATCTTAATCAATGGATAAAAAGTTGCCAGCCAATGTGCTGACTACATGGATCATTTCTGAAAGGCTACAACATTCCCCAAGTGGATTTCCGCCCCCTCCCCCCCAGCACTAAAAACAATAAATAAACCCAGACTGCCAAGATTCTGTATGTATGTGTGTTTGGGCATTTCATCAGCAGGGTCTCAGAGCACAGGACTTCCATTATACAACTGCCTCTGATGTGGTCTGGTTTGGAACACTAAACTCAAGGCCGGAATGCACCCTGAAATCCAGTCCTTAATTTGTAAAGGTCTCGCTTAAAGATCTACTTAAAAGACAGTATTTAATTTCCATACGCTTTGAAAACAGAATCCCACAATTTTAACATTTAGCTACCACTTGATACTTGTCTTAAGTTGTACAACGAGAGAGCATCTTCCCTTCCTATATGCATTCCTAATTAACATAACTCTATTGCTGGACAATATAGTCCTGAACTATAAAGCCATACCACACAGACAATACAATGCTTTCTTCAGGACTCAGATTCTTTTTAGACAAGCGGGGAAATAACAAATAGTAACAGTTCTGGGGCTTAAAGGCTTTTTGATTTCATTTCATTGGGTTTTTCTTCCACAAAAAGAAAGATAAAAATAAAATATATTTAAGAATTATTTAATCAACTAAAACCAGCATACACTGGAACAAGAAAGGAAACCTTCAAAGAGAAAAATGCACTCAGGCACAGCAAGCCTGTTTCATGAGGTGGCAAAAGTATTTGCGTCTTGAACCTGGAGAACCTATTCCAAGGAATCCTGCATAGCATCTTTTCAGTTAATTTCACTTCTCTGGAACACAGGGGCTATTTACTGTATCACTTTCAGTATTTCAGAAACACAGAAACCAGAGAGGTATTTAAGTATGAGACTCCGCTTATGGTTAGAAAGAGGCATCTGCCTTACAAGTAGAGTTTACTTTTATGGCAAAGGTATTATTTCCAACCAGTCTAAATGGACGAAAACACATTCTGCCTTCATTCCACACACTGAGTTCACACTGGTAACAGTAGTTCTGTGCAGCCCTTGCTGCCAATACAGTGCTATAGGAATGACTATCTAAACACACGTTCCTAGAAACAGCAACTGACATATGTTGAAACACATAGCATTCTTAATAGCACAGAGAAGTTACTCAGAAAGCATCAAAGTGTGCGTTTTTCAGATCTTTTAGTATAAAAAGAGACTGTCAAAGAGCTGAACGTTGTGATTATCATCAGATATGCACCGATCCCTCCACTTAACTCCAAGCCCAACTTCTCATTTTACTTTGGTTTACTCCAACAGTAACTGGTGGTTGTTTGAAACCACAAATACACGGAATGGCCCAACGTTCTGCACCAAAAAAAAAAAAAAAAGAAGAAGAAGAAAAAAAGTACATTTCCAGTTACTTTAGGCAGAAGAAAAACTATCTAGGGGATGACTCTGTGCAAATCCTCCACTTCAAGGTTCCACATACTCTTATGCACAGGGTTTTCAGAAAGATCTGTCATCTTTATTGCTCGAAGAACAGGTTCAGGACTGCAGGACTGCACCACACCCATCACCATTACATATTTCCCTAAAAAAAAGAACAAGTGTGAAATTGAATTAAGCTTTAATTCAATTAATTAATTCAGAAAGTAAAATATTTAAAACAAAGTCCTACTGTTAAACAGTTTGAATTAAAGTTGCCAGTACTTGCAAGAAAACTCGAGGAACTCCGATAGCTTAGAACTAAATTTCAGAAAAAGGTTTCATTATCCATACAGCCATTTTTTGCAGTAGATTTTCCTTGATTTTCACATACAGTTAGTCATAACCAGCACTCAATTCCTTGTTCTGCCATGCAAAAGGTCAGAGGACAACTCAGAAATCTGAAAACTAAGCAACGCGACTATTTTGTTCCACAGTTCCTGCAACGCTGCAGTCCAGCACTTCTCCAGTTCAATTGACAGTACTGGTGAAGGGAAGAAAAAAGGAGGAAAAACAAAAAAAGAAAAGAAAGAAAAAAAAGGGGAGGGGAATCCCTACCCTTGTGCCCAGGCTCACAGCTCCCTGCAGCGCCCCTGCCTGACCGAGCGCTTCCCGCGGCTGGAGCGTCGGGAGCGGGCGCTGGCGGGGCAGATCG
>JAVJGJ010000047.1:43300153-43324944 GCA_035590215.1 Microhierax caerulescens | reverse complement strand
TCTTCAAAATGACTGAGATGTGAAATTCATTTTCAGTAGATTTAAAAATAAACCCACCACAACCAAGCACCACAGATGAATGGAAGAAAAATCATGAAGCATGGAGCTGATGGTAACGTCTGAATGGCCCACAGATGTCCGTAAAACAAATAGTACAGAAAAACTTGGCCGTGACAGCCCAGCAGCTCAGGGGATTCAAGTGTGATGCAGACAGGACAACAGCAGCTCTCCACCCGCTCTGTTCTGCAACCTGCTGGCGGGTGCTGCTCTGTGTTAGCGTCTCTTTGCAAACACTGTTTGCCAACAGTCACAGAGTAAACTGCAAGGTGATAGGATTGTGTCTCTCATATCCTGCTTCAGTAAAAGGAAGGAGCACACAGAAGGTAGCATGACAGAATCAAGATAAGAAAATGACGCTCTGTAAAAATGCATTACTCTGTAAATGAGGAGAAGGATCCGAGACAAACTCTTCCTCTCCCTGGTATTCATATGAACCACCACTGAAGGACAGCTTTTAACACAGATAAGAACTATCAAGTTTCACCTTTAAGAGGTCGACCCTAGTTTATGCTTGCTTTCTTATACTGCACACAGAACTATATGAAACAATCACAAGAATATAAAATTCAGTTGTTTCCTGGTGTTTGCTTTGTACCATATAAAAGATGCAATTTGGACATGCTGTCATGCTGGATGGAGTCTGGAAAACCATCCTCATCCTTCAGGTTTTTTTTTTTTAGGCTGTTTCACCATCACTGAATTTAATTAATGATTTGAAATTAATGGGTCAGTGGGTTGGAATTAATGGGTCAGAAGTCAGTCATATTTGCATCCCTAACCCGAACTTCAGCTGCTTGTAATTTATGCTTTGGGACTTACCAGTCTGGCATATGGATGCTAAATTATGTTTGACCAGTGATTTCAAAAGACCTGGAGCCAGGCAAGTCATCTGCTGAAACAGGAAAACTCTAGAAGCAACCTGCCAAAGCTTTAGTTAGCAGGTAGCTCTCAGTAAGTGACCTTTTAGAAGTGACTTGGACAAGGCAGGTTAATGTAAGTGACAAACGTCATAAGACAGCTAACAACGACTAAAGAAGAAAAGCCTGGCCTCTCCTGTAGTGTTGTCCTGCCAAAACTGTATGGGAGTCACTCTTAAGATAAGACAAACTAACTTTTGTGGCAAATGCTATCAAGCCAAGCATTGGCATGGCACCCTCTCATGCTCTTTTTTTTTTTTTTTTTTTTTTTCTTGAGAACCTAATACAGATGCTATACATGGTGTGTTAGTGTTTGCTTAGTGGAATCAATAAGAGGATTATGGCAAGAGTCTTCCTGCAGCTGCCAGCTGCACCCAGTGTGTGGCAGAGGAAAAACAGCATCTGGACAGGCATCTCCTCAGAGAGGGTGGAAGCCTTAGCTCGTACAGCCAGCCTTAACATAAGAAATTATTCCATTGCTGGCACCATCCCACAAACTTAACCAGTTCCAGTCACTCACCACACATCCCTACTGATGGTAGCCTACAGGCTGTGAAAACAGTGTGATGCCCTCCAGCTTAGCTGACTCATTTCATTTACAAAGAATACTTAAGAGGAAATGCTTAGAGAGCTCCAGTCGCATTCTGCAGAAGTGAGTGTCACCTGTTTATTTCTGTCCGTGCTATAAATATGCTGTATGTATGCAACTGAAATAAATCAGCATTCTATGGAATAGGACTATGACATGATGAAAGTGGAAAAAATAAAAGAATTAATCATAGTCTTTACTTTACTAGTAATGCTTGCTGTGCTGGAAATAGTCTGTAAAGCTGGCTTCCAGATGAGCTTATTCAAACTCCTGAACCAAGAAAAAAAAGAACTTTTTTTAATATGAATGGCATCCAAAGTGTTAGATCTTTGTCCTGTCTGAAGTTAAGCCTGTAGCTAGGAGACCTCAGTCATTCAGCCTTTCTGACTTCATTTCACTACATAAAAGAATTGGATGTTTAGGAGAAGCTTAACAGGGCTGGGGAGCCCCTATAACCAGTGTAGGGGAATACAGACCATGGTGCTCCCTTGACAGTTGCTGGCTTTGCATAAATATACTCTGATTAGCATTGTCAGCATCCAGTTCATCCAGTGGAGTGAAAGCAGAATAATTTTCCTAAAGAAAAGTAACAAGAAGTGTGGCATGTTATTTTTGAAAACTTAAAAATCTGAGATGTCAATTAGAGATATACATAGATGTCAAATTTACAGCCATTCCAGAGCATACATTGGCAGGGTTCTGCACCATTTAAGTAAGGCCTGTTCAAAGACTGATGAAATAAATTTCTGGTGCTTAGCAGAGAGAGGCTTTTACTAATTCTCAAATTTTCCAGCAAGCAAGATCTTTCTCAGGTCTAATCAAAGAGCTCATCTCTCCCTACATACCTTATCTTGTTTAAACCAAAAACATTACAGCTATACCACCAATAATCAAGGTAATTTGAAATTAATAAAATGTTAGAACTGGATAAAAAGGACCCAGAGTTTTGAATATAATGACTCAGGAATTTTATACCAATCTCACGCTTGGCACATACCTACATTCATTCAGGAAAACACTTTTGGAAGTTTAAAATTAACATCAAGCTACTTGAAGAGGCAGGTTTGAGGTGAGCCTCCAAGAGCTCCCAGGGAGCCAGAGAGGAGGAAGCCCGCATTTCTGTTGCTGTGAGAGGGAGTATTTTGCGGAGTCTTCGACAGACACTTGATAGCAGGTTTGGTGGCAGCTGCAGGTCACACAGCCAAGTGGACCAGTCAGCTGTTTCCTAGTGACTGAAAACTTGTGTGAAAAGTGAATACTTCTCACTGTTCCATATGCTTTAGCTGATGTTTTTTACTTGTATTTCCATGGAATATCACCTAAGGCAGAGATGTGGTGACTATACATAACTAACCAAATTTTGCTCTTGAGATCAGAGAATCTCCATGGAAAATAGCTGCATTTGTTTTCCATGAAGCTGTGACTAAAGCTTTGCCCGTGTGACTGCCTGGGGACGCTAGATGGAAGGGATCCTGCACTGGACACAGGGCGCTAGTAGCACTGACAAACCTCTTTGGAAACTGGTTTTGAGCAACTGGTCTCCTGACTCACCTGGTGCTGGCTGCAATACTGGGATGGAGAGCAGAAATGGCCTTGAATGGGAAGAATGCTGCTAAGTGCTGCGTGGTACTGGTACTTCAGAAAGCAAAAGCTAAAATCATAGCTGAAGGAACAGCTGGCCTTGTGCTTCTCTGCAGCAGGGAAGCAGAGCATGAATTCAAAACAGCTGAACAACTGAAAAAGCAAAAATAATATAAAGAAGAAATCAGCAGCAGTGAAACTTGTTTAAAGCTGCTCAATAATAGATAGCACTTTTCTGGTTTTATGTACTTAGATGGACTAAATAAGCTTGATTTATCAATTACCTACATTATGGGGTGCATTTTGTAAAGCAAGGTTCAAAAATGGAAGTAGTCACAAGCCTGGACTTAAAATGCATGTATTGCCACCCCACCTACAAAGAGCAGCTTGCTCCCCCACCTACTAGCAAGGATGAATGAATGTTGCCACGTACAATAGCGTTAATTTTGGATGAAAGTCACATTAGTGTATGGGCTATACAAGGCCTATTTATCTCTTAATAGGCCTAAGAGAAGATATAAAATGGTAAGTACAATCACAGAATTCTTCCTAAATCAGGACATTCAATGTATCATTGCTGAATTATGTTTTCACATTCTTAGGCTTCGTTAATTGATTAAAAAATCAAAAGACACAAGATTGCATGAGCCAACCGAGGAGACATCTCATCAGTTCAGCTTACAAAGAACTCTACAACTCATAAAGAAATGTCACATTTTAAAATTAAAATGTCACAAACTGCCCCCACCTCTTGATTTAAGTGCTTTTAATCACAGGTTCTAGTTTGTAGTCTGTACAGTGCCTTATATTAAACACTATTGAAAATCTCTAAATTAAGACCCTTCTCTTTCCACTAAGCCCAAATATGCAGGGTCAAATACAGATTTGCTGGAATGAAGGTCAGAATTCCATTGCTGGCATTCTAAGTCTTGAACAGCCGCCACTGACAAGTGATCCATGAGTTTCTGTCAAGGTAAATACATCAATTGGTACTAGAATATTTTCATCAGCTCTTTCCAGTGAGACTCTATGCTATGAACTAAACAGGAAAACAAAATGAGCCAGAGGAACATTCAAAGAAGTTGTGGAAAGGACCCACTTCAAAGGAAAATATTAAAATCACTTCTTACGTACACAGTTACCTGACCTTTCTACTGAACTAATAGTTGTGATTAAGACGGCAGTGAGACAACTGTACAAACATTTATTTATCTGAATAAATTTAAATAATTATTAATTAAGTATATGGAAAACATGTTTGTCTTTTTGTAGCTGGATAAAATGTAGATAGTTGTGCAACACCATGGCTGTTTCTAAATATAGCTCTCTATATAGGGCAGCCCTTCAAACTGAACAACAAAACATGGACTTGAAATTCAAATACAACCAAAAAGTGGCTCTTCAGAGATACAAAAATATTGATGCCAAATGAAAAGCAGCAATAAATGATAAATGCAAAAACAGTACTCCTTATTTTCAAAACCTGATGAGCCTACAAAACCAGACTTGCAGTTGTGCACTCTACTGCAAAAGTCAACAGTGCCTGTTTATTCAAAATAGAAACTGTCAATACTTTAAGAGCCAACTAGGAGACGTCAGTTCAGTGTAGGTGGTATCTAAGATTCATGCAAATGTCACATCGCATGAAGTGGCTGTGCAGAGTAGGCATGGTAATGTGTGCACATTTTTGCTTGCACTTTTGGAGTTATGACATTCTAAACATCAAGCACTTACATTCAAATAATTTCAAATTTTGTACAGGAGCAGTTGAAGATTTGCAGGTCTGTTACAATTTCAACAGATATGAATGTCAGGCAATAGACACTTTAGAATGGAAAAGGATGGCACATGAGCTCGGGTTTGCAAGGCAAAGCTCATTAAGAGTATTCCGGCTCAGTTGCCGGTTACAGCTTCATTTATGAGAAACTGTGCAGGGTGAAAGTGAAAGGAACAAAGCAGTTTCTTTTTCTTATCTACATATCTCTCTAGTCTGACTAAACTAGACGTTATCTAGGCTTTTTTAAAATAATACAGTGATTACTACAGTCCTAACAGATGTGGGTTTGGTATTTTCCTTTTCATTGTTTTTAAAGATTTTAAGGCAGGGGGAGAATTTTGAATAGATGAACCTACTGTTTGACAGAGACCACTGACTTATTTGCATTCTGGTACCTCTGGCTTTTTATTTGCTGGGAACTCAGTGGTGTTGCAGTCCACTCCAGACCACAAGAGCCTCCAGCACTCCCCAGTGGAACTAAGGAGGCTGAAGCACAGTTGGTACTGCATGCACACTGACGCAATCCCTTTTACATTCATTTCTGCCAAATCAAATACTTGGGTGAACATCTGGGTGATGGCAAAAATATTCTCCAGGTCCCTTTTTTTACCTCCACCCAGGCTGGTTAACAATGACTAATCGTACTGATGAAGGAATTGATAGCTTACGGCAGACATTTTTCAAATGCAGCTGTGCTGGCCCAAATCACTCCCCAGTTCCACTGCTCTGCCCTGCCTGGAAAAATTAAGCATTCCAGTAGATAGGTTAGATTCAGCATACATAATGTGGTTAGAGTTCATTAAATACTTTTGCTGGCCCAGTTAAATTACAGCATATGCTATGTACAAAACCAGCACTGCTCAGTATCAGTCTACTGATTCTTCTGACTTGGGCCCTATTCTGAAAGGTAGACTGTGCTTTCTGAGACATGCTACAGACTTTAAGCCTTCTTTGGTATCAGCCCAAGGAATGGTCATAAGCAACCTGCAAAATCAAGGCTGGGAGGAATAGTCCTTATTAAGACAATCTCTAAAGTTCACAGTCACAGGACTGTTCATTTAAATAGTGCTACATTTTACTCAAAGGTGGCAGTATTCAGTGTTATGTCCCTTTTGCTTGTGGCTACTTTCCCTTTTGTTTCTTATAAATGGCATTGTACTACCTGGATTCTGACTGGACACTTGATTGCTGGGGAAAACATAAATACCAGCCAAAGGAAACAGAACTGAAAGCAAATAAGAGTCTCCTTTTCATTCATTCTCTGATCTGTAAAATAGATAGGTGTGTTTCCTTCTAAAGGCTGCATTTCCCAGCTGTAAAACAATAGAGCTCCCTCCACCAGTACTTCTGCGATCTCTGTCACACAGCTGTGGAGTGTTGCAAACATTTGTCAAGAGTACTTGTAAATGCATGAGGGAAGCAGTGCCATGAAGTTCTTGCTCCTAAACTGTGGGGAAATTTAAGTTTCTGTTCTTGAGTTCAAAGTAGTTTGCATGTTTTGCAATGATCTCAAAATATAGTTTCTGGTCTGTAATCTTACATTAAGCCCTGTTAATTTTTTGGTACATGAGTAGGAAAGGGTGTACTGTTGCTTTGTTGTTTCCTCAGTAAAGCTACAGGCAGATGCTTTAGGAGCAATGCCTTTATCTTTCCTGGTAGCCTTTTCTTGTGCAGGCATATAGTGAAGAACAAGTTTCCATCATGGCTCTCACTTCATTGGTTTACATTCACACCTCTGTGTTACCCATAAATGCCTGAATATAGAGCACCCCAACTGAATAGCCCTCAAGTTGTATCTTCGTGTTGCAGCTCTGCACAAATGGGCAGACTGTGCATTTCAGAAGGCAAGAAATTAACAGGCTTTGCATGAAAAAAATGTGGCAAGTCCTATCCCGGGTCAGCCCTGGTCCTCCGTCGCACTCAGATAGGAAGGAGCTTCTGACTCCTTTTCCCAGCTTCTACCAAGGGCTACAGCTTGGCTGGCCACAGTTTGGCCTCTGTGGAAGCAGGTTAGCTCTGACCACGGAAGCACGAGCTTCCCGTGAAGGTGGGATGAAACATCTAGATACCGAGGTTTATCTGAGCTTGGCCAAATGTCTCAGGAGGAAGGAGCGCTCCCGGGGCTGCAGAGCCGTCTGATTACCCGGTGCTTGGGACTTAAGGACTTCCTGCTTCCCCGCCCCCTCGCCTTTTTTTTTTTGTTTTTTTTTTTTGTTTTGTTTTGTTTTGTTTTTGGTTTTGTTCCTCTCATCTTCCTTCAGTGTGCACTCACCCTGCAATAAAACCTTCTCATGCACAAAGAAAGGGAACTCCTTACTGTGCTGCAACTATAAAGCAACAGATGACTTAAACCTGGGAGGCAAGGCAGCTGCATTTCAGCAGACAGGAAATGTTGCAGTCACAAAATGTTGCATACACATACCCAGAGACTGTTTGTATTTAACCCTCGGCCTTGTGAGTGAAGAGGTTGGGTGTGGATTCCACATATGGGCTGTTTTCTAACAACTCAGGGCTATTTAGACTTCTTTCTGGTTCACACCTGTTAATTTTATCATTTATGGACTGCTACAGCTAAGACTGAATACTCATTTGACTTCACCAGGGTACAGGCAGTGCTTACAGTATATTCTAAGAAACTTCAATTAGTTCACGTTTTCATGTGAAATACAATTACATCTAAAAGTACTTTTTTAACATAAAACACCAATTCAGCATGTTTTTCCTTCCCTCAGTTTTGCTACAGTTTGATTTTTACAGTGCAATTATAACTAGTTTTTCAAACTAAATGAATAATAGAGCTTTGAAATAGTTCTTGTCCCTTCAGAGACTTCATTAGAGATAATTTCTTTACAGGGGTACCATCATCTTTTCAGCCTCATCAGTTTTGGCCACTAGTTTACCAGTGAGATCATTTGTGGGATTGCAGGCGTTTCATAAATGTGGGAAATTCAGGCTCAGATCCCTTCCTGGCACTGAGGGACTCAAGGACATGCTTGTCAAGCTCATTTGGAAATTATGACCTCCCCGCAGGCCTGTAGAAGGAAACATTCTCTGCTCTTCCCATGAGCTTGTTTCAGTTCACGGCAGGGCACTCAGGAGCCACTGACCTGCAGGAAGGATGGGACTTGCTGCAGGTCGGGCGCTGCTCTGGGAGGTGAGCACTGCACGGGCTCAGCTTCGCACTCCACTCACCCAGCTTATCTGATAACCGTTTAACGTAACAGCACTCCCAGGAGGGACCAGAATCCGGTTTCCCACTCCTAGGTGAGTGCTCTAGCTGTTAAGCTGCAAGTGTCTCTCAGCTAACAAACAGTCCTCCCCCGCTTCCAATGAGAAGAACACTTAGAACACCTTCCAGAAAAGGGAGGAACCAAAGTTTGACTGCCCTCCTGCTCAGCAGGGACACAAATCTTACTTTGCCACATACTGAAGAGGTCGTCTAAGTACTAATCAGCAGCCCCAAGCAACTCTCTCTTGGCTTGCTTCGTTTTTAAAAGACTGCCATTCTTCAAAGATGAATTTTTGAACGAACCCAAAAGGGAGAAAAGCTTCAGACAGACAATGGTTTCTCGCTGCTGCTTGCACGGCACGCCGACTGCTCTGGATCTCCTTGCAAAGAAACTCAGCTCTCAATGTGCACCACAGAGGACCATAAACAGGTCCAACACTTCATCTCAGAAACTTCAAAATTTTTTTGGGCAGTGCTCAATGTTGTGGCACACTTATTTTTTGGCTTTTAGCCTAATTAATTAGTGCAACGTCACCAGGCCATCTGTTTCAGAACAGGGATTAAATCCATGTCCTAATTTACTGCTCAAGCTAATGGACTGTCTTTCCTTGCTGGGCCTGCTTCCCAATCCATAAGTATAAAGCTGGTCACTGCAAAGGCTCTGTTGAACAGAAATGACAGGCATGGTTGAAACAGCACGTAGCATTCACCTAGCGAACCTCTCTTGTCACACTTTCAAGACAAGCAAAGCGGTTCTTGGCAGTTTGGACTGCCCTGGAAATGTGTGTGTGCATCTTTGATTCAGGTTTTGATTATTATTTCCTGCACAGACGCATTGTGCAAGCACACTAACTGCATATGATGAGATCACTGGCAAAAGATGTAAATAATACATACGAGATATAGCGGGGGGTGAGGAGGGTGGACACTGCTGAAAATAACTTGGATGATAAAATAATCAGATGATGGTATGAATTTTCAACAGACTGACTGAATACTCATTTAGATGGAGGAATGTGAACACATTTGCAGTGATCATCCTGACTCAGCCCTAAAGCACAACTCATGACAGAGAACAACAGATAATAACAGAAGGATATCAATGATCTTGTGAACTCTGAGCTTATAATTACTGGAACAGTAATAAGCTGGAATGCTTTGACTGGATGTCTGCAGCATGCAGGGATGAAAACGTGGGTCTTCCATCCAGCAGAGGGGGCTTGGCAGTAAGTTTGCTAAACAAAAAACCAAACCATTTCTTTTGAAATTGAATTAAACTGACTTTTATAGGAAACTGCAGAATATTAAAGATAAAACTAGAGCTTTCTACGAACGAGATACAAATATAAACAGACATAATTCAAACGGAGATTTGTTCAGGTTATCTTTGTTTTCCTTACTTCTCAGTGTGGCTTTTCTATTTCATATAGAAAATTTTCATATAGAAAATTCATATACCTGACAGGCACAGTGTGCAAGTAAGGAAGTTCTTCCTAATTCCCTTGAAAAGCTGAGTCCAAGTTCCTGTTAAACATCTCCCTGTAAACTACTTCAATACATGTACAAGAAAGAAACAAGGAAGGAAACAAGGAGGTAAACTTGTGGTGGAAAGCCCTCCAAGCCACCAGAAAACTGTGTATTTGAAGGCAGGACATGTCATCTGAGTGGTCCAGGAGTTTACAGAATAGTTATCTGATCATTTGGGGCCAGTTTGTAGTTTTAAATGGTAGTCATAAATCTGGATAGCCACAAGAGCCACTGGCAACCTCACGATACGGGTGAGACCAAACCCACGGATCCAATCCAAGGTGGTGGTGCACAGAAGCATATTTAAAGCTAGTGCTTAGTGTTAAGTTGCATACAGCGTTACGTCAAGACAAAAGAATGACACAGATTTATCATGAATTTAATAATCATGAACAGGCTGGCTAGTCTTCTGGTAAATTCTCTTTTTCACAGTTAATTGGATTTGTTCCCCACATACTGTTTCCTTGCTCAATTTCCACTTGCACAGAAGAAAAATGCAGGCAGGTGCAGTTGAATACCCCAGAATTATGTTCACTTTATTACTTCTGAATAGAGTTTTACTCCGTGTGTGAGTCCTTGAATGGCACTGTTCAGTGCTGTTCAAAATCTGATTTTTTTCTTTCTAGTGAGAACTAGCTGCCAATTTTAATGACAGATTCTGGTAAGTGTAGTTATGTTCACCTCTGTGGCTCCAGCCTCTGGTGAAGGAAATACTGCAAGTAATGATGAAGTAGAGTAACTTAAAATTAAATTCATGCCAGATGTAGCAGAAGGTGCAAATGACTCACCATGACCAAGAAGGGTGCAACACTTTCCCTCGCCGCAGCAGCAGTCCCCGTGCAGTGATGCTGGTAGGTGCAGCCCCTGCAGCTGCCTGGGCTCTGCCCACTCACCGGCCTCCCTGGTCATTCCGGTGAGCTCTTCTCAGAAGGCAGGAGCTCAGCAGCCACTGTCTGTGGGGTACAAGAATAGACACGCGTGTAGCCCAATAATTTTCCTTAAGTTAAGTACTAATATACTTTTTTTTTTTTTAAAAAAAAAAAAAAAAAAGAGTACGTGGGGAAGGAGGAGAATTCTGGTCATCTGGTGAAATAAAATTATCATTTAGTGTAGGTATCTGATTGTCTGTTAAGCCCTGTATGGTATGGAAGTGGATGTACTGTACACTGACGTACCATACACCACCATATTTCTGACAGAAGGAAAAGATGGGCTGTGAGGCTTACAGCAATCCATTGGGAGGAAGGCAGGTCACTGTGCCCTCCGTCCCTAAACCAGGATCCCAGTTAATGGCACCAGTTCTGCTAGACGGTGATCCCCAGCCCCTCCTGCCTTTAAGACCCCTCAACCATACCACATCTGCAACACTTCCACCCATTGCTCTCAGTTCCCCCAGTCTTTGGACCCAGTGTCCTCCACATCCTTTACCTCACTTCTCCAAACCCATATCAAAACCTCTCCCTTCTCTACAGACCTGCCGTTCTCACAAAATAAAATCATCCAGCCTTCCATACCTGACCTAATAACCCTGGGCCACACATCCTTCCTGGACCTTCCCTTTCTGCCTGCCTGGCATCACTCCAGTGCTGCTTTCTCATGACCCTCGGGCACTGCCAGCACTGCCCCTGCCTTCTGGCCCGCTCCCTGGTGCCAAGTCCCCCAGTGCCAGCCACCGCTCAGTTCCCTTTGGCCACTGCAATAATCTGAGCTCCTTCCTGGCACCAGCTCCTCGGGTATCCCCTCCTCGGGCGCTATTTGTGAAAACCGTGACTCTGCTTTTCAGAGGGAGGATTCCAAAGGGGAGGATTTCAAAACATACCGAATTCACAGCTGTAAGAGCAGCCAGAGAGGACTTGGCTGAGGGACAGCAACTGGGTGCCAGTTTTGTAAAGCAATGCACTGCACAGCACTGCTGTGCATGGTATTAGGAGAGGACTGAGGAAGAGAAAAGAGAAGAAAGGTGTGCAGTTATGGGAATTTGCAGGAAAAAAAAAAATGCATTTTGATGTTAACGACCTGAGTCAAAATACAAGGAGGCTGAACTTCCCAGAAAGGAAGTTCAGTAACAAGGAACCACAGATAACCTTTAGATGCTCAACTGAAAACTCTGGAGGAGAAGGTAGACTTAATTCTCAGAAAAAAAACGTGTACAAAGTATACTTAATATCAAACAGAGAAAGAAAGCAAAAGACAGACGGCATCTTGAAACTAAAAGAGGCATTAAAAAGAAGTTACAGGAAGCAATTAGAACACATCAGGCTGGAAAGCTGAAGAAAGCGAAGAATGGAGTAAATGTTAATTTTGGGACATTGGGATTTGTTCACACAGAGGAAGGTCAGATGGGGACAAACTTCCAGCAGTATTATGGAAGAAGCCAATAAGAAGTTAGCTGGGATTAGCACAGAAGGCGTACAATGTTTTAAAAATTAATAAGAAAAAAAAAAAAAAGAAGGAAAAAGACTCTGAACCAGAGGAGAAGAGACAGGCTAGAAATGAAAAAAAAGAAAGAAAGAAACAACAGAATAAATATTGCATGGGACAGAGAGGGGAAAAGAACAGAACAGCCCATTCTAGCTCAGCTTATGGGAACCTGCAAATGACCCAAATCTGCTTTGTTAATTGCCAGTGCCAAGTTTAAAGTTGTGTGGGTACAGAACTTGTCACATGGAAAGGCAACTATCTGTGCAGGTTCAAAATGGACAGGGAAAGCATTGTCTTAATGACAAAAGATGTACCAAAACTAGGAACCCATCAAAGTAAGATGACATCTGACAGCTCCAAGCATGAAATATTCTAGGGCATGTGAGACTCTAGATGCTGCTGACCTAAAAGTTAATAGACACTTGCTGCTGCTGCTGCTGCTATTTTTTTAACAAGGGCACAGCTTCTTCCAGCTCAGTTCATCTTTCCAAAGGTGCTAATTCTTTGAAGGAACAGTAGGTACCTCAGAAAACGTATTATAAGCAAATACCTACTCTTCTCCCTTCCCTTCAGCACATTTACACACATACTCTTTAAAATAAAAAATACAGTCACTCCTCAGTCTTCTTGCACATGAAATGAAAACAACAACCCCCCGATTTTTAGGGCATTGAAAGATGCAAAGAAGAGCCCAGTTCAAGTATGTCAATGTAAGTCCCAAGAACTTCCACGTGAAGGTATAACAGAGATCCAAGCAGACAGACCGCTTTGCAGGCATGAGTCTGAGTGATAATCAGACAACTTAACAAGAAAACAGTCTTACTGGTGTACTGTAAGATCATTGCCTTAAGACCACAAAAAATACTGGGTCATATTGTCAATCCGGTTCCTCCAGGGATGAATGGAGCCCCCCTTGATATGGTGCAAAAGAGAAGTAAAAATACCCAACTAGAGAAGGGTGTCTGTGCTGAGTTCCCAGTGACTGCAATGGCTGAGTCACAGCGGGTTCTTGGACATGCAGGGGAGTTTTTGCAGGAAGCCGCCTACCACTTTATTTACAGCTCCACTTGAACTATGTCATTCGACTCAGCTCAGTAGATGATTTTTATCACTCTAGATGTTGTGGATGCATTTGCAGAGAGATAACTTTCCAAAAGGCCACATATGTTTAGTGTCAGTTTTTCATGAGCTTTCTATACATTCACTTCAGATGGAAGAAATACTGCCCTTTCTCCCTCCCGTACAAAAGTACCTTTTCTCCATCCGCTCCGATTTGTTTCAGTCATACCTGACCTGCATGCACACTTCGTGTTGCTGAACTTCATCTGTTTAGAGACTAGCATGCTGTCATTTTACTCCTTATGAGCACAGGCAGCTACAGCAGCACAAAAGCACTTATCTTCAGCATCTGGACAATTCTGGTGTCTCATCATTACACTTAAGTAAGGCAGCAGCTCAAAGATCCAGAAAAGGTGGGGCAAAACAGTTCTGCCAGCCTGTCCTGTCTCAACTCAGTCATCTTACATTCAGCACCTGGAGACAAGAGTCCTGCTCTCCCACATACAGCACGTTATCCTTCTGGCAAATAACTTAATTAACAAGTTTGCATCAAAAAAACATTCTGGAATGCTAGCAAAGTTTCTTTTTATACCTTTCTTCTTTGTAAAATACGGAATTATCTATAGAAAACTACATTGACAAAATTTAATTGTTTGCAGATTCCAGCCCTTAAAATTTAGACTGGGCCTTCCTTGTCTCTTCCTGCAAATTCTGCTCTAGTTTTGTGAAAGAGTTAAGATCACGCATTTCACCAGCACCCCTGTGTCACCCAGTGCACAAATGAGTGAGTGGGCAGATTTCAGCTTGCATGTGCAAATGTAAATCTGATCTTGCCCAATTTTTCAGTTCTTGCCTTTGTAAACCACATAACAACGCAGTGTGCATGTCAGTGTGCAAGACGGGAGGAAGGCTGTGGTATGTGCTGTACTGAAATGCAAACTGCTAATTAGGAGAAGAGAAGAGGAAATGGGGTAATGATTCTTTAGAACTGCCATGGGGTTTCTGCACAGTCTCATGACTGCAACAAATTCCTATTTTCAGGGAGAAATGGCTGCTGGATCCCCAGTGATGGGGACTTTTCACCATCCATGGAGTGCTCCTTGATGTAGTAAACCCAGCGGAGTACAACGCCACGACACAGACCCTCCCAAACCAGCCTCCTCCTGTGCAAGCAAGCAAGCCGTCATACTGCCCCAGCCCCGAAAAGGGGGCTGGGAGGAGATAAAGGAAGAGACATAAAGAGAAGAAAATACCTCAGTTTCTCTCTGCATATACTAGTATACAGAAAAGTTTATGCAAATTAGAATTGGCCCCAGGACTTCTGGGAAGTTGCCAGTGACACTCTCAGTATCTCAAAGTTAAGGTATGAGTGAAGTTAAAAGAGGGAAGTCTCTTAAAGCTGCTTCTAAATAGCCAGCAAAACCATCCAGTTCCATCCAGCAGCAATTACTTTGGCAATCTACGCTGGCAGCTTTGGACACTCAAGGATCACTTTCTCTTCTTTATGCTGCACAAAACTTTGCTTGCAGCTCATTTTTTAAAACCAGATTCAGCTTTAGCCCTGCCTTTCAAGTACACATTTGAGAGATCATCATAAGCAGAGAAAGGATGCTGAATGAATCACAAGACGTGATGTATTTACTAAGATTCACAGGCTGTACCATTCTTGGTATTTTATGCAGTGGGTCTGTCACATGAAGAGGATTCATATGCGATCCGAAACAACTCAATGAATGAAACACCATGAAAACCAATGTGCTCACTCCCCAGCCTCAAGTCTAGCGTTTCCCTCTCCCCCCCAAATCACACCCTTCCTACCCTTCTACCACCACCACAACCACATGTTGGCACAAAATGCACAGAAAATAACCACACTCAGATCTGCCTGCTACCTGCTAGTGGAAACTGGGAATTCACTGGAATTCAGGGAACTGGAGGCAGGTCTCATGTATTACACCCTTTATACCGCAATTTATCTGCACAGTTGATATTTTAGAGTTTCATATATGTTGTTCCATTTCCATGAAATTAACCTTTTTTTTTTTTAAAAAAAAAAAAAACCAACACCCCCAAAAAAACCAACCCACAGTCTTTCAGGGGGATCAGAAACCAATTTCAGGAAACACTACCAACTTTGATGGTAAATGCAGCCACTGAGAGTAAATGTATTCTTGTGTGTGTGTGTGTATCAGACTAAGTTTTTTATTCAGTTTCATATAGAAACAGAGGAGGAAAAGTGTAGGCTGCTACGCATCTTACTGCTGGAATACCATATTGCTATATATTGCAGACTTACCAGTGGTGAGCTATTTTTAGTACGGCCCGTGACCAAGCAAGAAGCGAGGATGGTTTTTTCCCCAGTGTTTGAACCAGGTAAGCTGCTTTTTCCAGCCCTGACACCTGGAACACTCCAGTGCAGGGATCCCTCAGCATCGCTGCCTGGCGCAGCTTTGCCCTGGGCTTCCCCGGTCTGTAGCCAAACGGTCAGTGACTGTGCAGGGGAAAACGGGATACTAAGAAAGTAAGGGTTAAATATGCAAGCAATAAAAAGCCAGAATGCACTAGCAGCATTTTGGATGCTGAATTCAAGTTTAATGTGAAGTCACATTTGCGTCCTTCCATAGCCAAAAGCATATCCATCGCATTCCTATTACAGAACCAGCACACACTACAGAACAAAACGTTCACCTTGCTCAAAAAAAGAAGAAAAATCCTGAGGAACATCTGAAGATCACAGGATATTGTACTATTGTTACTGTGTTTATGTACTACTGTAACGGGAAATCTTCTGAAGGGCTCTGACAAAGCTCCTGCCAAGCCTTTGACAAAGAAATCTGAACTCACAAAAGACCTCCTCCTGACCAAATACCAAGACCTCCATACTGTACGTATGGACTTGGGAAGATACTGGAGCATTTTCAATGTCCCCAGAAATTCTGGGTCTCTAGCGGAGACTCGGCAAAGCTCCCGGGGTGTGCAGGACATTGTCTGTAGGCATGTGCTCCACCGTCGCGGCGGGAAGGCACGGCACTGTATAAGCATTAAAGGGACTGACAACTGGCAGATCCATACTGCCTGTTAGTATTTTAACCTCTCCTTACAGACTCAGGGAGAGAGGAAGTAAACTTATTTGTACGGGAGATCATGAGAGAGGACACAGCATTTAAATTCACAGGTCACTGTATTTCTTGGTAGCATTGTAGTAGGTGCTTAATTGCATCTGTTTGCCTATAAAAGCTGAGGGGGGAAAAGCCCCAACACTTGATATTTGAAGTATTATATCTGCTTTTTCTTGACAAGTTATCACCCAGCTAATCTGAGCTTTTAAACTGGTGATTTGAGAAATCTAATTACAGAAATTCAGCTTAGATATATACTAAACCAGCAATCACCTGAAGGCTGCATTAACCTATGTTGGACGGGGCTGTGATATTAGGAATATACAGATCATTCTGTTTAGAAGCAAACCCAGAAAGTCACGGACATAGATTTGGTACTGCTGCAGAAACTGAGAGGTTAGTCAGGCCATACTCCAAGTCATGGTATAAGACAGAGCCACAACAGGGCAGCTGGAGCACAGAGCTAGAGAGAAGTACAAATTTAAACTGTTTGCATATAAGAACAGCTCCAGCCACTTTACCAAATGGTTTTTCTGTGAGCAAAGTTGTATTAGAATGACCTGTGGTTTGAGTTCATCACATGTCACTACTCATACATTCAATAAGTTTTTGAAGGTCACCTTGGCAAGCTCAATTCAATTTGTGTGACTAAGTCTAATGCTTCCTTCTAGACTCATTATCAGATGTTTTGCCAGTATTTTGACGTTATTATGAACTGAAATAGAAGTCTGCAATTGAAATACAGCCTAGCACTTCTTTCCAGTTTAAGATAACAGAATAGGACTTCTCACAGTGCCAGTAGACAAAACTGCCCTTAAAAAGTGAGTCACCAGACGTCAAACTTCCCAGCAAGAGCAGTTCAGTGAGACACCTCCAGAAATCCAGGAGGAAATCCTGCAGGCTGGGCACTCTTCCCACTTTCATAGCCTCAATTACCTAATTCACTGATAGGGGACATCAAGGTCTGCATGCTAAGCTATGCTGATTTTACATAATGTAGTATTTCTTCTTAATTAATCCAGAAGTATGTGCAGGGAGGTCTGTATTTAACTAATATAGATCTTTCTAAAACTAGGGAATGCTTCATTAATGTCATGGGATGATGTTTCTAATTTACCACTTTAACGACAGATGCCAAAATTTCTGCATTTAAAGGGTTTCTATCTTGTGTCAGAAATTGCCAGTTTATCCTCCTGATTCCTAGAAATTCTGCTGGAGTTGGAATATGGTGAGGCTAATCTATTCTGAACACAGCTTGTTGGGTTCACATGTAAAATTGGCTGAGGTTTGCAAAAAATCTGAAGAGGAAGGATGTCAAAAGAAAAAAATCAAATTCTTTTTCCACAAGACGGATTTTTTTTTCCTTTCCTTTTCTTGGCAAATGAGGAATTAATTTGTATTTGTATTCTGAAGTAGACTGTTGAGCCCCTATCAGGACCTATCCTTTCTCCAAGGATAGGGGAGGAACAGAAAACTGGCTAATTTCTCAATACTTTGGAAACCCAGCAATTAAAATTCATATTAGCTATTTCTTGCGTCCATCTTTGCAGACATATGTTACATAACTAGCCAAGACCATAAGCCAATAATAAAATCTATACAGAATCTAGCCATACAGTAGAATTAAAGATGCACATTCACTAGTTTCTATTTGTTGGGTGTAAGAGTTATTAGATATTGCAGGACCCTAATAGATTCCATCATCACAGGAGTTGGGATGGTTTATGATTTTGAGATTAGACTGTAAATCTGTTAATTAAGATAGATTACAATCACAGTAGAAACGTAGAGGTCAGCATATCATGCAGTAGGAAAGCCCATAAAAGATGTTTTTTCAAGGCTGAGTATTAATTGTGATTTATTCAGATCCAGGCTTGATAACTTCAAGTATTAAATATTGTACCAAGTAATCTGAAAGTGTCTCAGTGAATTGTGAAAGAAATATGACTGTCCACCTGGATCTGGATGAGAAGTTGCAAGATACTGCTATGCCATCACCTGATTTCTCAGCTTCCTATGAGCTGCTCGTGTCTCCTGTAAGAGCACTGTACCAGTCTTTGTTCACTTTGAGAACAAGACCACTTTTTTTCCTTTTAATTTGGACTACTGAGTCTCTCTGCATTCAAGGAAATCAAACTAAGATTTGGGTCCACTTGACTGTATTAGGAATTAATTTTAATCAGTTTTGGTGAACTGAAAACCAAAGGTGAGGGAACATTGAATCATTTGCTCCACCTCACATCAACCATAAAAATCCTCACGCATTGATTATGCCCGTGAATGAAATGCATCAGAAACTGATTCCACAACCTTTGAATTACTTCAGCTCAGCATTTGTATGTGGTTTGAATAGATGAAATCATGGCAGCACTAGAAAGGGCATCAACACTGTTCACCTGCAGCAGCAAGTGCAAATTTGTAGTCACATATAGCATGCAGGACACAATCTAAACAGGTGCTGAAAACAAAGAGAAGTGGTAGAAAATGCCTGTAAGAACAGGAAACTGTAAGAGCAGAAGGTACACTGGAGGCCTTTTTAGATTATGAATTGATGTTTTCCTCGGTTTCCTCAAGGTTCCCACTCAAAAATAAATTTTCCCCAAAGCTTATGACCTCTCCTGTGCTCTCTTTACGGTGCGCATTGCCTTCCCATATTGCATGGGGATAGATACAACTGCCTGAGGACTCTAACTGCATGTACAAAGAGTAACTTCTGCCCCAGCACCCACAGCACCCTTCAGTGCCATGGCTGATTTTCCTGTGCCATGCTACCACTCTCATGGGCTTGGGATCTAAATAATCATGAGAACAGGGAACTGGAGAAACAGAGAATGCAGCTTCAACAGCAAGGCAGAAAGCTGCCAGGGCAGCAAGGAGGCAATGGAAAAGGAGCAGAGATCTGACTGGCTTAGTCTGGAAAGGCTCATTCAGGTATTGTCGTTGCCAGACTGAAGCAGAACTAGAACTGGCTCTGAAATTCAAGGTCCATGTTCCTCCAGCAAGCACCGAAACCTCTGTAGTCCCGTAAGTGTATCTGGAAGCCAAACTACCTTCACATGGTTCTGCTTTAAAATATCCAGTTCAGTACCTATAGCAGCAGTTCCCCTGCATGAACAGCAGCCTGCTACCTCTGCAATTAGCACCAACATTATTTTTAGGGATCCAGAGTTCCTCCATTAGTTGTGGAGTACACATATGTATGCACACACACAAACCAAGCAAGACCAATCTCTCATTTGTACAAAAAGACCACCAGAAAGCAGGCTGCTCTTCCACACCACTTCTACCAACAATTTGAGGCTTTCCTTTTTTTTTTTTTTTTTTATCCCACTCAACTAATTATCAAGAAGGCTGTCTGGAGTATTGAAATGTAGAAAACCCAAACCACATTTTTGTATGGTTAACTGTTCAGCATTTGAATCCATGAGGCTAATGCGAATCTTGATTTGACTTAGTAATATCAACAAAAGAACTTCCACTGAACGTCAGGCAGGGTCCATTTAGTCTGGGCTCAAGGAAACCAGCATTAACTGTCCCAGAAGAAGGAAGTAATACAATTTAAAGTAAACAATTATGGAATAGCCAGCTTTGAAAGAAACTTCCCTCATCGCCTCAGACAACGTATTACTTATTTGAAGCATAACAGTTTATATCTTTCACAGAGATACACTTCAAACAATTTGGACTATTCAGGGGAACTTATGGGAGGGAGAGGCTCAACTCAGTAACAGTTTTAGTACATAGTTAAGTTTGCTTAACTTCCAAAGGACAAGCTTTTCATCCTAGCCAGTAGGCATGTGCACGGCCATCCTTTTCAGAAGACAAACCCACTAATTTCTGTCATTCATCCTAGCGGGACGGGATCCAACTTGTATGTTATCTGCAGATAATGAATGCAGCACAAACTGCAGTTCAGACAGAAATTATTAATTCTCTACGAACTGGCTAGCCCTCGTCTATAGGTGTGATGTATATCAAGGCTTGTTAGCAGATCGGTTACATCTCAAAATCTATTTTGCTCTTGACACAATGACTTGCGTATGCTGCAAAAATCGTGCCATACAGTCATTGGTCTTCAGTGATATCATGGAATCATAGAATTATTTAGGTTGGAAAAGACCTTTTAAGATCATCAGGTCTTACTGTTAACATTTTTATAGCCATTTTGCCTGGAATTAAATGGCTTAAAGGATAAGAAGATGACCTGTACTCATCAGGCCCACTCTATCATCTCTTAACTTAGAATACAATAGTATGGATAGTATGGAAACGGAGATATATAAGGAAATATCTAGTCACAATAGTTACAACTTTTGGGCATGTCCCATTTGAATACATCAAGCTCTGACCTTAATACCTAGTTATAATGGGTGACGGAGGTTCACACTTCTCCCAGTGCTGCTAGTTTCAGTACATCTGAAAGCAGACTCAGAAACAGTGTGGTGTCGAATTTACTTGCAAAATCAAAGAATTCCGATTTCAGGGGTTTCGTTTAAATGAAAATTCAGATTCTGGAGAAGAAAACAAAACCCACTAAAACAGGAAGGATGGTATTGTGGTTAAGTTTCTAGTATGGGGCTCTGAAGACCTGAATTATGTTCCATTCCTAGCCCTTCTGCAGATTATCTCACTCTGTGACTTTAAGCAAATCACTGAATCTCTTGGTGCTTCAGTTCCCCTTTTCTAAAGATGATGTTGCTGATTTGGTCAGTTTAGATAATGAGTGCTTGCATGTAAGAGCTACCATTTACAGTATCAGCACAAGAAAGGCTCTAACCTCAAAACACTAACAGTAAAAGACGTGACCCTATTTGCTTGACCTGTTCTTACAAGAAAAGAGCAATTTATTAGACTTGAAAAAAATATTTTGGTTACTCATTGACAAGTGGCTTCATAACAGTAACACAACTGAGCTGATATAACATTCCCATATTAATTCCCACACTAACCACTCACTTACTATACCAAATTCTAAACAGCATGGTATTCCACGGACACGTTGGCCTGCCAATTAATCCAGCTTCTTAACAGAATCAGTGTCTGCTTCTATTCTCAAAAACTAGGAATAAAGCTGAAATGGAGAGTGCCTGCTGATTTTCTAAGCCTTTAAAGTTTTCTGATTTTTTTTTTTTTTCCCAGAGGGCTGTGCCTGCAAGGAGGATGAATTCAGCGAGGTGTGGAGTGCCCCATAAGGGAATTTATACTGGGGAATACCATACATGGCATCCCAACATCCTCCTCCTTGGTAGTTTCACAGGGCGAGGAAAGGCTTGAAGCATAAATAAAGGAAGCTCTGCCTGCATTGCACTGCTCCTAGTACGGATAAGAGCATGGTTTTTGAAAAAACAAACAGGCAAATATCTCATGTAACCCAAACAGATACAGTACTCTCCTACCTTTAAACCCATCCTCAGAATCATGCTTTTCGCCTTGCAGCGTCCTGGCAGACCTTTCCTGGTGTCCATGTTCCCAGTGCTCTCCAAACAGATCCCCTCTAGCCTTTGCCTTGTTTCTAGCCACTAGTAAGCTGTGCTCCTGCTGCACAAAGACCTAGCAAATCCTCTGAATTTTCTGTCATTTTCCAAGCCAATGCTCACAAAATAGGGGTAAGGACTTTTATTTTTAACAAAAGCTGTTTCTGTTCTTTATCCTAGCCTTGGGAGATTTACTGATATGACCCTTCAGACTGAAAGTGTTTACTTTCCTGCCCCAAGAAGCAAGAGAGAAGAGGAGATGGCATAACATCTCCCAGTCATTTTCTTTCTTCCCAGACTTTGCCTTTCTTTTCTGAGACCATCAGCAGGAAAGAAAGGAAACACAATTTCTTTCTCCACATGAGATGGTACTCTGTGAAGAGGAGAAAAAAAGGCATTTCACAGGGAAGGCTTTACTTACCAAACAGACTCTAAGTCTAATTCACCTTGCAGTTAAGTGCCTGTTAAGCTGAGTAACAGTGCAGATCAGAACCACCTGCACTGGCAGCAGTGCTTTCTGGAGACCTCCCTGTGCGTGCTCTGCCCCGGGCCGGTGCCCTGCTGGGTGCAGGAACCTCGCCTTACCCAGCCCGGCTGCCACCCAGCTCCTTCCAAGGCCCAGCTCACCGGGGTTTTAAGTAGAGGGAGAGGAGGTAAGAAAGGGAACAGAAGGATGGGAACGGGGGGGTTGCAAAAGGAAACATGAGTGCGTAAAAGTGAAGCCATCCCAAGAAAGCTCAGCTTGTAGGACCTGCGAGCCTAAAACCCCAGCTCTTCCTATCAAAAGATCTTCACTCGCTGTACAAGCCTCCTTGACACATTGTGATTGATCCCTACCTCTCCTGGGAAAGCCTTTTTAGAGACACCTTATGGAGCATCTCAGACCGCTCTCGTTATGATTCACGTCGTGATGGTATCAAACTCCATAAGCAGCAGTCCGACACACTTGGCTTTTGGTGTCCGAGCTGGCAGGCATGCTCCATCGCTCTTCTCAGCGACTGTGAGCTCACCTACTCATTCGAGCCCTGCCAAGCTCTGCAGCAAAGTATTATTACCACATTCCTGCTCAATGAAGAAGACTTTTTGGACAGACAGTTTGTCAGCTGCACTACTCAGTACACGGCAGACAGACCGCACGTGCACCTGGAGGATCTTTCTTTCCCCTGCGATCTTACAAAATTAAAAATTACATGGGAGTGGAGCTTTCCTGGCATGCCTGCAACAACCTGCAGCCAACCTCCATCTCATCAGAGAAACACTCATAACACTGTGCTGCATCACAGCCATGCCGTGCTCCACTCCTTAAAGGCACAGCGATGGCACGAGCCAAGGGTGCTGTAGCTGGGAGGTGGCTGGGCTGGGCGCCTCGGGGCCTAGGTGAGGAGTTAGAGGGTCCGCGCTGGGCTTTTGGCTCTGATTTACCTTTGTGACGCGGTTAAGCACTTCAAATATCTTTTCTTTGGAGCAGTGGCAGGGAGGAAAGGGATTTTATCTTGCCTAAGTAGGCTGTAAGCTGTTAAGGGCAAGGCCTGGTTGTACTGCCTGTCTGAACACGAACAGTGCCTTACACAAACCAGCCGCTGACTCTGCTTGCTGCATAGAGCACACACACATCAAAGCAAACAGCGACAAAACATTTCTCACTACTGCATGTTCCAATTCTACAGTAAGTTTCAGTTCCACCATTCCTTCAGGCTTTCGTTTTACACAGAAAAGCAGCTGAGCTTCCCTCCCCCAGCTGCTTATGCCAAACCTTAGCTTAAGCTTGGTTGCTCAAAACTTGTTTGAAAGAGGATTCTGAGCACAAAGCGAAAGTCTATGCCAGGCTTCAAAATTAAGATCAAGCTCTGTTTCTCCAAATTTATTACAACTGTAGTCTCACATGACAGAACATAAGTGGTAAATTTTTGTGGCTAAAGTATCATCAGAAATTTCCCGGTTCATGGGCTGCACATCACTGTAAGGTGCTGTACTGCCACCAGGTTAATTCAGTCTGTGACCACACTGGGGTTTGAAAAGAATATTCCGTCTCAAAGCAGGAAATACATTCTCTCAGCTTCATCCCAAAGGACAACTCACAAATCCTTGCCAGCCCCTGTCCCCTTAATCTTTTGACAGAAGCATTTCCTTTCCATTGTCACAAAACACTGCGTTGACTGCAAGGGCAGAACCATCCTCTGCCTGCTCCTAACGTAAAGAAGCGTTCTGGCGGCCAAGCCTGCGTGTCGCACCGCATGCCCCCAGCCACGCGGGCTCTGCAAGCAATACATTCAAGTATTGATTCCAGGTTCTAGAGTCAGTGGAACTCTTCACAAAGTTTCTGTATTTTTGCACATGCCTACACCGATGAATTACTGCGCAAGGTATGTATTATGCTTCTAAAAAGACAAGGAATGATCAGAAGAAAGACTTCTTGGCCCATGAAGCAGGGGTTGGTTACTACTTTTAAGAAAGATCCTCTTTGGAGGAAAGCAGACTTTTCCGGGGCTGCTTGAGGGACCCCGTAAGACACTAGTTTGGAACTTGTGGCTTCCTATCTCCCTCCAGGTGAGCAGAAGAGCATCCTAAGCCTCCTGTGCTGGCTGCTGGGAAGGTTACAAATACCGTTGGGGATTTGAACAGTTACTTTTAAATCTGATTACTCTGTAGAAAACCCCAGGGAAATTCTGTTCTGAGAACTCAAACCCCAGTGTAGCCATCTGCACAGCCCTCTCAGTAGAGGGATCATAAATTTCTCTGAATGTTTCTCTCATGTTAAAATTACTACCAGTCTAAATTTTCTTGCCTTCTTGGACATTTAAGTTCTACATTAAGCCCTCTCATCTTTTCTGCCCGTGCTGACCTATTAGGTTTGAGGAGAGCGGCTATCTTTGCGTTAAAGCTTCCCACATCGGTTGCTGGCTTGCTTTTTTTGCCTTTTTTTCTCGCCACGTTCTGAGCAGGCTACAGGGTTATCACCTACCTCTAGTGCCCCCTTCGCCTCCCTCTGCCGAGCCTCGGGGCGCTCCTCCGCTCGCCCCCCCCCCCCCCCCGCCCGC
>JAVJGJ010000047.1:43277206-43299434 GCA_035590215.1 Microhierax caerulescens | reverse complement strand
GTCCGCCCTCTCTGGCGCGGCGGCCGCGGCCGAACGGGGCGGCGGGACAGCCCAGCCCGCGACCCGCCGCGGCCGTTACTGGCGCCGCTTCCCCCGCGCCCCCGCTGCGCGGCAGCGCCGGAGCCGCCGGGACCCCGGGGCCTCCCGGGCTCTGCGGGAGCCGCGCACCCAGTGCCTGACGGATCTTGGGCTCCGTGGTTACTTCTCGCCGGAGTGCCCTGAAACTTAATTTTTATGAACTTTAAATACCGAGCGATTATTCTGGCCCACTAATTGGAAAAACTGACATCAGTTTCTTTCTGCTGTGTAAAGAAAGCCCAGTGCTGCTTTCAGCCTCTTGATTGCCAGCGAACGGATTTTACAACCCCCTGTGCTGTTTCAGGCGGCGATATGACCTAAATGAAACCAAACATCAAGTTGTTCAATTAGCACAGACAGGAATCCAGCTGCGCACTTTCTTTGAAGTCCTCACTAGCACGTTACCCTGAACCGTAAGATGGCCGAGGGATTCATTTCTGAGAATACTTCAAGGTTTCTCAACAAGCTGCTGCTGCAGATCTATATCTGGCTATAGGGATAAATCCTAAAATCTATGCTTGCCAGTAAGGTCAGGGCAGCCAGCGGAGATGTATTGAACCACACTGTCAGAGGCAGACATTTCAGGCCAAACTCATTCCTGGTGCAGCACTGCTAATTCCTTTGAAGTAACACGAGGGATGAATTTAGTCCCTCATGCTGAAAGATATATCAATAGGAAGCAATTTAGATTGGGCCACTTAAAGTGCATGTAATACAAAAAAAGAGAGAGAGACTGAGGAGTAATGCTTCGAGGGTTCATAGAGGTTGATTTGTGTAAGCTAGTGAGGTTGTAGCATTGCTGTCCCGAGGGAAAGTTGGGGGAATGGGAAATTGGCTTTTGTGGCTGAGCCTCAGGTTAACGGGAGAGAGGAAAGTAGTTTTAGGATCGCTGTGTAAATTGGCAGCAATACAGGCTACCCTTCCACCTTAGCTTCGGTCGTGCTAGGGCACCTGTCCACCTCACCCTCTTCCCCAGTTATCCCAGGACATACCCAGCTGCAGAGTTTACACCTACTTCACCTACTTTCTCACACGATGCACCAAATGATGATGATGCCTTGAGTTCTGACGTCGCAGCTGGGATTGGGGAAGGGAAGGAGGGAGGTACGGAGAAATTGGTAACTTGGTTGTAAAACCGCCTCTTGGTTGTAAAACTGCCTCGCTTTGTTCTCTAAAAACTTGAGAATCTGATGGAGCATACACAAGGTAACTTCTCGTTGAGACAGCTCTGTCATTTGACTTGGCTCTAGGCCCTGATATGCTTCTGTGGGCTCACAGCAGGGAAAGAGTGTTGTCCTCTGTAGCTGTTAATGATCCCTGCTAAATATTTTGGGGGCTTTGGACTTTGCTGTAATGATAGGCTGCTAATCTTGTCAGAAGGCAGCAGTTGTTTGTCCAGTGTAAATTGGCAAATGAATATTTTATTATTTTATAATGGGTGGGAGGCGTATGAATGGAAGACTTGGTCATTCAGAGATTGCAGCCGCTTTTCTCTGGGGATTTCACATTGTGTCTCTCTTTGGCATTTCAGAATAGATGCTGGAAAGCTGCCCTGCCGTAGCCACTGACGCTATGGAAGACCGCATCCGCTGCTCTAGGCTGTAGGATGGTAGCGCACAGCAAGGTGTCAGCAGATAATGCAGTTGCAGCAGACCCGAGACGTCGACTTGACCCTCCAGCACGGGATCGTCCGCAGGCTCGAGGCCGGCCCAGCACTGTGCAGGCACAGAGCAACACGCACTTCCGAACCTTCCGCTCACAAGCGGATTTTAGTAGCATCACTCGAGCAAGCAGCCTGCTGGATGCCTGTGGCTTCTACTGGGGACCTCTGACTGTCAGTGCTGCCCACGAGAAGCTGAAGTCTGAGCCCGAGGGCACCTTCCTCATCAGGGACAGCACGCAAAAGAATTGCTTCTTTGCCATCAGCGTTAAGACTGCCTCTGGGCCCACCAGCATCCGGATAAACTTTCAGACTGGGCGTTTCAGCCTGGATGGCAGCAAAGAGACTTTTGACTGTCTTTTTAAGCTGCTGGAACATTACCTAAGCTCGCCGAGGAAGGTACTGGTTACCCCCCTGCGCAAAGTCCGCGTGCAGCCCTTGCAGGAGCTCTGCCGGAAAAGCATTGTGAAGACTTTCGGAAGAGAGAACTTAAACCATATCCCTCTCAATCCTGTTTTAAAGGACTATCTGAAATCCTTCCCATTTCAGATATAAGTACAGCATTAACTGTATAGGACATGTGAGAGATGTGTAAAGAAATCCAGCTTCCTGGGTTTTTCAACATGTTTGACAGTGAGCAAACTTATTTTTGTAGCAATTTACTGTATTTTGGGATGGAACTTGAACACTTGACTTCTTATGTTTACAAAAACTGTTTGCACAAACCTGGGGTTTTAAAACCCTGGCACAATTTTTCTGCCAAGCAGAATACTTTATTATTTTATAATATTTTTTATGATATTAACATAATAAACTTTATTGTGGAAGTTTTTAAAAAAAGTTGGGATTTTTTGGTTGGTGGTTTTTCTGGGTTTTTTTGTTTTGTTTTTTTTGGTGGTTTTTTTTTTTTATAGTTTTACAGGTTTAGGTACCTCTGCTGCTGACAAACTTTTAACTGCTAATTGAGTGTGTAAGTGCAGACAGGTCCCCATGTGGTCCCGCTCTTTGCCTTACAAGAGCTAGCTTGTTTTAGTGCTAGTCCAGCAGACAGTGAATTCCCACCCCAAAAAGTCTTAACACAGAAAGATGCAAGTGCGCAGAAAATGTACTCAGGATGAATCTGCCCAGGAATGCAGCTGTCCTCTAAATTCATGAGAACAGGAAAGTGAAGTGATAAGACTACAGTGGTGCAGTTGTCAATTTGAAGAGTGAATTGAACCCTTGGCTGAGCTCATTGCACCAACTCTGGCTTGCCTCATTTCTGTTAAAAGCTACAAGGCTCTGAGCAAGAAAGGGTTGCTGTCTGACATAACCAAACCAGGTGAACATAGGTGGGGGAAAACCAAAACTGTCCAGAAATGCTATTTGCACATTTCAAAAGTTCACACTGTGTCATTATGATGCATTGGGGGAAGGATGGCTTAGTTCTCCCTTTAAATGGGCATAGACAAAATGGCAAAGGTGCAGACACCTTCAGACTTCAAAAAAGTGTTTCTTGTCTTAAATTCCTGGTGATCTACAGAACACAGACTTGATATTTTAAAAGAACCTATGACAGGATCCAGAGAGCAAAAGCCTATAGATTTGCAGCTGTAATTTCTAGTGGCTAACTCACGTTCAGAGAAAGTTAAAATACATTAGGCTATTTTGTAATACTATTTGTAGGTAATTGGTGAAGGCAGCACCGGGTTTCTATCCGCTCATAAAATGTGAAATCAGTGCCCCATAAAGATGTAACTGTGAATGACCAGAGATGCCCAGTTTGGCAAAATGTCACCTGGATTATGTTAAAGTGATTCTCCCCTCCCCCAAGCATTTCCTGAAATCCATGAAAAGCTGACTTAGAAAACCAGCTGAACTGAATCACTTCAGAGAAGGCACACAGTCTTTCACAGAAATGTACTCCATCAGCACAGATCTATGGTGCTTACAGTAACTGCGAGCAGTAAATGAAGTCAGCTGTAGAGTTTGGAAGATAAAAGGTCTCTCCCTCTACTGTAATTCACATTCCTTTTAAAGCTAAAGCCACTTTTAGGAAACACTGAGAACTTGGTTTATATTGTTCCTTACTGAATATTTTTTCAATACCATTCGCTTTACAAAATCAGCTCTCACATCATTGGTGTTTCTTTGGAATAAATAGGTTTTCTCTTCAAACATGACTAAGGATCTCTCACAGCGCATTGGGCATTGTGAAAAGGGAAAAAGAACATACAGGCAGTATCATGTAACCTTTTACTGTGCTGCTTCCCTGAAAGTGTTTTTGGATTGGTTCTGCCTGTCAGTCTCCCATTCCCTTGTCAGCCATCCCTGGCTAAGATTAGCAGACAGCATTTCTGCTTAATTCTAAAGCTGGAGTTAGTTGCTGAATTATGGATTTTCCCACAGCAGCTGCAAGGTTATAAATTGAGTAAGTAGTGAATGCTGCGGTGCTGTGCAGCAGTTGGAGAGCAGAGCAAAACGACTGCCTGAATGCGAATAGCTTTAAGAAGTTAACTTGGAAGCGAGCAGGGGGGCAGTCTTAGTAGGGTGAAGGCTGCCGGACTGGTTTGCCGACAGCAGGGATTGTTATCCCTTTCTCTGTCCTTTTTTCCCAGCCCCACACTGTAGTATTTTTTAACCCTTCAGGCCCTAAGCTATTGCCTTGGTATATAGATGAATGTCCCCATGACAGCATTAGTGGTAGGACAAGCACAATGTAGCTTAAAAGGTTGTATGCTACCCCTGATAAAAACAAACAGAACTACACCTAGATAGACAGTAAGGGGCTTCCCACTGAGAGGCATGGAATGAAAAGCATAAGGATTGAGCCTGTTTCATTTCCTTCCTGGCAGAAACAAACCTGCTTTCTTTGTCTCTCCCTTTTATTGCTTTAGAGTAAGTTTAGCAGAAATGATCCATATCCTCCCACACGAAGTGCCCAAATCCCTTCATTTTGTCTTTAATATGAAATGCAAATGTGGGATAGCTCAGAAAAAAACATAATCAAAACTATAAATAAGGACAAGAAGGTCAGATTTGTATAAAAGGTCTCTTGTGGATAGAGGAGACAAAGTTGGCTTGTATTTTTAAACTATGTATCTTTTCACTTGCCTTGTTCTTCCCCTCTCTCCTTCTCTCCATTTCCCCAGCATACAATACAGTGGCCAGGCAGATGCTTTTCCTGGCAGGTGTGTGCAGGTTGCTCCAAAGCAACTAAGAAATCCTAACAGTATGTGTGTTCACATCACACTGACTTGTGCTCTAGGAGCTAATGAAGGTCTCTGAAATACCTGCTGAGCTGCATGGACTGATTTAAGGACTGTCACCTCTAAGGGGCATAGCAAGGGTCTCCTGAAGATTTCTGTAGTAATTCCAGCTACAAATCTCTCATCCTCTGTGTAATAAAGTACCAGCAAGGTCAAATAAGGAATTTGCTGTATTCTGCACCTAAAGCAATGGAAACACGTAACAGTGCAGTGATTTTAATTCTTCCTACTAAATATGTGAAGGGTGGTGTTTCCAGTCCCTCCCCCTCTTGCCCAGATCTTTCCTCTGACCTTTTCACTCCTGGCTGTGTCTGGAAAGTGAAGTCAACAGTCAATCTGGTAAAGGATTATGGAGAATTTGAGCCCTGCTCAGGAGCAGAGCAAACCCACATTTTCTGAAGAGACTGCAATATTTAGCTGGGGGGGGGTGTGTGTGTGTGCAACCATGGATGACACACAGCATGGCTGTGTCACCCACAGGACCCTGGGTGTCTCTGTCTCACAGAGCAGCAGGGTGGGAACTGTGCAGCAAGGTCTTGCTGGGACACACGCCACCCAGCCCAGCTCCAGTGCAACAATCCTGTGAGGTACAGGCAGCAAAACAGAGACTTCTTCACTTTGCTTTCAGAGTAGGTTAATTTACATACCATGCTGCAGCTGTAAAACACTTGCTAACGAATAGAACTAATCAATAGAACTGCAGGTGTTCAGAGAACCTGGTTAATTTAGCCATGAAGAGTTATTGAATGTTCAGTAGGAGCCTCATGAATGACAAGCATAACCTTACCCACTGTGAAGCTGTGGTCACACTAATTCTGTTATGATTAAGTCATTTACAAGAAGTGAGGCTTCAGCTGCAGTCAGCACTGATGCTATTTTCAACAGTCAAGAAAAAAGTGTCCCCTAGGGGAACACATTGACCGTATCTAGCCATCAATACTCTTCACCCAGCTTGTACTTAATCCTGTATTGACCAGTGTATCCACCTCCTGAACCTTCTCCTTCAGATCCAGTGTCAGCCCTTTCGGTTGTGCTGGGATGTGATTAAGTCCCTGGTTTTCCTTGCATCCCTCCATTCATGGTGCTGACAGCTGTGAGCAATACATTTGTTCATTAAATCCATCTTTGAGACAAAGACCGTGTAGCAGTGACTTAATTCAGACTCTAGATTGCTTTCTGTGCAAAGTGTAAGCTAACTGCATGTGCAGTAGGTTTCCAGGATGTTTCTCCCTATTGCCAAGAAGTGCCATTCAAGACTTCATTGCTATTGACTTGTCTTGTGCATAGTACTCAGATCCTGTCACTGTATCTGACTTTTTCCTCCTCAGCTGTTTCCCAACATAGCAGCCACATTTGCTACACCTGGGTCAAATCTGCTTGTTGAGTTACCATGGTATAACAGAAACACAGGCCAGCAGAGAGTGTAAAGAAAAGGCCAAATTCTCCCACACCCATCCTAACCTGTACCCACTTCTCAGGTACAGCAGAGCCGAAAAAGATCAAAGAGTAAGAATATAAACTGACTGACAGGTGAGTTAGCCACGTGCAAAAAGTATTTCGCCCCTGTCTAGACCTCAGTGGCATGCTTTGGATGTGGTTACTGAGGGCAAGAATGACAGAAATTATGCTTGTGCATAACAAAGCAATTACCCTGTAGTCTTCAGCTATTGAGCAGCACAGACATTGTGAGGATCGAATAGCATCCAAACAGAATAAAGTAACTAACTGTGCCATAAGCCACATTTGCTCAGCTTCCCTCATTGTGCTCCTCCTCATAATATTAGCAAGGCAAAGTAGGATCACCTTTCTGTTGTCATTTTAATCTCAGTTATAGGTGTATTTTTTTGTAGCTCCCAGCCATGTAGAAGATCCAGCCGTCAGTCTTGAAGAGTTCTGTTTCCTCTGTCAATCACTACCGCCTGGCCTGCTTCTGCCTGTGAGCACAAAGGTTCATCTTTGCAAGAAGAGTTTGGGGTTTTTTCTTCTGTTATCTGAAATGCTAACTTAAATAAAGCAACTGTGAAGATTTGCTCATTTTTTTGCTAAATAAGATCCGCTGGCCACTGTGCTGTGCTTGTAAGTGTGCATAATCCCTCCAGACACGGCTGTGGAAGTAAAGTTCTGACTGAGTGGTAAAAAAGGGGATCTTCCTTTACATGATTAGTATGTTATTAATCAAAGGCTTCTTACATGCTCATCTATCGCCAAACACTTATCACTTCTTCCATAAAAATACTCATTAAATGCCTCTTTCTTCCCAACATAATTCCTTTTTAGCTCTATTTGCGTAGAACTACACAAAGAGTAAGGCTTATTTGGTTTAATCTCAACAGTGTCCTTGTTTACATGTGGTTCTGAATTCTACACCCTGTAGTTGTCTATACTGAATGTGATGGGCCAAAACACACTCCGGTTTACATTGAGATATTCCTCGGGCAGATCCAAAATGGCGCCAGGATGCCTGAGAGGGCACTCAGACCCAGGCACTATGCACTTGCGGTACTGCACGGGCCCAGTGTTCAGATCCAGTGATCGTCGGTGGGACATGAGTTCCACAAAGCCCCTTTACTTATATTTTACGGCATCTTTGCATGCTGTAAAGATTTGAAGGTGAGAAGTACCAGTACATTCATCTGGTTTGACTTTCTGTATATAAAGAAAGGCCTCAGAAGTTTCACCAGGCATTTTCAGCAGTGCAGAAGTTATCCCTGCAAAGTGCATAGTTATGCCTGCTGCCTAAGTGAACATTATCAAAGCCAGTTACGTGTAATTAAACTTCGTGGAGTTTTTAGGCAGACATCCAAACTGAAGGCTGTCAAGCACTAAAGAATTTACTGTGTTCCTCCATGTGCTCTCCCACTGTTCAACACACCGTCTGCATCACAATGCAGCTTATCTTTTTCCATCATCACTGTGTCCTCCAGTCACAGTTCTCTTTCCTTTTGGGATTACAATAGCAGCATGGCATCACTGCAGGTGGGGAGGAAATAAAGTCCTAAAGTAGATGGTGGGACATTTTTTCTCCTTACCTGACAGAATAGGACTGGGTACAAGGCTAGCTTCTTTTATGTAAGGTAAGTTAGTCTGGACTAGCTGGAGTTAGGACCTACTGAGCTTGGTAACAAGATTAGAAAGAGGAAAGTCTCGATCATCAGTCTTAGTCGAGCACATTGGGAAAGGAGAGGAATCTGAAGTTGTTACAAATCAAGTTTCTTCCTCTCTCAGGCAGCTGGAATGCAGGTGGTGAAGAAACTGTAACTACCATACTAAAATAAGATGTGCAGACCACACAGACAAAATACCTGAACTTCCTGTTCAGCTGGACAGGTAAGCAGGATAAGGCTTTTATTTAGATGCTGTCAAATCACTTGGAATTTCTGTGCTGTTTTAGTTGCTTTTCGTAGTATAAATGGACATACTGGCTCTGTTAAAAAAGCAAACAATTTGGCCCTTCCTTATTCCACTGATGACTTCAATAGTCAAGACACCTAACGTACATAGGTGAACAGGTTAATGATGAGAAAGGAGAAGAATGAACTTAGTAGCAACCAAGAAAAAGTCGAAAAAATAATTGGCAAATTTTCAGAGGAGATAGTAGTAAAGAGTGGCTTTACTGTGGTGAACGCTGGGACATTTAGTGGTGGTGTCAGCAAAAACAGAGAACAGGGGATAGGGAGACAGCTTGAGAAGGAAGGCATAAGTGGGATCAAATCTCAAAGTCTGTACGTTCCATGTAGCTATAAAGTCATCCTCTAATTTTGTTCCAATGCTCCCAGATTAAGTCAAGATAGAGTGAAAAGTTACCAGGGTACTGGCAGATGAATACATTGTCACTGTAAAGGAAGCCTCTGAATTCAGTTACCTTTGCCTTAGATAATTTCACCACTCCCTTCCATCTTTCACAAAATTTAAACTGAAAATAAGGTGCTTTTACTGCAGCGGTCTAACAGGCACCCTAGAGGTAGCATTAGCACGGGACTGCCATGAGGTCACGGGCGTGTGGAGGAGTTCCCAGCACCGTTACCATTCCATGGATCCTGAACTGTAGGACACTCCGCAAGACACAGTGTGAATGCAAACAGATATAGAAGATGCTGTGGACCCATTATTTCTCTTGGTATAGCTGCTCTACTTGCAACATTTACAAATGTTATGGGAAAAATACAAATATTAATCATATTCAATCACAGGTTTATCGTATCAGAACATACAAAGATCTGGAGTAAAATCTTAGCTCCAGTGAAATCAATTTCCAAGAAAGATCAACTTTTCTATTGATAATATTATTAAATAACAGTAAGTATCTTTTTAAAATTAAATCTAAGGGCTATGGTTGCATCACAAAGATTTCTTACTTGATAGAGCCCCAGCTAACTCACAGGTTGAGGGTGACGTGAAACTATATCTAGGCTGTTCAGTTTTGATACTGAGTGTGTATAAGATTGTGTGCAATTTCTTGCCCCCATTCCTTCCAGCTTTGCACACTCTTGCAAGTCTCCCCTGTACCCTTCAAACTGAAACTGATAACCATGTTACATTTTCACCCTAACCAAACTCTCCCCAAATCAACTTCCCTACAGCAGAAGCTACTTATTACTGGAATTTGAGTCAAATTGAACTTTCAGGCTGAGATTTTAGGTATTCTCTCTGGGATCTGAACAACTTCTGGCTTCCAGACAGAGCACTGAAAACAGAAGTGAATATAAAATACTCTTCCAAAAACGCTACAACATGGACTTGACTAAGGCTTACAGATTACATAGCACTTGTTGAAATAGTCTCATTTGGTTATTTCTTGATCTGCCCATATACCATCACTGTTCAAGCAATCTAGAGAAACGTGGACATGGAATTGGTGTATCCTATAGACTCATGGGACTGAAGTAGTCCCATGAATTTGGGAAAGAAGACAAATTTGGGAAATACACATGCTACACAAGGAGCAAGGCTTCTAGCTACTTTCTTAGCTCTCCACAGATAAAAACCAGCCTGTATTCTACAGACACAACCTGTTCAGAAATAGTTTCGACAAATGCTTCAGAGATTATTTTAAGTTTTCTGTCCCCCTTACATTCCTGTTTCTCTCACCAGGTAAGTTGTTCACACCGGCTACTTTACGTGACTTAGGTGCAAATCAAAAGCTTTCAGAGACAGATGCCTAACTGCCAGGTGGCAATTAGATCTGTAAGTTAGGTGCCTAGAAGACACTGTGTGAACCCTTTGCCAGGTTTCTCCCTGGTTCCCAACAAGGCCAGCTACACAAAGTAAAATGAAGTGAGCCATAAAAGCTTTACAAGTATTACGTAGCAACTGCTTTCTGTTGGAGACAAACTGAAACTTCAGTTCAGTACTTCAAGCCTTTTCCAGCCATGAGATAGCAATTTCCCTTTTCAAGTAAAGGGGTCATCTTTATCTAATCTAGCAGTTAGTCAACAATTTTGTAATTAATGATAAATCCACCACTGTCCTGTGACTAAATGTACCATGTGTAAGTTTTTGTTTTGGAAAACCAGCAAAAAGGGAAGAGCAGGAAGAACTATGGTTTTGTAGGAAGAGGAGAAAATACTTGTCAGGTGTCTTCATAAAACTGGCAGCCAACAGAAGCTTTTCCCAGACAAGACAGTATAACAGCACAGCAGCTGAGAACACAAGCTACACTCCTGTAGTCCACACCTCTGCCACATGTCATGTACCTATCACCTACAGGTATTTGGCATGCACTGTATTTGTGTAACTGTATGCAAAGCAGATGATACCTTTCTTAAAGGTAATAATTTCAGTTCCAGTGTTCTCAGCCCTGCATATTTGGTAATGTAATTTCCATACAAGAGTTTCTGGCTGCTATAAATTTTCTCATTACTGTTGCTGCACAGAAAAAGCTAGTGACTGGCTGAACTGTGTTAACAAAGCATATGAACAGCCTGCAGTTCAGTGTGAGCTTGCTATAGTTTTACGCTCTGTGGACATTAATTACAAAGGTCCAGGTGTACAATGGCTTTTACAACCAATATTGTTCTTATAATTTGTCAGTTATGCCAAATGATTCCTTTACATTTCAATTCAGTAAAGAAAAAGAAGGCTGCAATGAGAGAAATCTTAGACCTTACAGGGGATTCATTACTGGCCCAGAGGGCAGAGCTGGCTAAAGCATCTCGAGCCTTTTGCACAAACTGTTTTATGGCATTCAGTGTGCTGTTGTACACCGGGTTTGTATACAATTCCAACAACCCATATGTGTACATCTGCTGTTGTCATTCTTCAGCTCACCATCAAAAGCATGGAGCAAATAGCTGAAGCAGCAGAAGTCTAGAGGGCGGCTCAGAGATGCTATGAGTATTTGCACACAGGGACAGTGATTCTTGGGTTTCTACGTCTTACTCTAAAGCCTGAGAAGCCAGACACACTAAGCATCTCTCTCATGGGGTGGTGCAGATGACCTTCTCAGCTAGCCTGTTTGTCTTTAGGGCCAGACTGACAAGATGAGAGTCCAGGTCAGATTGGCAATTAAGGGATGTTATTAAGGGATGTCTTTTTCAACAGGCTGCAGTGTCATTTGTCCTTAGGAATTAAATAAGACTATCTCACCTAATTGGTGTGTTGCAGTTGGAAAGGTCTCAAGCACTGGTGAGACTTCAAATGGATGCTCCAGTCAGCCACAGAAGTACTTGGGACAGGAAAAGAAAATAGGAAAGAACAGAAATTCAGCCTTTGGGTGAACTGCTGCTGAAATGAGGCTTAGGACTCTGAACTCCAAACAAGGAAACCACCTCCTGCCCTATGATTCTGGAACCTTGCGTTATATAGTTTGTACAAAATATCTATTCATAAATAGTTTGAGTGAAGCATTACAGCTCAGACTCATGGACAGAGCCCTTTCCGAGGCATCAGGAACCATTAGTTTCATTCTGGATTCTGCCAACAAATTATTCTATACATCACACTATTTTACCTTGTAATCTTCCCCTAGCTTTTAACTGCATGGATAATTTAGACTGATTTTTCACAGCACACAACAGAAAACATATAATCTTGTTTTGGACCATTAGGCAACACTGCAAGGGTTTCAGTAATGGTACTTAGTAAAGAGATTTTTTTAATTAAAAAAAATACATTTAGTTCATTATGGCCTATTCTCTTTCTAGTCCTTTTACAGCTGCCCTGCTGAAACCACAACAAATTCCACATCTTTCTGATAGTAGGATAAAAGTCTGTTGATACAAACTCCGAGTCCATAAACCTCCCTATGCCTTCATTCCCTTACCTGTACGACAGGTATCATGCTCTAGTCCTAGAAGATTTATTGGAATACACACATGTATTTAGGAAGAGCCTTTAACTCTGGGGAGTAAAAGTACAAGACCTAGGTATCAGGAAGTATTTGCTGATTATTTTCTCAAGTATCTAAGTATTTTATATGTACTTTTAAAACAAATATGCCGAATAAGGAAGAAGCTGTCCGTCTGAACTGCACAATCTGTACCGTGTATCTCTTTATTATGCTTTGGAACTAATAAAACCTAGGTAATCTTTCTTCCTGCTATGTGTAATTTATGCACTGTATGTAAGACCATACACAAGCTCATTGTCAAGGTCAATGCAACAACAGCTTCAATCACAGATACTGAAATAGCTTAGGACTTCCAAATGTGCATTAAAAGACACAAGTGAAGAGTACAGGTAAGGCGATGTCTGTATACTAAGCGTAAAGTGAGGACTACACTGTCCAGGGCTGCCTTTCTCAGCCATCCATATTATTTTCTCCTTGCTCTACTACATATCTTACTTCCTTTGTAATTTCAATACAGTTGTTAGAAGATGATGATTTTAAAATGCAGCACATCTCACATCAGTCCAAAATATTTTTTTGCTCAGATAGATAGGTTTTAGCAGTGACATTTTTACTGGGGAAGAATAATCTCTTCCGACTCTTTGAAATTTAAAATACCACTGTTCACCTGCCAGACCTGAGCTTCTGATCCAGGTGAAAGGCAAAGCTGACTGCTGCATACAGTCTGCTGTAGTTACTCTGTATACAAACCCTTTTCTGTTAATATCGTATACAAGCCCAACTGAAGCCTAAAGGCAATTGCATAGAAATGCCAAACACGATCCATAGGCACACTCCAAGCTGGTATAGAAAGCTTTGAGTGAATTTATGAGTGCATGTGTGACTCCACTAGCTCGAATGCTGGCCATCAGTGGAACAAAAAAATCACTACAGGGCCAGCTTGAAGCAAACGCCAGGTTTAAGTAATGGCCAGTGGTCTTCAGGGTTTCTTACAGGGCCTAAGTCAATCTCTGGTGAAGTAGCAGAACTGAGCTCAAAACTAACCTGGAGAGAAAATGTTTTCTCTCTAATGGAAAATTCTGTGTGACATCTGGGAGGACCATGGCATGTAAGAGGAAAGCATCCTGGAAGACTGTGGAATTTTGGAAGGAGGTAATGCATTCAAAAGAGCCAGAAAAAATACAAGCTGAGTTTTGAAAGAATTGCACAGAGATAATAACAGCTGAAAGGGCATAAAGGTGATTCTCACAAGTTCTCTTGCCAGCTGTAATCTCTGTTACAAAAAAAGGAGTCCCAAGTGCAGAACAATTATACAAATGGTTTACAGGTTTTTACTCCAAGATTCAGACATTACATAATCCAGCATAGTCCTAAAACTGCTGATTCCACTGACAGCGGTGAAAGCCTGAGCCCTTATTGAGAACTTGGAGAAGCCACTTAATTAATCACTTTTACAAATTATGCTACTGTTAGTCCAAAATTTTAAAGTTTGAACTTATCGCAGGTCAGTTTTAACAGCCCCTAGTACTTGAGCCAAAATGAACGCGTTCTCTTTCATTCAAGCTTAATCCACATTACCTGCACAATTAAGATAATGTGCTGATCGCAGAGAAAAAAAAAAGGGAGGGGGGGGAGACACACCTATTAAACACCTTCATAAGACTGTCTTTTTAAATAACCACGAGCAAGGTATTTATGAAACTCCCCCAGTCTGAGTCATAAAGTCTTTATGTAGCAGGCAGACTATGAAAGTATCTTGGCCTCACTAGTTATAAAACATACAGAAGTGGCTGAATTTTAAATACTGTCCATTGGGTTAGGTGGCCATTTATACGTTTAGATTAGGACAGCTTTGGCCAAGTGCAGCTCACAAAGTTCTGCAAAACAGCACCTTGCAAGATTGTTTCAGAATCTAGAGGTTTGACCTGTGGAGACCACATGTCACCACATCAAAACAAATTAAGGGAAAAGAAACTAAACTCAAAATAAGAGTAACTACAGTCTGCTTGCTTTTACTTTAATCTCTTGCAGGTCTTCCTTGTGCTTAGTTGCACAATAAGAAGCACCGAGTATGTCACTCTAGCTCAACAGGCGCTGGCATCCAAACAGAAGAAAAACAAATCCCTTCCTTTTAATTCAAGTCCATCCTGCTTCCCATGATATCCTGTCCTCCAGTGCAGTGCAGTTCCTAGGAAAAGTTGCACAATACAAATATACTGTTGCCTGTGCTAACAAAATAATTGACCTGCTATGAAAAAGCTGGCATAAACATTATCTCCTCTTGGTAACTACTAAAGCAGCTAAATTACATCTGGTAATACTATTTGCTATTAATATCATTTTAAAGAGACATTATGCTGACAAATGTAAACAGAACAGCCAGCGGCCTGTTTTGATCACAGTGTACAGCAAACGGCACGTTTTACTGTAAAACAACTACACCAGAACCAGCTACAGAATATACCTCACAGTCAGAGTCCTCTGCATCTGCTAGCCAGATGTGATCCTCCAGGAAATTAAAGGCTGAGAAGGTGAAAAGAGCATCAACAAACAACAATTACTGTTATTGATGATGGAGGAGGGGAACACCATCTTTCCACTTAATGGTGGAGGAGGGGAACAACCATCTTATCACTGAACTCAGTTTCTGCTTTACAAAACAATTCAGGGTTTCTGCTCTGTATAGCCCAGTATTCAGAGGTTTGAGGAGGATGAGCCAGTCAATATTCCAGATCTGATCCAGTTTTATTAATTTTACTGTAAGCTTAAATGAAAGAAATATCCTCGCATGATCAAGTTGGAGCTTAGACTTGCAAACAGTAGTCCTGCTTTGGAAATACTCCAGGCTGTGACCTCTGCTTCAGCCACTTTAGGAAATGGAGCTGATAAAGCAGGAGCAAGTCTAGGAAAAGGAATTAAGCATCTGGAGATCTAAGTGTGCATAGGAGAAGGAATAAGGATTTAACAGTGAATAATTAAAGTCCAGAAATAATTCTGGAGCAATGACTAAATTGGAGGATTTCTCAGGTGCAGGGAACAACTGAAGCAGCAGGTTGCAGACCTTGCCTACTCTCTTCTGCTCAGCCCTGAGAGATGCACTACTGTTTGTACAGCTGTCCCACAGACCAAGGTGCCTTTCCCTCCTCCACAGAAGCCTGCGTAGTGCAGGACCTTCGCCTCTGAGGGAGGCAACAAGGACTTAAACCAAATCCTCTCCCAGCACTGAATCTGTTTGGAAGCAAGGGCTCTGGCTAATAGAATATTGGTGTGTGGGTTTTGTTTGTTTGTTTTTTTTTTTTTTTTTCTCTTGGCAAATACAACTACCACCTCAGGACTCTCATGTCTGTTTGTGGAATGCAGTGAAAGGGCAAGACCATCCATATACCTAAGGCAACCATCTTCCAAGAGCAAAAGTATGAAAAGGAAAACTTTTCAAGAACTGAATACTTCCATGAATCTCTACTGAAGCTGGGAGTTTTGCTATTGATTGTAGAGGCAACAAAAGCAGAACTAGAAGGTGAATGTATCAGGCTGGCACAATGGGTAATCTCCCTCCTAGGTCTAGTCAAGAGTCTTGATTTCTGTAGAAAGGCTTACTCACCATATACTGGCCCATCAGATAATGCCATCTGGCCCGTGCTAATCAGATCTGACTGTAACAGAAACAGGATGCTGGTAGCTAACAGGAAGTTCAGGTGTTAAGAGCACAAGGATGTCAGAAGTGCTTCCCTGCCAGCTCTGGGGTTTGCACACAGACAGAAGGTGTACAACCTTATTTAGGAGAATCAGACTGCAGATCAGGATGTTAGTCTTCTATTTGCCACCCTATCCACAACAAACTTGAATTTGGTTGCTCTTACACTTCAGCAGCTTCCCAGCGCTCAGATGTTTAGAGATTGCTCTGCTTTTGAGCATGTGACACGAGTAACACTGAGGTTTCATTTCAGGATTTTGCTCTTTGTTTTATTTTGAAAATCCCAAAGGACATGGCTAAAAGCTATAGTCGTATCTCATTCGGGATTTTCACATCTGATTATTCATTCTCTTGGAAAGCTGATTTGTCTGGGAATAGTGTCGTTTGAACGTGCTTGTGTTAGCGTTACTGAGGGGGTTTTCTTCCCTTCTTCTGTTCCTGTATTTCACAGAAGGCACTTACATAACTAATCCTTTAATTCTTCAGTTCATGTACACCTTCCCTAATGCATAAGGAACTTTGGGCTTAGGTATGGTCATTTGGATGGCTGCTTTGCCATATGACTTAAGAAAGACCTATCAAGCCTCTCATTCTGAGGATAAAGCCCCTTCTTTGCAGTTCTCCATAGTTGGTCCCTCCCAGAAATACATCATGCATTTATGCTGTTCCATGTAGACTTCTTTCTGCTCTGTGGCCTCATACAATGCTCCTGATACTGTGCAGCCAAATGATCTGATCTGCTGTGGATCACACAGGCATGCTCCCAACACATCTCTTCAGCTAGCACAGAGCAGCCCTCTGGCAAGGCCCTTCCTCAATGTCAATTTGATGTACTGGGAGGACACCTTTTCCCGTTAAGGCTATTGCTCTGTCTTGTCAATGCAGGCAGAGGAAATCCGAGAAATGTGTGTGTTATATTCCATAATGCCCTATAATTCTAATAGGATTTTTGACCAATACCTAGCTACCAGCTCCTATGGAAAGGGCTCAGTTGCTCTACGCTAACAAGCAGGGCTTTGCAGAGAACTTTTTACAGAGACAACACAGGGAAATCATGTCACAAACCATTCCCTCTCCTTCTCCACCCTTCATCTTCTCCCTACCCCAGTGATACATAAGGAATTCACCTATACTCACAACCTGTGGAATGGGAAACGCCTTTAAAAAAACCCTCTGCTGGGTTCAGAAGTCTTGTAAAACTGTTGCATTGCAAACAGGCTGCAAGTAAGCAAAACAGAGGAAGGACAGAGTGACAACGGTGGCCGTCCTGGTTCCCTCACCCTCAGAAAGCTGGAAAATCTGGAGGTGAAGGGGGCCATGCTCTCACCTGTAAGGAGCAGGGGATTTCCTGAGGAGAAATTTATAAGGAAAATATTGTGGCATTTTCCTATCTGTGCGTTTCCTCCTGTGGGATTTCCAGAATTGTAGTTACAAAATTGTTTCTGGAGAGGAGAGGGCAAGTACAGACCTGCCGGAGGTACACGACAGAGGTAGGTAGGCTTCCTCCCCCGTCTCTATACTGGCACCTGTAAGAAATTCTGTAGCACAGGAGGAGCTGTCTCTGAGCCAACCTTCTCTGGCTCTCAGCAAGCATAGTGCTCTTGGCTTGGTGATGGTCTGAACACAGCCACGCAGCTACTGGTTGGCAAGCTTCGATCTACCTGCCACGGACACAACTTCTGCTAGCAGCAGTCCCAGGCACCCATATCAGCTGAAACATACGCTGCCAGTGACTGGGAGAAAGCCAAAGAGAGGAAGCGGGTGTGGTACAGGGAGGCACACACAGGCTCGTGATGGGCTGATGACTCTTCCCATATCTAGTGAGGCAATGGAAATACACTCAGGTAAGTGAGAACCAAAGCAGAGATTGCTGAAGCTGTTTGAAAGTAACGATGGAAACATTTAGCATTGGGAAAGTGGTACCCATTCACCCATTACGATGTTGCTATGTGAAATGTCCATGATTTTCCTTAAAACAGTGATTTGATACACTGTGAAGTCCTTACTTGGTAGGGCACATGCATTTTACTCATAGAAGGTGAAAAGGGTCTCATTTCATCCAAGGAGCTATAAGATAATTCCTTTAACCCAGGGGTCCTCAAACTTTTTAACCAGAGAGCCGGCACATGGATCAAGTGGCAGGCACTCATCTGGGGCTGCTTGGTCCCCCCCCCCAACCCCCAGTGTGTGTGTGTCTGTAAATACCGGTGGGCTGGATTGAGACCCTGGGGGGCCATATCTGGCCCACGGGCCGTAGTTTGAGGACCCCTGCTTTAACCATTCATACACAACAGGTTTTGCTCCTCTTTCTACCTGTAGCAGATAATTCTTTCCACTTCCCTCCTAGAGGTATGTAAACGCTACAGCACCTTCAGTAGGTTCCTGTAATGCACATATTGTGCTGAGTGGTTGATCCTCCAAACTGAAACTGATAAGCAGGTAAAAGACCCCCTGAAAAGGCAAGCTCATCCATACTGTTTACGTAGCCCCCACAGGGAAGTGTTAAAGGTACCTGAAGGACTTAGTCCTTCTAGCTTGACCCTCAGCAGTGTGGCCAGGATAACCTTTCTTTAGTTGCTCTAGATCAAAGTGTGTCCTCTCGTAGCATGTTGGTCAAGCCTAGTAAGTAAAACCAGTCCTAATCTACATTTTGCATTCCTAAAAGTGAATTTTTTCTCAATAATTTTACCTCTTTCCTGGGAGCCAGTAACTAGAAGGCTGCAGGCTATGTATTTCACGTGATAGAAGCAATGTAGGCAGGATGCTTTTTAAACAAGTCAAGAGTATGGTGCCACAGACACTTGAGACAATCTAGCAACTTCGCCCACAAACTGGCCTTTCTCTTTTTCATCCCTGCTCCTGGGCCATGGAATTCCACCTCATCCTTTATGTTGGCTCTCAAACCCATCCAGAGTCAAGACAACTTGCTATGTTAGGGGGGATAAAAACATCCTGTCATGTAATTAAGGAGCTAAAACGGCTAAAAAAAAATCTAAGAAATGTCAGAACCAGTGTAAAACAGCAGCAGGAGTACGTGGCTGGGACAGATTAGAATTTTTCAGATTTTAGGATTACCAGTTGTTCTGTTATTTGTGTTAACCTCCACACTTTTGTAATTAAGAAACACTCTTATGTATTAGAGGAAAAGGACAGCTTCTAGGATGTACCAGCTCCTGTTTGCGTACCAGGTCTGGCAAATCAGTCATGCAGAACATCAATAAAAGACAAACTTCTCAATCTAGACCAGAGACACTGAACAGCTATTGCAGGAGTCTGCTGTTGAGTTTGGCAGGATCATATTGGAAATAAAATGCTGAACCGAAAGCATGTACCCAATAGCTGAGAGAAATCAGACTCTGTTAATAATGTGGCAGGTAGGATCCAAACAAACATGTACCATGACCGACTTTGCTGCTTCTGTCACAAAAAGAGAATAGCCTTACCGATTTGAAAAGCCTGCTGAAGAAAGAGTTGAGCGCAAAACTTTCTCTCCGTTAATTCTCTAGGAAGGATAAGTTAAAAAATTAAATGCTAAATTTAGATTTCACTGGAAAAAAAACCAACCCAAAACCAACCCAAGAGAGGTGTAATTACGGCTGAATATTTATGGAGTAAAATAGAAGACTGACCAAGAGAAAAAACATGCCGCTAACTAATCCAAAAGCATTTCAGAATCTCAGATTTGCAGTGAACTGCATTAGCAAGCAAGACAGAATCAAGGTCTCAGTTTTCCTCAGATGTTTTTAGGCAAAATTCCCATTGAAGATGCTGCAGAAAGTCAACAGTCATGACAAATCTGATTTCAAAAGAGATCTCAAAAGGATTTCATTTTTTCCTAAAACATAAGAAACCCTTTTTGAACAGAAAAAAAATTGAGTGGTTGGAGAAAACTAGCCTATTTTATTTGCCTCGTTAGATTTGCATCAGGTCAGATTTAATTTGTGAGTTCATGGGTAGGGCCACCAGATGTTAGCTTTCCAGAAAAGCGCTCTTCAGGGGAAAGGCTGCAGCTGAGTAAAAGCTTGAGCACCTGATCCAAAGGCCACTGGCAACAGACAGAAAGTTTCCAGTGATCTGTGGTGATTTAGACCTCAGAATAGAAGAAATGGCTGAGTCTTCTGAGTGCATGAAGAATTGAAGCCTTTTGACCAACAGCAGGTGCATCAGGGAGTACCACAGGGCTTCACTGGGGTGACTCGTACGTACCGACGGTCACTGGTTCAAAGCAGGCATACAAGACAATAATGAGTTCTTAGAAAAATGGGAAGGAGAAGGAAAAAAGGAGAGGGAAAAAACAACAGTAACTTTTTTTATTTATTGGAATCCAAGACCATCTTCACAGAAAATGCAGTTGGTTACCATAATTCAGAAAATTATCATTGTAATCTGCCTGTAGGTAACTCCCTGAGAAGAGCAGGCTTTAGGCCAGTATGCTCTTACTTTCTTGCACAGGAGCTGTTAAGTCCTTTTGCCTTGCTACAGGATGCTTTTAAAAAAAAAAACTTTAGCTTTCTCAGCATTTGGAATGAACCCGAGGTAAGAGAGCAGCACCTGTGAGAGGAACCTCTCAGGGCAGCGGTTAGCATCTGGCCGCAGGACATTCTTCCCCAGGGAGGGCAGCAGTGGGGAGCTGTGGGCTGAGGCTGGGTGCCCGAATCTGCTGTGCTTCTGTTACTCCAGGTTGGAGAATATAGCATATATTTGATGAGGGCCAGAGGGGGAACAAAAGGGGCTGTAACGGTTCCCCGTTAGCTCTAACTTAGCAAAGCAATTGCTCTGTCACAATACGGTCTTACCTCATCTCAGTGCAACAAATCAGCATTGTAGGGCTGGGGCAGGGCAAGTTAACTTTTTCACTGTTCTGCTGAGCAGCAATGTATTTCTGTGACACAAAGGTCCCTGCTAGGTTCACAGATGTATCTCTGTGTTTCTGCTTATAGCAGAACTTGGTACATCTGGACTTCCCCCAAAGGTGCTCCAGATGTAGCACACACAGCTCTAAACAACTCAGCTCTCCTAGGAAACACCAAAGGGGTATAAGATAAGGATTTGTTTGTGCCCATACATTTGCAAAAAATGACAGCTCAGTTTGTACCAGAAGCAAGTAGTGACCTACAAATCTGAAATGAAAATAGGATACTATGGCATGGCAGCCAAATGTTCTCAGGCACAGTTCTGGAGAAGTGACTAAACTACTAATAAAAATATTTTCACTGGATTTGCACACCTATTGCCAAATACTCTCAAAAATGTTTGGAGAGAAACATGCAGCATGGCACATGCACATCGATGCCAGTTTGAGCACTGCACAGTTTAATTGTCCTGACAAAACTGTAACAGCAAAGGCTGCTAAACCAGTTGTTTTTAAAAGAGGTACAGGAGGTCAGCTCAACACGAGAGGTGTCTGCAACTTTCAGTAAAGCACTGGTTTAGTGAACTGGGCCTGGGATGAGTTGTGCTTTTGTAGTTCAAAGGGAGTGTCTCTCTGTGCACATTTGGCTTTTAACACCATCCCTCCATGTGATTAAAGAAAGCCACAAGAAAGAGGTTTCTACATTATTATCTCTTCCTGGAAAACAAACCTGACTGTTTCCCCGAAGTTTGCTGGTACAGAATTATGCAGCTTTAAAGGCAGCCAGACGTTTTGGCTGCTCATCCACTTGCCTTTTTTGCAGTTGTCATTATCTCTGTTTTACTTTACCTGGAACTTAACAATCCCTCAACTCCCTTTCCTCCTAGGTTTCAGTAACTCTTCAAAATGAAAATCAATAGCTTTCCTTTTACTCCAAGGTACAGCCTTTCAGATAATCACGTCATACTGTGCAGCAGCTGCCTGGAGCCTATGCAGCAGAAATAGCCCTTGGATAAAGAGTTTCCAGTAAAGTAGCTGCCTTTTTCTGGCATTTCTGTTTACTTGTAACATTGGCCTAGATCAACATATCAAGTGATATGTTACTTGTATGGCTAAGAAAACTCAGTAAGTTGGGGTTTTTTGTGCTTTTTTTCTTTTTTCTTAAAATTACCTCACCTTAGAAATCTAAATAAACCAAGATCTGACAAGTCAGTGGATTTCATTCCTGTCAAACGGCCACTGAATTAAAACAATAACCTCAACCCCCTCTTTAGCAGAACAGCATGTGTAATTTCAGTTTCTGTTTTGCTATTAACAAGCTTGTAAATGGGTTATAGTAATCCTACTTCTCTTTTACAAAACTTGTCACCATGACAGATACATGAGAGGCCTCAGGAACCCACCCGGC
>JAVJGJ010000047.1:43221498-43267848 GCA_035590215.1 Microhierax caerulescens | reverse complement strand
CCCCCCCCCCCCCCCCCCCCCCCCCCCCCCCCCCCCCCCCCCCCCCCCCCCCCCCAGTAAACGTCAGCATAGATGAAAATAGAAGAATGCTTTCAGTTGTGCTAATCTGCAGTTCATTACTTGTGCAAAAGCAAGCACAGCTGCATCTGGTGACCTCAGATTTGAGATGCAAGTAAAAAATGGGATAAAGCAAGGAGTGAGAGAGAAAATATCATGGGGTGACCTTGATGTGTCTTAACATTCAACAAAACAAAGGAGGATCAGGAATGCTCAAAAACTATCAATTTCTAGGGTCCAATTCAGAGAACCGAGTAAAGTTGTGAAACTTTACAGTTAACTTTTGATCCTGCTGGCAAACAGTTCTTTTAGTCTGGAGTCTCAGACTTAATTGTTTGTATTTGCCAGCTTCTCCTTGACAAAAAACTTGGTTTTGTTTGGGGAATCTGTTTGTGAGAACAAACTGAGAATTTTGTATCACTAAACATTATGAATCCATAATGACATTGAGAGACCTGGTAACTGCCAAAGCGACGGCATCAGGCAGGTTTTCTGCTGAGCTTTCTGCTCAGCCCTTCGCCCATGCCTTGTGCTTTGTCTGGTTCGAGAACTTTTGCCCAGCTGCAGTGCCCTGGGCACTGTGTGACCTGTTGATGCTTCCAGCTGACTCACCCTCACCTTCCCTCAAGGAGACAAGAGCTGAGGGGCAAACCCTGGCCACTTTGCTGCCTACAACCTCTTCTACCTGCCACCCAGGGGGCTGTTCTGATACAGTGAACGTTTCTAGTGTCCTCCTGCAGTGAGGACAGGAAGCTGCTGCTAAGCAAAGACAAAAGCACTGGACATCCTCCATCGCTCTCTTCCCCAAACCAGCAGCAGCCCTCTGGGAAGAGGGGGGTTAGCTGCTCTCTGGACAAAGCAAGCTGTGGCCTGTGGAGAGAGGGGTCTTAAACTGCAGCTCTGATCTCTGTGGCTGCAGTTATTGGATTGGCCCTTGCCAATTAAAGAAATGACAAAATTTCCTATTGCAAAAGAGTCTAAAGGTTAAAAAAGAAGGCAAAAGTAACACAGGATAACAGCACTGCAGAAAACAAATCCTGCTGTAGCCAAAGTAAAACGCAACCAAGTTACAGTCTTCAGTAAAATCACAACATTATTCCACTTTACAGATTGGTGACTTGCCCCAGTCACCCACTAGGTCAGACTAGTAGACTCAGAGTGAGGTATTGATTAAATTCAGTCACAACCCTGACTGATCTGGACACTAAAGAGTCTAGGTGTGTTTCATATCAACCTAAAGCATAATCTAGGATAGGTTAACACAGTTCAGGGCATTTGTGCCCTCAAAATGCTTATTCCTCTCCCCCGACTATAAAGAGAGCGTAAGGTACACACATCCATGCTATAAGTAACTAATGGCCAGGGAAGGGAATCCCACCTCGGCTCTCCTGCATCCCAGTGCCCAGTGGCCTCTCTTACCCCAGAAGCAGGCACTGTATGGTGGTGTCAGAGCTTTCAGCTGCACTTTTTGAGCAGGAAAGGAGAAAGGGTGTAAAGAAAAGAAAAAAAAAAGGGGTGGTGGTGGTGGTGTAGGAAAAGGGAGGCCATTTCCAAGAAGAAAACAAAGAACCAATTCAACTGAAGGAAAAAGCAAAGAAAAAGCAGCCTGAGGAAAACTTGGCCTCTGAAAAACAATGGACCAAGTTGAAGAAAGAAAACATGGGTAGGAGAGGCATATGGTTTACTTCAGTTTTTTGTGTTAGAACATGTGGTTTATAAGAACTTGAATTTCTGATTTCCTTTCAAGGGAAACTGCTATTCCTAACACCACCCTCTCTTCTGAGAAGTTTTCTGTGTTCATGGCAAGGATGTGCCAGCACCCTGCTCCTTAGGTGGCCCCTCCAGATATTGATGATCCCTTGTTTTCCTAGGAAAGCCATTAACAGTACACACAGAGCTGCCTGCTCTCTGCTGCAGCTGGTACACACAAACATCCCATCAGGTGATCTGATCAGCTCCCAGTTTGACATATTCCCTGGTGGATCCTCAGCAGCTAGTCTTTGCATTTTGAGGGGGAGGGAAGAATATTTTGTTTCTGCAGGGATTAAAACTGAAGTCTGGAATGAGAGATTCAGTTCCTTTTTTTAAAAAACCTTAAGGTCTTAGCCGTGCATCAGTTACAATGACACGGCACCAAGAGGAGGCCTAGAAATCAGCCACTAATGAGCGGGGAGCAGCACAGCCAATACACCAGCACAGCTGTTAATACTCAGCAAGGAAGTCTTCCCTGAACACTGCTGGAACACAGCAAGGCATGGCACGAGTGATGTGGGAGCCTCCCGCTACTGGCACTCTGTCAGCAAAGGACACCATTTTGATAATTAGCAGAACGCAATTAATTTTATTATCGGCCTGTAGTGCACTGCTGTGGGTATCTGCTTAGAGTCCCAAGTTACCTTCACTTATCATGTGCACAGGCAGGCTTAAGCAAGACAGAGGATGTTGTAAACCTCCTGTTCCTTGACTACTTTTCAAGCTTGTTTGCTCTGTTGTATTCTGCCCTCTGCTCTACATCCCCAGCACTCCTGCTTTCACCATTATTGCTAATTTAGTGTTTGCAGTATCAGTTATCTCATAATTTCTATTTTTTTTATTTAATTGGAAAAGGGAAAAATTAAAAAAAAAAAAATAGTGCTGCACAGTCAGCCCATGAAACTGCTGTGCATGAACTCAGTTCATGGAGCTTTGTAACTGTTCCAGCTCAGGTGACTGGGATGCGAAAATTGTACTGCAATTCAACACCCTTATGCATCACACTTCCCTGGTGTGACATCACGTGCACACTCAAACGCTGTCTCAGCCTCTCAAGAGAAGGGTAATGCCTTAGCAACCTCCAGCACAGTCATATGACACATGTGAATGATTTTATGAATGTTACTTATAAAAGGCTCATCAGAGTCTCTGTGTCCTTAAACTATGATTTAAAGGTGGGGATGTTATTTCATTAGAAAATAAATCACATGTTATAACTTGACGGCAGCTTTTAAAAAGAAACTACCCTACAGCAGTTGGACCAGCTGATTAGATATTTTCCTCCTGAGCTGACAGGCTGCCCCCCAAGAAATGAAGCTGCTGAGCAGAACTGAGCCCATGCCAAGTCATTGTTATGCCAGGATGAACACGAAATTCTTCACCCTGCTCTTGACATAATACATCCCTGCACAAACATGACTGCTTTGCAAGTCCCTTCCCACCCAAGAGAAAATCCTGAAACTCCTGAGATCTCTATCACCAGGGCATCAAGACTATTCCATTCATGTGGCAGGAGATCTGTGCCTATGCTGCGGGGCAGGGGGAAGAGAGTGTTGAAGCCCCTCTTTCCTCTGCAAGAAAGGTTTATTTAGCTGACTGGTAAAGCATACTTAGCAAACTAAGCAAATTTTGTTTTTTTCAGACAAAGTCATTCATGCTCACACCACCTGAATTTAAGATGATGCTGTTTTCATTCCTGTGGATGAGGTTTGGAGCACATAAATATGCTTGTTAAAAATAAGCAAGAGGCCACAGTCTTGTGGGACTGAACATCACAGAGGACCACTATGTATTGTTCCTACTGTTATTTGTGGTCGGTGGCTAAAATAATTCTTGGCCAGAGTTCTTAATTTGCTGAGCTTGGATTCAGAAAAAAAACAGAGCTTGACTTTTAATTTTAAATAGGAGGAGGGAGGTTTTGGTCTTTTCTGCATCTGCCACAAAGGAACCGTTCCCTGCAGATTGGAGCCAACACACAGAGTGAAACCAGGACCGTCCTCTGCGCCCTGCTCCAGACACTACACTTTGGCAGGAGCTGTGACTGCCATGTGCCTGGCAGTCAAAGCCACCGCTTTCCTTGCTCAGAAGAGGTGCCAATAGGGGTAAAAAGCTTTGAATCAGTGAGTACAGAGATTCTTAAGTACCTAATAGTTACTAAGACAAGGAAAAATGAGTCATAGCACTATGTGTACGCCATCAAAGTGAAACCTTTAACTTGTGAAGTGTTGTGGAAGAGAAGCCTTGTTAATCATAGCAGTCCTTGACCCACTGCGCCTGGGGAAGGGGACACTATCTGCCTGATAACAGGGAAGAAAGAAGGTCTTTCCCAACCTTCCCTCCTTATTCCCACACCTCCCTGCTCCCTCATCCTCAGACCTGTTCAGCTCTGCCAGGTATACTGCTGTCACACTTGTCCTTGAATAACTCCATAAATTCAAACAGATCAGAGCAGGCAGAAATCTATCTCACTGGCCTGGAAGACCAATATAGCTCCAACATTCATGCTTAGATGAGGTTCCCAGGTGGCAGCAGCCAAGCTAGGCGCTGGCTTGACACATTTCTCACAAACAATCCCAGCTCCCAGGAGAGGGGCTGAATCAGTACTGGCCTCCTGTCATGCAATGGGAGGGGGCTGCAGCCTTTGCAACAGCTGGTTTCTTTAGGAGCAAGTTGTCTTTTGCTCTGATCTCCAATTGCAGCTAAATTTTGAGAGAAGCAGCACAAAAATCAAAGGACCCACCATGTACTAATTTTTATCCTGTCACTTATGCTCTGCAGCTTCTGTTAACAAGATTGACATTGTTGGATTTTTTCTGCTGCAGGAAGGGCAGTAGGGAGGAGATTAATACACTGTTTCTCACTCCATCTCAAGTTACTATTATGTTTCAAGCCAAAGACACTCCAGGCCAGTCAGTAATTTGATGAATCACTTTTATTCATCAAGACCCTTCACTCTACCAATCACAGGGGGAACTCACAATTAAAGCCCCAGATTTGTCCTTGGTTCAGCCTTTTTATTCTTAGCCTCTGCTTACCATTCCCAGGATTTCATCTCTACCAGCATGTTTAATTTCTCAATTAAGCTGCCACATATCCCTTGTTTCTGGGGGTGGAAGGCTCAGTCATAGGCTGTCAGTAACTTCTGATACCAACACACAAGCATAGTTCATGGCTCATCCTACACATACCACAATAAACGACTGGTCACTGCAGATACATCTAAATGCCTTGGAAAAGTACATATCAATAAAATCCAAATGAGTATTTTATGTTTTGATCTAATATAGCTCTTTTCAGCATTGGAGCTAAACTCCTTAGCAACTGCTAATGAAATCCTCTAATAATCCCATGAAGTACTACACCTGACCATAGGCAGCGATCTGGCAGCACTTCAGGAAAAAACCTCTGAGGCTCAGCCTTCCCTGGAAACCGAAGGCACCATCACAGAGCCAGTTTCCCACACTTTACAGGCCTCCCCTGCCTGTGTGCCCAGACTTGCCTGCTTCTGCCCTTCCCAGATCAACCATGGGCTTAACATAGCATCCTCAGACAGCTTGAGAGAAAGTGAGGCAAATGTCCTTCCTCTGACTCTTACCACCCTCCTCACTGCTGGGTCTGCTCACTGCCACCATTGTTTCTCCTTCCAGAAGCCAGGAAAGCCCCCACCCCCCCATCCTCTCCTTGCACACACAGACACACTCTTGCACAGGCCAAAGCATAGTTTTGCTGTCCCATCAGCCCATTGCCTCAGATAACTTTGCTTGTGCCTGAAGAGCCCCCTGTGAAGGTCAACACTTCTAGCCACCGAGGTCAGAGACTAAGAAACAAAGCGATCCTTCCAAAAGCCAGTGTCAGTGGTTAGGGCGGTAACAGAAATCTAAGGGCCCTTATGTTCAGTTGTCTTTAACACTACCCTTCTTCTGTTATCATTTGCATTTGCCTGGTCCCCTGACTTCTGGTATGCTGACCTTCCTCCGGTTATCTTCTGCTGCAGCTTTGAGACCATGCCACTTTAATTTTCCATGTGCAAGGCAAGTTCTTTTCAGGTGAAGCCCTTGCACAGAAGCATGGCATTGTAGAGCAGTTTTAATCACATAATTCCACCACTATGCTGAAAAACCTGCTTCTGAGGTTGCTCTCAAGCAAAATTATTTAGTTTGGGAGAGCACTGTGTCACCATGCCTCATGTTTCTCTGTACATCTCTACACCTTGCTATATAACCTATGTTTAGATGCAGTGAACTTACTAGCTTTTGGGAGTAGGATGTTAAAGAAGTTCTCCAGTGAATTCTCATCCTTTCCTTTCCTTCAGAAAGATCAAATTTATAAAATAAATGTTGTTTCGGGTTACACATTTGAGCTGCTGTAAAGTAAACCATAGCAGGGAGCCTTGTAAATTGCAACTGCTTGTTGTGTGTTGTGCAACATGATACAATGTGGTGTTCCCACAGCTATGCAATGCCCTTGTCCTTACGTCCCCTATGTGGCCATGGCTGCACTGATGCTGCAGCACACCAGTAAATGATTCCACTGAAGGCTTTTCTGCAATTCAGTCTCATTTCCAAGAAGTAATCAGAATTTTCTATGGTTCCTTCAAGCATTTCTTAAAACAACAACAATGGTTTTAATAGAAGTGTGGTATTCTTATTAATACTTGTCTGAGGCAGAAGCTCTCTGATGTGATAAGCAAATGGGGGGAAAGGGGAAGTGGATGATGAAGACACCAGGGTGAAGGAGTGCACTGTGGCCATGCAGGTGGCACCATGGCAGGCATGGAAGGGCAGCACTGATTGCTAATGCAGAAAAGCTGAGGACACCAAACACCTCTCCTGTTGTTGCACTGAGAGAAGAAAAATACTGCTTCCTACAGGAAAGCCAATTAAGAGCTCTCTGGTTCCCATAGGTTCTAAACCATTTAGTTTTTGTTTCCTCATTTCAAGGGTACAGCCATAAAATCCCTTTTCTCTTTAGAGACCACAATCCTTTTTGGCACCCATGATATCAGTATGGGAAGCTGCAGAAGTCATGGTTTCAGAGACTGGCTTATATTTAGAACAGAAAATAGTGACAAAGGCATGGCATTGCATAAACTGGAAGTATAATTTATTTTACTGATGTTCATACCTCCCACAGACACCTGAACTATTTCCTTTTGAAAAGCCCAGTCTACCCGAAACGTCTGGTTCCTGCATGGTAATGTCAGTCAGGATCAGACTCCGGATTCTCAGGTAGAGAGTGATCTCTGTTCCCGCTCTCCTCCCAACAGTGGTATCACAATATATCTTATTAAGTCTTAACACTTGTCCAAGGAACTGCGTTGTGTAAGAATCCCTCCTAAGATCCATCAAGGGGAAGTTACGCCTGGCCAACCTGATAACCATCTATGATGAAATGACTACCTTAGCAGAGGAGGCGAGAGCAGCGGACACGGTCTACCCAGACTTCGGCAAGGCTTTTGACACTGTTTCCTATAAGATCCTCATAGAGAAGCCGCTGATGTAACAGCCTGGATGAGCAGACCCTGAGGTGGATTGAAAACTGGCACGAGGCCTAGCTGGAGGCCAGCAGCTGGTGGCATACCCCAGGCATCAACAGCGGGCCCAGTCCTGTTTAACGACTTCGTTAATGATCCGGACCATGGGTCAGAGTACCCTCAGCCCATGTACAGATGGCGCAAACTGGGAATAGTGGCTGATATGCCAGAGGGTTACGCTGCTAATCAGAGGGACCTCAACAGGCTGGAGAACTGGGCTGACGGGAACCTCATGCAGTTCAACGAGAAGAGAGGTGTGGAGTCCTGCACCTGGGGAGGAGCAGCCCCACGCACCAATATATGCTGGGGCCACCCAGCTGAAAGCAGCTTTGCAGAAAAGGACCTGTGGGTCCTGGTGGACACCAAGTTGAACATGAGCCAGCAATGTGCCCTTGGGGCAAAGGTGTCGAATATTCTCCCAGGCTGCAATAGAGAAAGCATTGCCAGCTGGTCAAGGGAGGTGATCCTTCTCCTCTGCTCAGCACTGGTGAGGCCACACCTGGAGTACTGTATCCATGTCTGGCCTCCCCAGTACAAGAAAGACACAGACATACTGGAGAGAGCCCAACAAAGGGCCACAAAAATGATTAAGGAACTGGAACATCTCTCCTGTGAGGAAAGGCCGAGAGGGCTAGGACTGTTCAGCCCAGAGAAGAGAAGGCTCAGGGGGATCTTGTTAATGTATATAAGTACCTGAAGGGAGGGTGCGAAAAATGACACAGCCAGGCTCTTTTCAGTGGTGCCCAGTGACAGAATCACAGGCAAGGGGCACAAACTGAAATACAGGAGGTTCCCTCTGAACATCAGGAAACATTTTTTTTTACCAGAAGGGTGACCAAGTACTGGCACAGGTTGCCCAGAGAGGTTGTGGAGTCTCCATCCTTGGAGATAATCAAAAGCTGCCTGGACATGGTCTTGGGCAACTGGCTCTAAGTGGCCCCCCTTGAGCAGGTGGCTTGGACCAGATTACCTCCAATGGTCCCTTCCAACCTCAACCAGTCTGATTCTTTGGTAACCATATCGCCGAGTAAGTAACACTAGCACAAACATTGCTATGCCTGCTCTGCTTATCAGCAGTTCTAAGCATTTCTAACAGCCACGTTTGAGCACATTCTAAGCAAAGAATTCTTTCATTCAAATTCCATCAAGTCTGAACAGATTTCTGTCTTAACTGGAACCAAATAGTGGAACTATATTTCCATGAACTTAAAAAGCTGATTTTCATGTACAAGTAGGACTCCATAAACAAAAGAACAGCAATTTGATCTCTTTTCAATTCAGTATTTAACCACTTGATCCTGGCAAGGGTGGAATCCAAAAGCACAAAGTAAGAGAAATGGAAACTAATTTCCAATTTATCTGTCAACATCTTATTTATATACGTGTTTACTTTGTCAACCATAACAATAAACTTAGCACAGCATCAAACCATCCTGAAGACAAAGAACAGAAAATCTGTGGGTGAATGCCATGGCTGGGACTAGTGGATTTTTTAATTCTCATTGCATCAGACTGTTTTACAACCACAAACTCCTATGTGGTGTGAATTCCATTAGAAGTGGATGAAGGCAGAATTCAGAAAGGCAACTGATTTAACAAGATGACAGCATCCCACAGGCACTGAAGAGGCAAAAAAATCAGTGAGTCACAGTGCAACATGTAACAAGAAACACACTTACTGGTTGAAGTCTCTTGGGTTGGTAGGATGCAGCACCTCTGGATCTGCTATACACTACTATTTTATGAAGATGTCTGAACTGCAGTGAAATCCCTTCTTCCCAGGGATGAGAACTCCTTTCAGTGATATGATGAACTGTAGAGAAGTAAGAAGGATGTTAGGAATGAAAAAAACTTGCCTGAGACAAAGTTACTTTCAGAAAGTTGGTGAAGGGTAGATCTAATGAAAAACACTGAGAGTACTATACACCTCCAGACTTGCTATAGGTAGAGGCCTCTCTTGTCGGAAACAGACAGAAATACTGTGAGGAACCAGATCTGGACTGCTTTAATTTCCCAGGTAACTGCTACATAACAAATGTTCTCAGCAATGATAGAGTCCAAATATTTTCTTATGGTACAATTAATATTTCTTTCAACGACTAGTCATTAAAGTTTTGGACTTGTTTTGGTAACTGTGAATCTTCTGCCACTTACTTTCAATCATCTGATATTGCTGGGTATCCTGTGGGTGGTTCCACACAGTCATTTTTTTCAGCAACAGCTTATTATCTGTCTTACAACGATTCTTGTTTGTTTGTTTGGGTTTTTTCTTTCTTACTTTTAAATCCCCCAGCTTTCACATGCCTTTTTCTCTCTCTGATCTTGCTTGGTGCAGAATTTCAGCTTTGGATCCTAAGAGCTGTGTCACACCCAACCTGCTTCTCTATGCTGTTCTATAGCATTCATGGTGGGCTGCCTAGTAGCATACTGTTGCAGCACAAACAAACTAGCTGGCTACAAGAGTTTTTTACCATCCCATACCAGGTTAACTTCAATAAGTAGTTAGCGCAGCCACCAACCCCCCACAAGGCTTTTAAGGTTCTTCTACTGTCTGTGCTGTTTCTCCTTCCTCCAGAGGCCAAACCACACACACTGCCCCTGCTCCTCCAACCCCCTCTCCCACCCTCCTCAGGGCTATTTAACTAATTAGCAGAACGAGCTACAGCTGCACATCATCCATGTCATCAACCCACTGCCTTCGTGGCAAGGCCACAGCTGCATGTTATCAATGCTGATCAACCCGCTGCCTCCATTCCTCTACACACATGCTCTGCTCTGTAATGTACCAGGATAAATACGACTTAATGCTGCTAATTCCACGAAAAAGCACCTGTAAATAGCCTGATCTGGGCCATATTTAAACATCATGGTAATGCCTACACAACACAATCCCAGCAGAGTAGATGTGTGCGTGTTGACATACACCATAATTAGAGCACATATAAAGTGGTTTATATCCTGATTGTATGTACAACGTTGCAAACTTTCTATCAAGCTTCTCAGAAAACTGTTCTACTCCAAATAAAAGCTTAGAGGGCCAAAAAATGTAATCACCTTTATAATGACCTTAATTTAAAACACAATATGGGTGCTGCCCAGGCTGAGAAGCCAAAAAAACGTAGAGATATCGGAAAGGTATCTAGAAACGTTTGGATAACAATAGCCATACCAATTTCCAGGGGAATTTCATCCAGCTGCTAATATCTTTAACATGGAAACAACTCTGCAACAAAAATGGGTCCTTGGGAATGGAGAGATCCCTTACAGCATGCTGTGCAGCAGCAGGAAGACATGAGGCAGCAGCTGGCTAAGGATGCAACATCTACCTCTCTCCTTAGGACACTTTCTGATCCAAGTGCTGCATGATCAGCGCTTTATTAACAATGGCTTTCTGCAATTGTCTGAACAGTCTCCTGTTTTTTAAATCAATGACTTAATAAAAGACTGAATGCAGAAGGATGACCACAGATGAGTTTTGAGGCAAGTTAATAGACTAGCCATAGTAGAAGAGATAGCAGTCAGAGGGTCATCAAGCTACTGTGTGGCAAACAGCCTCCTGAGCCTTAGCCTGCACTAATGTACTGTGCAGTGTGCTGAATTGAAACATCAGCACAGGCTCTACAGCATCCAGCTGCGTGGTGACGCACTCTGGTCAGCACAGATAATTTCAAACCACATAAACCTTAGCTTAACATGAACTACATAGTTCGCACTGATTTCTTAACAAGATACCATAGCTCCCACTAAGTCAGGAGGAAGTAACTCCTGTTGATTTCACAGGACTTCCCTCAGATACCATAACAATGTTTTAGCTTAATCAAAATAAAAGCTAGATGGGAAATTTTCTGTGGACTTCAACAGAAGCAGCTAGACCTTTGCTGCCAAACCGAAAGGCTCCTTCCTGATAAACAATTCAATGCAATACAGAATATGAAGTTTACAACAAGATACAGTCCTGCAACAAGCTGCCCACTGATTTTTCTTAGTAGTTTATATCCAACAGTTTCTACTCAAGAAATTATTAAAAGTATATTAAAAGTAGGCTTCCCCGCCCCCAGCAAATCTACCAAGGAAAAAAGGTTAAGGAGAGTAAAACTTTCCTAGATGACAGTCAAATAATTTTTAACAGTTTTGACTGATAACTTTCTATTCTTTGCTTGCCTGAATCAAAACTATCCAGCTCTTAGGACACTATATAAACCTTACACGTTACATGATGGAGAAAAATAAGCTTACATTACTGCACACACATACGAAGAGTTTTGTAAGATCTTCTCTAAGGGATATTGTCATACCTCTCACACACTCTAGTCTTAGTCATCATTTATCCCCAAAATACCAGTCTGGGGATATACTTAAAATTTAAATTAATTGTGATAGTATTCGGTTACTGTTTCCTTATTGGTATTTCACTGCACAGCACGGAGCTCAGCTAGACTGTGGTATGCTGGATGAGGCTGGTAAGTCTTCTTTGAGAAGCTACACAAAATAGTCAAAACCTTTTGCAGTAGCTTTCTGAGCTTCTTGGTCTCCTGATCATTCTGCCCCATCCTACTGCCCTCTGACTTCTGCTGCCGCCTTCTGTCTTCTTGCAGAAGTTTCCCTCTAGTCAGCTTTTACTAAAATGCTTTGTTGAAAAGAGATGTGCACATATACATATCTCATATTTATATAGGCTGAACTGGCTCACGTGCTCTACTCTCCAGCAGTTCTGGCACAGTTTCTCTCTCTCCTAAAAAGCAATTTGAGAAACATCTTTTGTGCTACTCTGTGATTTCTGTTGGCTTAATTCCAATAACCAAAATAAAAAGAAAAAAAATTAGTCGAAAATTGACCCCTGACTCAGAATTCATCCCCCATTTCTCCCCACCTCCCAATTTCACCTGGAAGTGCAATTACAGCTTGTGAGCATCTGTGTGGCCTTTAAAGGGCAGTGGGAGCCCAAGGAATGCTCACACACACTGGGAGAAAGATTCACCCCCCCAACAGACACAGTAAGTTTGTCAAGAGCCAGGAGGATCCTGTGGGAGACTGCAACACACAGAGAGCACTTTATTTTGTGAAGAACAGGAACCTTTCTCCTCCCCCAGTCATGATGAGCTCAGCCTCAAAAATGAACAGGTGAAGTGTGTCTGCCTCTCTCCCTGGACAAGGATTGCAGTAGCACTGAAGGGAATGCTCTTATCTTGGCATTGCTTTACACAAAGGAAAGTTTCTCTGTTATGGGCTTCAGTCTACTGACTTGTTGGACTTGTCTTTGGACTACTGACTTGCCAATTTACAGAAAATATGGCTTACTTTTGATCCTTTCCTTACAATCGACTCCTGGTCCTCACTTACCATTTCCATTTAACAGCCAGGGCTTTGTATTCCTAAAATGTAATTGCATGTCTCAGTATTGTCCTTGCAGTGTCATGCACCATTGTTAAAGCTAGTACAGCTCAGGGTTTTGTAATGCTGCATGACACCAAAAGAAATCTATTTCCTTATCATTACAGGAAAAAACTGTCTGAAACTCCGGCTGTTCCCCTCACTTTGCTATGTTTGCTTATCACAGACTGGGGATTTGGTTACCAAGCCTTTACACTCCTATTTTATTACCTAACAACAATTAAGAAAAAACAATTTCAACTTCTGATGAATCGGTTCCTACTTCAATGTTTCCAAATGCTTCAGCTGAACAAGTAATTATCTGCTTATTTCATAGAATAGAAACAATTAGCAGAAACAGAAAGCAAGTAGTCCCTCTTCGGGAAACATTTCCCAGGGAATTTGGGAGATATTAACCAGAAAGGAGGAAGCAGCAGCAATCACTTAATTTTGCAATAATTAAGTACTCGGTATTCTTACCTTAACAAAGTCTCTGCCGGATCTATTCCTCGCTGTTGAGGCCAATCCACACACATTCATCCACATCAGATATCCATCAACACTGTAAGTCTCTTCAGTTACATTAATGCTAATACTGTCTGTGGCAGCCCAAGGCATCCCCTCACAATTGTTTACCTTCTGGATATGAGGATGAGCCTACCTTTCTCCAAACACTTCTCATGTCGTATTTTTACCTTCTTCCAGCTCACCTAAGTTCTCATCCTCGTCCCCCCATCCTGATGCAAACCAGAAGGCACCTTGGGAAAATACGGCACAAGAGAGCCTGGGGTACGTGTCACTGCTATGTTCAAGATGTAGACCATCAGCGTTTGAATGACTTTGGTACGATTAAAAGATGATACAGATGGGAGAAGAGAGGTGGCAGCTCATAGAGCTCTGGCCAGCCAGGATCACCCTCTAGTCAACTCTAAACATAACCCCTCATATATATAGGCCCTTTTGTAGTATGTGTTGTATGGCCTCGAGTAGCAGCTTTTGTGTGTTGATTCCAGTCAGATGTGATCAGAAATCTATTGTAATCAGAAATCCTCCACAGCACTCAGGTCCTTGACTGCATGGAAACATCTGCAGCTGGTATAAGGCTGCCTTCATATCGAGGGCAAGACGTAAGGGAGGTGGAATTGGAGACAAGCTTTACAGAACTCATAAAGGATTTGAAGGTAGTAGGCTATAAATCATTAAATGGATATGCTGATTTGATTTCAATGAAAATATTTAATGTTACCTTATATATGCTTCAGTGTTCTGAATCTTAGTATGGGGCAGCGAACAAGAAGTTCAAGTTCAAACAAGGATTACTATTTGGCTATGCCCAAATCCGATTATAGCCTAACAATCAACTTAATGTTTAGTGTTTGATTCCAACTTTGTTTCTTTTTTCAATTTTCTTTTCTTTCCTGGAGCACAGAAACAATTATCTAAGTTTACAATGAGCTCTTGGCTATGTCTGAACTACAAAACCAAAGTTATTTTCAGGCTGGGATCCTGTCTAAAATGGAGAGTAGGTTTGTGCTATTTGTTCCCTCCATATTTTGCAAAACAATAATAATAAAAATATCATAACACATCTATAGTAATATCTAATTGAAAATCCAAGGTAAGCTTCTATGCAATAAAAGAGAGGCTAGAGAAGGTGTCAAACTCATGAACTCATATAAACTATGGCTGTTTGAGTGTTAATACCATTGCATTATATCTAGGCAGAGAAGAAGATAAAAAAAAGGAAAATCCAGCTGACTAAGAAATAATTAACCTTGGTACTTCATCTTTTAACATTTTACGGTGGAATGAGGCCATTTGCACAAAGTTATTGTGACCATTTCACTCCAATTAGGAGTTTCTAAATTCAAGAATCTTTAAAAACACTATTGTTATGATCCTAATATCACATTCTAATATGTGATGAAGGACTACTAACCAGATCAGGCTGCTTTAGAAAAATAGCAACTAATAAAACAATGGGACAAGACATGGGAAAAGCAGTTAGTGGTTTTTTGATGCCTAGCTGGCCAGAACAGATTATCGTGCAACCTCAGTTCCTAGGCATGGGCAATTAATAATACCTCTGGCAGTAACCTGACCTGCTACATTTTCAGCCATTAAATTGACACTCATTTATATTCTGTGGACTACACACAGGCATACAAGTTTTCTGCTATATTATTTTTGAGCCCAGAGGCAGTTACAATAGCGTGAAAGGCATATCCTATAGCTACAGGTAGGCATCACTGAACTCTGGCCTGCTGGGTTTCCCAGCTGCAGCATTGCAGCTGAAGCACAGTCAGGGCAGATGCACTAAGTACTGGGAAGTTTCTACTCCCAGCACTTGGAACTCACTGCACAGGCAGAAGCCTAGAACTGCTCTTTGTGCTTCAGCTGCCAGCTTGCTTGGCTCTCATCTATCTGCCATGAAGCACCATCCTCAGCCCTACAGAATCTCCAGTGATAAAAAGGATTGGAAAGTGCTTTCAGCTGCAGCATTAAAATCTGTCCACGCCTGCTTATACAGGAAAATAAAACATTCCCTATTTCTTTCCTTTTAAACAGCAAACACAAGACAGTGAGGTTTTGGGGTTTAGGTTTTTTTGTTGTTGTTGGTTGGCTGGGTTTTTTTAAACTACCATTAGACTTGCTTTTTGTCGGGGGAGCTCAGCACTGACTTACTGGGTAGCTGCCAGACCATATCTCCTCTCAGAAAAGGTTTCCCTTTCTAGCTATCTCTGTGTTATTTATAGGCCAAAAGCAATGGATACAAAAAAACTCAGGGGAAAAGGGAAGGACAGCATCAAGCAACTTGGGACTTTATTCAATTACTGCCTGACAGAGAAGTACTTGCCAAGGTCTCTTTGAATAGCTTTAAAAAAAGTTTCTAGTAGAAGAAAAAAAAAAAAGTCCATTATTCACAGATATGGCAGCCTGGAGATGAGGAAGAGGCTTTAATTTCTAAACAAAAGGACACTTGGTGTTAAAATCACCTGCAACACTCTCAATTCTAGAAAATGATGAAGGACAGTTTGTTGCCTTTTTTTTTCCTTGGTTTTTTGGATGTGTTAGCTTACTTTAGAAAGAGTGTCTAGGATAGAAAAACAGCTGGCAAAGAAATACAGTGTAGGCAGAATTGCAGTTCCATGGGACAGCAGAACTTCTTCCTTGCTTTAAATTAGGCAGCTGCTTACACACATAGCAGAACGATGCCAAAGTGCATTGGGTTTTTTTTGTCTCGATTTTCTGAGAAAATCAAGTTCACATTATTGTGCTGCCTCTTCTACCTCCTATTCCTGCCATGAAGGCTTCAATGAGTTGGTCAATTCCAATCCAGTTTGCTACAAATCTTGAAATACTGGCTGCCTCCAGCCCTCTGAAGACCTGCAGTTGTGGAGAGAAGGGAAACCATTCTTACCTACCCACATAATCTCAGAGGAAAAAGTACAAACAGCTCAACTTAGATTTGTTTGGAGTGGCCCACCTCATGTTTGGGAGGCAAGAGCCAGCATCTGCTTAGTTCTTAACCAGACACAGGACATGCTGCTACTCCCTGCCCTGTAAGCAAGCTAAATAAAGGTAGGTGAAGACAGTGAAGTGATGAAGGTATGTGTTTAGGTGGCCTTTTGGGTGCGTGTATGCACACATGTGCATGACAACCATAGGACACTACATACTGAGACAGGGAGGGAGCTGAAAGTACACCTGGGTAGGAGTTCACACAAGACTTGAGGTGGAGCTCAGAAATGCAGAAAAAAATCATAGGAAGAAGCAGATCAGAAAGGTCTGCTGTTAATAGCCTAGCTGCTCTCCCACTGCACTCATCACCCAAGAGTCAGAAAGCCCTGTCTGTTTCTTAATTAGGCCTGGAAAATTAATGATCTATCATTTTAACATGCTATATTACAACTTCTGTTACTAAACAATAGATTAACCACTAGGAAGCTGCACCAACAACAACAGACTCACTTCAGCAATGGTCAAAAAACCCACCCAAACTGAACAAGCTAGCACTCCAACGAGGTTCAGCGATGAACACCTGAACGTGCATACCTATTTAAGGAGCCCATGTGCTCCTAGTTTGCCATCACAGGCAATTAGCCTCAGAATCAGTAGAAACATAAAACCATCTACACTTGATGGAAAGCCTAAAATCTACTGACCTTCCTTATACCACTGGATCTAAATTCTTATGCTTTCACAATGTTGTAAAACAGAAATTAAAAGTAAACATCAGAAACAAGGCTATGGAGCAACCACTGAAGTTTCTGATAAAGATGCTGAAGTCCAAGAGAAGCAAAATTTCAACATTTTGTGATTTGAATCTCAAGTCTTGGTTTAGCCAGGTACCCAGAAAAAAATTAAATATATTGTCATTGCATATGGCCTTTTCATAACAACCTGTAGCTCAGTTATTGCGCCTGGAAGTACAGAGGAAAAGTGGCAAGGGAGCTGTAAAATGTGGTAATTAACATTGGATTTGCAGGTTAAAAACTCCCAATCCCAGTAAACAAGTCCTGCTATTATTTTTAATTTGAAGACTAAAGCTCTCAACCCATTAAATTTCTTTTTGTGTTAATTAAACTACTACAACATCAACTCTTGAATTAAACTAGGCAATTCCTGCGTTTACCAAGTCTAGCATTCTTTCAGTTGAAGGCAGAAAACCTACCAGTACAGTCCATTCAGCCAGCTCTTGAGCTTGATCTCCTAGAGTAAGCAAGCAGGAGCAACCTTCTGCCCTCCCCACATGCCTTAACTGCAGGGACTGACTGTTCAGCTACCCAGAGGGATAAACTGTCCCCTCTCCCGAGGCTGCAATGACAGTACGGGTGATCAGGTCTACCCAGATTCTGCCAGCAATTGAACCGAATAAAGCTTTTCCCCAACCAGCTCTTTGGCCAGTCAGACCTAGATCCCTGGTGACATCTTAAGTGTATTGAATTTAGATCTTGCTGAGAATTTTGTATATTATTTATGAGAATGGATTGATTTTTCTTTTCTGTGTGGAAATAATATAGCATGTATTCCTCCCTCCTCCATCTGTACTTCTGGTAAAATAATTCCTACATAAATACAGATGCATCACTGCCAAAAGCATCGTACAGTTTTAAAAGACTCCCCCATTTTGTAGTTCCTCGCTTTACCAGGGATTCACAAGGAATTTATGGAGAGGGAAAAACCTGAATACAAAGGAAATTCACGATTAACCTTTCCTGCTTGCTGCTAATGGTGCATTACAGTATAAGGTTAAGCTCTCTAGCTACCTGTATGGTGTCCTTCAGTCACAACTACGTTATACAGATATTTATTTCATCTTGCTCCACAGCACATTAAAATTGAGAAGAACTGAAGCATGGAGATGGGTAGTAATAATATCTTTCTTCCTCTCACCTTATATTATGCATGTTTGCTCTTTCCTAGCTTATGCTTGATAAATCAGAAAGACACAACTTATGTTCATGGTTTTCTTTCACAGGATGAGGTTTCAATTTTCATAACACTTTTTAAAAACACAGTATGTAGGGCAAGAAATACAGGTTTATGAAGTGAGATTATGGCAGAATTTGGGTTCCTGAATTCAAAGCTGTGATCATGAACGTGCAATTCTGCAGAACAACTGTTGGGTCCTGGAGATGCTCTTAACTCCAGGTATCACCTTGGCTTTACTTCTACAGATTTAAATACTGTGTGTTGAGTTAAGCAGCTCTCCAGACAGCATGCTGGGTTTGGATCTGATATTAAGGGTGGGATTATAACAGAGTTATGAATAATGGCTAATGCTATCAGCGTAGCAGAAGTAGAATGTTTATAGTTAGGTGCCAGTGGGTTTATTTCTCTGGAATGTTGAGTGCTCCTGTGATCCATTCTTCATCAGCCATTTTCCAGAACAAGGTTGTCCCTAAAAGAAGCCTTTGCCCCTTGTCCTACCTGATCATTTTTGCTTCCTTATTTATCCCAAAGCTTATCTACTGCTTTCACTTGACAAGAAAGTAAGTTGTCTCTGCTTCAGCCCCGTTTTCTCCCGCTGCTTTCTCTCACAACTATTGAAGACATTAGTATTCCCATCCACTCCCTCAAGGAGAAGAAATCAGGCTGTCCATATAAGCAGCAAGAAGGAAGACAAGGAAATGGGCCTAGCACAAAGCAAGGCTTGCCCAGAAATTTTCTATTGGGAAATAAAAGGCTATAAGAGTTAGCTTAAATTGTGAGCCAACCGCAAAATGTCACAGAAGTAGATCTTTCTAAACATCTTTTTCTTAGAAAAAGAGATGTGCATGCTGAAATCAGAAGAGGTCCATCTTTTTTTTCATGAAAGTAAGTTTTTATTTAACCTAAATAGAAAGTTAGGATTACTGCTTCTGTTTCAAAACTCAAGAAGAAAAGTTAAATTTAAACAAGTTCCCTACCTTTAATTGCATCAGAGAAATACAGTACTTTCCAGAACCTGAAAGCGAAACTTAAGTCTAGTAAAAAATTAACTGTCTCCAGTGAGCTGCAGTGTCTCAAGAATTGATAAACAGAAACCAGGCATTTACTAGAACACTGTCACACTGGTTTACAACATCCAAACATATACAAAATAGCTTTAAAAAGTCACAGGTCTTCCCACCCCCAAAGCTGCTATAAGGCAGTCCAGTGATGGCAGAATGGAACACCTTCAATCAAATCAGCAGGTAAGCAAGAAAACACTTGGTGGAAAAACAACTCTCCTCTCAGTTTTGGGAAAAAGCTTCTATATAGAAGCAGACTCGCTTGGTGCTGAGGGAGAAGGGAAAAAAAGTTTGGATGAACAAGTCTCAACACTGAGAACAGCACAGCTGTACAGAAGTCCCAGTCTGGCAGGCATACACTGGTACGGTTAATACCCTGACTGCAGAGGAGGTCTACCACTAGAGCTGCAGTGCCACCCCCCTGACGTGGCTGTTGGCTCTATCAAGGTTAAAGCAGTGTAGCTACAAGACTGGCACGGAAAATGAATAAGCCTTTTTTTCTGCTGGCTTAGTCAGACCCAGGCTACAGCACTGGCCAGTACTGAAACTACCCTGCTAAAATAACCTGCAATTCTTTCTTGTCCAGTGCTGCCTTCCCACTGAGTGTGCAAATGCCAATCTCCCACAAGTCCTGAAAATAAAACAGAGCTACAAATCACAGCTGGCCTTGTTTTGTAGGAAGTTACTCTAACATCTAGGACTGAGCCAAATACTCATCAGGGAGAAGAGCTTCACACCAGTTGTAGGAAAAAAAAAAAAAAAAAGCACTAAAGTGCAGTTTATGGGCACAATGGCAAAAGCCTAGCCTGTAACTATAGCACCTGCATTACTTTGATAGAGCTGTATCCAGACCACATGGCTACTCCTGCATTTAAAGTTTTGCAAAATATTTATATAACCTGCCAGGCATTTCCAGTGCTCACTCCAACTTATTTGCTGCTGCTGTGGCAGCACAGCCTGGGGGTGCTCTGTACCCTCAGCATGCTTCAAATGCACTGGTCCTAGATTCTGTGGACGATACACATATGGAGGCACTGTCCAGACTTCAGAGGGAAGAGCCTAAATGTAACTGCACAGTCCAGTCACGGCTGTTGCATTAGTGCAGAACCAAGCATTTGAGAAATGATAATTTTTGCACTTGGAACTGAGCCCCTGGACCACATACCCTGCATCTGTCAAGCTAATGTCTTCCCTCTCTAGACTGTCCCTCCTGCTCCAAAAAACAAACTGAACAAAAACAAAGAGCAGAAGAGCATGGGCTCTGCTGGCTCTGATGTCAGATACAGTGACTCAAAAATAAGGCATTCTGCTCTTCTCCTTTCCCCTTCCCCTCCCTTTCCCCCCTTCTAGGCATTTAGAAGAAATCTGTTTCATATGATCTGAGTCCTTGTTTTAAATGGGAAGGATACTGTCATCAAGCCTTCAAGGACTGCTTGTGAGTTTTGATCCCTAGCCAGTGCAAATCCCACAGACGTGCTTGGCACCTTTCACTCAATACTTCAGACTAAGAACAGAAGCAATCCTGTCCCTTTGTATGCAGATATTTGTATGATAGATAAAACCAAAATGTGGGCTAAAGCCCACAGTACTAGTGCACATACCAAATCCTGACAGGGACTAAATCATAGCTCTGAAGGTCTTCCTTTAAACCAGAGACTTGATGTAGTAGTTGCAAGATGAACAACAAGGTTCGTTATGGAGATTAGGTGGCAGTGGAAAGCAGCAGCAGCAGCAGTAAAGACTGTAGGCTCAGAGAAAGCACAAGCCTGGCACCCAGGGCCTGGGACATGCTGAGAGCATTGAGTAAGATTTCACGAAGTTTAAGTGAATCTCAGCCAAGATGCTGTGGTCCTGTGCCTGTCCGTCCGTCCCTCCCTCCCCATCTCTCTCTTGGGCCAGAAGTAAAGTTTATGTGCCTCTAGAACAAAAAGCTCTGGCAAAGTAAGAAGAAATAAATTATTTTGGATTTTTTTCTTCTTGTTAAGAGTTCAGGGAGATTAGCTCCCTCACCACAGTCACAGGGGCAATATTATAAATGCAAAGGAGAGGAAAGGCTGTGCTGTGCAGTAGATGCCAGGGAAAAGGGGTTGCCAGGACCCACATCAGACCAGCTGAAGCTGACAAGGAATCATGCTGAAGTCGCTTGATTCTTTATTCACAGAATGGAGATACCAAACCTCTCTGCTAGTAAACAAGTTCAGAGGCATAAAGTCCCTTCCTCAGTTCTTTGCACCCTTCTAAAAAAAGTATAAAATAAACTAAATCTCAAACACTGACAACCCACTTGGCTCAACAGAGGCAGCATTGCCTTAATGGACTGAACCATTGCAGCACTGTCTCCAGAGTCTCCAAGTTGATTGCAGAAAAGCTTCTCATCTGAGCCGTATAGGCGAGCTCTCGGTACCAAATGGGTAGTGATGCAAGGTGAAAAGAATTCCTGCTATGGGAAGATGACATCTAGCCAGAGAATGTCAAAAACTTGGAAGCCGGTTCTTAGGAAGCAGGCTGTCAAACAGTGAAGATGCCAAAGCATGCTTGTAAAATGCATGCCAAGAGAGTGAAAAACAAAAATACGGTTGACAAAGTGGCCATGTCTTGATATCCCATGCCTGAAAGCGGAATGTGGAAAAGAAGATTCCCACTTCACAAATGGTGAGACTGAGTGGAAAACTGCACAGCTAACACCTAGAGAAAGCATACTTAAAAGTCTCTGCCTGCCTCTCCTCCTGACAATATGACTATGTTCTCAGTATCAAACCATTTCAAGATTATAAAAATGTGTTCCCTAAGTGCACTTCTTGTCAAAACACAAGAAGTGTGTGAACAGGATGGGAACAAATGGTACAGGCAAGGTGACACAGTAAGGCCTGCAAAATGCAGGCAAGGTAGAGGGAGAAAATACCTGTTTCTTTAGGCACTGGGTATCAAACTCTAGAAAGTCTGGATTGCTGCAAGACACCCTGCAGCAAATCCAAACACTGCATACTGCCTCCTTCAATTTGGTATCCTTCACTTTCCATTTGTTGTCTCCACGGGATTATCAGCTGGAAATGGACACACTTGATGGTTTCTGAGACCTCAGATTCCATTATTATGCCACAACACTTACTAATTATAAATACTTTGCCAAATATCCGATGTTTTCACTGGCTGAAAGCCCATGCTTAATGGGCTGATAAAGAACAAGTGCTGTCAGAGAATGGCATGTGATTGGTTACATAAGTCAGCTGAAACTGTGCCCTCAGGAGGTGCCTGCCTGAGCAAACAGCATAAATGAACATTTCCTGGGTAAGAAGCTAAATGAATTCTACTCCTAGAAGAGGATTTCCTATGTTTAACTATTCCCAGTAATACCAAGGTTTTCCCCTTCCATGCTGTAAGTTGAACATCCAGTGCACATTACTCTCCCAAGAATGCCATAAACCTGTCCTTAGTGACCAGAAAATAAGATAAACAATCTGACTAAGCTGGGCTCAAAGATGAGTCAGTGTCTGGAAAAAAAAAACCCACTTCTCCCTTTTCTGGGGACAGAACATATAGGAGGATGCTTCCAATACAGCAGCCAGAACGTGCAGATTAGTATCTAAAAAATACATTGTCTTTAATTTGATTTACCAGCTGAGTAGATGCTCATTCAGTAATCTGATGCCAGGCATTTGCAGGAAGATTCCCAGAAAAAAACCAAATAATAATTTTCCTTTAAATCAAGTACTCTAGTTCCTAAATATATATATATAATAAATAATAATAATAATAAAACAATAATTAAAAAATAACAATAATAAAAAATTAACTCATTTCTTAAACAATTCTTCCGAAAAGTCTTTGCTTCTATTGCACCAAATTCAGGAAGTTAACACTATGGAGACATGGTCAGGGGGAAATAAAGCAAAAAGCCCCACCACCCAGCCCCCACTCAAACTTGTCAGAGGCTTTGAGGAACTGAGCGAGGGAACAGCAGGGAACTACAGGAGAAGCCATTGTACAGGTGTGCTAAATGCTCTGGAAATGAATAAACCCTAGGGTTGGCTTTCTAGACACAGTAAATTCCTTACTTTTGCTGTTACTGATTATGCCCCTTAGACCTTCCCAGTTATTTATAATTAATTTTACTTGCCACATCACTCATTCTTTTGGCAGTGCTATCTTCTTAGAAATATATTCAGTTCTGCCAGAGAAGGGGAACAGAAGCTACCACCACTTGCAGACAAATTAATTTATATTATTAATTTGCAAGATTACAGAAATGGGTTTTACAGACAACTTTGTAGGGCTACCTTTCTACTAGATGAAAGGTTATGAACTCTGTTCTATGATACTTATGCTTAATTCAAGAACCTGTGTTGAGTGAACATTTTGGTATCACCACATCAGCATGTACTGTCATATAAAGGTAAAAGTAACTCCTGTGAAGGCTGCAAGGCAGGGGAAATCAGGCCATTCAGTAGCATCAGCATAACCCATCCATGGCCACGGCTAGCTAATATAAAAGGTTTTATCTAGTTTGTTGGGAATTCAAATACTGCATTGAAAAGGAATAACTGTATGTTTTGATACATTTTCACAGGTGGTTTAATAGAACTTTGAAATAACATACCTATTTCAGTGGTGGGCATGTGACAGCACAGTCTGCAGAGGCTTTTCAGCACCTGTGACTCCTCTGTTTTGAGTGATTAGCTGCTGTAGCTGCATCAGAAGAAAGCTAGAGGGGGGATGAGCAGAATAACAATTTGTTGGAATTGAGCCCGCTCTGAGATTGAACTCAGGCGAAACTTCAAATTGCTGCTTATCACCGACTGCTGAAATCCCTAAACTGACAACGATAGCTTTCTTTTTCATTCCCCTGGGTCAGCTGTTGTGCCCATCGCCGAGGGAGTTGCTTAGTTTCTGTTTCTCAGCAACGGCCTCTTCATCCTTAGGTTTCCTGTGCTCCAGTGAGGAATGTTTCCAAACTGAAGGATTCTTAAACACTTCCACAAATATTCCCAGGCCCCTCAAAGCAAGCATTGACCACCCATATTTATTCCTACTTGCAATGGACCAGCAGGTGCATGGCCATTCCTTCACATCAATTGTTCAGTGCAGTGGTCAGTTTAAAATGTCATTATACACATTCTGCACTTTGCTGAAACAGCCCAAAACATGTATTTTGTCATGGGAACCAGCAAACTTCCATGACATAAGCACTGTGTCCAAAAGTCACTGAAATCACTGGCAGGGAATGCATAAGACAGACTTCCCCCTCTGCCAGAATCTTCAAAATACAAGTTCTGGACACAGTTCCATTTATTTAAGCTAAAATAGTGCCTGGTATGTCATTTGTTGTCACTGCTGGAGCAAGCATGACAAAAATATTCCTGCCAACAATTCCACATGAATTACTTCCACTTCCCCCCATCCCCAGTATATTTTATGGTTTTGTACTTTCAAATCCAACTCATTTAATCAAAACTGGTTGCAACACACACAACCCCAAAAGAGTTGAATCGATATATACAGGGACACAGAAACTTGCAATGAAAGGCAGAAGCAAACAACTTCTTAAACCATTTTCTGCAAGGAAAAGCATACTGAAATGACACAGTCCTGAATGTGATTTGAATTTAAGCTTCTGCATGACTAACCTGACATTAAAAGTCCATCTTTGGAACACAAATAGTTAAATAGTCAACCACAGAATGAACTTGCAGGCATAGTTTGTTTCACTGATGGACAAAAAAGGATGATTAGATACTATTTCCATTCAAAAAATGGTTTGGGGTTTCTTAACTTATTTTGGCAGGACAAGGAGTCTGTAGTGGGTATTACTGTTCTGATGCTTTGAAGAACACTTTTTTTTCTTCTTCTCCATATTCCCACAGAAAATCATTTGTGTTTTTATGTAACAAATGGCTATGGCTTAAACCAGTAAAGAGAGCTTAAAATTAGTGCATTTAATGTGACCACAGAGACATTTCAGACTTAATTACATTTGAAGCAGACTTAACCACCCATTTCTCTCCAGTTTCACACAAACAGTAATTGCCACTGTAGCCGCACTGCGACATTGTAGAATTAACCACATCCTAGAGGAGCTGCATAAGAAAAAAAGGGAAACAAAACAGACTCCAGAGTATCTGCCCAGGCAGAACAGGCTCACTGGTTGGGCTGGCAGGTGTCCCTGCTGCAGTAAGAATTCAAACAATTTCACTGAATTCAGCATTGTTCTGTACTGAGCACCAAAAGCAGGTAATGCTCCACTTCCTCACTTGGCTTCCAATTCAGGTCTTGTTGAATTATGTCTACATGAAGTCAGAGATATAAAGAGAATGTTCCTGAGTCTGTATGTACTTCTAGTCATCCTTATTAATCTACTACTTACCACCCCCCAACCTGCTCAGTATTTTTACTGTAAGCTGCACTGATTTTACTGCAAGCTGTAACCTTGTGCATCAAATGATATCCTACCCCAAGGCAAAAAGAAGTTATTAAAGTTAGTACACTTATATAAACATAAATAAATAGACCCTATTAATAAAAATGTTGAAATTATATAATGTTCCCACATAAATCTTACACCTGAATCTCATATTAGTCCAGCAACCATACCGTGGAAGCTGAAATATGGTTCTGCAGTTTCAGCATGGCTGGACCAGTTCAAACATGTTCCTCTATGATAAGCAGAAAATCCTTCATGAATCAAAGAGAGAGAAAAGTTGTGGGGTTCGGGGTTTTTTTGGTTTTGTTTTGTTTGGTTTTGGTTTTGGGGGTTTGTTTTTTGGGTTTTTTTTGTTTTTTTTTTTTTTGGTTTTTTTTTTTTTTTTTTTTTTACACACTTAGGTCTTGCGCATGAGAGGCAGTAAAACACTTACACACTTAAGGTCCTGTAATCAGCAGGGCTATACACAAGCTTATCTGTTAGCCACCAAGTTAGGATACTCTGAAGATTCAACACCCAAGAGGTAGCAAAAAAGTCTAAGAGATTCCTGGCACAGTAGATAGTACAATTCTGGATGCCTCCGCTTTGCTGCAGTGCTGCTCACCACATGCACGGGATGATAATCCCCTTATTTTACCAACCACGTCTCCGCATACTGCTCAGAATGTGTGAGCTCCCAGCCACCTTCCTGCTACTGCGTGGTCCAGATCGACTCTGGAAGCAGCATGGCGCAACAAGCTTTGTTTGCTCCAAGACTGCAAAGTTAATTGAGGGCCACGTACTTATTTTATGTCTTGTACATATAAGTTTTGTTTTTCTTATTTTGGTTCAACAGGCTGAATTACAGATTCCCACTTTTTTCTGGTTCTTCACTGCCTGCTTTAATATAAAGAACCGGATTTCACATTGCACGTTAAGCTGAGGATCCATCCTCCCAAGTCGCCTGGAATGGAGGAGGAAAGCTAATAGAACAAGGTGCAGCTGCTCCTTCTTGCCTCCCAGGTTAGATTTGCTAGACATCCTCTTGGTTCACTACACAGAAGTGATCGGTGGGTCTACCACCTAAAAATAAAACATCTTACAGGAACACGTCACTGTGCAGATAGATTTAGAATTGCTCCAAAACGAACCCTCCACACTGTGAGCCAAACATATCTGAAAGGTTGGCTCGCTCTCGCAGTCAAAGGAGTGTCTGAGTGAAGAGGTACAAGTCTACTTTTCTGGGTGGACTGTAGCAGGATACAGCTGCAGATCTAAATCTAAAGAATCCTAAAGTATTCTTTACAAAGGCCCAGCTCAGAGCTTGTGGAAGCATGTCCTAGCTTTCTGGTTTCAGGATTATCTTTTTCATTTTTCTTTCTTACACTGAAACAAAAAAACCCAAACCAAAACAAAAAAATATTAAATCACAACAGAGAAGTAATAACTGACCTTGAACTCAAGACTAAGCTGTATCTCAAACACTGACAAATGCAGCATATGTTGTTGTTCATACTGCAGTGTATGAAAATTGCTCATTTGCGGAACTAACTACTTTAATTCTCAGAGCTGAGAAATCCCATGGCTTCCCATCCCATGGCTTCCCATCCCACTGGCTTCCCATCCCACTGGCTTCCCATCCCACTGGCTTCCCTAATCTAGAAGCAGTTCAGAGATGTGACGGCTCCATGTGTGAAACAGAGTAACGAGCTAAGACTAACTAGTCCCTAGGCAGGCCTAGATCTGTATGTATGTCTGCCTGCCTTCCCCCCAACGTGGCTCTCCAACAGAAAAGTGTGTCCTACTGAACTGTGAAAGACACCTTGCGCCCCTGGTCTGGTTGGATGGAAGAGCTAACTTTTTGCAAGATTTCTAGGGGAGTAATTTTGGCTAAGGAAGGCTTGCATGAAAGTTGCTTAATACACTTTGAATGAAATACCGTCTCATTAAAAAAATTGGAATATCCATTTCTCCATCTTCATCTTCTCCATCAAAAAGCTTGAAATCATAGATTTCATTCATTTAGTGTCCCCCTAAATTTGTTGGTGTAGATACTTTACATGTAACCAAACCATGAGTCACGTCTGAAACTTACCTATAGCCCCCTTTAGGCACAGCGCTGTCCCTGAGTGTAACACACCGCATGACGTGAAATACACAGTCTGCACAGGAAAGAAGAGACATAAACAATCACAAATGCACGGACTTCTCCGCTACTATTCCCATGAGGCCTCACGGAAGCGTAGCTGGACTGATTAGGGATCCTCACCTTGTGCCAACATCACTAGTTTTCTGAACTTCTTAGTTTACAGAGAAGATGGGAAACTGCTCTTCATTCAACTCTTGTTGGCAGCTGAAGCAGTATTCCAGATGATCCTCATCCAGAGTGGCTGAACAATCCATTCTGGGTTTGTCCTATTATTTTTCTTAAAAGATATATCTACTCATCGTAACATGCTATTCTAAGGAATAGCATTACATGGAAAAGCTTCCTCATACATACTAGAAAAAACAAAATCTTGCCTAACTGATGTATTTGAACATCAGTTATTACATATAATCTCTCTTACCACTGGAAATACAAAGCAGTCATCAGTAAAGGTAGTTGCTTTGGGTTCAGTTCTTGAGTCATCCACAGACTTTTATGTATAATTTTGAGTAATCAGCCTGTGATACGCTTTCCTCATCTCTACTACAGAAACAATGCCACTAACTTACACTCAAGTCACACACCCTACCCTACACACAGGTGATCCCTGCAGACTGTAAACTCCGTAACAGAGTTTGACTCTTAATTCATGTCTGTACAGCACCTAGTACAACACAAATTCCATTTTGGTGTCACCAGGGACATCTGTGCAATACAGCAGTGAAGAAGGAGAAGTTCTTTAATCACCTTCTGCTCATCCAGCTCAGAGTCAGTGAGGAATTAAGAAAGAATACAGCATTAAGTGTTTCACATTAATAAGATTAGTCATGGGACTATCCAGAAATTTCAGTTTCCAGAATTAATGGTATGTTAGCAACCAGGGAGCTGAGGAAATCCTGCCAACAGGCACTGATGCATTCTAACACCATGCTATGGTGACTTTTGCATTTGTTTTCCTGAAAATCAAGACTAGTTTCCCTTGGATACATTCACTTAATTCACTCAGGGTAATGTTAAAATTATTCACTCACATAATGAGTGAATCTTGGTTTAAGTCTCATTGTTAATAGCGCCTTAAATAGGACTTGGACTGCTGTCCACTTATGGTTCTTCATTTTGGAATTCTAAAAAGAACTTACAAGGAATTATCTATTTCTTTCTGTATACAGACTCTCTACTCCCATTCCAGTTCTCAACTGCTTCCTGAGAAACCTTTTCTGAAAGACAAGGCTCCACATGAAAAACAGTACAGAAACCAAGCTTTCCATGGTCTTTGACAGATACTCTGTTCGACAGACTGATGAAGTGGGACTGTTCAGTTATTCTGATGAACAGTTACATATTGTATTTGACCTTTGCTGTGGCTTCTTATGTTCATAGATGTCATATTTTCAGTACTGTTACTAATCAAGCTCAAGCAGTTAAAGATTTCTTCATGCTCACCAACACGTAACACTCTCCTCCTTTGCCCCGTTAGAGGGAATTTTGTCAGTCCCAACTCAGAGACAGCAAAAGGGAATGTCTGAGAGCTGCTCACCTACGCCAGCCCTTCCACGTTATTTCAAAATACATTTCCCATCAGTTTTAGCTGACTTGCCACTGAACCAGATGAAAAGTGTTCACATGTTCTTTTGTAGTGACTGGTTTTGTACTTTAATGTCTTACACTGTGCCATTTTAGCATATTTTTTTTCCCAAATAATTGTGCAACTAAAACCTGAGGCTTTTGCAGAGATGGCCTTCACATCATATTGCTATGGCTGAATTTAAGGGAAATTTTTCACAGTGTCTTGCTTTTCTTATGTATTTCTTTTTATTTCTTAAGTTTCATACCTCTTTTAGCCTACGTACAAACAGTCTTAAATCAGTTTCAACATTCTAAAACTGACTCATGCATTCAGTTTTACTTCTTAAAAGATAAATAATTTCCTTACTATCATTAGTAAGAAGCAGGAAGGACAGAAAAGGTTCTAGAAATATTGATTAAAAAGAAACCAGGCTTCTTTTCAAACATGAAAACCCTTACCATGAACTAACCAGGCTGGATAATAATAGGGAACCATTGCAAATTATGACCAAAACTTAAATCAAACAATCCTAGAAGCTAGGAGGAAGACTTTTTTTTTTTTTCCTTAACATTGGCAAGTTGTTCAGAAACCCCAAAAGTTTCTTTGCAGTGACTTTAAAAATTACAGGTACCCACCAGAAACTACATTACTTGGTACAAGCAGTACGACCGAATGATAATTTTAAAAACATTCCTTTATGGCAAGGAGTTAAAAAGATTAATGCTTAGCATCAATATCAAAATGCTTTACAAACATGAACTAAGCTTCATGAACTAAGTACACTATTAATTTTTTTATATATTTGTTCACTTAATGTGAACCAATCCAAACACAGCTACAGAAAAGTCAGATCTGATTTCCCATAACAGGTCTGATTTTCTTTTCAGATTCATAGAACAGAGGAAGCTTAGCTCCAGAACTGTGGTTCAAAGAGATCGGTGGTTTTAAAAAAATTGACAAGTTTCCTTCCCTCACGAAACATCTAATATGAACACATGAGGCTTGCAAGACCTATTTTAACCAGGATTTAGCCGAGCCAAGCAAGACTATTTCCCTCCAAAGCATGTTGGCAGCTATGTAAGAATTACAGGTTATCTAGCAGACAGTGGTTGCAAACACCACTTTCACAGGAAAGCCTTGAAACTGATAAACTGCGATAAGCAAATTCAAGTGAACTGCACGATGGAGAAGCAGCGAAGCAAAGCTGCTCACATCTTATTCCCAAGAACTTTGGAATTAAGTTACACCCTTCTCACACTGGGTTTGCATACAATAATATGCATTTGGTGTAGAAAGAGTACAACTTAAGTGCAAATGTGGCTGCAGGCAGTTAAATCTGATATTCTTACAGATTAGGTATGTTCTTTATAGTATCAGTTAAGTAACTGATATCCTGAATAGAGGTCAAGATTACATATAAAATACTATATACTGATGTTTCTTTTCTCTTGGACTGTTCTGTCAAACTATTTTCATTCTTTGTACGACTTTGAAGTCTTCTCTCCAAAAGCTTCAAAACTTTTAATATCTGAAACAAGATTTAGATACATGAAAGTTAACAAAGGGTTTCAGATTTCTTATCAGAGAGAAGCCAAAATGGAACAGCGAAGTCTGCGACCAGTCAGACAAAGCAAAGAGACTTTATTTTAAGCTTGAGGTATGGCCTACTGTGAAAAATGTATGCCTATGCATACTGGAGAAAATGGCTCTGGTTTGAGAGCTTCAAGCAGTCCTAAGCATTCAAAAGGTTGTATGCACATAAGCAACATTATACGTCTGTCTTGTTAAAAGTTCTGGAAACTAGTCTATTTTTTAAGACAGCTGAGCTTTTCTTTTCCTTTTAAATAGAAACTTTCTGAACTCTCATCCACTAGAAATGTATGTAAAAACCTCTAGAGCTGGTTATTCAGAAAATAAAACCTGAAATTTTGCATCAGACTCTTCCGTTTTACCAGAATTATACATCAAGTGGCCAAGATTTTTGGTACAAATTATTAAAATCACTTTAAAACATTTAAAAGGATTTTAACATGTATCATTAATGATCATGAATCAGTGGGCACAGTGGGCACTGCAAGAACCATTTAGGCCTTAGGTAAAGGACCTCCACTCTGCCATCTTTAGGACGAATGCAGAAAAGAGATGCTGAGCTACCAGGAGACAGGAACAGAACCACCACACAGGGTGAACTTCAGAAACTTGCTCCTTTCTGTCCTTGTTTTGCAAGCACTGAGCAAGACGCTCTCATTTCTCAGGTTACTATCTCTCCCATCTCAGAATTCCCACTTTGCTTGTTGGAACCTTTTCAAGAAAGACCAATAACGAATAGAAAAAGGCAGAGTTCATTCTACTGTTTGCAACTTCTCATTTTCCATACAGCTGCTACAAAAAGAGGAAGAAGCAAGCCAGATGTTCTGCCTTTAGCCAACTCTTCCTTAGGAAGTTATTACTTCCAATGCCATTGCTTGAACTAGCTGGGGAAGGATGTGTTAGCTAACAAGCAGCAGGTAAATTGCACATTCAAAGACCACCCTTCCGGAACGCACTGATTTTATTTAATTTTAGAGTATCAGACAGAAATCGCAAGATAAGCACAGGAAGTATTCCCAAATCATACCATACCCCAAACTGTATTCATATAGATTAACAGATGTATTAAATAGGGTAACAAATACTGGAAATACAAGGTTAGATGATTACTGGCCAGCTAGGTTTTTCTTATGTATTTTTATTTAATTTTTCCCATCTGCACATAGCTATTAATAGATAAAAATAAATTAACATCTAATTACTGCCTTACTTGAAAATCCTCCCCTGAATAGGGCATTAAATTTCATTTTAAACTATGCACGATTACTTTGATGCTTTGTGAACTTAGAAGGACAAGACAGATCAAGCTGCAGACAGCTTCAGCAGTGCCCAGATGCAGCAGGCCTTACTAGACTGCTCAATCACAGCAGACCTGTGCAGTAACCTAGAACTTTTCAAACTCAGTTCAACTTGAGAACTGCTGACAAACTTGTTCAGTTTCTTTTTTAGGAGAGTAACTCCACTTGTTTCTGAAACAATTTATATCTGAAACAAAGTCTCTCCAGCAGTGTTCTCTCTAAACAGCTGGGCAGATTAGAGAAAGAACTGCTCCTTCATCTGCTCCTAAGTTTCCCCTTTGGGCTGGAAAGCAGCAGTCTCACTAAATCAGAAACAGTCGGGTGGTAGACGAGCAGAATTTTGAATCTACTTCGTAGTCTTTTTATTGATGTTTTTATTCTTACTCATTGGCAACCTCCCCACACCAGATGTTCTACAACAACCACTTACGCAATTTCTCCTGTTCTATCAGATGCAGACCTAAAAGATAATTAACCCACTTCACCGAACAGCATGCCAGTCAAGGCACACCTGAACAATAGTTACCTACATTTGTGATGCTGCACTCTCAATCCCCAGAAAGGGGATAGGTTTGCAACAGAAACCAGCAACAAAAGAAAAATGCCAAACCATATCACACACTGAATCAACAGTGAGTCACAACACTCCTAGACTCTGACTAACGGACCAGAGAATGAAGCAACATTGCAAAGAAAAAAACACAACTCTCTATTTAACGCAGCCAATAAAAGATACGCTAATAAATAATCATGGGAAACTGGGGATTTTGTTGAAAAATCAACTGCATTGGTGATTTGTTAAGGTTTTTTTGGGCTGGCTTTTTTTTTTGTTGTTTTTGTTTTTGTTTTTGTTATTCTCCAGCAAAAAACCCTCTTGTAACTCATAAAAGCAGAGGGCAAATTTACTCATCATCTGGTATTTCCAAAAACTGTTGAAGTTCTCACCTTAATCATGACTTCCCAATCAGTACTTGTTAGGAAGGGGCATCTACTATTAAGAGAGATGCTTCCCTCTAAAGGAGGATACATTCCTTCCTGCTTCCAGTTTATGGCAGAAACATTAGGGTATTTGTTCACTTTTAGGCATCCAAAATTTAATTTCTACCTTCAGAATATTGTCCTAAAGCGAAAGTATGTAAACCAAATCCATTTAACTAGGGCCCAGAATTGATAGGAAAATTCTACAAAGCCATTTTCAGGTATTTTAAAAAAACCTCACTACCTCTTGCAGATGAGGTTTTTTGGTTTTTCTTTTTTATTAGCTTCTTGTCATATTTTCTTCTTTTTATTACTTTCTCTGTAGTTTAAACAAGCTGAGAAAGGCCTAAAGTTTTCCTCAAAATTAACTCAAAATGAAGAGTTTTAGCAGAAAACGAAAAAGCAGCTCTTTGGGAACTGCATGTTTTAGAAAGACTTTAAATATCAGAGGATCAAGATTCTGCTCTTCTCAGTTTTATCAGCCTACATGAAAGGATTCCCATCTTCTTGTGATTTCTTCTAAAGCCTTAAAAAAACCACAAAAAACCACCACCACAAAAAACAAAAATAAAACAAGCTTCCTTCCCACTTCCTAAAAATATATAAACAAAAGCAGAGAGGACAAGAGCAATTAGACATTTAAGTAATGCCTTTAAAGAAACTAGAAGGTTAGATAAGAGAGGCTGACAGAAATTTCTATTATTTCCACTTTGACCATTCTGAAGAGACTTTCCTTCTGCCTTCTACTTACAAGAAATTTTAGGACAGATGGTTGTTGAAACTGAAACACTGAATGCTAGCCGCCAAAAAACCTCCAGTGAATATATTCACTGTCACATAGTCAAAAAGCAAGCCTTATCTCAATAATACACCGGTCCTACTTGCTACTCAAAAGAGCTTGTCCTAAGCATGCCACCTGCCTGCTGAGGGATCCACCTCTGAATCTGATTGCTTGGTGCACACTACCGAGTAGAATTTCCTGTGCATGTTATTACTCATCTCACCCTGCTGTACGACAGAAATTGCAAGAGGAACTCTGCTTTACCAAGTGCGTAAAATCCATTGCAATGAAAAAGTAATACACAATTGCATCCTTCCTACACCTAAGACAAGTTGCAAAACAGAGTCAAAAGAGCAGTAACAGGCTATGTGGTCCTGCCAACTCACTGTGATTTTATAATTAGTCTTTTAATTATTTTAATTAAGGTTCTTAGAATCCTACTATTGGAATATTATTACCTGAGAACCTCATCTCTTACTGAATAAAAACTTTTCTAGCATCTGTGACAGGTCAGAAAAACAAAGATCCAGAAATCTATTCCAAAACAAAAACTGAAATCTCCACACAAAAGAAAATCAATACAAAGGACTCTACAATCTCTGAGTGAATTCAAGCTGCAGTGAGGGACCTCCTCACTGATCAAACACCACAGAACCATCCATGACCTCTTGCCTCTCCACCTCCCTCAGCCTGAACAAAGATGTCAGGAGGACTGGGGGTGGGCAGCGGGGCAGCAAAATGCTGCATCTTAAGGCATATTCACCTGCAAACAACTTCCATCAAAATCTGACAGAAGTACCTATCATCATACACTGAGATTACTTTGGCTTCTTCCTTCCCCTTCTCATGATGGTTCAAGTAGCTGCACCTATATATCCATGGGGACTAAGAAAAGAGTGGACTAATACAGCACTGCATTTCCCCTTCTCAGCAATATGTAATTTCAAAGACCTTCTCTAATAAGTAGTCTATCATGATGTATCAGAGGAGTAAAGTACGTGGGATGTGAGTACAGCTATTTCAGTTCACAAGTGACAGTCAGGAGTAAGTCTGTTACTGCATAGTCTACCAGCTTCTTTATGGCTTTTTTTTGGACAGAGTATAGATGCAAGCAATTGCCCCTCAATGTTATAGACTGGAAAAAGTGTTTTTGCTGTTATTCAGGGAAGGAAAACCATGTGCACACGTAAATTGTCATCAGAACCAGGTTATCTTAGGGGAGGGAGGGGGAGAGAGAGAGTTACTTTGATAAAGACGTATATATCAACAAAGTTTCACTTCATTTATATAACTATACTAGAATGAATTCTCTTAACAATAAATATGTGGATTTACCTATTAAATGATGGTTCAAGTGGCTGCACTTATACATCCATGGGGACTAAGAAAAGAGTGGACTAATACAGCACTGCATTTCCGTCAAGTTCATTTTCATCCCAGTGAGAATGAGAAGAGGGCCTGAGGCTGTGCTTTCATTCCATCTCTGACCATTAGTAATGCAGGGCAAGATGCTTAACCTGACTCAATGTCCAAGTCTAAAAAGATCTTGCACGAGGAAAAGTGAGAAGACAAAAGGCTGCAAAAGTTCTCAGGCGTCAAAAGACATGAACCACAAAATAGTTTCAAACAGAAGGGAACTGCCTGGCCACAAATTATAGAATTGGTATCCTTAAAGCAGTATTATTGGCATAATGTTGAAAGCCCAACTGCTAGAGCAGACTCATGCTCATTTTCCCCAATACATCTTTTTTTTAATATTTGTATCATAGTAAACCACATTGTCCTACCTACAGTACTTAGCTTGCTTATTTCATGATACATTTCATTTCTTCTTTATGAAAGCTTCTGGAGCATTGCCTAGTTTGAGAAATAACATTTTGCAAGGAATGTATATTGACTGTAATTCATTCCTATAGATGGAGAGGCTAATTAACAAGAATCCAACTAATAACATGGTTGGATTTGATCCATATACTGGACTGGCAACATGCACAAGAGAAAGAGAGGGTGCAAGGATATATTTGGGGAAGAAATCACGTGACAGGCAAAGTGGTTCACAGACATTTTAAATATTCCCCAGCCACTCTTAACCCTTGGCCTCACCTACTTTCCATCACCTCTACAGGCTTCTCTTCTGCGCTCTCTTCTCATGCTATGTCTTCCCTGCATACTCAATGCGAAAATACCTTTGCTATTTCAGTTTTCAGCTTAAAGGTTTAAACGCCTGGCATAGGAAGAACAGTGTGCATATGTCAAACAAAGGCAAGCTTTTGCAAATTTTGTGTTCCATTGTTACTGAATCTCCTTGTGCATCAAATCCAGCAACACAACATGAAAGGGAAGGAAGCTTTCTTAGTAACACCATTTTTATTGCCAAGTTCCATTTACAAAGAAAGGTCTGTTTTTCATTCTTGTCCAGGTTTTCAATAGCCATGACACATGATCAATGCCAGCAAATACAGACTCAGCTATAGAAATCTGGATTTCAGAAACGTATACCAACATTTTCTAATTTCCCTTCCCAGACATCTATTTACATTTTTATTTAAATTAACATAAGCTAGCCACATTTACTCCAAACGTCTAACATAAATTAAATAATTAATACTTATTGCCTGTAGGAAGACATTTCAGAATTCAATTCACCCCATGTTTGGGCTTTTTCCCATGTAAATGCAAATGCATGTTCAGGACTTTCTTTTTCTCCACTCACCCTGCCCCCCAAGTGAAGTACATTTCAGACACAAGTTTATTGAAATATATTTCACAGGAGGATAGTTCTCCATATTCATGAAATGCTTTATGTAGTGTTTAAATCCCAGGTACATTCACTCTTCTAGAAAAATACTTTTCCCCTTCTTTGCACTTAAACCAGCTCAAAAAGTAAAAAGTTTGCAACACAAATATTAACGCACCTATTCACAAGTGGAGATGCCTAAAGTTATTCCCTAAAGTTCAAAATGCTTCCAGCCAGGTTCCCTAGAGTTGTAACAATCTATTATTCAGTGCCGCTACTGGGCAAAACAAAGCTCCTAAAAATTCTCAGTCTGTGAATTCCCACACTTGAATCTATTCTCAGTCCTTTTCAAAATGATCTTCATGTTCATTGTTTACGTTCACAGTTAGTCCTTAAATACACGCACACACAAAACCTCAGACCTTCTCATCTCCTCATACATACTTACCAGATTGCAATTACTATGTCTTATGCTCGCTTTAGTACGAGTACCCATAACCAAAAGTAATGGGGGAAAAAAATGGAAAAAATTCTCTTGCATTTTAAGATTACGATCTTAAAAGAATCCTGGGAACACTATATACTAGTCTGAATATTACTTAACTCGTAACTTTTATCACCGACAGGTATTCTTAGTCATTACCTGCTTCTTAAGCCCTTTTTAGTTATTTTTTAAATGAATGCACCCCACACATTTATTTATGCTAACAAGACAGTCTCGACTCAAGCTTTTCCTTTTCATATTAAGAACCAATGAATTCAAGTTAGCAAAACAATAAAACAGGTACTGCCACAGCACACATTTATTAGACAAGCAAAATTTAGCTTTATATTTATAATACATTAACAATACATATTTTGCAACCCCTTGCAAAAGAAATTAAATCTGAGCAATGCGCAAATCTAAAAATTTTGGGAGATCAAAATAGGGAAAATTCTGTACAAATGTAATATAAAAATATGTTTCCATAAGAAAGAACCTTCTGTTTGAAACTCAGTCCAGAACTGCATCTCCCATGTCTTTGTTGCTGCTCAAAAAATCCCGAGCTGCACGGAAAAAAAAAAAACCCAGCACTTCCCCCATTCCACCCCCCTAAAAACATCCCACCTAGCAAGCCCTGCTTGGTTCACCATCTGCTTTTCAGAAGCCGACAGGAGACAGTAAGAGTTATTATTAGGAGACAGCAAGAGTTATTACATTTGTTTACATTGATGCAAATGTTCGGAAAGGTCAGAGCAACAGAGCATGCAAGCACAGGAGAACCACTCCAAAGACTTCTAGGTAACAGAAGTGCAGTGCCCAGGTTAGTGTCATCCCAAGGGAGGCCAGTGACGGTTAAACAGTGACATACCAAACTCTTTCAAGAAGAATGACAGTAACAGTTAGGAAGAAAATTTTCATCACGTATCTATTTAGAAGCCAAACATCAGGATGCCTGAAAATAAGTAGTAGACTCATCTTTGAGGCAAAATACCTAGATCTCACCAATGCCCCTATATTACGTCTCTGCAAATCTTTGATTCAATTATAGAACTAAAACAGTTTCCTAGATGACAGCTGCCTGGTGTAATGTTCTTTTAACAGCAACTCCCTATTTAACTTTAGCTGGTTAGTTTTTAAAAGCAACTCCCTATTTAACTTTAGCTGGTTAGTGAAGACGACATCAGGATGTTTAGCATAGCAGGTTTCTTCCTGAACAGTATTATATGCAGGACAGTGAAACTACTCATTAGGCTATTCTGTAGTTACTTACCTACAACATGCAGCAAAAAGAGTGCCTGTTTACACTAGAGCACTTCCAGCACCATGTCATTAAATTGTTCACTTTTATGGAGTGGCTCCATACTTATACATAGTTTGACCTGCTTTTGCTTAAAGTAATCATCCCAGGCCACTTGCAGCAAGTGTGGAAATTACAGTCACTCACGTCTTACTGCTTCATTAGGAAAAAAAAAATCACAGTAATTTCAATCCTAAAGATAATTTGTTCATAGCAAAATCAGCAGTTTTAAGCATCAGTTTTCAAATTCTATACTCAAGAATACTTCAAAGCCACAAAGGAATGTTATTTCCTCCCTGTATTCTGTCTCTGTTGGGCAAAGGGCTCATATGAATCACTGGACATTAACTTAAAAAGCTGAATACTGATCTAGATTTGCATCTTAAATTCTAGATATGGAAGAAGAGTTTTTAAATGTCACATACCTGTCCTTTAGCAACAATACTGAAAAAGAATAAATAAGTTCTGGAAGATATTCCTTATTTTTCCTCACTGAGTTACTTCAAGGAAAATTCCAACTGTGTTGTAAATGAAGAACACTGAGGAGCTTCCTTAAGAGGTGTAATTTTGTATTTTTTTTTCTCTTTTAAGCTCATCTTAATTTAAAAGAAGAGAAGTCAGCATTTTAGTTTATCATGAATTAGCAGTGGAGAATACAAGTGAGCTCAGTCCTTATATTGTGTACAACTTGATACACAAAATACAGCTTTTAGTATTAAAATATATGACCATATTTCTAATGAATTTGGTTTAATCCACACAGCTTGTAAAATGAAGTCCAGGAATCTTAACCTTTGGTTCCTTTCTGTATCAAAGAATTTCTTCAAAACAATTCTTGCACAAAGTTTTACATTGCAAGCATTAATTCCATGGTGAAGCAGACATTAAAACTGGCCACTAATGTTTCCTCCCTCCCTTTCTTTACCAAATTACCAAGTGTATATGCTGCCATTACTCTCTTCACAAATGAAAAAGCTCGAGCCTTGTTTGTTGTGGTACACTTGATGACAGAAAAGCAAAGGGGACCAGCAAAAGGCAGTGAGACCTAACAGTGAAGGCAACACATAGTTCTCTAAACAAATAATATCCTGGTAAAATTTGATAAAATGAGACACATAGACCATAAAATAGCAAAGTAACATTCAGTATGCCTTGGCTTCTTTGGCTTCTCTTCTCAAAAGGATGGGAATTGCAGAACTGTTGTATGTTAAAAGAATATGGCTGAAGATAGGCATAGCCTCTGCAAGCAGTGAGAATTTAGCACCTCTCCAACATTTTGGCATTTTGCTCTGGAACATTGCTATATTTACTTTAGAGAGATTCTACCTCCCTCTGCAGTATTACACTCAAATAGCGAGCCTTTTGAATGGTCAGTTTTTTAGCTGCTTGCTACTCACTTGCAACTTGCTATCTGGATTTGGTTGAAAAGAGTGATGTTACACTGACTAAAATAAACTTTTTGTTTAGAAAAAAAATTACATTTGTGGCTGATGTGCTAATGCTTTCTTGGTTAAGCTTCCTTTTTACAGTGAAAGGGGGATAAGGAAGCAGCCCTTGAGTTCTTCTGATAAGGAAGAGATAGATACAATACTCTTCAAGGAATTGTAGATGAGTAACAACATCCTTGCAGAGATAAAAGATTGCCAATGACAGATTATTTCAGCATCTCCAGAGCTTTTACATTTTGAAGTCTCCTACTGCAGAATGAAGCACAGTCAAATTATAAACACATATGCATTAACATAAGAAGCAAACAAGTCAAAAATCAATTGCTTCTGTGGCATAACCATTCAGAGATTTAGCTTGGTTTGTACCTGTTGTAGCATTTATATAACAACACAACGTTGGTAGAGCTGGTGCAGTCAGAGCTTTCCTAGCACAATTCCATTGTGGCAGAGAGCTTTTCATAGAACTGCTAACAGATATCCCACTTTACCACCCCTTACACCAGCAAGACTCTGCCAGCTGCAGATTAGACAGTAGACCTAGATACTATTATGAGGAAAATAGAAGATTATCTCAGCCACTTCCTCTGAAGGTCTCAGTAGACAACTGGTCAGGAGATTTAAAAGCCACCCAAAGGCAATGAAAAGCACTAAGCCAGCTTTCTTTCCCTTTGTCCCCTTTCTTGTGCAGTATGGCTCAAGGGTGAAATTATGCATACCCACTAAAAAGACTCCTTGTGCATGGTCATGAATTTGAAATTGGATAAAGATCAAGGTTTTCCTGTCTAAAATTAATTCTATTTAAAGGAACTCAGCCTACACAGTGGCATTCTGTGTCATCTAGGTCAAAACTTCAGGTTAACAACTAACATAAAATGCTTTCAAATTAAGGCGTTTTTTATAACAATCTTCAGAATATTACTAGGGCTATAGTGTAATGCTGCAACACACTAGAGGAACTCTAGTCTGCAATCAGTTCAGCTAATAAAAAATTATGTGGTCCTTGTGTCCAAATTGCTACTGATGTTTAGGCTTGTTCAGGTACATGTAACATGAGCTGCAACAGTGACTGCAGTGTGAACTCACTCTAAGCACATGAGAGGAAAAAAAAACAAAGGAAGGCTTTTACTCCAGCAATGCCGAATTCTCATCCCATATCCATAGTAGTGCTGAGGACACCTAAACTCTCAGAATTAATTTAGAGTTTGGGCCACTCTGGAATGGTCAGAATATTGGTTAATTCTATTTGAGACAAAGTAGAGGTTACAGAAAAATAGAAATCAATAAAACTGCATGCAAAAGCTAATAAAGGAAGAAAAAAAATCGCTGGCATTCAACAGCACACACCTTGTATATGTGCTTTACAAAGACTAAATTGTTATGAGAAAGGAAAGATGGAAAAAGCAACCAAAGTTATACTTGTGGATTAGTCAATCTCATATATAACATTCAAAATTACTTCAAGTATTCTATATAACAGCCAGGAAAAGGTACAATAAGAGACTGGGAAGTAGGTAAAAACTTATCAGATTCACCTACTTGATATGAAATCAGTGTTAGTAGAGACAGAATGAGGAAACAGATTGCACTGATGACTGCAATCACAATACCAAGTAAATAGTAGTCTTCAATTTTTGAGAGCCAGAAAGCACTCAACATTATGAGCAGACCAATAACGACAATCTGCTCATTTTACTATTAACTTAAATTAACACATGTGGAAACTGATGAAAAAATCTTCAATTCAATTCATGTTAAATTATGTATTAAATCAGCCAAGAACATTCCAAATTTTAATCATCACTCCTCCACTACTTTCTGTCAACTTGGTAACAGGATGTAGGAAGCAAAGGCAAGCAAACTCAGAATCACTTTTATGTAGCAGTGTTAACTGTGATACTATCCCAGATAGGAAAAAAACTACACAATACCTTTCCTTTTGAGTTTCAGACTTGCAAATGAATTAACACTTAGATGTGGTGACCTTCCTCCTACATGAAGATGAAAAACTTAGAAAACCTCTTTAGAGCAAAACTGCTTCCATCTGCTTCTAGCAGCTGTCATTCAGTAGAAAGGGTATCATCATTCTTCAGAGGTGTAGCAATTTGACTGTCAGAAGCAAACAAACAAGCTATAGCAAGGTCTTAAAATATTTCACATTCCTCTGTAGCTGGTTAAAGCAAAGACTAAAACAGTCTCAAAAATCCCTTAGGTTAATTTGAATAAGCATTTGTCATTAAATTTCAGACTCTTATAATTTAAAAAATTGTCTGATATATATGTTGCTTTGAATCAAACCTTTAAATAAATAATACACATGGAAAACACATTGTTGAAGTATGGTGTCCTTAGATAACAATACTCAAAGCAGCCAAGCCTGCTGGTATCATGCAGGGCTCCCTAAGATGAATGAGATGAGGATTTTACAAAAATCCAAGCCAAAACACCACCCCCCTCTACCCCAACAAACACACAAACAAAAAAACCCCAACGACCAAAATTAAAAACACACCATGTCTCAAATGGAAATGTTATCTCTGTACTACAATATATATTTTTTTCTGATCACTGGTATTTCTCCAGTTTCAGAGAAGTAATGATACAATATCCTGGTATTATGATACAATGGCCAGGTATTCCAAAATGTCTTCAGTCTGCTGTAATACTGTAGACCTTTTACAATTAACTTAGCTCCTGCAGCTGGAACTCCACAGTAGAAAGAAGGTAAGTGCTCTGAAATACCTTCATGTTCTTGTATAACAGAAATCTGTAGGAAACAACCAGTCCTGATTCATAAGTTGTTTGTTTGGGTTTTTTTTTCCTTCTCCATTTTAAAAATGCTGAGCATCTGATGTTTACTCTAAAAGCTGCCCACATTCTTTCATCAGTGGGCCTCCTCTTGTGGAACAGATGGCCCCTCAGGCTTCAAAGGGTATCTGCACTCCCAAAGAAAAAAAAAAATGAAGAATTTGGTTGCATTTGCTTCACTATTTATCACAGTATGCAGGTTGGCTTTAGTCAGAATATTCTTCCTCTACCTCTTTTACCTTGCAAACTTCAACTTCAGATTGCAAAGATGACTGAGGAATGCAGCTGAATGTTCGAATGCTGTGTGGATCAACTGGCGGCACCAGTGTAAGTGACTCTACGCTTAGTGCATCCGTATTGTCATCTGTTATTAATGATATTGTGGGCTGCTGTGCAGGAATCAGGCTAGGAGACAGGTTTGCTATTTCTATGTCACTGTTTTTTACAGCATTCTTGCTAGACTTTGAGACAGCTGAAAGGGTTTCGTCAGTCAACATCGTCTGACCAGAAATGGTCATCTGAGACTGCTCTGGAGCTGAAGCATCATCTAATAAAAGAAAACATCAAGAAACAATCAATATTCAACTCAGTATGTACATTAGGCCTAACAGTATACTATTATTTATGAATATTTAAGAATAATTGGGTAGAAAATGCAGTTCTGTGAAGCACTGTGCTTACACATTCACTTTTTAGTAGTTAGAAATAAAACAAAATACTATGAAGGCATAACACACCAGCAAGAATCTGTTCAAATTAGGAACAAGGAAATTTTACACATTTAGTGTTAGAGTATGCAGCAGTATCAGAAATATTCCTAGAGAGAGGAAATTGAGAGGAAGAATAAGAAAGCCTCTCCAGTATTTAGTATAGACTGAAATGATTACCCATCCCATATCAGCAAGCTCTTTAGAAATAAAGAAAAGAAAAAAACCCCTGTATAACTAGTTTTCCCAAGAGGTGGCTTGTTTCTTACAATAATTTGGAAGCTGTTCTCTCATTTCGTTCTCCAGATTCACATTTAAGTGACACCTCAACCACAGAAAGCAGAACTATGGAAGAACAGGAACGAAAACAATGCGCTTATTGTGACTGAAAAGTGCTGTGAAACAGGCCTGTTTTTATACAAGCTCCTGAGATGATTTTTTTGGTACTCCTAGGTATGGTGCATGTAATATCACTACACCTTCGCAGACAATGAAAAAAAAAGCCCCAAACCAAAAGCCATTAACAACTACTTGTACTGTCATTTTCCCCCTTAAAACCCTAGCTAACTATCAATTAGACTGCTCATTTGGCTCAGATGGATAGTGAATGGAGGAGATGAGGCAACACAGCCTTACACATGAGCAAGTATGCCCAGAAAAGTGTTTTTTTTTCTTTTCAGACTAGAGTAATAGATGCTATTAAAAGTAACAGGTATCCAGCTTCAAGACAGACCATTTTTAGAGCTCTTCAAAGAAACAGCATGTGTTCAAGTGTACGGGCATCTGCAGAAGTCTACAAGGCAACGTAGTGAATACAGAAGCTAAGAATTAGGTTCTGTTTTTAATACAGTGACCTTAAAAATATTTCAGTTGCAATATGATTCCAATTAATCCCATGAAAGAACAGACAGTATGAACACAAAGCAAAAAAACCAACCAAACAACAACAACAAAAAAAAAAAAAAAACAAAAAAGAAAACCAAAGCTGAGAATGGAATGGGTATCAGTAAGGTATCAGTGGGATAACAGTAAGATTATTGGGGTTTTAACCTTTCTGGTAAGATAACCCCACTTTCTCACTTCAGAAAACCACTCAATTTTTCTTTTTGCTGAATCTGTGGCTAAAGCTTCTTGCTTTAATAAAACCACCATTTATAGACTGTAGAAAAGTCTCTTTTTAAGTAAAAAGGACATCACTGGTTATTTTTGAAAAATAATGACAGATTCAAAGTAACTGCAGATTCTTCTTTTCAGCTGTCAAGAAGCTTTAGTGAGAATGTAGCAATTGATAACAGAGGAAGTGATGCAAGACCTGCATGGAAAATGGACTGCTAAAACCATTGAAATAGAGCCTCGTTTCTCTGAATTTCAAGATAAATGCTAAACTTTAAGTATGCCCAAAACAGTGAGTCTCTTTGCAGTGACTTTGAGTTTATAAAATCTTAAAAGAATATCAAATGTTCTTTGCTATTTTTTACCTTAATTACAGTATAAGTATTCACCAACATTCAGGATTCAGAAACCTGAGAAATTCTAGTAAATAAAATATTATCAACCAATGTCATTCTGCTCAGGAGTGTTATATACAGCGCATTTCTATTGCAGTGCCACTATTTCACTTCTGATTCTGTAGTTCATTTCTTAAATTATTCCTCCCCCTTTCCCAACAAAATACTTGCTCAATAGTTTCATTTACTGGAATAATTACAGACATACAAATTCTTTTGTTATGCTGTATTGTCCCCAAATCCTTCCATGTAGGACCTAAATTAATGTTGAAGTGACTCTCTTCTTAATGCCACAAAGAAAAAGTATTTGAAAAAAAGTCTCCATTAAAAAAAAAAAAAGTATCTGGAGTCAACGAGTCCAACTTTTCTATCTAAAAGTCTTAAAAAAGTCAGAAAAAATATAAAAAAATGTAAGCAGGACATTATCCCAGTATTTTAGCTGCAGTATTTGTAGAGAATACAAAATTAGAGCTCTGGTATACTTCCTTTCAGCTTTTATTTACTATTGATAGAAGTCTCTCTCCTCTACTTCCAACTTTTCATTAGCTGCTGTCAGAGCTTCACTTCTGTAACTGTATTTAAGGGTAGTAGTGACAGATTTCTGTATCCCAGCATGGCTTTACTGCCAAAATGACAAGGTATTCACCAACTGTCACCAGTTCCTGCAGGGGCGGAAAGCAAATACCAGTACACAAAGGGGCAGGGGGGGGAGAATTTTTAACATTGTCTAGAAAAGGTCAACAGCTCTTACTATTATTTTGCAATATGTTATTCCTTCTGGAATAATAATTAACTAAAAATCTTACTCCCCAGTCACAGCTATAAACTACAGCTCTGAGAGTGGTACTTAGATCTTTGTGACAATGCTCTCAAATCCATAAGCTACTTGAGGTGTATACTTAGCTTCAAACTGCAACTATAAGTTTGTCCTAGGTAATAATCATCTCCTTTATCTTTTAGATACAAGGATAGAGGAAAACAATCCCTGACTACAGATGAAAAAAACTAATCAGAAAACAGAATACAGAGATCCAGCATTTTGGAATGAAAATTTGGTATATTATAGGCATTACATTTAAAAAAAAAAAAAAAAAAAAAATCAAACCACCCCTTTGATGTAAAACATTTTCATGTACAACACCTCCTAGTTAACTGAATACATGGCTTCAGGACAATAATTACTAATCAGAAAATCCGTGAGGCTCAAAATTTCAAAGCCTTTTGAAGTCATACCAAGTTCAGAGAAGGATTCAAGTAGAGAAATACAAATTTATGTATGATCCAAATTCTTAGTCTTCGAAACTGTAATAAATGATTGGCAAAGAGATGGATCCAAGCCAAAAAGAAAAATTGCTCAAGAAGGGGATTACTACAGGAATGTCTGTCTCTAAAATT